>CM076575.1:1812531725-1813132526 GCA_034641835.2 Pinus albicaulis
ATACCACTGCCTTGGAGCCTGTTTTAAGCCATACAAGCTCTTCTTTAACCTGCACACCAATTTTTCTTTCCCTTTTACCTCATATCATTCTGGTTGCTGCATGTATATCTCTTCCTCCAAATCTCCATGGAGAAATGTTTTCTTTACATCTAACTGTTCAAGATGTAAATCTTCCGCTGCTACAAGACTTAAAATAGTTCTGATTGAATTCATCTTAACAACAGGAGAAAATATTTCATCAAAATCAATACCTTTCTTTTGTGCAAAACCCTTCACCACAAGTCTAGCTTTGTACCTCTGTTTTCCTCCATCTTCTTCCTTTAGCCTGTAAACCCATTTATTCTGCAATGTAGTTTTACCTGCAGGCAACCTGACTAAGTCCCAAGTTTGGTTATGCATTAAGGAGTCCATCTCTTCTTCCATGGCTAGCTCCCACTTCTTCCTACTTTCAACCTGCATTGCTTCTTCATAACATTCAGGTTCACCAGAATCAATCAACAATAAATAATATAATGAAGGAGAGTATCGTTCATGGGGTCTACTTATCCTGGTAGATCTTCTAACACCACTTTCAGGTGTTTGAGGTGCCTGTTGCTGTTGTGGTGGTTGCTGCTACTGTGGTTGTTGATTATTATTATTTTCAGGCACCTTTACTTTTTCAGTTATCTCATCAAGAACCGTGTATTCTTTGCTTTCTTTTTCCTGTTTCTTTTCCTGCAACTGATTCTTATACAAGACCTTTTCATTGAATATTACATCTCTGCTCCTAATGATTTTGTGATTTTCATAATCATATAAGCGATAACCAAAATCGTTAACACCATATCCAATAAAGGTACATTTCTTTGATTTTGCCTCAAGCTTTGTTCTGTTTTATTTATTAATATGGACAAAGGCCTCACAACCAAAAGGCTTTAAAAAATAGTAGTTTACCTTTTTACCTGTCCATGCTTCCTCTGGAATACCACCATCCAAGGAACTTGAAGGCCCTCTGTTTATTAGATAAACAACAGTATCTACAGCATCTGCCCAAAATTGTAAAGGTAATCCTGCATGCAATCTCATGCACCTTGCACGCTCCATGATTGTTCTGTTCATCCTTTCTGACACACCATTTTCTTGTGGTGTTCTTGGAACTATCTTCTCTCTGTGAATTCCATGCTCTGAACAGTACCTATCAAACTCTTTGCTGCAATATTCACCTCCATTGTTTGATCCGAGACACTTCAACTTCTTTCCTGTCTCAATCTCAACCAAAGCTTTCCATTTCTTGAAAGTATCAAATAAATCAGATTTATTCTGAATACAATAAATCCATGTTTTTCTAGTTGCATCATCAATAAAAGTAACATAATAATGAGAGCCACCGAGAGATGATACCTGAGTAGGTCCCCATACATATGTATGCACAAGCTCCAATTTTTCGCTCTTCTTTTCTTTCCCAACTCTGAGAAATCTGACTCTCTTTTGTTTTCCATAAATGCAATTTTCACAGAAATCCAAATCAACATTCTTCAAACCTGGCAACAAATTTCTTGAGTGAAAAATCTTCATCCCCTTCTCACTCATGTGTCCGAGCCTATGATGCCATAATGCTGCATCTGCTCCTTTGGAAGTTAAAGCATTAACAGAGTTAGAAATACCATTGCATAAATACAATGTATCAACCTTTTCGCCTTTTGCTATTACCAGGGCTCCTTTGGTGACCTTCCAAGTTTTATCTGTGAAAGTTATCACACAACCTTCACCGCCTAGCTTCCCTATTGAAATCAGATTTTTCTTCAGATCTGGAACATGCCTTACCTCCTTTAATAGCCATTGGTTTCCATTCTGTTTTTTTACAAAAACCTTACCCATTCTAACAATTTTACATGGTTTATCATCACCCAAAGGAACTTGTCCAAAGACTCCTTGAACATAGTCATGAAAATATTTCTTATCAGGTGTGGCATGGAATGAGGCCCCTGAATCTACCACCCAAGAATTAGTAACATTTTCAAAAGAAAGAATCAAAGCATTTTGTAACACATCACCTATCACATTTTCTTCATGATTATTTTCTTGCTTTGTGTCTCCTTATTTTCCCTTCCGAGATCTACAGTCTTTCTTTAGGTTTCCCTTCTTTTCGCATTTCCAACACACTATTCCCGATCTAGACTTGGATCTGCCTTTCCTTGATTTACTGTGATATCCTGAGCTCTTTCCTCTTTCAATTTTTCTTCCCCTAGACTCTACACTCAAAGCATTACCCGATGTCTCATCGTAGATTTTCAATCACATTTCCTCACTAAGGATAGCACCGACAACATCATCAAACTTTAAAGTACTAGATCCAGAGATAGAGTTACTAATGGCCATAACTAAACCATTCCAACTTTCTGGCAATGAGCACATAAATAAAAAATCCCTAACTTCATCATCAAATTTTACCCCTACAGAACTTAACTGACTGGTAACTCTATTAAAATCATTTAAATGGTCTACAACAAATCCACCTTCCGACATCTTTATATTAAATAAATGTTTCATAAGAAATACCTTGTTTGAGGCCGAGGGTTTTTCATATAGTTTCCCTAATGCGTTAATCAAACCCTATGTTGTTGTTTCCTTCGAAATATAGAAGGCCACCAACACCGCGAGGCACAACCGTACCGTTCTAAGTGCCTTTCTATCAAGAATCTCCCATTCTTTGTCTGTCATAGTGATAGGCTTCTTTGTTTTTCTGCTCAATGGTAAGTACAAATCCTTTTGATATCGATAACCTTCCATCTGCATCTTCCGCAGCGAGAAGTTTTGGTCGTTAAATTTCTTGACCCTAAACTTACAATCTTCTATCATTGCTCCCACTCAAACTAGGAGCCCTTCTTTCCTGCGAGCTTATTAGCCAAATAGACCTTCGGTTCTGATACCAGTTCTTATAAAAATATATATTATAGGGAAATGCAACACATAAAATATGAGGAAAACACAGGCACACAAAACACACAAAACCAGAGAGACACAGATATACGTGGTTCACCCATTTTGGGCTACGTCCACCCTGAACAGCTATTCCTTCCTTTCTATTATCCAGAAAAACGAAGAGACACAACCTACAACAGATCCACTGTAATATCCTATGTTCTCTCTCACATTCTGCCAATTTGATTCTTTCTCTGAGAATAAACATACAATACATAGCCACAATACAATACCCTCATACAAGCGAGGGGTTTCCTTCTAGGGAAAAAAACCCTAAACTAAACATAACTTTTAATGTCATATCATCCGCCTAATGAACGACCTAGATTGACTAGAAATTACTATACTTTTACAAGGCAATTTTACATTTATTTTTAGCTTTGGGGGTGCTTCCCCCGAAACCCCCTGCCAGGGGGGGCTCCATAAAGTCGCAGTAGCCACCCCTAGACCCCTCACAGAACGTTTAATTATGGGCAGTGTTGCGGCCCCATTAAGGTACAGGGGTCCAACATTGTGATACAAAATAGACAAGATAATCAAGCTCCACACCCAACATAGTGAGCTGATGATTTCATCATATGAACTGCCCAGTCAATAACCCAGACAATCCTACAATTAGTTGACTTTTTAGCTGTTGGGAAAAAACTTCAAAACATCATAACTTTCTCATATAATGTCATATTGAGGCGATTCAAGTGGAGTTATAATTAGAATGACTAACACTCCGATTTAGCAACATTTTAAAGTAATTTTTAGCACTTCAAATTTTGAGCATTTTAGCCCCCAGCTCATCTTCCATAGTTACAACATCATGTAGATTTAGCTTATTCTAGATGTTTTGTTCTAAGTGATGATGCAAGATTGCACTAAATATCTTATTGATAATCTAGGTACTCTTGTAGCAAGTGCTTTCCATTCACATGTAAATTCATCCACATTTTCTTTTTATTGCGGCCTAGTAAGTTCAGTGAAAAAATCATCTTCCATGATACCTTGGAATTTTTAAAATAATTTATGTTTAAATTTAGTCAAATTTATTAAATACCCTGATTTTTTCCATAATAAATACTAGTTTTTCACATCTCCTTCTAGTTGCATGGATGCACATATGATATTTTCATCGTCATTATAAATATTGTAGATTTTGAAATATTCTTCTGCTTTGTTAAACCAAGCCAAACCTTGTTTTTTGTTTCTATCGAATTTTCGTAATTCTAGTTTTGCTTGAGGAGGATATGGAAATATTGGTTGGCTATATGGTGGGTATCAGTTATGGATCATCATGCTATGAGTAGTTATGTTTAACTGTGGATTTGGAGTATGAAGCAGACTTTGAGGTATGGTATAGTAGGGGATTTGATGAATTATATGTTTATGAAGCATTTTTTTCTCAACTGATTGTGTTTTTTAATGGACCAAGGTTGATTAAAAACTTTTGTAATGAGGCAATTTTTTTGTAGCTCAACATGATTTTTTCCAACTAGTGTCTTTTACTCAACTTGATCCTTTTGTATGACAATGTGATTTTGATTGATATATGCTTCAAACTATGTCTACTTCTCTTTTAACTCATTCTGAAGTGCATCATATCGTTCATCTATCTTGATTTACCTCATACTAAATTCACTCAGTCATTATCCTAGTGATCGGTGGAGTTTCTAGATCTCTTTTGATTAAGCTTTTTTCTTCGAAACTAATACATATATAAACATAAAAACAGATATGAATCACAAATAAATATTAATTTCATTAATATTAAAGAACTGAAATATTCTTAGATACATAATGGAAATAAACTAGCTGAAATGATGGTAGCAAATATCTGAGAAGAGATGTGGCAGCTACATGCCTTTGAACTTTGTTAAAATGAGGCTCAATGAATTTTTTTATTATTGAAAAACAAAGGAAAACCTTAAATAACCAAAAACCTGACCTTAGGAGATGAAACCCCAAGAGTTTGTGGGCCCCATTGAGGTTAGTTGGACAACCAAATTTCTTGGGTCGAAACTTGGTCCTATCATCTCCATTTAGTGCATATGATATCTTGTTAGAAAGGTTTCTCCATGTACTAAAATATATGTGGCAAGCCCTTGTTATTGTGGACCTCAAAAAAACGTTTTTTATGGGGTTGAAACAACTTCGTAAGTTCGAGGCTCAAAAAGTTGCTAAAAATAGTAAATTGTGCTATAATAAAGGAAACTAATGAAACCAGCAGGATGTCTAGGTGCAATAAGTGGGTGGCCACCAATATCCACCTGGATAAATATCCTAACTAAAACTTAACCAAAATCACACCTTTTTTACATTCAGATGCAACCACATTATTTGATAAGGTACATGATTTTTGATGTCGAGTAAAAAAACATATGATGGGTCAGGGAGGGGGTGTCGTACCATGAAAGTAATGGTGCTAAAATAATGAAATTAGAAAGCTGACAACATATGGTGGTAGAAGCGGCATAATACTCCTATATGTCAACATCTAACTCTAATACCGAATGATACATGGGAAATTGAGCACGAAAAAATATATAGTTATATTTTTATGAATAAATAAGTGATTCATAGTTTGATGAATATTACAATAAGGGCTCGCATCATAAATACTTATGAAGAGAACCTTTTTACTAATGAACGTTTATTTTTTATAAGACAGATCTATTCATTAACTAGTTAACTATCACTTATTATTTATGTAACACCTAACTATGTTCTTGAAAAAAATTCATGAATAGAATTGAAATTGAATGAAAACCAAACCCTACAGATGGACATGAATTTTTTTAATTAAATTGTAAAGCAAAAAAATACATAAGTACCAAAAGTAAGGTTTGGAATAAATCTCAACTTTGTATCTCTAAGTACGACTAAAAATATTGTGTGGAGATTAAATCCATGCCATGAAATTAATAACTATTGATAATAGAATTAAAATTCCTATTTTGAAATAAGCGTACTAGCCCCAAAAAATATAAAATAAATAAATAAAAAATCCCCTTCTAACCTATAACTTTTTAATAGCCATCAATAACTTCTTAATAATTGGGATTACTTTTGGAATAATAACCAACCAAATTTAAACCTAAAACTTTATCAATATAATCCAAAAGAATCATAGTACTATTGACCTATATTATTTATTTTTATAATGATTAGAATTAACCCCTCCTATAATAATATAATAACAACTAACCAAAATTAAAGCTAAAACTTTACCCATATAATCCAAACCAATTATTTGTTATTTTGTAGTAATTGAGATTAAACCCCGTCTTATAATAATATAATACAACAAAAGAAATTTAAACCTAAAACTTTACCAGGTAATACAAACTTTTTTTACATATTGTTAATTTATTTGGTACCATATTCAATTTTTTAGGTTTGTATTTAATCTAAAATGGAAGTAGTTTTTAAATGTGGTTTTTAGATTTTTGGGTGGATTTCTAGTTAGAATTGACTGAAACAATTTGTGACCAAATTTTGATTTATGTTCTTTAAATTGATTTTTTTTTACTGCATATACAGATTCAACATCTTTATTTATTTTTATAATGATTGGAATTAACCCCTCCTATAATAATATAATAACAACTAACCAAATTTAAAGCTAAAACTTTACCCATATAATCCAAACCAATTATTTGTTATCTTATAGTGATTGAGATTAACCCCCGTCTTATAATAATATAATACAGCAAAAGAAATTTAATCCTAAAACCTTACCATGTAATCTAAACTTTTTTTACATATTGTTAATTTATTTGGTACCATATTCAAATTTTTAGGTTTGTATTTAATCTAAAATGGGAGTAGTTTTTAAACGTGGTTTTCATATTTTTGGGTGGATTTCTAGTTAGAATTGACTAAAACAATTCGTGACCAAATTTTGATTTATGTTCTTTAAATTGATTTTTTTTACTGTATATATAGATTCAACATCTTCAAAAACTTTTTGGTATTTCAATTGTGAATAATTCATTTATCAAACTTGTGATTTCAATGTATCTTTCCCAAATTCAAAAAAAAATTGGTATATTGTGAAGAATTCATCTATCAAACTTGTGATTTCAATGTATCTCTCCCAAATTCTAAACAAATTAAAGCAAAAAATAAACTAAAAAACTTTTCAAAAAATCGTCAAAAAACATTATTAGATAAACCAAAGCAAGGAATGAAAAACTAGCTTAACATTCAATTTCCCTGTGCACTTTGTAGTTATTAGAACAAAATGATGTAGAGATTTGGTATCTAACTACAATCTTATTGTATCAAAAGGATTCCAAATTCTCGTATCTAACTACAATCAAACCTCGATTATCGAACACCAATCAACTTTGTCCGGAGCTCCCGAATCACTAATGGAAAGAGTGAATAGTTGTTTTAATATCCCAAAATAGGGAAAATAAGCAGCAATGGGAATATCTTAAGATATTCCAAAAATAGTCCGCTCAGCAATGCATTCAATGAAAAGCACATTTTTAGAAATGTAAGCCATGGAAATGAAAATCATCGCTCGGATCCATTAGATACATCCATCTATCATCTAAGTCTAAGAGGAGATCAGAAATAAATTAAAATAGGTGAGGTAAACAGACCTCCCACACTAGTGTAGCTGAAAATGGCTAAAAACCCCAGACACTGCTACATAGAAATAATGCAAAAAAGGGACTGCGTAGAACTTTGAGGTTTTTAACTCAGAAATTAGGAGAAAACGTATATATACTCATATATTAGTCAATAATTCTTTAATAACTGAGATCTAGTCTCCTTTTACAAAATACAAGAGGACCCGGGAAGGGTTTCTTGTCAAACACTTTGCATACAAAATGTGATATTCAAAAATTTACTAAATCACCACTGAAAAACTGAAGCATAAGAGTATATAAGGCTGAAATATGTCTGATATTTTGTATATCTCTTAATATCTCCCTCCCATGAAAGGATGAACCTCTCAATCACAAGGAAACAATGCAACGGAGCCACTAGACCATACACTGAAGTTGCCTCCAAAAATAAAGCATTCCCTAGCTAGAACAGTGCTGGGAATGTTAGGGAAATGTGTGGCCTGCTACCATAGATCTAAAATAAGCTCTAGACCTCTCCAAACAGGTCTCTCAAGTGAAGGAAACCTTCCTCCAAAGAGAAACTAGCCCAGAAAGAGGGATTCCAATCCCTTCAGCTGCTGCACCTTGCAACACTGCACAATCACCTCCAGAAACTGCGCTGATGAAGTAGGCTGAAGCTTGGCTTGAAAACTTGGTGTGGAAAATTAATAAAAGAAATATCCCAAGAGGCTCTTTAAGGAAATATCTGGGATTACCGCTTGGAAACACTCGGTGCTAAACAACACTGCTACTCTGCTAAACAGCAAGAGGAAGGAACAGTCTGAGCAGACAAGAATAATAATCTAAAGCATGAAGAATAATGATTCCACCCTCTTCCTTAAATAAAACATGAGTTTTATTTCCCTTGGCCCCACTCAATTAGGTCATTTCAATCCAAAGATGCATCTCCCTCCAAAAGTGCGTTATTCCTTCTTTGATTCCTCCTCCTCCACAACTGCGCTATTGACTTATTCAAAGTGGACTGAACCAACTTGATATTATCCATGTTCACAAATGGAGGTGTTTTATTAAGCTGTAGAGAGTGTCCCCTTTCACACTTGGAGTGTTTTTATTCCTCATTAGGAGACTTATGGGCTTTTCTACCCATTTATTCATCGGTTAGAGCTGCTGCTAACTCTAATATTCCATTTAGCTTGAAGGCTAAAATTTGGGAACATTACAGTCCTTCCCTCCAAAATATTTGCTTGTCCTCAAGAAAATGTATAGGGAAAGAAAAATTCTTTCCCTCCTCCTCTTGTGGCCTCACATCAATGGCCTCCGTCACTGTATCAAGATAATCTGCAATAAAACTTCCATCCAATGTTTCCTCCCAAGTGTGCAAAACCAAATAGTCTACATCATTCAAAGGTGGAAAGTGTGAATGGAAACCTGCTTTCTATCCCATCGCCTCCACAAAGTAGGAGTGATGAACAACATAGTGAATGAGTTCCTCCCTCACCCATGCTATCATCCAAATGAAATGAGCCATCCTAGGTAGCTCATCAAAATAATCATCAACCCCAGTTTTATACAATGTGTTGGGGCTGCATGGAGAGATTGGATCCTGCCATCCAAAAGGTTTCTCTCTCCATTTGTGGTAAACATAGGGCTGCCTCTATCCTTGGGCTGAAATAACATGGCCTCCAAGAATGGCCCAAGCTCTCCCATCAAACAATGCAACCATGAAGTGCCTCCTCAAGTTCTTCAAGTGGTTCCTCCCACCAAAAGGAAAAAAGTGTGATGTGGCAATCATGGTTTTCCCATGGCTCCTCCTGAAATGTACAACATGTAAAGTGGGAAGAATCATGCTCCCCATGGGAATATTCAATCTCAAGCCCACTCTCCAACCAAAGCTTCCCATGAACATAAACATATCACCAATATATGGAAGCAAAGTACAATGATAACAAGTTGCCAAGTGACAACCGAAGAGTGAATCATAGTTCCACTCATGGAACTAGCACAGTGCATCCTTTTCCTGCATCAAAATAAGAAATAACAAGTGCTTTACGAGCCAATTTTTTGCTACCATAGTTATCTTATAAGAAAAAAACATGAAGTTACAATATGGTGTCAATGGTGCACACCAAGATTCATGTGGCTTCCCCCAAAAACCACCAAGAAGATAGCCAAAATCAATGCTACAGGTAGCTGAAAGTACATCATCATATAATATACGACAAGAGGTAATTCTTCTTTATTCATCATGCAGCTCAAACAAGGAAAAGAAGTACAATACAAGATCTGAAATTATACCTCCTCCATCATGTACTTGAGATATTGAGCTGAATGGCTCAAATGGAATCTCTCCCTCACCTCCAATGAGTAGGGAAGTGGCTGTGACCTCCTATCTATCACCATCCGGGCTATATATCTCTCCATATGCTAAAACATGTCATGTTGGGTGCCCTCCCAAATGAAATCCTTTGCCAAAGAAAGGTATGCATCATAATGCATGGAAAGGAAGTCCTCATGTGCTACAAGTAGAAACTTCTCCTTGAAACTATAAGCTCTAGTCAAGAAGACTCTGCCATGTGAATAGATGACCACATCATCCACCACATACTCATCACCTCTATCTGGGTCATCGAGAATCATGCATGCACCATGATCCTTGGAGTACTCTACTAAGAGCTGAGATCTTCAATATGGATTAATCCTCTTAAGAGACAGCGCTGGTGATCTGGCATGTGAAGCTCTCCTCATGCTGCTGCCTGCTACTTTGACATCCCCCATGCCAAATTTCTCCTCCGAACTCTCCACCTCTCCAAAGTCCAAGAGTGGTGAATCCAAAGACAAGATGTCCTCCATCAACTCTACATCAGGTGGCCTCCGAGGTGGAATGCCTCCATGTAGTGAGACATCAATGTCAAGAGTAGACTGCACATATGGTTGGGCAACATTGCCCCTGCCCTTACAACACAATTCAATCTACCTCTCCCTCGCATTAGCTTTATAAAATAGAGAAGGGTGTGTGCCTCTCATCAAGTGATGCTGCTCTTCCTCCCCACCTCCTCCTTCCAGCTGCAATGTTGCACAATCATGTTGCTCACTAATTGTGCTTGGACCTCTATGTATGAGATCCTGGGGAACTTCTTGTAGGGATAGAAGAACTCCTCATGTTGGAGCTTGCACTCCTCCTCCCTCTTCATGAGGTACTAGATGTGCTCTAGATGTGACAGTGTTGTTGCCCTCAACTCCACCAATCTGTGTGGGAAAAATCTCAACAATTGGATCCTCTTGTGAAAAAGAGATCCCAATGCCCTCTTATTTAGGAATATGGGCTAGAGGTCTTGCCTCCAGCAATGTGTAATGCAAGATGTCAACTTCTCCCATGGTTTTATGAAGTGTAGTTTCCTCCATCACATGCAAAGGTTTTTTTCTCTTAGGTTTCCCTTGCTCATGTGTCTTAGGAAGTTTTTCACCAAACCTCCCCACCAATGTCTCAATGAATGTTGCATAAGAGGAAGTGTTTGCATTTTTTAAAGAACAAGATTCAAAAATTCACCATGCATGGGCCTTACCTCTAAAATACAGCACTGCAACTCTGATGGCCTCATCTTCAGAAATATGGTGTTGCTAAAAATAGGAGTCTAACTCCTTCACCCAAGCTCCAGCTGAACATGTGGGTGAGCCTTCAAAAGTAGATAGCAGAAATCTATCTGCATCCTGCTGCTTGCTCTTCTCCACTTGGATCTTGCAAAACCCCTGGAAATCAGTATGATCTCTAACCCTCTCATTTTTAGATTCATACTCCTCCAAAAAATCACTAAGAGTCCTCCTCTTAGGCATTCTTCCTCCTCCCATCCATCTCAAGATAGATCTGGGCACTTGACTGCACTGTGCATCATGGTGTGTAGCTGCATGCTCACACTCACCATGTGAAAATCTAGATTCATCTCTATATCCAACTTCCCTTGGAGATCCCATCTCCATTCTCATTCTCTTCAGCTCTCCTTGAATTCTCTGCATAGATTTTGGAAGAAGCTTTGTAAGATTGTCTTCCTTTCTCCCTTCACATACTGGAGCCTTCTCCCCTTCTGTCCACCTCTCCCAAAATTATAATGGCCTGAGATCCACAGGTTGAGCCAATATTGAATCTTTGATACCACTGTAATACCCAAAATAGGGAAAATAAGTAGCAACGAGAATATCTTAAGATATTCCAAAAATAGTCTGCTCAGCAATGCATTCAATGAAAAATGCATTTTCATAAATGTAAGCCATGGAATTGAAAATAATCACTTGGATCCATTATATACATCCATATATTATCTAATTCCAAGAGGATATCATAAATAAATGAAACTAGGGGAGGTAAACAGACCTCCCACACTAGTGTAGTTGAAAATGACTAAAAACCCCAGACACTGCTACATAGAAATAATTCACAAAAGGTGCTGCACAGTCCTTTGAGTGTTTTAAATCATAAATTAGGATAAAAAGTATATCTACTCATATATTATTCAATAATTCTTTAATAACTAATATCTAGTCTCCTTTTACAAAATACAAGAGAACTCAGGAAGTGTTTCTTGTCAAACACTCCGCATACAAAATGTGATATTCAGAAATTTACTGAATCACCACTGCAAAAATGAAGCATAAGAGTTTAGAAGGCTGAAATATTTCTGATCTGATGTATATCCCTCAAGGGTTCCCTCCCATGAAAGGATGAACCTCTCAATCACAAGGAAACACTGCAACAGAGCCACTAGACCATACACTGAAGCTGCCTCCAAAAAATAGCACATTTCCTAGTTGGAACAACACTGAGAATGTTAGGGAAATGTGTGGTCTACTACCGCAGATATGAAATAAACTCTAGACCTCTCCAAAAATGTCTCTCAAATGAAGGAAACCTTCATCTAAAGTGAAACTAGCTCAGAAAGAGGGCTTCCAATCCCTTCCACTGTTGCACCCTGCAACACTGTACAATCACCTGCAAAAACTGCACTGATGAAGTAGGCTAAAGCTTGGCCTGAAAACCTGGTGTGGAAAATGAATGCAAGGAATCTTCGAAGAGTCTCCTCAAGGAAAGAGGTGGGATTCCCACTCAGGAACACCTAGTGCTAAACAACATTGCTACTCTGCTAAATAGCAAGAGGAAGAAAAAGTTTGAGCAGACAAGAATAATAATCTAAAACATGAAAAATAATATTGCCATGCTCTTCCTTAAATAAAACATGAGTTTTCTTTCCCTTGGCCCCACTCAATAAGGTCCTCTCCATCCAAAGATGCATCGCTCTCCAAAACTTCTTTATTCCTTCCTTGATTCCTCCTCCTTCACAACTACGTTGTTGACTTAGTCAAAGTGGACTGAACCAACTTGATATTATCCCTGTTCACACATGGAGGTTTTTTATTAAGCTGTAAAGAGTGTCCCCTTTCACACTTGGAGTGTTTTTATTCCTCCTTAGGAGACTTATGGGGTTTTCTACCCATTTATTCACTGGTTAGAGATGTTGCTAACTCTAATGTTCCATTTAGCTCGGAGGCTAAAATTTGGGAACATTACAGTCATGCCCAGAATACCAAAAAATAAGGCGTAGATTACGCCAAAAAATAATGGTATTGAAATCTTCGACGTCGTAGCGGTGATGTCCTCTGAACTAAACTGAAAGTAAACCTGTCTCCATCACCTCATGATTCATCTTCCCACCAGTGAGAAAAACTCATATCTATATGAGAAAAACTCATATATATATTTTCCAATGGTCCCCAAACTAATTACTCACTCGAAAATCTAGCTACCCACCTAGTCTAAAACTTCATACTAGAACTTGAGGTTGACACTCTTTTTTTTGTGTCTTGTTCTGGCACTAGACCAAGAGCAACAAGAGGTTCTAGTATAGGCTACATGGAACATGGAAGTGGAACAACATGGTTTTCTGAACTAGAGTGGGATCATGTATTCAATAGTCTGCCACATGAATATTGGGATTGCCAGTTGGACATGGATTTGGATGGAAATTGAAGAGTATTTAATGGTTGTAGATATGCAAGATGGCAATAATAACATCGAGGAGGATCTGATATCGAGTCCTCAAAGTGATGATATTGTCTTGCAAAGCCCAATAGACAATGAGAATCCAACTGCTCTAATTGCTGAGGATCAACTTCTCCTTTCTCGATATCAATCATGGCTCCCTTGACGATATGGAATACAATGGCTTGAGGCTCCTACATCTCTTGACAACGTGTGAAGAGGAAATATCGCTACATCTCTTGACAACATGTGCAGAGGCAATATCGCAGGGTGCATAAGATGTAGTGGAGGTCATACTCTGCAGGTTGCGAGACCTGGTTTCTTCCAGAGGCTCCACTATGGTGAGAGTCGCTTACTATCTCTCCCATGATCTACTTTAGTCCAATGGGAATTCCCTAGCTCATTTGGAGCCCAATGATAAGAGCACCAAGGAAAATTTTCTGGGAGATTTAAAGCTATTTCATGTAGCTTACCTTACATACAAATACCCCACTTCACTGCTAACCAATGTATTCTAGAAGAAGTAGCGGCCGCAAGCGTTGTTAATAATGTGGGAATCCATATTATCGGCTTTGATATAATGGAGGGCATGTAATGGATGCCATTAATGGAGACCCTGAAGAGTAGTGGAAATTATGATGTTAGTCACTTGAGAATCACGGAAATAAAATTATGATGTCTGCTTCATTCCGAAAGAGGTCTTACCATTGGAAGAGGGTGAGATTGTAACAGTGAATTGCATATGGAAATTACCCCACATGCTCAATCTGCGAGACAAATCTTAGTTGTTGGAATTCCTCGTCTCCACACGCCACTTGAACCCTAAAGGTCTTTACCCTAGCTGCAAGCCCACATAGAGCAGAGAGAGAGAGAGGGCCAACTTCTTGGACAGATTCTGTCATTGTCTGTAGCATTTGTGTGTCATTTTTTACTCGCTTTAAGCTGTACTCCCACAGCATGGCTTGCAAGAGAGATGGTGGAACGTATATTCTTTAAAACGACCATGACAAAGATAGTTGTTAACAGTGATGTGTGTGGCCTACCTTATACCATAAAATCTGACATTGTTGACCTACCTCTCGAGTGTGGCTATGGCTCAGACAGCATAAGCAACGACAATATGTTGTATGAAAAATATACTCTGCATAATATGGGTAGAGGATGTTATGAAATAGAATTGGTGGGTGATCATAGACTAGTTTTGAATGGGGTTGTGCCCCTTTGGTGTGGGTTTCTGCATGGAAATCTATTTCATCATCATCGTGCATATTTTAGCAAGGTAGAGAGTCCTATCAACCTATTCGTCACCACAGTATGGGTTAGTTGGGTATGGAATTTCAACTCATTGTACTTATTACTAGTCTAGATTTATCTTGACTCTGGATCTATCAAGTGCCGAGAGGGATCAAATCTCTTGAGGTGGAAACCTCTTTTTGAGTGCAAAATGACAATGTATCTAGGCTTGATAGATACATAATGAAGATGGATCTAGACTTCTTCGTGGCCAAGGAAAATTTATGGATAATATGAGGAACACATGATAAATTTTGTCAATAATATGTAAATACATCTAATATTAATATAAGAATTGTAAATATGCTAAATATGTCTGAGATTTATCGAGTCAATTTAATTTTAAATTTGTTTATATACCTTAGTTTGTTGAGATGATAAATGTTGTAAAATAATTTTAATGATGAGAAATGATGAAATAAAATTTTTGAATGCAAAGGGACAATCTAATAATATTGAATCATAGAAATGTGAATAATAGGAATTTAGTCAATTACAAATAGTCTTCATTGTGATCAATCTCAAACTATTTTCTTGTACTATTCTTATTGTCACCCTTGTTAGCTTTCTCATCTTTTCATATGGATTATATGATCAGGAAAGTTAGAATCGTAAACCATTTAAATATTTAGCTCGAGCTGTTGTAGTAAACATAATACTTTGTCTCTCTTTCTCTCCAATATTAAAAGGTTTAATTACTATAACACAAAAATCAATGTACCTTGTCAATAATTTTTTGTTCACACTGAAATCAATGAAAATTATTAATCCAGTGACTTTAAAATTAATGTAACATCATACATCCAATTATATCAAATCATCAATCAACATATACACTTAAATCAATTCATCTAATGCATGAAATAAAATAAGATTAGAAAACAACATCTACACTGAAATCAATGCATCTAATTATGCAAGTAATCAAATAGGATTAGAAATCAACATCTACACTCAAATCAATGTACCTAGTGCAAGTAAGAAAATATGATTAAAACCAACATCGACACTGAAATCAATGCATCTAGTCCAAGCAATCATATAGGATTAGAAATCACCATCTACACTGAAATAAATGCATTTAGTTCAAGCAATAGAATATGATTAGAAATCATCTACATTGAAATCAATGCATCTAGTGTAAGAAATCAAATATAATAAGACATCGATATCTACATTGAAATTAATGCATCTATTGCAAGCAATCAAATGGGATTAGAAATCACCATCTACATTGATATAAATGCATTTAGTGCAAGCAATCAAATAGGATTATAAATATTTTACATTGAAATCAATGCATCTAGTGCAAGTAATAAAATATCATTATAAATCAACATCTACACTAAAATCAATACATCTACTACAAGTAATCAGATAGGATTATGAATCACCATCTACACTGAAATCAATGCATCTAGTGCAAGAAATCTTCTTAGCTCTCTCCCAACTCCATCTATATCTATATCTCCCTCCATTTCTCCTTCTTTGTCTCTTTATCACACCCTGCGAAACACACACTCTCTCTCACTCCATATCTATCAATATCTTTGTCCCTCTCTCCTTGTCTCCATCTATCTCTTCTTTATCTTTACATTCCATATATATCTCTATCTCCATCTGCCTCTTTATATCAACCCCAAAATATACAGTCTCTTTCTCTAATCTATCTACCTATCATTCCCTCCTCTCCCTCTCCCTCCTGCTATCCTCTCACCCTCTCTCTCCATCTTCCTTGTCACTCCCTCTCTCTCTCTCTCTCTCTCCACCTTTCACTCTATGTCTTTATTCTTACCTACCTCTCTCTCCCACTCCATCTTCCTCTCTCTTTCCCTACATATCTTCACTCTCTATCTCTCCTTCTCTCTGCCTTTCCTCCATGTCTCCTTGTTTATCTCTTTAACTCACCCCCAAACATACACACTCTCTCCAGCTCTCCCTTGTCACTCCCTCTCTCTCTCAACTACTCACTCTTTATTTATTTCTTCTTCCATCCCTCTCTCCCCATCCAACTCCTTCTCTCTATCCCTCCCTCTCCCCCCTCCAATTCCATCTATCTATCCCTTCCTCTCTCCTCCTCTCTTTTCCTTCCTCTCTCTCCCTTTCTCTTCTTCCTCCCTCTCTCTTCCCCCATCAATCTCTCTCTCTCTCTCTCTCTATCTCTCTCTCTCCAATCCTCCCTCTTCCCCCATCACTCTCTTCCTCTCTCTCAAGTCTTCTCTCCCTTTATCTCCCCCCCCCTCTATGTTCACCCCCCTCCACCCCTCCTCCACCCCATTGCTCTCTCTCTCTCTATTTTCCATTCAATCCTCTCTCTCTCTCTACCTTCCAACCCTCTCTCTTCCCACATCACTCTATCTCTCTCTCCAATAGTTTTACTATATCCCTTCCTTTCTCCTTCTCTCTCCTTATCTCCCCCCTTGTCTCCATCACTCCTTGTATGTCTCTTTATCTCACCATTAAACATATACACTCTCTCTCCATCTCTCCCTTGTCACTCCCTCTCTATTCACTTCTCACTCTCTATGCCTTTCTTCTTCCCTCCCTCTCTCCCCCTCCAACTCCATCTCTCTATCCCTCCCTCTCTCCTCCTCCTCCTCTCGTCCTTCCTCTCTCTCCCTTTCTCTCCTACCTCCCTCTCCCTTCCCCCATCTCTCTCTCTCTCTCTCTCTCTCTCTCTCTCTCTCTCTCTCTACCCTCCAATCCTCTCTTCTTCTCCCTCCTCCTCTCCTTCTCTCTCTCCCACCTCCATATTTATATCTCCCTCTCCCTCTGTTACCCTTCTCTACCTCTCTCACTCCTCTCCCTCTCTCTCTCTCTTCATTCCTCCTCTCCCCTCTCCTTCGGTTTATCTCCATCTCTCCCTTTCCACTCCCCCTATTTCTCCCATATATATCTAGAGTTAATATATATATCATTATATATTAATATATATTATAATATAACAAATTTAATACTGTATTAATCTAAAGTTATTAAATTTAATAATATTAATATTATAAGATATTAATATGAATATTAGATTGAACACTAATAATATTATTAATATTAATATCAATAATTTAATATTAATGTTAGGGTTAATAAAGCTATTTTTGCATGGTATTAATAATAATTTTGTCCATCGTATTTGGGTCATAGACTTCATATATAATGAGTGTTGATTTATAATCCTATTTGATATATATATATATTATTTATTTACCTTACCTCTTTATACCTCTTTTATATTTATTTATTTACTATACCTCTAGTTTATTTATAATTTTTATTTATTTACCATATTTTTATTAGTGTTTGTAAACCTCTTCATATTTAATAAATTTATTTCTTAATGAATTTTTTAATGTTTATTTATATGGTTTTGTAAGTTATTTCTTAAGGTGACATTATTTAGATTTTATTTTTAAAATTTTCTTTAGTTTTTTTATTTGATTTTGGCTTCAAATATACTTACACATCAAGATCATACTGGGCTATAAAATTCTCCTTTGAGCACAACCAAAAAGTCAAAAATGAAATGAGATACATTCAATTCTATGTTGTTGTCAAAATTATGAGATGCTTTAAATGATTTCGAAAAATGTTCCATCTGGGCATGCATATATATATATATATATATATATATATATATATATATATATATATTATGGTTTATCATATGAATTAGATCTGCGCTTTAAAATGTTTTAAATAAAAATTTCATTTAAGTATTTTCAAATTAAATTCGGTTATTTCCACAGGAATAATAAGTGCAAGCATACATCTTCATATTGCAACAATGTTCATTCCAGTTTTATCAATGCAATTTGATTCTTAACTAGACTTGAAATATGAATGATTGGGAAGTGATGGAGTGAGGGAATAGTAACGATTGCAAGGTGGGGCAGGTTGTCGAGGCTTTGGTGGTGATACAGAATGGAAAACCAGGAAGGAAGGGCTTGCGCTCTGGGGTTCGAAATATTTGGAGTGAGGAAGGAGACAGGCTCCAAACCTACGATGGCAGACATGAGGCTTCATGAATCTGCAAAGGTATGAGGGCAACTGCAGCCGGGGCGGGAGGCATTGGCCATGGCTGAAGAAAGCTGATGGAAGATAGGGCAGTCGATCTAGTGACTTGTAGGAGGTGCGGGTGAAATGGATCGGGGTTATCTGACCTGACAGAGGGGCACAAACCTCCTCAAGATCTCTCATACCGCTGGATGGCCCTATGCAAAGGGGATGGGAATGGGCCTTCCTCAACTTGGATCCGATCTAGCGGGCTGCAAAAGGTGCGTCTTCTATGGGTAAATGTCTCCCTTCATTATGATCTCACTGTCTTTAGTTTATTAAGCTATAATTTCCATTGTTGGATCATTGTATCAACTACCGATTGGGGTTTTGAGTTAGTTGGCCTTCTTTCCCTTCCAATGTTCTGGGATCCGAGATTTTGGAGAGGATTCGGCTTCAAACCATCTTTCCATCAATACGGAGAGACGAGGCCTGGGATCTGGTGAATATACGACTACAGGGGAATGCCTGAAGGGTATAGGGGGGAAAAACCACAAGACAGAAACATAAGGAAAGGGGAGAAATGCAGCAAACAAGTTTCAAATTTTTTATACGAACAATGGATGGAAAATCCCAAACCCTTTGGGTACAAGACTCGAAACAGATCACAGATCTAAAGAAAAAGATTCAATTCAAAATAGGTATCCCAACCACAAAAAAAATCTTGATATTCTTAGGAAAAATTCTACAGGATGGAAAACTTCTAAAATATTATCAGATCCAACGGAACTCCTCCATAATCATGAACCTAAGACTTAAAGGAGGAGTCGCAGGAGGAGGCACATCAAATAGACATGCCCAGAACATAAATCAAGGTCAGATAAAAAGAGCCCATACACTCAAAACAGGGGTCAAAAAAGGCCCATCCTATAGGAATATCCTGCGGGGAAAGAACACAAAAGAAATTCCTCTTGAACAAACAGAGAACATGCCTAAACCTTATATATTGGATAAAATGAACTGTGTTCCAGAACTGATCATTTAGGTAGCAGAGACTGAGGTTTATAGGTCTACCTTTCAACCACAGGCAATAATATACATATTTAACTGCTACTGGCCAAAACCATTGGAGTTTTTCCATTGGATTTTCACCCAATGGACCATGGATTGTGATATATACCTCTATTAATTCTTAGAGTAGGTCCATGGTTCTGGGGGTCAACCGGACTATTCACCACCCCTTGGTTCCTATATTTTGATGCCAATACAATGGAGATATCCATAATTCTAGTATGGGTCCGGCTATACAACCTCCCGCTCCATTTCTGGAGTGAAGGAATTTTAGAGGGAATTGAGAACAGTTTGGGCAGATATATTAAAAAAAAAATCTAGAGACTGGAGGATAGAATATTCAGTTTTGCATGGATTTGTGTAGAAGTGGACTTCAGCAAGGGGCTTCCCGAAATAATCATACTGAAACATAAACATCAAAAATGGTTACAACACCTGGACTATGAAAACACAAACTTTAGGTGTAGAATATGCCAGAAACAAGGCATCTTCAAAATACCTGCCTAGATGCAACAAGGGAGACCGAGAAGAAGAAGAAAATAGGGAAAGGTGCTAGGGGATGGAAATTTCCCTTAGGAGGACAAGAGCAAGACACAAAATACAAAGGGATATCCCAACCCAGAAGGAGGAAAAATAGACAATAGAAGAACAAGGAAATCATGAACAAGCAACACAAGAAAAAATGGATATCACCAAGACGTCACAGACGGTGGAGCCGATGACAGATCCCAAGCATGATTCTACATCAAATTCAGGAGTGAATAAAAGATCACATTTTTCAGAAAGCTCAGACTATGAAAAAGAAAACTCCATGAGGAACGATGAGCTCACCCTGGTTCCTTCACCTCTCCACTTAGGGACATGGCAGATAGTAAACAAGAGGAAGGGCAAGCGTGAAAAGGCTAGCCCTACTAGAAAAATATAATTTGTTTTTTCGGTAGCCTAACTACATAGACTAGTGTTCTTGTGCACATGGGCCCTTTGGGTGTCTCAAAATGCTTAAATGCATCTACACAATTATAACCTTCATTAATTTTAATGGAAAGTTGCTGATTTTTTCTGTGGAAAAAAAGGAATATATATATATATATATATATATATATATATATATATATATATATATATATATATATATATATATATATATATATATATATATATTTTAAGTCATAGATATAAATGTTGAATCTTCCATAGGTGTGTTTTTGTATTAAGGAAACAATGAGCTGCAATGGAGGTAAATTATAGAGGGAAATGTGTAAGTCGTGTTTTAGTCAATTTGTTCTTAATTTATTGCGTGGAGTTAGTGTCCTATGGAAAGATAGGAAGAGATTTAAAGTTTCAATATGACAAAGATGATGAGATTAAAAGAGAAAATAAAGTACAACAATTTATTTAATTAGAGTGTCTTATCGCTTTTAGTAAAAAATTTATTAGTTTTATTTAAAATTTTGAAATTTCTTGGAATGGAAATTTAAGTCGTTATTTTTCCTAATTTTAATACATAAGTTTTAAATTTATTTTTTATATAAAAATACAATTTTAATTTTAATTATTAAAAATTGTTATCTAATTAAAAATTATATTTTCACTCAAAAAAACTAAAATATTTAATTATTTTTATTCAAATAATTATTTTATATTATTTAAATTTTTACAAAATCATAAATACTAAGAAGGTAAATATTTATATTATTTTAAATTTATAATTATATATATAATATTTGTTATTTTAATATTTATATTAAATTTATTTATTTATGTGTTAATGTAACTTTATATTGACTTTGTTTTTAGGAGACACTTGTTGATTAATGTGATTATTGTCACATCTAATTTTTCAACTCACAAAAATTGCAATATAAATATATGATGTTAATAAATATTTGTATGAATAAAAAATTAAGTCAATTAGAAAGTTCACTTTTTCATGAAGTCATACCATTCCCTTTAGCTTTGTGTTCTCTCTTCCTATTTCTCTCGGCTACTCTATTAGTCTATGGAAAAAAATGTACCCGGAAAGAAGGAAACTCATTTTCCTCCTAGTGGCTCGATTATAACACAATTTAGATAACCTACGAGTGGTTAGATTTGACTGGTTCAAATCTTAACTAGAGCCACAATATGGAATATTCTAGAGTATTCTTGATCATGATAATAAGGCTATCCCAATTTCCATGAGTAATTGGGGTTGATGTGGCATCCTCTAAAAATGATGGTGGTCAAATTTGATAGATCAACTTCTAGGAGGCATAACTTTCTCATATGAGCTTCGACTGAGCCGATTATTTCACTATTGAAAAGGTGTCAACGTGTAGATTATGGAATTGATGTCCATACTAAGTTCAGGACCAAAAAAGGTGTTCATTTAAGGTCTCAAAATGACTCCTAATTTTTTGACTTGGGATTTTACAAACTAGGACTGCTAGTAAAAATAGTGTTGTGAGTTGATTCCTCCAATTTTTCCATTCTACAAGGATTGAAATGGATTAAAAACAATAGAATGGTTCAAGATAGATCACACCTCCCAATTTTGAAGGATTTTAGTCCAAAAAATATTCTAGTAAATGAGGTGAGGAAAATTTTCCTCCACCTTTTGTCGGATGTATCATTTAGCTTTTCCTAGAATTTTTCCTTTGAACTCAATCTTCCAAAGTTCCTGCTTCCCTTGTCCCATAGTCTTGGACCTATTTTCTAAAATTGTATCCTCTGTCCACTCTGCCTAAGCATCTAACATCAAATCCTTTACAAAAAGGTAGAACATGTTTCTCTTCCTGAGCTAGCATTGAAGACTCATAGACTTTTAGATTCTCCACATTCACCATTGAGTAAATGCACATGTATGGGGGCATAATACGTATATAAGAATTTTCAATAAATTTAATTATGCTTTAAATTGTGTTACATTAAATTATCAATCCAAGTTTGTAAACTTATGAAGTATACATTAAGGTATAGACAAAAACTTAGCTTCTAATTCTATCGAAAGTAAATTGACATGAAGGAAAATTCTATTTTATGGAAGTGTATAAACATAATCTAAGAAAGTGAGTAAATTTAATCTATGAAAGCATGGAAATGTAATCTAGAAAAACAAGTAAATTTTATTTATGAAAGCATGGAAATCTATCTCTATGAAAGAAAATAAACTTGTCCTATGAAAGCTTGTAAATATTGATATTAAAAAAAACATCTAAATTGACATGAAATGAAATCTAATCCTACAATTTTAAGCCATGACTTTTCAAATCGCGATTCTCAATGTAGAAATTGGAATTATCTAAATGTAATTTTTTTTGGAGTTTTTCAAGTGCCTGTTTATGATCAGTAAAGAAATAGAGAAACAATTAGGAACTAAATCTCATAAAATATGTTGAAGTACATCATAGTATCAATAATGAAATAGAGGAACAATTAGGAACTAAAAATCATAAATTATGTGAAGTAAATCATAGTACTATTGCAAAAACATAACATCGAAATCTATGTTAGATCTAAAACTTTTGTGATCTGTTGGCCACCCATAAGTTCTGTCATACACAATGGTGGCTAGAATTTGTCTTCAATAGATAGTTCCCTTTGAAAAATTATCATCTTTTAAAGTTTTTATGGTGATTATTACTCTTTGAGTTAATCGTCACTGTTGTTTCCCTTTTATCCTAAAAACCTGCTATTTACCAAGAGAAAAACTGCTTAAAACCCCAATTTTCCATCATTTTTGCCCCTCCTTTCACCCATTTCCCCCCCAAAAAATCACTCAAAAATACCTTCATTTATCCTCTAAAACCATTCCAAAATCCCTTTAAAACCTTTTATTCCCCCTTATTTTGTTTTAAATCCTCTTTTTTCCCCTACCAGAACCTTGTTTTGGCCTTAAAATCATTGTTTTTGGCTTAAAAAACGCTCTTTCTGCATATAAAGGTTTTTTAAGCCCCTGAGGGCTTATTACCTTTAGCCCACCACCTCATGTCACTGAAGCCTTACAAGAGGGTGCTTAAAGGGCCTTAAAACATTTCTCCAAACACTTTTCTCCTTTGATTTTCCATTTACCCCGACAGTTTAAATTTAAAATAAATCTGGATCATCGATCTCTATAGATCAACAGTCACTGAGTTACCGATCCCCAGCTTACCCTATGCCTTGCTTTTTCTTCTATTCATCCATCCACCCTCCTCATTTAATCTTGACTATCAGTCAAGAAGATCTAATGGCCAAGACTTAACTTGATGGTTCATCGCACCCGTCCACTATGCGACCAGAAGAACACGTCACCGGGCCCCACTCATCTTTCCACCCATGCATCTTGCCCTCCATCACGTGTGATCCGCACCGTTGGATCTGCTACCCCCCATCTGACGGCTGAAATCATGTTTCGTGTAATTTTTGCGCCTATAGTTTAATCTCGAAAAAAATGCGAAATGGGTGGTATTCGGAGGGACAGGTGTCGAAAAGTGTATGGAATCATGTTTTTTTTGCAAAAATATAAAAACACCCCAACACTGCGTGAAAACCATTCCAGTTTTCTACCTTACCATTATTCTCCACAGCATTTCCTTTTCGGTTTTAAATCTTGACCGTTAATTGTTAAGATCGGATGGTCTCGTTTTAAATCTCACCCTCGTTTCACTTTCCACCCTAACTTTCCCTCGTCATTCTCACATTTAATATTGGCTGTCGATCTTTGAGATCAGACGACTTGTGTTATATCGCACCTCAAGTCTTTCGCCCTTCGTCCATTCTCCCAAACAATGCCATGGGACTATATTCATCGTTGAATGTTTTAAATCCAACGACCCACATCAGATCTTGATCTCTTTTCATTTGCCTTTTGTCTTTCTCCGAACGATCTCGTTAGGCAATCTTCGTCGTTCATTGCCCTGATCTAACAGTTCTTATTCATCCTCGCCCTCGAACCCCATTAGACCTGGTTAGCTTCTCTGCCAGGGATTTTTTCCGATTTTTCGCTGCATTTGCTCATTCGCACAGCTCCAAACCACCTCCATAAGCCCTCCAAAGCGGTTTAAACCAATAAAATGCAAGATTTAACTAATGTTTGTTTGTTTTTTGTGCAGGTTTAATGAAGTTCGAAGATAAAGCCTTCCCACAAGAAAATTGTAGTGTTATGGGTGAGGACGATGATCCTCATAGCCCTCAATTCCAATTGACGAGATTAGGGGGTTAAATTTCATGGTTTGGAAGGGTCGATGAGTCATGATCATCGACTTTTTCTGACAAAAAACTCCACAAAAACCCCCAGCGCACCTGCAAGTAACAGAACACAGTGAGCATCGACCAAATTGAATGATAAGAGCATAACCATAAGATTAAAGGCTCTAAACAGAGTTTAAGGGAATCAACGGCCTAAAAATCCATAAATAAAACAGATAAGCCCAGTCAGCAGTTCGAAGATGGTTAAAGATATAGTATTTAGGCCTAATTAGGCCTAAACATAGAAAAAAAGCAAATTTAAAGTGTTTTAAGGTAAAACAGGGGGAAATATTAGCAAAAGAAGCCTCCACTACCACATCAGAGGCTAGTTATCCTCTTCAGCTACCAAAGTTTCCACTTGCAGCCTCAATGAATCAAAAGAAGGCATAGTTATTACCTAGTTAGTGATATTTTTCCTAAAGACAGCTGAGCATTTATTTCAAATAAAGGAAGATATTTCAAACTGACAGTAAAGTTATTGTAAAGGATAAATAGGCCTTAAAGTCAATATTTTTACCCATTAAGCCTAAAAAATCAGAAACGGAGTAAATAAAACAGATTTGTAATTCGATGCATTCCTGCCTTATGCCTTGCATGGTTTTCAAGGATAGGAGTTGCATTTTGTGTAGAATTAATTACACTTCAATCCTAAAAACTCTTCCACCTCCTCATTTCTTCTATAAATACTTCTGAAGAGGATGAGAAGTTGTTGGTTGGTCACTAGTTGTAATACTGAAACTCTCTGAAATAATACATAGTCTGTCTGAAGTTGAAGAAGAAATTGAAGTCTTGGAAGTTGGATTATGTTTTGACATGTTTGTTCTTGAGAAGGCTCTATCATTGGATCCCTGAGCTTGGCTGTTGGTGATGTATTCTAAACTGTCTGTTGTTTTTCCTGTTTTCATTATGTTTCATAAATTCTTACTACAATAGGATGAAAATTTTAGGCTAAGGAATGACTCCTAGAAGCACCTTAGACCTATTTATGCTTCACTGTTTTATGTTTTCTTCTGCTGAGGTATTTTAGAGTCTTTAATATTTCTCTTTAGTCCTCATGCTTGTTTATTTCTCTAATATTTCAAACAGATGGTTCCAGCATGATTTATGGTTTTCCCTGCTTGTCTGCTGCCACTTGAAAGTTGTTTTTGAAGTCTCCCTTTGAAGTACCATTGTTTATAGTTAGCCAAGGAGGTTTGTTTTGATCATGCCCTTTGTCCCTGCTTAAACAATTCTTTCAAAGGTCTTTATAGTTGTGATCATAGATGTGTTAGGTGTTCCCTCTTCTATGACTGTAATTATCAATGAATCGTTTATGTTCTCTAAGTCATTTGAAATAAAATCTTTGAGGAAATAGGATGTGCTCGGGAATCTTAGATTTCATTTTAAAAGTTGTCTTAAAGTCATCATTTGCTTAAAGTGTGGTTTGTAGAACTCATGGTTAGACATGTAAATCAAATACCTTTTTATTGTTCAAGTTATGTTTTCAAGTTCCCTTTGTTGAGAATTCAAACTCTCTTTTCAAATCATTAATGTCCATCTCATTCAAAAAACTAAAGGATCCTGTGGCCAAGTTAGATTTTCCCTTTGATATCCCATATCCATTGATGAGTTTTTCATAAACATCTTCTTGACTCCATTTCCCAATGAATCTGACACTTCCCCTTTCTATATATATTTCCCACGCCTTTCATGTTCTACTATGCCAATCCAACCAAACAAGTAAGCCAAACAAACACTTGCACTTAATAACTAGTCTAAAATCAGTACTTTAAAGCAAACAAGACATATCTTTGCAAACAATTTGAGAGATACGTCTCTGACAACAGGAGGACTAGATCCTGGAACTGTAAATATTGGTTCTGATGTTTCCTTGTCTTTTGGTAAGCCAGTCTATCAAAACACACGACCCCAACATAATGGTGATCACGGTGGGACCATTGAGTTCATAGTTGCCTAGCAAGCTCTTATAGGCTCATTAGTCTTTCAAACAACCATACAAACTCAGAAAATGACAAAAATATTTCAGATTGGCTTCATAATAATGGTGGTGGAACCATAAAACATTTTACCTTCACAAAAGGCTAAAATTTTTCCACCTGGCGACTCCACAATCCTAAATATACCTAAAGACTCCATTGGGAAACCCATTTTCATCATAACATCATCCAAAATCAGTTAAGAATACTTTGAGGATTAAATTTTTGTTACTAAAAGCTCATTTAGCCTACTAAAGACTGTCATATTTGGTTAAAATTTTCTTGTTATTAGGTCTGAAAACATAGCATAGTGGCTTCTAGAAGAGTTCATACTATAGCATATCCTGTCCCAAACCCTCCTGAGATAGTTGATAATCCTGAAAGCATACTTAGGATGTTTCATAATGCTCAAGCTTTAACTATTGTCAGGCCAGTCCAAAGAGCTAATTCTGTTCCTAAAAACCTTAC
Organism: Pinus albicaulis; assembly: GCA_034641835.2. Classification (NCBI taxonomy): domain Eukaryota; kingdom Viridiplantae; phylum Streptophyta; class Pinopsida; order Pinales; family Pinaceae; genus Pinus; species Pinus albicaulis. The sequence continues at coordinate 1,812,559,289 of CM076575.1, forward strand.
AGCTCTATAAGATTCACAAGTTGGCTTAAGAAAACCATTTATAACTAGGTCACTTGATGACATAGATCAGATAGATTTAGAGTCTCCATCCTCATCTCTAGATAGAGGGGAACATCTTGATAGCAGAGAAACTACTCCACCTAATTTACATTTCATTCATAATTTTGGTTTCTCTCATCCTAGATATGCTCAACAATCTCTTGTTGGTCCATCCATTTCTATTTTTCACACACCCACTGTCCAAAACACTCCATTTCAGCCCACTTTCCCTTTTGTCAATCCACCCCTTGTAAATCCACCTTTCCTTCCAGCCATGGCAACATGGTATGCCCCATTAGTGTTACCACAACCTATCCTTCCCTTACCAAATGATTACCAATCCAAAATTCCTCATTTATCTGGAAATGAACCTAATACTTCCCAACAACACGTAGATAAGATGAATGATGCCTTTGATTACATGGAGATAGAAGAAGAGACATTAATATGAGAATATTTGCCCAAAGATTAGGAGGAGAAGTAAAAAAATGGTTTAAAATCTTAGCTCCTAACAACATCAATAGTTTCCTTTATTTGCATCAAACATTCATAAACAAATGGGAAATCAAAAAGAACCCTCTCCAAATATTAGCAGAGTATAGCAGTCTTAAAATAAATCAAGGGGAGAGTGTTCATGACTACTCCACTAGGTTTAACAATGTTTACAATGCTCTTCCACCTCACATGAAACCTCCCCAAGGCATGGCCTTGGTAAAATATCCTGAAGGTTTTGATGTTGAAATGGCCTATCAACTAAGGGAGAGAGATTGCCTAACTCTAGAATACATGGAGAAAGGAGATGTGAGTGTAGAAGCAAACATAATAGAGAAAAGGGCTAGGTTAAGATCAGAAAAGAGGGTAACTTATAAAGATGATATTGCACCCTCAACCTCATTCTCTGAGACCAAAATTGACAACCTAGTGAAAGTAATGGAGAGGATGCTTGAAAATATCAACTCGAATGATAGAGTGCCACCAAGAGAAAATAAAAACAACCCCCAAAACAGAAATAAAAATCAGAATTTCAGAAGAGAAAATAATCAAGATAGGGAAAGAGATAATGACCAACAAATTAGACCTCCCTTCCAACAAAAATATGTAGATCAAGAGGAAGAAAGGGAGATTGAAAGGTTGGGAGAAGATCATGTAAACTTGATTGGATCAGACAGCGGAGATGATGTTTTCCTCACTGAAGAAGAGCAAGGTTTCTTCTCCTCGGATCAAAATGAAAACACCTATGAGGATTTTGATGACTATAGATTAGGGTTTGAAAATGAAATCATGGAGGTGCACAAAAAATATGATCTTAGGAGCAAAGGGAGCCTAGATAATTCAAAAGATAAAAACACTAGCACTACTATTAAGAAACATGTAGAGAATTAGCCTAAGAAGACAACAGAGAAACCCAACGTTTTGGCTAAGAAAACAGATTTAAACAGAGAGAAAAGTAGTCAGCCAAATGTTGAACAAAGCATCACTATTACTTCAGCTAGTGGACCTAACAAAACTGTCTCAAATAGCAGTCCAAACAAAGTTCAGCAAATCAGAATTGCTGAAAGGAATTCAATTGAAAAATTAGATGTAAATATGAAAAAATCAATAGTTCCTTTCAGCCTTGAGGGAGAGATTGCAAAGATAAGAATTACTGTACCTCTAGCTAAAATAGTGACCCAAGAAGTGTACAAAAACCAAGTTTTGAAAGCTTTGAACTTGGGAAGTGACACTGATACTTTAAACTTGACAGATGACAAACCTGAGTTGTTGTTTGGTCTAGAAGTTGAAGGAAAATACCAAGAGGGAGCTATCCCTCCCTTCTATGTCAGTTTGAATATACATGATAAGATATTACACAATACCATGTTAGACTCTCGAGCTTCACATAATCTTATGCCCAAGGTAGTAATGGAAAGCTTAGGCTTAGAAATTACTAAACCATAGAAGGATATATATTCTTTTGATTCAAGTAGAGTCAAATTCTTGGGTTTAATTAAATATTTATGTGTAAACTTATCTCAGATCCCTGCTGAGATTCTAGTTATGGATATAATAGTAGCTGAAATTCCCCCAAATTATGGTATGCTTCTATCAAGATCATGGTGAGCCAAGCTTCGGGGGAGCCTTCAAATGGACATGTCTTATGCCACCATCCCAGTTTTTAACCAAAACAGAAGATTATACAGGGAATCCCACATGAAATACATGGTGAGAAACATAGATAAACCAAACAACTCTCCAATCTATTCCATTCAATCAAGTTTAGATTCCTTTATCTTGTTCAATGAAGACCAAATCACTCAACAAGAAAAGGAAAACAAAGAGGAAATCATTTTACTAGAACAATCAAATCTTCCCTCGAAACAAATACAAAACATTAGCAATCAGCAGCAACAAAAAAATGACAAAGAGTCAGATATACTTTGGACAATAAACTTTGATGGATCTTGTAATTAAACAAGTGTAGGGGTAGGTGTATGGATTCAAAATAAAAATCAGGGATATTCATATAAACTAGATTTTCCATGCACCAACAATATTGCTGAATATGAAGCCCTTCTCCTTGGCTTATAGTTGCTTAAACAATTAGAAGCCCAGAAAATATCAATCCTAGGAGATTCTGAACTTATCATAACACAAAACAAAGGAGAATATTCAGCTAAAAACCCAAGACAGAGAGAATATCGAAATGCTGCCCTTGATTTATTAAAGAAATTTGAAAAATATGAACTCATTTTCATTCCAAGGGCACAAAATCATTTGGAAAATGAACTTTCCTTCAATGCCAGCAATTGTCAAGTACCTCAGATTAATGAACATCTTAACATAAAGGTCAAAAATAGGCATGCAGTGCCTGACAATGAGGACCATTGGCAAGTGTTTGACTCTGACAAACACATAGATGACTTCCTAAAATCAGAAAATGATTTTTCCATACCAACATTGGAAACCAGTCATGAACAAAACTGTGTAGAAAATGAACAAATCCCAGAAATAGAAATGACATATTATGCTGATATAAATCAATATGAGAATCTTTTTGAAGCAGAATTATTTGACAACGCAGACTAGAAAGACTTGGAAGTTTTATAATGCAAGAATGATACAATTCCAAGAGGTCTCACACCTTTAGAACACCTTTTTTATTTTAATGATGTAGCCAAAGAACCAAGAATGGAGCCTATGGAAACAGATGTAGAAGAACATAACATAGGCAGCCTAGCAGAACCCAAGATGATCAAACTGTCCAACACTCTCCCAGCTCATATAAAATTGCAATACATAGAGTTGTTCAAAGAGTTTAGAGATGTGTTTGCTTGGGGATAAAAAGATCTGAAATCTTATGACACTAGCATCATTCAGCACAAAATTCCTCTCAAGGAAAATCATAAACCTTTCAAACAAAAACTAAGAAGGATAAACCCTATTTTATTGCCTTTAGTTAAAAAAAAATTGAAAAGAGGTATGATGCTGGGATTATAATACCCATTAGATATTCAGAGTGGGTGTTAACTTAGTTTATGTTAGGAAGAAGACAGGGGAAATTAGGCTCTGCATTGACTTTAGAAATCTAAATAGAGCCTCCCTGAAAGACAACTACCCCTTGCCCAATATGGACCATATACTTCAAAGGGTAGTTGGGTAAAAAATAATATCACAATTGGATGGGTTCTCAGGTTACAATCAGCTGTTAGTGCTCCCAAGTGATCAACATAAAACTACCTTTACTACACCTTGGGGCACCTTTATGTATGTCAAAATTCCATTTGGTTTGATGAATGCAGGGGCCACCTTCCAAAGGGCCATGGAAATAGCCTTCTCAGAAGATATTAGCTATTTTATAATCATTTACCTTGATGACATAACTGTTTTCTCAAACACTGATCAAGAACATTTCATCCACTTAAGAAAAGTTTTTGAGAAATGTAGGAGATTTGGCTTATCTTTGGACCCAGAAAGACACTCTTTGGTCTCCAAGAAGGTAAACTTCTTGGTCACATAATTTCAGAAGAGGGAATCAAAGTAGACCCTAAAAGGATTGATGAAATATTGAAAATCAGCCATCCTAGAAGCCTCAAATAATTACAATCTTTCATTGGAAAGATAAATTTCTTGAGGAGGTTTATCCCCAACCTTGCTGAGCTATTAAGAAACATTACAAACATGCTTAAGAAAGAGGTAGGTGTGAAATGGACTACACAGGCTAAACAATCATTTGAACTGGTTAAACAAGCTCTTACTCAAACACCAGTCTTGATTACTCCAGATTTTACCAAAGACTTTTATATCTTTTCTTTTGCATCTAAACATACAATAGCTACAGTTTTACTTCAAAAGAATGACTTAGGGCAAGAACAACCAATATCCTTTTTTAGTAGGGCCTTAAGAGATGCTCCTCTTAAATATAACATCATGGAGAAGCAAGCCTTAGCATTAGTGAAAGCATTAAAAGACTTTAGAGTCTACATTTTACACTCTCATATAATTGCTTTTTTTCCACATACTGTTGTCAAGGATATTCTAAGTCAAGACCCTAATGGTAAAAGGGGAAAATGGATTGCTACTATTCTTGAATATGACTTAGAAATCAGGCCCACCAAACTGATTAAAGGGCATGGATTAGAAAAACTCATGGCTAAGTCAAAATTCCAAGCATTAGATATGAATATGGTGGATGTGTTGGAGGAAATAGAAGAATTCACTGTTCATTTCATTTAAGAAACATTTCTAAATTCTCCATGGTATGCTGACATCATTTATGTGCTTTTATATTTGAATGCCCCTCCTTATTTTTCTAAAACTAAAGCTATATTTTTGAAACAGAACGCTTTGAACTATTGCATATTAGATGGGGTATTATATTGGAAAAATTCTATTGGAATTTTGCTTAAATTTTTACTTTAGGATGATGCAGGAAAAATCATGCATGAGTTGCATGAAGGAGAATGTGGAGGACACCTCTACTGGAAGACCACAACAAACAAAATCCTTAGATCTGGCCACTATTGGCCCACCCTTTTCCTAGATACTCAGAAGTTAGTCATGTCTTGCCATAAGTGTCAAATTTTTGATGGCAAAAGGAAAATCCTTCCCTTACCCTTACATCCTATCAGTGTTGAGGCACCCTTACAACAATGAGGCTTTGAATTCATTGGGGAAATTCACCCATCTTCATCAGCCCAACATAAGTGGATCCTCACTGCCAGTGAGTATTTTACGAAGTGGATAGAAGCCATACCATCTAGGAATGCCACTGACTCTGTCATTATCAAGTTACTTGAAACAAACATCCTATCCAGATTTGGTTTTCCTAGAAAAATCATAACAGATAATGTTGTTGCCTTCAAGTCTAAAATAATGGTTGATTTCTATCATAAATACCACATCGCCTTGGGCCATTCTATTACCTACTATCCCCAAGCAAATGGATTAGCTAAATCCTCCAACAAAAGCCTCATCAATATCATCAAAAAGTTTTTGGAGCAGAATCATAGATCATGGCATAGTAAGCAGGTTCATGCCTGATGGGCTAATAGATTAACTACAAAGAAGTCAATAAATATGTCCCCCTATTATTTGGTTTATGGCATGGATGCAGTATTTTCAACATCATTAGGAGTTCCAGTCATGAAACTCCTTCAAGAAGTGAAAACTGAAGAGAATGACATGCAGAGAAGAATCAACCAAACAATCCATTTATAGTAGTCCAGAGAAGAAGTCTATGAAAGAACACAACTAGTCCAAGAAAATACCAAGAAACTGTTTGATAAAAGGAGTAAGGAAAATAATTTCCAAGTTGGAAATGTAGTTCTTAAATGGGATTCAAGAAGGGAAGAGAAGGGAAAACATGGAAAGTTTGAGAACTTGTGGAAAGGACCCTATGTTATTCATGCTGAGAGGGGTCATAATGCATTTTGCTTGAAAGAATTGAATGGGGAAGATCTGTATGGAGGTCTTGTCAATGGCAGGATGCTCAAGCATTACTTCTGTCAAGAGTCCTAAGTTTCAAAGTTTTTTACTTTCCATTGTAAATATCATAGTCTGAACATTGCATTCAAAGTTAGAAAAATAAAAATACAAAAACAATAGAAAAGAAAAGAGGGCAGATTGTAAAAACAAGAAAGGTACAACCCCATACGAAAAAGAGAAACAAAATCCGAAAGTTTTCAAGCTCAAATGCCACTCCTAAACACACACTTCTAGTTAGTCATACAGCCTAATCATGACTAATTAGTTTTTCAATTTACTGCTGATAGGTTAGTGAATTAGATCAGCCAAACAGCATAATCTTGGCTTATCAGTAAGGTAGATTAGGATAGAAGAACCGGTTCCAACATGCTCAAACTTGAACCAGAAAAGAAAAAGAAGACAACTCAAACAAATTGAAAACAGAGCTGGAATAATAGTGAAGGATGTTTTAGTTTTCAGATCCTAAGCCTTCATCATTTTGCTTTAATTTCTGCAAATAAAAATCTATGTGTAGCTTGTTTTTATGCCATAGATCTGCAGCAGGTCAAACTGCTTAATCTTGGCTTGACTGCTTTTTAATTTTTTGTCTTAGAATTTAGAGAATAAAAGTTTGTCAGATAGTCTAATCCTGACAAATAGGAGTTAGGTAGAGAACTTTACGAACTCAACTATTTAAATTGATTTCATGGAGGAATAAGAGTAGAAATAGATTAGTTTCATGTTTTCAAAAGAATTAAATGTTGTTGAAGAGTGTTTACTAGTCCAAACGCACTCTGAAAGAAGAAAAAATGTTAGGATCATTAGGAATGGGTACGTAGAGATTTTGTTTTGATAGAATTCCACTGTTTCAGATTGCTGCAGAGATCATCAAATCAGAGAAAGGTTAGCCAAAATAAAATAAAGGTTGCTTCCCAATGGGTTAAGGCACTGGTTTAATGAAAGCCAAAGATTTACAGTTGAGGTTCTAGACACCTAAAAGACCAATTATCCTCCCCAAGTGGAGCCACTGTTAGCCACCCATAAATTCTGTCATACACAATGGTGGCTAGAATTTGTCTTCAAAACTTCAAGATATGGTTCCCTTTGAAAAATTATCATCTTTTAAAGTTTTTATGATGATTATTACTCTTTAAGTTAATCTTCACTGTTGTTTCCCTTTTATCCCAAAAACCTGGTGTTTTCCAAGAGAAAGACTACTTAAAACCCCTATTTTCCATCATTTTCACCCCTCCTTTCACCCATTTTTCCCCCACAAAATCCCTCAAAAATACCTTCATTTAGCCTCTAAAACCATTCCAAAATCCCTTTAAAACCTTTTATTCCCCTATATTTGATTTTAAATCCTCTTATTTCCCCTACCGGAACCTTGTTTTGGCCTTAAAATCCTTGTTTTTGGCTTAAAAACGCTCTTTCGGCATATAAAGGTTTTTTAAGCCCCTAAGGGCTTATTACCTTTAGCCCACCACCTCATGTGGCTGAAGCCCCACAGTCGAGTGCTTAAAGGGCCTTAAAACATTTCTCCAAACCCTTTTCTTCTTTGATTTTCCATTTACCCCGACAGTTTAAATTTAAAATAAATCTGGACTGTCGATCTATATAGATCAACGGTCAATGAGTTACCAATCCCCGCCTTACCGTCTTCCTTGCCTTTTCTTCTATTCATCCATCCGCCCTCCTTGTTTAATCTCGACCGTCTGTCAAGAAGATCTAATGGCCAAGACTTAACTCGATGGCCCATCGTGCCCGATGTGGCAAGAAGAACACATCACCAGGCCCCACTCATCTTTCCACCCATGCATCTTTCCCTCCATTGCGTGCGATCTACACCATTGGATCTGCTGCCCCCGATCCGATAGCTCAAATCACGTTTCGCGTAAATTTTTCACCTGCAGTTTAATCTCGAAAAAAAACATGAAATGGGTGGTATTGGGAGTGACAGGAGTTGGCAAGCGTATGGAATCGCGTTCTTTTTGCAAAAATCTAAAACCACCCCAACATTGCTTGAAAACCATTCTGGTTTTCTGCCTTACCATTGTTCTCCACAACATTGCCTTTTCGGTTTTAAATCTCGGCCATTGATTGTTAAGATCAGATGGTCTCATTTTAAATCTCACCCTCGTTTCACTTTCCACCCTAACTTGCCCCCGTCATTCTCACATTTAATCTTGGCCGTTGATATTTGAGATCGGATGGCTCGCGTTATATCACACCTCAAGTCTTTCGCCCTTCATCCATTCTCCCAAACAATGCCATCGGACGATCTTCACTGTTGGATGTTTTAAATCCAATGGCCCACATTAGATCTTGATATCTTTTCATTTTCCTTTCGTCTTTCTCCAAACGATCTCGTTGGGCAATCTCCATCATTCATTGCCCTGATCTAATGGTTCTTATTCATCCTCGCGCTCAAACCCCATCAGACATAGTTAGCTGTTTTGCCAGGGTTTTTTTCTGATTTTCCGCTGCATTTTCTCATTCGCACAGCTCCAAACCGCCTCCATAAGCCCTCCAAAGCGGTTTAAACCAATAAAACGCATGATTTAACTAATGTTTGTGTGTTTTTTGTGTAGGTTTAATGAAGTTCAAAAAATAAAGCCCTCCCACAGAAAAATTTCAGTGTTATGGGCAAGGATGACGATCCTCATAGCCCTGAATGCCAATTGAGGAGATCAGGGAGTTAAATTTCATGGTTTGGAAGGGTCCATGAGTCATGATCATCGACTTTTTATGACAAAAAACTCCACAAAAACCCCCTGCGCACTTGCAAGTAATAGAACGTAGTGAGCATCAACCAAATTGAATGATCAGGGCATAACCAGAAGATTAAAGGCTCTAAACAGAGTTTAAGGGAATAAAAGGCCTAAAAATCCATAAATAAAATAGATAAGCCCAGTCAGCAATTCGAAGATGGTTAAAGATAAATTATTTAGGCCTAATTAGGCCTAAACACAAAACAAAAGCAAATTTAAATTGTTTTAAGGTTAAAAAGGGGAAAATATCAGCAAAAGAAGCCTCCACTACCACATCAGAGGCTATTTATCCTCTTTAGCTACCAAAGTTGCCACCTACAGCCTCAATGAATCAAAAGAAGGCATAGTTATTGCCTAGTCAGTGATATTTTGCCTAAAGACAGTTGAACAGTTATTTCAAACAAAGGAAGATAATTCAGACTGTCAGTAAAGTTATTGTAAAGGATGAATAGGCCTTAAAGTCAATATGTTTACCCATTAAGCCTAAAAAACAAGAAACAAAGTAAATAAAACAGAGATGTAATTCGATGCATTCCTGCCTTATGCCTTGCATGGTTTTCAAGGCTAGGAGTTGCATTTAGTGTAGAATTAATTACACGTCAATCCTAAAAGCTCTTCCATCTCCTCATTTCTTCTATAAATACTTCTGAAAAAGATGAGAAGTTGTTGGTTGGTCACTAGTTGTAATACTGAAACTCTCTGAATTAATACATAGTCTGTCTGAAGTTGAAGAAGAAATTTATGTCTTGGAAGCTAGATTATGTTTTGACATGTTTGTTCTTGAGAAGGCTCTATTATTAGATCCGTGAGCTTGGCTGTTGGTGATGTATTCTGAACTGTCTGCTATTTTTCCTTTTTTCATTATGTTTCATAAATTCTTACTACAGTAGGATGAAAAGTTTAGGCTATGAAATGACTCTTGGAAGCACCTTAGACCTGTTTATCCTTCACTATTTTATGTTTTCTTTTGCTGAGGTCTTTTAGAGTCTTTAATATTTCTCTTTACTCCTCATACTTGTGTATTTCTCTAATAGTTCAAATAGTTGGTTCTAGCATGATTTATAGTTTTCCCTGCTTGTCTGCTGCCACTTGAAAGTTGTTTTTGAAGTCTCCCTTTGAAATACCATTGTTTACAGTTAGCCAAGGAGGTCTATTTTGATCATGCCCTTTGTCCCTGCTTCAACAATTGTTTCAAAGGTCTTTATAGTTGTGATCATAGATGTGTTAGGTGTTCCCTCTTCTATGACTGCAATTATCAGTGAATCTTTTATGTTTTCTAAGTCATTTGAAATAAAATCTTTGAGGAAATAGGATGTGCTCTTGAATCTTAGATTTCATTTTAAAAGTTGTCTTGAAGTCATCATTTGCTTAAAGTGTTGTTTGTAGAACTCATGGTTATCCCTGTCTATCAAATACCTCTTTATTGTTCAAGTTATGTTTTAAATTTCCCTTTGTTGAGAATTCAAACTCTCTTTTCAAATCATTAATGTCCATCTCATTCACAAAACTAGAGGATCTCGTGGCCAAGTTAGATTTTCCCTTTGATATCCCATATCCATTGATGAGTTTGTCATAAACCTCTTCTTGACTCCATTGCCCAATGAATCCAACACTTCTCCTTTCTATCTATCTTTCCTAGGCCATTCATGTTTTGCTATGCCAATCCAACCAAGAAAACAAACCAAACAAACACTTGCACTTAATAACTAGTCTAAAATCAATACGTTAAAGGAAACAAGACATATCTTTGCAAACAATTTGAGAGATCCCTCTCTAAGAACAAGAGGACTAGATCTTGGAACTCTAAAGATTGGTTCTGATGTTGCCTTGTCTTTTGGTAAGCCAATCTATCAAAACAGAGGACCCCAACATGATCCATAATGTAGATAGAAATGCTTTCAGATTAATCACATTGTTAAGATTAGGTCAACATTTCGAATTAGCTAATGTGGTTAATGATGCATCCCCTCTATTTATTCTTTGAGTTTGATTAATCTCTCCACCTTGTCCTGAGGATGAACCACATTAGCTGGTTCGAAACATCGACCTAATCCTAACAATGTGATTAATCCGAAAGCATTTATATCAAAATCTATATTAAAAGGCTGAAGCATGAAACAATGAATATATTATACTACAAATTATCATCATACATCTACATGGGGGGTCTCTTAGTGATCACAGAAGTCGTAGAAAAGCACATGAACTAATCTAAACTATCTCAAATACACCTGTATGTGCAATGAATTAAAATATCAATTATTTGTGATTATATTAAGGAAAATAAGTAGTACAACAATTCAAAGATTAAAATATTTGTTTGTTCCTCACACTACCTAGTGAGATCAATATATAGATTTTTTGAAAATAACAACCTTTAGAATTAAAATGCTATAAATCATAATAAATATAGTGACTAAGTGTTCTACTGCTAATTTCCATATTCAAATTCCTATAGCTAGGTTATGACTCAGGCCATGCCCAAATTTATCTGAATACATAGCCATTGACAAACTATTCTTCAACATTGTCACAAACAGGATGTCACAGAGAATGTTTTGTTATAAAACAAATCTTAAAAAATGAAGAGAATGGTAGGTTGCGACAATTAAAAACAAATCAACGGTGAAAATCATTTTATCTCCAGATCTAATGGTTTTATGACAGGGTGAAGTGCTCGAAGGATAAGGAGAAGGACACCCTTAGAAGGCGGAATTTTGAAAAAACTCATCTCCAGATTAGCAGTCCTAGGAGGTCCTCAACATTTTCGACAAACCACTAGAGGGGATACTGAGAAGTGGTATATGGTTTTACAAAAACCACATTATTCTAATGAATCCTTGACAAATACTTCGAACCGCACATCATTCAACGAACATGGAAGCCTTCACCTCACCTATGACATGGAATTTGAAGATAGTGTGGGGCACATATTCAATTTTTCATATCAAAGCGACATTGTCTTATATATATTTTGGAAAACATAGTTTTAAAACCTTGAAATGATTTATAAACATTGTAAAAGGGAGTGCTTATGTATTTTCAAACTGTAAAAATGATAAAAAATGATATATATATATATATATATATATATATATATATATATATATGTGTGTGTGTGTGTGTGTGTGTGTGTGTGTGTGTGTGTGTGTGTGTATATATATATCATAAAAATATTATAAAACTAATAAAACTAAAATAAGCCCTCGTACATTTAAAAAAAAAGAGATTCTTCATTTGTCAAAAGAGAGTTATATAACTATTTATAAATCAGTTTTGTAACTGATTTTTTATAGTTAGTTTCTTGAGAAAGATAAAATGCCAGAAAAATATTGAAATAGGATTCAAATGTAGGATACCAAAAATGAATGTAATGAAAAATTCTCTCAAGAATTTGAATAATAAGATCCCAATTTGATTCCAACTATGGTAGATTGTAGTGCTGTTTCTCCTTTATGTATTTATCATTTCATTTGTATTTTTGTTCTTATGGTAAAGGGTATGTAGTAGCAGTGTTTTTTAAATTCAAGACTATGAATTTACCCCTTCTTACTCATGTATTAATTTAAAACCGTTAATAGGTGCTCCACATCCATAAATTCATAGATAATTTCCTAATATTTTCCACCATTCCTTCTACATAGTTAGAGCTCTGATTCTTAAATGCATGAGTTGTAAACCCTTTTCCTCTTCATTTTCCTCCAACTATATTTTCAAATCAAAACCTTTCAATTCTCATTGAATTGGCCATACTAATTTCGAAAGATAGGTTTTTAAATTAGATAAATCACGACATCTCTTATGGTTTGACTCTCCCGCCATTTATTAAAAATTTCTATCAATTCTTGTATATGTCCTAGGCACTAACCTCTTGTAGCAAGAGGTTCTCTCCAAGAAACAATATCAATTAGTGTTATTTCTCGAGACAAAGTTGAAAGATTTTCCCTCGGTTTATACAATTTTGTAGTTGATTCTTGAGGGTGACAAGAGTCAATATTAAACTGTAATATTCCCCAATTATTTTTATTTTTTCGATGTTTTATTTTCTGGTTTTTAAATGAATGTCCCTACATTCTTCGCCAATAAGTTTGCCCCACTGGATTTTTCTTGCATAGCTAGTTATCCTCACCTTGTACCATCATTTCATGAATGGAATGCTTATTTTTCAAGATTTATTTGGAATGCAGATGAAAGTTCAGTTCAACACCTTAAAGACATTCATGAATTCATGAAGCAATGAGGTATTGTTTACTAGCCTAGATCCATATTAACTCTGGATCTATCAATCTCCAAGAGGGATCAAATCTCTCGAGGTGAAAACATATTTTTTGAGTTCAAAACTATAGGAAACGTTTGCACCTCGAGATATTTGATCCCTATCAGTGCTTTATAGATCCATAGTTAAGATGAATCTAGGTGTAAATCATATGTGGCCAAGGAAAATCTATCGAAGATATGATTCATTTTATCAAGAATATGTAAATATATATAATATTAATACAATCATTTTAAATATGCTAAATATGTGTAAGATTAATGTGGCCATTTAAATTTTCAATTTTCTTCGTTACCTCAGTTTGTTGAGATGGTAAATATTAGTAATAATTTTAATGATGAAAAATGATGAAATAAATTTTTTTAATGCAAAGTGACAATAATAGTGTTAAAAGATAGAAAATTTCAATAATAAGAATGTAGTCAATTACAAATAGTTTCCATCGTGATCAATCTCAAACAATTTTCTTCTACTATTGTTTTTGTCACCCTTGTTAGTTTTTTCATATTTTTATATCGATTATGTTAAAAGGATAGTTGAAATCACAAACCATTTAAATATTTAGCTCGAGATGTTGTAGTAAACATCATACCTTGTTCTCTTGCTCTCCAATATTAATAGGTTGAATTAATAAATGTACATTGTCAATAATTTCTTGTACTTACACTAAAAGCAATGCACATTGCTAATACAATCACTTTAAAATTAATGTACCATCATGCATCCAATTACATCAAATCATAAATCAACATCTACATTGAAATAAATGCATCTAATGCAAGCAATAAAATAAGATTAGAAAACAACTTCTACACTTAAATCAATGCATTTGATGCAAGCAATCAAATATGATTAGAAATCAACATCTACACTCAAATCAATGTATCTAGTGCAACTAAGAAAATAGGATTAGAAACCAACATCTACAATGAAATCAATGCATTTAGTGCAAGCAATGAAATATGATTAGAAATCACCATCTACACTGAAATCAATGCATTTAGTGCAAGCAATCAAATAGAATTAGCAATCATTTACATTGAATTCAATGCATCTAGTGCAAGCAATCAAATATAATTAGAAATCAACATCTACATTGAAATCAATTCATCTCCTACAAGAAACAAAATGGTATTATAAATCACCATCTACATTGAAATCAATTCATTTAGTAAAACAAATCAAATAGGATTTGAAATAATGTACATTGAAATCAATACATCTAGTGCAAGCAATCAAATATCATTATAAATAAATATCTACACTAAAAATAATTCATCGAGTGCGAGCAATCAAGTAGGATTACAAATCACCATCAATGTACTATAACACAAAAATCAATGTACATTGTCAATAATTTTTTTTGCTTAGTTTGAAATCAATGCACAGTGTTAATCCAAGCAGTTTAAAATTAATGTACCATCATATATCCAATTACATCAAATCATAAATCAATGTCTACATTGAAATCAATGCATCTAATTCAAGCAACCAAATAATATTAGAAACCAACTTCTACACTAAAATTAATGTGTCTAATGAAAGCAATCAAATAGGATTAGAAATCAACATCTACACTCAAATCAATGCATCTAGTGCAAGTAATAAAATAGGATTAGAAACCAACATCTAAATTGAAATCAATGCATTTCATGCATGAAATCAAATAGGATTAGAAATCATCTACATTGAAATCAGTGTATCTAGTTTAAGCAATCAAATATAATTAGAAATCAACATCTACATTGAAATCAATGCATCTAGTCCAAGCAATCAAATAGGATTAGAAATCACCATATACACTTAAATCAATGCATTTAGTGCAAGCAATCAAATAGGATTAGAAATCATCTACACTTAAATCAATGCATTTAGTGCAAGCAATCAAATAGGATTAGAAATCATCTACATTGAAATTAATGCATCTAGTGCAAGCAATAAAAAATCATTAGGAATCAATATCTACATTAAAATCAATGCATCTAGTGCAAGCAATAAAATAGGATTAGAAATCATCATCTACACTAAAATCAATGAATCTAGTGAAATAAATCATCTTCCATATCTCCCCCCTCCATCCATATATATATCTCCCTCCATCTCTATTTATTTGTCTCTCTATCTCACCCCACCAAGCAGACATGCTCTCTCATTCCATGTCTATCAATCTCTCTATCCCTCCCTGCCTCCCTCCCTCCATCTATATATTCTTCCCTCTCTTCACCTTCCATATATATCTCTATCTTCCCCTTCTCTCTCTCTCTCTCTTCATATTCCTTATCACTCCCCCTCTCCCTCTCCACGTTTCTCTCTCTGTGAATTTCTTCTTACCTCCCTCTCTCTCCCTTTCTCTCGTACATCCCTCTCTATTCCCCCATCACTCTCTCTCTCTCTCTCTCTCTCTCTCTCTCTCTCTCTACCCTCCAATCCTCTCTCTTCCCCCATCACTCTCTCTCTATCTCTCTCCAACTATGTTACTATATCCCTCCCTCTCTCCTTCTCTCTCCTTCTCACCCATTTATCTCTATCTCTCCTTATTTATCTCATTATCTCCCCCATAAACATACACACTCTCCCCATCTCTCCTTGGTCACTTCCTCTTTCACTCCACTTCTCACTCTCTATGTATTTGTTACTCCCTCCTTCTCTCCCCCTCCAACTCCATCTCTCTATCTCTCCCTCTCTCCTCCTCTCTCGCCCTTTATCTCCTACCCCTCTCTTTATTCCCCCATATCTCTCTCTGTCTCTCTCTCTCTTCAATCCTCTCGCTATCTCCCTCCCTCTATCATCTCTCTCCCCCCTCCATCTTTGTGTCTCCCTCTTTCTCTATTACCCTTCTCTACTTCTTCCACTCCTCTCCCTCTCTCTGTCTTCATTCCTCCTCTCCCCTCTCCTTAAATTTTTCTCCATCTTTCCCTTGTCACCCCCATTATCTCTACACCTCTATCACTCTATTTCTTTTTTCCTCTCTCCCATACATATCTAGAGTTAATATATATCATGATATATTAATCTATATTATAATATAACAAATTTATTATTGTATTAATCAAAATTTATTAGATTTAATAATATTAATATTATAATATATTAATATAAATATTAGATTTAATAATAATAATAGTAATCTTTTAATATTAATAATAGGCTTAATAATGTTTTTTTTTCATTGTATTAATAATAATTTGGGCCATGGTATTCGGCCCATAGGCTTCACCTAAATAAAATCTCTTTCTTGAGTGTTCCGTAAATATAAAGAGGTATATAACTAGATGTTTATTTCTAATCATATTTGATATATTTTTATTTATTTACCATACCTCTTTTAAAAATATGACATTTGGCCCATGGTATTTAACCATGGGTATTAATAATAATTTGTCCGATGGTATTTAGCCCATAGGCTTCACCTAAATAAAACCTCTTTTTTTTTAGTTTTTGTAAATATAAGAGATTTATGGAATAAGTGTAAAACGGCGTTTTATTTATTTAGCATACCTCTAGTTTATTTATATTTTTATTTATTTACCATACTTTTGGAGTAAGTATAAAAATAAGTTTTATTTATTTACCATAGGTCTTTATTTATATTTTTATTTATTTACCATACATATTTTTTTAGTGTTCATAAATATAACTCCTGGTGAAAAGGCAAGGATAATTACAATTGAGCCAACATTACACATGTTTACAAACTTTCTTACATTAAATCTACACATGTGCCCTATACTGGGTTATAGAGCGCCTCTCGCACAACACAAATGTGAAAATGAAAAATTTCATGTTTTATTTGGATGAAGAAGCCAGGGTTTAATATTGAATTGTAACAAATTGTAACATTTCTTCCTTGAATGAGTTTTTATGCAACATTTAATTCATTTTGTAGAACCTTATATTAATAAGATATTTTTGGTTTGAAGATTGTTGTGAAGATTTTAATTTTGAAAATATTTCAAAGATTGATGATGTTGTTGAAGAAATTTATAATGTTAAGCTCTAAGTAAACACAGAACTACACCAAGAATCAACATTCAAGAAGCATAAACTATTGAGATGCGCGTAGATCCTCATAGGTATTATCTTGTTCGTTTTGAAGGTGACCCTCTTTATGATGTATATGATTCAGACCATGAACAAACTATGAGCGCATGCCAAACATAGCCACAAGAAAATACTAATGCTCCCCCAAATGTAAGAATCTTACAAAATGTTGATCTGCACTCTATTTAAAAAAAAGATGAATTTTTTTGTTGAGGACTTGAGGTTCAAGAATCAGAAAATAATGATGATTGTCTTATAAAACAAGATATCTCTTCTTGTCCGAAAGAATTATTGATGAATATTTTTCATACTATACACTAGCCAGTTGCTACAAAATTCAAATAAAATGTTGTGGACCAAGTTTATTTATTTTCTCATGTATTTTATGATGCTATAGCAAAT
This sequence comes from Pinus albicaulis, assembly GCA_034641835.2. Taxonomy (NCBI): domain Eukaryota; kingdom Viridiplantae; phylum Streptophyta; class Pinopsida; order Pinales; family Pinaceae; genus Pinus; species Pinus albicaulis. The sequence goes on from CM076575.1 coordinate 1,812,576,761, forward strand.
TATTTAGAGTCTCTGGTCAGACTAGGAATAAGAGATTTCTTGCAGGTAATCTATTTTTCTGGGTATGTATCAACTTTAGGGGATCAATTTTTTTTCTTAAGATATGGCCTATTTTTATTTTTAAATATCAAAAGAAAAGTGGAGTAAATTCAAGTACTTATAAATTAACATGGTGTAATTGGAAGGCTAATTAAATACTTGATTAATATCAACATTATTTATAGTAGAAATTTGTACATAAATAAGCTGAGTAATTGAGCATTTAGTTTACAATTTGCTAGAAGTTTTTGCTTCAATATTTCAGTTTATAAATAAGAGGTTATGCTTCCATCAAATAATTTTTTGAGAGACATTTCAAAGTTAATAATTTTCAGGAATAATTGTAGGAAAATTTGAAATTTTTTACTCCATGCCCCACAGGAACATGGTTTGTTGTTCTCAGTGCCTCATAAGTCGAGACATTGTCCCTAGTTGGAGCCTGCGGTGTACTAGGATTCTGTAGGGTGTAGTTGGAGCCTGCGGTGTACCAGGATTCTGTAGGGTGAAATTCTTGGCCGGGAACAAATAATATTGCAACTGACACATACTTTCACACATACTTTCCCTCCCTCGTCCTATCGATATAACTTGACTTGTCGCATGAAGGTTATGTCCCCTTTTGAAAAATAAAAGAACAATGACACCTTCCCTTTCCTTATCATAAAATGTAAAAGTTTAAGTTTTCCACTGGGACATTGAGTACATTATTTATCTCATCATCGAATTCATGTTATCAAAATTTTTGAAGCATTGACTAATTTCTATACACATCCACAGGTGAAAGCATATAGATATGCCATATGAAGACTAAGTCAAGATCCAATACCACAAAATAGAACTTCCACTATCGAACAAAAGTCTAAGGAAACCATATTAAAAGTTATGCACACTTTATGTGGGATATGTAATTAGTTCAAGGAAAACACCTTTTATTTATAGCTTATTATTTTCTGAATAAACACCTTCTATCTATAACGTATTGTTTCACACTATGCATGTGGGACATATCACTGTAAATAAAATATGTAAATGAATGGAAAAATCCTATATTCTCTTGGAAAATGACATGCAGTGAGAAAAAGAAATGAGACAAGGCCCATATGCTATCCGAGGACTTGCATAAAACATATGAATAATTTTACTATAGCAATTTTACTGGCGAGTGAGGGATTGACAACTAGATGCGATACATACCTAACATTTCTGATAAAGACATTATCTTCTACTCTTATGGAATTTCCATTAAAGAGAAGTGTTTCTAATGACTTATGCACAGAAACGTATGATGAACTGCGAGAGGAAGGTCAACTAAATTCGTCAAATAATTCAAAGTATTTTATTGTTGTTCTTGATCTCGTTTTATTTTGTTCCATGTTGGTAAAAATAATATACAAATGAAATCAAATTGAAATCAATAAAAAAAAATAGGAATCGAGCTGAAAATACGTGATTGAGATGTGATCCAGGAGCATTAATGCTTCCAAGCCATTAATTCATCAATGAGAAAATATTAAAAAGTGCCGTGATTTTTGCGAAGAATTTATATTATTCTATGTAAATAAATTGTATTTTCCAAGTTGTTGTATTTTACTAGTTTTAAAACTAATAAGTCATAGTTTTAGAAAAGTTATGGATAGGTGAGATTTTGTCCATAAGGCAAAAAAAAAATTACCTTGGAAAGTGTGAGAGATTCTAGGGATAGATTAAGTAATTTTAGAATTCAGAAAAATATGTCTATGGAGTGATTTGAGGATTTAGGAAAATCTACATTATGGAGTGATTTATACGTGATTTATGGACATATATTTCATTTCTTAATTCTATTTATTTTAAGCCTACGACCAATGAGAACTAATGGCGAAATGCATGTAGATTCAGGGCAAAAGAGGAATGAATACTTTTGTAGTTGTTATGTAATTGTATGGACATGGTTTTATTAGTGAAAGGATTTGTAATTGTGTTCGCAAATTGTCTTTGTGTGCATGTGTGAATGAGGAATTCCAATTTTATGTGTAATATGGAATTAATTAGTGTTTAGAGCTTGTATATGGGTTTGAAATTAAATGATATGAAATTTAGATATCACTAGTACAGGTGCTTAGATTTTTTGTGTTTGTTTTATTGAAGGAACAAAGTACAAGATCAAAAAGTGGTTAAAGGTGTATGGGAACCTTGATGTCAGTATTGCATTGAAATACGAAAAGTAGAGAGTCAAATTTTGCAGGAAAAGTGAACTTTTCCCCATTAAGTGGTATCATAGATGGTAAGTTCAATGGAATTCAATATTGCGACCAGAAAAATGATGACTTCCAACAAGTAGTAATTGGGTAGAAGTTTCAAAAGGTAGTTCCATAGTGAGTGTGGGTAGAATTTCCAAGAGAAGGTTCTAAGAAGAAAACAAGAGAAAATAACAAAAGGTCAAGCTAGTGAACAGACTTAATGAGGTATTGAGTAGAAAGAAGAGAAGACTAGCTAAAAAGAAGAGTCTTGGTTGTAGTTCATTGTTGAGCATGGATAAGCTCACAAAGACAGAGATAAGGATTTCCACAAAGGGTCATTACAAAGTTTCAGGTGAAAGCCACAGATGAAGGAAAACAAATTCAAGGAAAATGACATAAAGAGGAAGATGAAGGATACAAAATTTGAGAGAGAGATGACCGAGATGAAGGAGTAGTTGATTGTGCTTATGGAGCTACTAGAACAAGAATTTTAATACCAGAAATGTGGATATATTTTCAAGAAGAAAGTAAAATGGCTGGTTAAGGAATTTTTTACAAGAAATTTATGAAAGAAGATGAGGCACATGATAAAAACTTGGTTGAAAGAAGGAGAACTAAAAGCGGGTGAGTATGTGGCAGAAAAAGTGCACTATTTTGAACCAAAACAAGGACCGGTTCTTGGGGAAGAAGAGGATGAAGAAATTGATTAGATCCAAGGATTTCATAATTTTAAAACTAATGATTATTTTTTTAATGTAGGTATTGAATATGGAGAATTGCCTTGTGAAGGCATACTCAAGGAGATTCCAAGCAATGGAATTGAGCATGAATTTCTTTTGTCAAAGGAAGAAGATGTGGACTTCGAAGAAGAAGTAAATCTCTTGGAAGAGTGGTTGGTGAAGGAAAAAGGTAATGAATGTTGCAAAGAGCTTATAAAACTATGTCAAGTTTGGTTTCCTAATTTGGATGAAGAATTAGCTTTTTTGGAAAAGAAAATAATAGATTCGAAGGTGCATATCCAACATGCAGAAATGGAACTAGAGGAGGAAGTTGTCTTAAAAGATACTAATGTGAAGGTGAATAATATTGTAAGGTATGGTCAGCAGAAAATTTTTGAACCAAAGGTGAATAAGAATTATGTTTTTCTTATGAAAATGGAAATGCAATAACAAGTGATGGATGTAAGAAAGTTACAACATTCAAAGAAAATGTTAGATGACTATTTAGTCATGATGTGTATGTTGATGAACAAGATGACTGAGAGAAGGTACAACAAGAGGAAAATGATAACCAAAAACAAGGAAAATCTAATTGTAAGACTTTGCATTAGCAAGACAAGTGGGAAAAAAAAAAGGTTTGGCAACCAATAGAGATGAAGGTGTCATAGGCTGAAACATATGGACAATAACGTTATGAGATGGATGATCAACAACAGTGCAAAGTTTGGGATCTTGGAGGATTCATAAATTAATGAAACATGACTAGGAGGTCATGATTTTTTTATACCTTGGGAGTTTAATGGAGGAGAATTAGAGCTTCCAAGTCATTAATTCATCAATGAGAAAAATATTTGAAATTGGCCTTGAATTTTTAGAAGAATTTATATTCTTCTATGTAAATGAATCATATTTTCCAAGTTGGTATATTTTATGGGTTTTAGGACTAATAAGTCACAATTTTAGAAAATTTATGGATAAGTGAGATTTTTTCCATAAGGAAAAAAGAAATCTACCTTGGAAAGTGTGAGAGATTATAGGGATAGATTGAGTAATTTTAGAATTTAGAAAAAATTGTTTATGGAATGATCAATGGATATGGGTTGATTTGAGTATTTATGAAAATATACTTTATGAAGTGATTTATTGGTGATCTATGGAGTGCTTTGAGAATTTAGAATAGATATTTCATTTCTTAATTATATTTATTGTATGCCTATGGGAAATGAGAACTAATGGCCAAATTCATGTAGATTCAGGCCAAGAAAGGAACAAACACTTATGTAATTGTTATGTAATGACATGAACAAGATTTTATTAATGAAAGGGATTTTCATTATGTTCAGAATTTTTCATTGTGTGCATGTGTCAATCAATAATTCCAATTTTATGTGTAATATGGAATTAAGGAGAGCTTCATATCTTGTATATTTTTTTTTGAAATTAAATGATACGAGATTTAAATATCACAAGTGTGGGTGCATATACGTTTTTTTTGTTTTTTTGGTGTAGGAACAAAGTGCGAGATCAAAAAGTGGTTAAAGGTGTATGGGCACCTTAATTTCAATGTTGCATTGACATCCTAGAAGAACATAGTTACCAATCAAATGGGAACTATTACCTCCAAACGGGAAATCTAGCCCAAAAAATCTCAAAAAACATGAAAAAACAACCCAAAAATGAAAAGTGTGTCTTCGAGGACGCATTGTTTTTTTAAGTGTCAAATTTCAACATTTTATTAAGTTATGCTAAAAACCAATTTTTTTCTTGAAAATAGGATTGAAAAAAAACCCTCAAAACAAAAAGTGTTGATGGTGGATTAACATCGCCAATTTCTTGTGTGCAAAAAACAACTTGAAAACAAAAAGTGTTGATGCTGGAATAACATCGCCAATTTTTTGTGTGCAAAAAGTAGTCTGAAAACAAAAAGTGTTGTTGCTGGAATGAAGTCATCAATTCTTTCTGTGCAAAAATCACCTTCAAAATGAAAAGTGTTAATGGTGGAAAAATGTCTTTTTCTTTTCAGGGTAAATTGTCAATAAGTTTTAATAATGTCATTAAAGATAAAATATCATGACTTTGAAAATCCTTAAAATTTCATCGATGAATATGACATTAAAGATAAAATATCAAAAGTCTTAAAATTGCAACAATTTTTACGCATGGTTTTAAAAATGATCTATTATTGTGTCTCTCAAAAGCCTTGAAAATCCAAGGATGACATTCAAGATAAAATATCACCTTTATGAAAATAAAATTCCAACGATATTTAGGCATGGTATTAGAGATAAAATATCACTTGTAAAAATTAAAATAAATAAATAAATAAAACACAAAAATTTCAAAAGAAAATAAAAAAGGAAAATTTCAAAAAAACACACTAGTTAAAGAAAAAAATTAAAAATTAACTAAAAACAAAAACAAAAGCAATATTATTTATTTCAAGTAACCACATAATTAAAGAAAATGATAAAATAAAATAATTAAAATAAAAATAATTGACTTAGAAATTTAAATATATATTAAAAAAAATTTAAAAAGCAAATAAAAATAATTTTTTTAAAATAACAAAACTTTAAATTAAAAAAAAATATATTAAAAATTTAAAAATAAAATATAAATAATAATTTAAATTAAAAAAAAATGCATATAAATCTATGAAAAATATATTTATAAATAAAAAAATTAACAAAACTCATTTTTCTTTTAATTAAAAATAAGTAAATAAAAAACATTTTTCAAATTTAAAAAAAAATAAAAAATAAGAAATAAATAAATATATTAAAACAAATAAATAAATAAATCAAAAAAAAAAATCCATTTAAAAATAAAACAAATTAAATTTAAAAATCAAAAAACAAAAAATTAAAAAAAATTGAAATAAATAAATAAATACAAAATTAAAAAAAAGAGTAATAAAAAAAATAATAAATAAATAAATAAAAATCACCGCTACCACCCTAGGGGACACACGAGCCCCGCAGCGCCCAGGGCAGTGGCTGTGGGCAGCGGTAGTGATTCCTTTAAATGATCTAGGGTGGTGGTCATTCCCCGAATCGACTTGGGGCAGCGGTGATTCTCGGAATCGTGCGAGGGGGACGATGATTCTCGGAATTGACCCAGGGTAGTGGTGATTCCCAGAATCGACCTAGGGTGCCTGTGATTCTCGGAATCAACCCAAGGCGACGATGATTCTTGCAGTCGACCGAAGGCGACAACGATTCCAGGAATCGACCCTCACCACCTTGGGGGCCGAGGGGCTCAGTCGATGGCTGCGGGGCTTGGCCAACATGCGCTAAAAATCTGTAAGGTCTCCACCACCCGTCGGCTAAGCACCACAGCCCTTAGGGCAGCGGCAGTGGGTGGCGACGGTGATTTTTATTTATTTATTTATTATTATTATTTATTTATTTTAATTTAATTTTTTTTATTTTTTTTATTTTTTTTAATTCATTTTGTTTTTTAATTAATTAATTTATTTAAATTTAATTTATATTTTTTAATTTATTTTTTTATTTTTTATTTCTATTTTTATTTTTAAATTTAATATTTTTACTTTTATTTTTTATTTTAATTTTTTTAAATACTTTTTTAATTTAAAAAAATTGTTTATTTTTTAATTTTTTAATTTTAATTTATTTGAAATTTTTAATTTTCTTAATTTAAAAAAAAATATATCATTTTTTTAAAAAGTTGTGTGTTATTTTTAATTTTCTTTTTATTTATTTTATTTTTCTAATTTAAATTTTTATTGTTTTAAAATTTTTATTTGAATGTTGTATTTAATTTTTTTTTTAAATTTAAATTTCCGAATTTTAGTTATATTTAATTTCAGTATTTTGAATATTTGGATTTTTTTTTTTTTAAATTTGTAATTTATTTTTTATTTTATCATTTTCTTTAATTAAGTTGTTTTTTTTTTAACTTAAAAAATTGTTTTTTGGTTACTTTTTATTTTTTGTCTTTAAATTATGAGTTTTTTTTAATATTTTATTATTATTATTATTATTATTATTCTTTTTTAATTATTTATTATTTATTTTTTTATTTTTTTGTTTATTTTTTTGTTTGTTTAAAGTTTTTATTTTTACAAGTTATTTTTGTTTTTGTTTACACTTTTATTGGTTTTTTTCATATTTTCTTTATATTTTTTTTTATATTTGATTTTTTTTCGTGTTTTGTTATTTTACTTTTATGTCTTATTACCAAGATCAAAATCACCACTCTAAACAAAAAGCACTGATATTGCAACAACACTTTTCAAAATTAGCATGAAAATCATTAATATTTTAAAACAAATCTTCATACTTGATAAATAAAAAAAAATAAAGTGTTAAAAAAATGACCATTTTTCTAAATCTATATGATATTTAAAAAAAAAAATCAAAGAAAATTTAAGTTCCAAAAATATGCTCCAAAAAAAAAGGGGGTTATTCTACATCACCAATTTTCAATATTGACATGAAATTCATCACATTTAAAAAAAAAAATCATAAGAAAATTTAAAGTTCCAAAACTATGCTCCAGAAAAAGGGTGATTATGCATCACCACTTTACAAAATCGGGTGTTTTTTTTGCTACCTCAAAAAAGCGGGTACCAAGTAATTTTCTCATTTGATCAGTAACTATGTTGAAGTGGAGAGTTAAAATTTGTAGGAAAAATGGATTTTCTTGTACCAAGATGATGTTAATGGAGTAACATTTTCCAACATAAACATTACAATGCACTACTATGATCCATCATGGTGGGGTAGAGTGGAGCCCATTTATGTCACTACATGCCTTCGAGATGCATCTATAGTAGTTGGTTCAATATTGAATAATATGAAGGTGGCTTGGTTTATTATAGGCCAGAGTGTCAAGGACTTGTCAATCATCAAAATGTGGATGTTAAATATGGAGTACGCATTTGATGTAGTATTGGAGAACGTATATATGGCTTTGATGAATAATTTTGTTGATTGGATGATTTGAATGATGTATGTTAGTGTCGCTATGGTAATTACTCTTTCAAATTTTGAGTACATTGTCTTATGTGTACTTAAGGGTTCAAGTTCCCTTGCAAATTGTCAAGTCTCATGAGTGTTTTTAATATTAATTTAATGAACAATATAACATAAAAAAAATGTTGAACAACAACAAATAAAGGTACAGCACATCACCATAGATCACATCAACATAGGTATTTTATGAAGGATTTCACCCCCCTATGGGCTACATCTCCTTGGTCCTTCTTCCATGGCTTGGGCCTCTATATTATGCTAAAAAATTCAAATTGATCGGTTTACAATGATTTTCTGCTCCTAAAACCTACACCAATGCCTCCAGAATGCCCAAAAATCATCATCTAGCCTCTTTCTGCACCTGATTTGGTCGAAAAATCCAAAATTTATGACCATTTACATTTTCTCCACAATTTCAAGCCTTACTTTATCTTACAGGAGATAAATCCGTCTAGTTGGAGTTAAACTTGCAGTTTTCGTCGAAATTGGCGGTCCGCCAACTTAATCTTCATTAAATTAGTTAAGTGTGATTAGCGCTAATTAAACATGGATTAATATTAAAACTTTGCATTTTTGTGCTAAGCCTCTGTCGTGGCTACGAGAACTAGTTCTATGCATTGAGGGTTACCCCACTCTCCCCCCCGTCGATACATATTATAAAACATAAATATATATGGCACCGCTATGAGGTTAAGACTCATCGTATGGTGGATTAGTAACGCATGTCACTGGCTAGTCGGGGGTCGTGGGGTCAAACCTCGGCACCTTCGCCCAACTCCGAACAAAAAATTTAGTCCACAATCCACCATGGGGGGGGGGCCAAATGTGGTGGCCCCTTGTTACACCACGTGTCCTCACCCAATTGGTCTGATTTCGAACCAATATAAATTTTCCACATAACCAAAAATTCTGAGCCAATACCATGCTACCACTTGGCAATCCATTATTCCCTAGAGGAAGATGACGAAAATTTGACCACACCCAGTCAGCATGCCAAGTCAAAAATATGGGCATTGAGTGGGCACCTGTCTGCCCCTTTTTTTTAAATTTTTCCTATTTAGAAAAGTGAACATAACTGATTTTCAAGAGCATACAAAGTCCGTTTTGCATGAAATGAAGTGCACCAGATTCAAAACTAAGAGCACTACGCAGTCGTTCATGTTTCGAGCCATTATGAGAACTTTGATTTTTTAGCATAAAACTGAGCCCCTAATAATTCCTCCCCACTAGAAGCTTTTGGACGCAAAAATATCATACTCAGTTGCTGAACAGGTGAGGGCATAGTTCCCTCACCTTCCCAATTTCAATCCATTTGGATTTTGAAGGATTTTCTCCTTTAAGCCCTAATCGAAGATAGTCGACACTTCTTCTGGTCGATGTCGTTGTCCTCTTGTCAAGTATGGTGTCTTGTTGTAGGTTAACAAATAAATCTTGAGAAAAAACTTTAATATTTGGTAGCTTAACATTCTCTCATTGATCTTCAATCAAAGGAGGCTCATACAATCTCAAATTTCCAACATTAACAACTGAATAAATTTTCATGTATGAAGGAAAATCAAGCTTGAAGGCATTGTTACCAATATTTTCTAGAATTTTGAAAGGACCATAAAGGATTGATTTCATCTTTTTATCTTCTCCTTGAAGCCTTTCCTTGTTAATGTGAATCCAAACTTCATCACCAACTTGAAACTTATGATCCACACGATGTTTGTCATGTTTGACTTTGTACTTGCCTTAACTTTTCTCTAGTTGATCTTGCACTATTTGATGAATCAACTTAATTTTCTCTATGAATTTCTTTGCTTTATCTATGTCACTATGTCCATCAATAGCTACATATTTCCCAAAAATGAAATCCAATGGTGATTTTGGAAAGTGTCCAAAACATGCCTCAAATTGCGATGTTTGAGTAGAGGAATGTTTTGCACGGTTGTAATCATGTTGAATGTAATGCAATTGTTCATCCCACAACTTAGGATGTCTGCTACAACATCCTCGAAGAAGATGAATGATTTTTCTTTTGACCACCTTAGTTTGACCATCTGTTTTTGGATGAAAGGTTGTACTCTTCTTCAACTTAGTGTCCATCAAGTCCCACAAACTTGACCAAAAATTCCCAACAAATCGAGAATCTCGATCACTGACAATAGATATAGGAAACCCAAAATGAACCCAAACATTTTGAAAGAAAAGAAGAGTTGTTTGTTTAGCTGTAACTTGATTTTTACATGGCATCGAAATACACATTTTTCTGATCCTATCCACAACTACATACAAATAATCATGACCCATTTTCGACAAAGGAAAACCTCCTACAAAATCCATAGAGACACACTCCCATAAATGTGAAGGAATCGAGAGTGGTGTGTACAATTCTAACTTCCTATTACTATGCTTACTTACTACACATAATGAAAAACCTTTAATAATACTATTGGGTATGTGTTATATTCTTTCCACGGGGGGGGGGGTTCAGGGGCGGAAGCCACCCCCGTACATTGCATCGGGCAAGAAGGCCCGCAGGGGGGGCAACATCCCCCCCTATCAAGGTCTAGAGCATCACCCTGGTAAAAAAAATTTGGTCCTTATTTTCTGGTGGGTGGACCCGCCCATGGTTTTGTGCATGGGTTTTCACATGGTTTTGGGGCATGATGGTTTTCGGCCCCTGGTATTTTGTAGATCCGTTCAAGGGAACTAAGTTTATGTTCTAATCTAGGGTTAATGGATTAGGGTTTATGTATGCTTCGACATGTATATATATGTGTTGTAACACTAAAAGGAATATAATGAAAAATCAAGCTGGTCATCTCGATTTAGGATCCAAGGGAAAATCTCTGTGTATATGTGTTTTATGTTTTATGCTCTCGCTATTATTTATTTTATGTTTTTAAGATTCGTTGGCAGTTAATTTTTGTACAGGGTTAAAACCTATATTTGGTATCAGATTTGTTTTGGTTTCAAGGGGACGCCTTTGCAGCTGAGGGGTTTTTTCTTAGGCTTGAGGTAGACCTTGTTCAGTGGGAGATCTGCGGGATCGATTCTTGCCATGAAAGAAGATGGCGAGTGGCGGGAAGATAGAGATAGAGAAATTTAATGGTCAGAGTTTTGAGTCATGGAAACTCAAGATGGAGGATCTGTTGGTGGATAAAGATTAGTCGATCGCGGTAGATTGAGGTACTAAACCAACGACAATTTCAGATGAAGACTGGAAGAAGTTAGATCAGAAGGCGAAGAGCACAATACGGTTGTGTGTCTCAGATTCAGTATTATTGAATTTATTTAGGGAAGCTACGGTGAAGACCTTGTGGGACAAACTTGAGACTTTGTACCAATCTAAGTCTCTGGTGAATAAATTGTTCCTTTGGAAAAAGTTGTATAACCTGAGGATGAAGGATGGAGACTCGGTGATAGAGCATCTGAACACCTTCAATACTATGGTAAGTCATTTTTCATCTGTTGATATTAAATTCTTAGATGAAGATAAGTGCATCAGTTTATTGTGTTCTCTACCAGATTCGTGGGACAATGTGGTTATTGCAATAGGTAGCAATAGAACTACCTTCAATTTTGATGACATTGTCTCAGCCTTGCTGTCGGAGGAAATGGAACAAAGAAATAAGGAGGTTTAGAATGGAGATGCCTTATCTGTACAAGGAAGGTCCTAGAATAGAAACAATAATAAGGTTTCGAGTGGGAGATCTAAATCTAGAGGAAGATATAATTCTCCTGGAAAGTTTGTAAAGGTGTGCTGGAAATGAAGAAAGGAAGGGCACTACAAAAAGGACTGCAGATATAAAGCTCTTGAGAAAGGAAAGGGATCTGATGATTCTCCTTCAACAAAGCCAAAAACCACCTCGAATGAAGGTGGGGATGTGTATTTGGCTTCTTCTTCAAATACACATGTAGATCATGATTCATGGTTGATTGACTCAGATGCATCCTTGCACTTCTCTCCCCAGAGGGAGTGGTTCTGCAAGTATGAGAAATATGATGGTGGTGATGTCTTCTTAGGGGATGATAGGAAGGCCAGAATCATTAGACATGGAAAATTCAAGCTGAAGCTATAAGGTGGAAGGATTAGAACACTTCCTGGTGTTCTGCACATTCCTGCATTGGCCAGAAATCTGATTTTTGTAAGCAATATGGATGATGCAGGTGTAAAAGCAGTGTTTGAGAAATATTCATGTAAGATGGTTTGGGGAGCATTGGTATTAATGTGGGGAGTTCGCATTGGAACTCTGTACAAGCTTCATGGTAGCACTATTATTGATGGGTGCAACATTTATGTGGTTCCTGAAAGTGGAGCAGAAAGCCTATCGGTCTCTGGAGAAAATACCAAGCTATGGCATCAAAGGCTTGGACATATTGGAGAGAAGGGCCTTTGGATACTACATGGAAATGGTATGGTAGAAGGTATGTCTAATAGCTCTCTGGATTTTGATTTTTGTGAACATTGTGTATATGGGAAGCAGAATCGGGTGAGTTTTCCTTCTGGTGCTAAGAGGGAAAAGAAGTTATTAGAGCTTGTGCACAGTGATGTGTTTGGACCTCTGTCGGTTCCATCACTAGGTAATTCTTTGTACTATGTTTCATTCATAGATGACTTCTCAAGGAATACATGGATATATTTCTTGAGGAATAAATCTGAAGTCTTTGACAGATTTAAATGATTTAAGGCTCTAGTGGAAAACCAGATAGAGAATAAAATAAAGGTGTTGAGGACAAATAATGGTGGGGAGTTCTGCAAGAAGGAGTTTGAAGAGTTCTATAACAAGTGTGGTATATCACAACAAAATACTACTCCATACACACCTCAGCAAAATGGAGTTGCAAAAAGAATGAATAGAACACTGATGGAAAAGGCAAGAAGCATGCTCAGTGGTACCAAGTTAGGACAAGAATTCTAGGCAAAGGTAGCGGATACTGCATTTTACTTGGTTAACAGATCACCTTCATCAGCGTTGGAGGATAATACTCTAAATAAGTTATGGACTGGTAAGAAACCCTCTCTTTCACATCTGAGGGTATTTGGATGTGATGCATATTTACATGTTCCAAACGAGAAAAGGACCAAGTTGGATAATAAATCTGAAAGGTGCATCTTTATTAGGTATAAGGATGGTTTAAAGGGTTACAAGCTTTGGAACCCAGAAACAAGGAAGGTTGTGTACAACCGAGATGTGATGTTTAGAGAGGTGAAATATGTTGTTAAACATGAGGTCCTACCAAAGGAACCTGAGAAGATAGAGTTTGAGCTAAAGGAGGATGAATCAGACTCTACAACAGAAGAAGACTTAGAAGAGGAAGAGCAACAAACTCCAGCTGTCAGAAGATCAGTTCGGGATAGAAGACAACCAGAAAGGTATAGTCCATCTGATTTCTATTCAAATTTTCCTTTAACTATAACTGGTGATGATCTCGGAATTGTCAAGGAGGCAGTAGATTCAAAGGATGAAAAACTATGGAAGGAGGCCATGGTTGATGAAATGGCATCCTTGCATAAAAATGAAGCATGGGATCTAGTGGAGTTGCTGGCTAGAAGGAAGCCCATCAGGAGAAAATGGGTGTTTAAGAAGAAGATGAATGTAGTAGGCAAGGTGGAGGAATACAAAGCTTAGTTGGTAGCAAAAGGTTATTTCCAGGTGCCGGGAATTGATTTTGGTGATATTTTTTCTCCTATTGCCAAAGTTACTTCTATTAGATTACTTTTATCTGTTGCTTCCGCATTTGATTTTGAGGTAGAAGATGGATGTGAAGACAAAATTTCTTCACGGGGATTTGGAAGAGGAGATCTACATGAAACAATCTGAGGGCTTTATGGTGAAGGGGAAGAAAGAACTGGTATGTAGGTTAAAGAAGTCTTTGTATGGGTTAAAACAATAAATAGGGATGTGGTATCAGAAATTTGATACCTATATACAGGGACTTGGCTTCAGCAGAAGCAAGGAGGATCACTATGTTTATTTTAAATTAATTGGTGACCTTGTTATTTATTTGGTCTTGTATGTGAATGATATGTTTCTGATTGGAAATGACAAAGAAATTATCCAAGATTTGATGACCCAAATGTTCTCCAAATTCGACATGAAGGATCTTGGTGTCACAAACTATATTTTTGGCATGGAAATTAAGAGAGATCGGGCAAAGAGGAAGATCTAGTTAAACCAGAGGAAGTATGTCGAGACTATATTGCAGAGGTTCAATATGCAGGATAGTAAACCAGTGAATGTTCTGATTCCTATAGGTACAAATTTATCTGCTGAAAAGTGTCCCAAGACACAAGAAGAAGAGGAGGATATGTCTCATGTTCCATATGAAGGTGTAGTGGGTAGCTTGATGTATGCAATGGCCTGTACTAGACTAGACATTGCGCTTGTAGTGGGAGTATTGAGCAGGTTTATGTCAAACCTAGGGAAGGAGCATTGGACAGCAGTGAAGCGGGTTTTTAGATATTTGTCTGCCACTAGTGATTATAGCTTTTTCTACCAGGGAAGACCAGGATTGGAAAGAGTGTTGGACATTTATGGTTTTTTTGATGCAGACTGGGCTAGAGATCTGGACCAAAGAAGATCTACAAGTGGGTATGTGTTTAGCCTATTTGGAGGTGCAGTCAGTTGGATGAGTAAAAGACAGTTTGTAGTGGCACTTTCAACTACAGAGGCAGAATACATGGCAGCCACTCATGCAAGCAAGGAAGAAGTTTGGTTGTGGAGACTATGTTCAAGTATGGGGTTGGTGCAACAAGCTATAAGGATAGACTGTGATAGCCAAAGTGCAATTTTCTTGGCTAAGAACCCTGCTTATCATTCAAAGACAATACACATTGATGTTCAATATCACTTTGTGAGATATATGGTTGAGGCTAAAAGGGTGTTGCTGGTAAAGGTGAACACCTTGAAGAATGTTGCAGATGCATTGACGAAGTCTGTGAGTACTCAGAAGTTCTCTTGGTGTAGAGAAACAATGGGTGTTGCAAAGCTGCGTTAATTACTCAACTCTCCTGTGGCCCCCTGTGAAAAGAAAGCAACAAGTGGGAGAATGTTGGGTATGTGTTATATTCATTCCACAACTAGTCACGTGCAGGGGGGGCGATAGATCCCCTTATACGCTGCGTTGGGTGCAAAAAGGGGGTCACATGGGGGGGCGGAAGCCCCCCCTGTCGGAGTCCAAGGCAGTGCCTAGGTAAAAAAAAATTGGTCCTTATTTTCTGGTGGGCAAACCCGCCCATGGTTTTGTGCATGGGTTTGCACATGGTTTTTGGGCATGATGGTTTTCGCCCCTGGTATTTTGTAGATCCGGTCAAGGGAACTAAGGTTATGTTCTAATCCAGGGTTAATGGATTGGGGTTTATGTATGCTTCGGCATGTATATATATATATGTGTTGTGACACTAAAAGGAATATAATGAAAAATCAAGTTGGGTGTCCCGATTTGGGATCCAGGGGAAAATATTTGTGTATATCTTTTTATGTTTTATTCTCTCGCTATTGTTTATTTTCTATTTTTAAGATTCGTTAGCAGATAATTTCTGTATAGGGTTAAAACCTACAAATACGTGACACACTTTCAAGCATACGAGGCCAATAGCAATACCTCTGAATATTTTTCTTTGTTTTTCTTAGACCAAAATGTCTCACAATAAGAGAAGTGTGGGCTTCCCTTATGAAATTCACTCTCTCACCATGTGGAATACAAAGCTTAACCAAATGATACAACAAGTTATTATGAACATGATAATCCAATTCCTCAACTTGGCGATCTTGACTCAAGTTTGCATAAACATCTTGAAATTCATTGGCAAATGCATATTGTTCAATGTAACTTTCATGTAAAACTTAAGTATTCTTGAGTAAAATAGTTGCATTAATAATAGGCCTAGAAAGCATATCCGCAACCTTGTTGTATATACCTTTCTTATACCTGATGACCAAGTGGAGTTGCTGCAAGAATCCCATCCATCGAAAGTGCCTTGACTGCTGCAATTTATTTTTTGATTGCAAGTATTGCAATGGTTGGTGATCCATGTGATTGATGGTTTCCTTTCCCATCAAATAATGTTTCCACTTATTCACACTTTGAACCAACTCATTTATCTCCTTGTCATATGTAGGATACTTTATCACTACACCATTAAACATTTCTGAATGGAATGAAAAATGTTTACCATGTTGTAAGAGGACTGCGCCCATGGCATAATCACTTGCATCAGTTTTAATCTGAAAGGGTTGCCTCAAGTTCGTTAGTTATAGTTTTACGGCTGAAATGATCTTCATTTTCAAAGAATCAAATGTTTTTTGTTGATTTCTTCCCCACTAGAAGACTTTCTTAACCCTAGTCAATGCATGAAACAGAGTTGCAATAGAAGAAAAATTCTTCCAATACTATGTTGCTCCTAGAAAACTTCTTACCTCCATGACTGACTTGGGTGTAGGCCAATTCACAATTACCTCCACTTTAAAGGGGTCTATCTTCAGCTCACCTCCTCCAACAATATGTCCCAAATACACTAAATAAGTTTTACAAAATTCATATTTTGACATTTATTATTATTTTCTCAAGACATCAAGCACCTTTCACATATGCATGACATGTTGTTCTCATGATTTACTGAATATCAAAATATCATATAAGTAGACAATGATAAAATCATCAAGAAATGGTCTCAATACGTCATTCATAACTCTCATGAAAGTATTTGGAGCGTTGCAAAGACTGAAAGGAATAACAAGCCACTCAAACAATCCTTTTTTAGTTTTAAATGTGGTCTTCCATATGTCCCCTTCAACTATTCTAACTTAATGACAACCACTTCTTAAGTATAACTTAGTGAAATACTTTGCATACTTCAATTGATCAAGAAAATCATTAATCCTTGGGAGCGGATAATGATTCTTTATCGTGATTTGTTGAGTGCACGAAAATACACACACATGCACCATGTTCCATCCTTCTTGGGCACCAATGCAATCGGTGAACCACATGGCGAGGTAGCTGGACGAATGATACCTTTATTCAACAATTCTTGGATTTTCTTCTTGATTTCTTCACTTTCCATTATCCACATGAGATACATGCCAATGTTAGGGAGTGGAACATCCCTCTACTATTGTATCTCATGTTGGATTCCCCTCTTGGGAGGTAACCCCTTTGGTTCCTGAAAGATATCACCATGATGACTTACCACATCAAACAAATCAGATTTTTATCTATCATCACAACCTTCAAAAGGTTTAAAATCCTTATCATTCTTTTGTTTGATCATAAGAAGCACAAAGTTTTTTCTTGAGTTTACTAGTCTCTTTATTTTCCCAACATTAACCAAAGAGGTTTAGCTTTTTTCGATGAGCTCTCACAATATATTCCAGTCCATCTTTGAATAAGTGGTACTTGTTCTCTTGGCGATAGAAGACTGCTTTCTTGTCATAGGGATATGGATTACCCAAAACTATTCCTGATATGTCAACCGGTACAACATCTAACTCAACTTCATTAATGAAGTTTGCGGTAATTGCAAACCAGAAAATACACTTTCTTGTAACCTATAAATTTGTAAATTTGGTTATCCAACCCAAAGGGTATGGCTTATGATGAGGTAAGGTTTCAAGATTAATATTCTTGCCTAAGTCTTCAGATATTAAGTTCATTTGAGACCAACTATCAAATAGTGTGTCAATTTTTGTATGTTTTGAGATCACTCTTACATGAAACAACTCTATTCTTTTTTCTTCACTTGGAGTGTTAATGTGAAAATTTGGTGAACTAGTACTTGCCATGGCGGCAATTTTAGTCTCATCTCCTAAGTCAGATCCAAGATCTTGTTGTGTAATAATGGTTTTCTTTTGTTTCCCCTTGTTGTTGAATTTCTTAGGCCTCAATTCTAGATGAAGCTTCCAACAGTGGGCTTCATCATGCCCCTCTTTGGAACAATGAGTACATGTGGTTTTCTCCCCTTGTTTCTTAATGGATTCATTCTCCTTTTGTTTACCCTTGAAACCTTTTCCTTTTTCACCACCCTTGAATGGTTTCTTTTTACCCTTTTCTTGTACATTTTTCCCTTTTGCCTCAAGGTGTGTAGCTTGCACACAGACCTCATCTAGACTAGTGGGATTAAACATGAGGATGGTATGTTTCAGGTAACTATGCAAACCCCATATTTACTTCAACAAATTTTCTTGGCTATGCAAATAAACTCCTAACATAAGAGCTCTTCTCATAAATTCATGATTGTAATATTGCACACTTTGACCTTTCAATTGTCTAAAACTTTTTCAACTCCTAATATATTTTTGCATGTAAGCTAGAGAATAGAATTTCATTTCAATGGCAGAAATAAAATTTGACCAAGGCATGGAGATCTTACAGTTTTTCTTAATCTCCTGTTGCGTCTTTACTTCCGAACATACAAGTGTTTCTCTCTCCATTATCAAGGAAGCCAATTGAATATTTATGTCATCCTCTTGAAGGTTCTCAATTCTGCAATAAACCTCCAATTGATGAATCCAATTATCCAGCTTCTTTGCATTCACTTCGCCATTATACATTGGAAACTCAAACTTCAAATCAAGATTAAGTAAGGTTGATTTACCAGCTCCTTTTGAAGTATGTGTATGAACATATGGAAGAGTTTTAGTAGTGGAAGATGATGATGAGGAAGGTGAAGATGGTGGTGAGGATGATGGTGGAGTGGATGGCGGCTTCTTACCATCTCCATGGCATTCTCCTCCTAGATAACCCTCTCCTCTTGGAAGCCTTGAATTTTCTCCTTGCATCCTTAAATTCCTCTCCTAATAGAGGAATTTAACCATATTAGTCATATCAAAGAATGCCTTCCTAAATGCTCTCTCATCTTCTGTCATGGTAGTTTATTCTTCATGAGACATGCTTACTGAGGACTCAACCTCAACTTAAGGATGTCTTGGTGTTGAAGACTTTGGAAACCTTTCCCTTGTTCCTCTTGACCCAACTGCAGGGTTTACAACCAACTTCCCTTCTCCTCTTTTGAGTTTTAACCTTGTAAGCATGACACAAAATTGCAAACAATGAGATCCCTTCTTGCACAAAAAAAACCTAAAGACCAAGATATATGATACCAAAAATGATCTGAATGAAGTATGTTAGTTTTATTGTGCTAATTACTCTTTCAGATTCTAAATACAACTTCTTATGTGTGCGTAAGGGTTCAAGTATCTTGAATATTACCAAGTCTCATGAGTGTTTTTCATGTTAATTTAATGAAAAATTTAACATAAAATAACAATTTAACAACAAAAAATAAAGTACATTACATCACCATACATCACATCAACACATGTATTTGGTGAAGGAGTTCACCCCTCCTGTGCTACATCTCCTCGGTCTAGCTTCCATGGCCTGGGCCTCTATATTATGCTTAAATTTTCAAATTGACCTATTTACAATGCTTCTCTACTTTTGAAACCTACACCAATGCCTCCAGAATGCCCAAAAATGGTAATATAGCCTCTTTCTATACTTTATTTGGTCGAAAACTCCAAAATTTATGACCATTTACATTTTATCCACAATTTCAAGCCTAAATTTAGCTAACTGGAACTAAATCTGGCTAGCTAGAGTTAAACTGGCAGTTTCTGTCGAAATTGGCAGTCTGCCAACTTAATATTCATTAAACTAGTTAAGCATGATT
Organism: Pinus albicaulis; assembly: GCA_034641835.2. NCBI lineage: Eukaryota > Viridiplantae > Streptophyta > Pinopsida > Pinales > Pinaceae > Pinus > Pinus albicaulis. The sequence continues at coordinate 1,812,596,400 of CM076575.1, forward strand.
AGCACTAGTTAAACATGGCTTAATATTAAAAATCTACATTTATGTGCTAAGCCTCCACCGTGGTTAGGAGAACTGGTTCTATGCGCTGGGGGCTGGCCCCCTCTCCCCCTGTCAGTACATATTATAAAACATAAATAGATATGGCACTGGTATGAGATGAAGACTCATCGTATGGCATATTGGTAATCCATGTTGATGGCTTCTGGGAGGTCGCGAGGTCGAACCCCAGTGCCTCCGCCTGACTCGGATCAGAAATTTTGGTCCACGATCTACCATGGGTGGGTCACGTGGTGGCCCTAGGCTGCACCATGTGTCCTCACCCAATTGGCCTGATTTCAAACCAATAGAAATTTTCCACATAAATAAAAAATCTTAGCCAATACCATGCTACTACTTGGCAGTCCATTATTCGCTGGAGGAAGATGAAAAAAATCTACCCTGCCCAATCAACATGCCACGTTAGCAATACATGCTTATGATCAGGCACATGTCTGCCCTTTTTTTTTTAATTTTTCCTATTCAGCAAAGTGAACAGAACTAATTTGTAAGAGGATACAAAGTCCACTTTGTGTGAAACGAAGTGCGTGAGATTCAGAACAACGAGCACTACGCAGTCGTTCATGTTTCGACCCATTCTAAGAAATTTTACTTTTGAGCATAAAAATGAGCCTCTGATCATTGGAACATCTCAATTAACCTTATACCCTCAACTATTTTGTGACTTAAATAGAGACAAGGCCCTCTTCTACAAAATATACTAGGTTCGATGCATTCCCTCTAGGAATGTCTGCATTTTTTGGAATCCTTCACAAGGAGTCTAATTTTGACACCTCTTATTATTTTTGCAATCATCATTATTCAGTAATGTGATAGGATTGTCGAAAATGTGCTCGAACCATTTTACATAGATGTTGACTTGTGTAATGAATTAACGTTGAATTTGAAGTACATATTTCACCCTTGAATATGCTGGAATTTTTCATTACTGTTATAACAATTTATCATATATTTATACCACTAATAGAGAAGTTGGTCGAGTAGTTTAGTACAACATGGCCATTGTCCTAAATAATTTTCAGGTGGTGTGCATTCATTTTGTATGTTATTTTCCAGCTATAGCAAAAATAATTATTAAGAAAAATAAAAATACAACCTCACTAGATGATAAACATTCATGGAGTCGAGAGAGTGAATACGTATTAAATGATTCTTAAAAAAATAGCACATTTTAGAAGAGAGGTAATTGTAAAAATGATACTAACTCTTTAGTACAACATAAAGAAGACACAGGGTACTTCGATGGAATAAAAGTTCAATTTGATTCTTCTACTAGCTTTGCCTCATCTATGAACATGGTGCACAACTCCTCAAGTTTGCAAAATAATCGTGAGGAAAAACATAAAATTTTAAATCTCGATCAAGACCTCATAGAGAATATTTTGCTAGAAAACAAAGCTTTAAAGAGACAAATATTAATAGGTTGCAACAATGACAGATAAATCGACAACCCAAACCATTTTATCTCTAGATCCAATGGTTTTACAAGAGGGTGAAGTGCTTGGAGGATAAGGAGAAGGGCACCCCTATAAAGCAAAATTTTGAAAGAAGTCATATCCAGATCAACAGTCCACATTCATTTTTGGAGGTCCTCAAAATTTTTCATAAAATGCTAGGGGGGACCCTCGGAAGCAATATACAGTTTTATGAAAACCACCTTATTTGTAGATATGCATGAAAAATACCAGACCACACAGTCCATTAAGAAACCATATAAGCTTGAACCTAACCCTTAATATAGAATTTAACGACATTCTAGGGCCCATATGTGACAACATCCTAGGACCTCGCACATTAAAAAAAAGCGTTGTCATTTGTGAAAAGAGATAGTTATATAACTTTTTATAAATTAGTTTTGTAATTGATTATTGACAGTTAATTATTGGAGAAATATATAAGACCAAAAAATATTGAATAAGGGTTCAAAGGTGGGAGTCCAAAAATGAATGTAAAGACAAAATCTCTCAATAATTTTATCAATGAGATCCCAGTTTGATTCCAACTTTGGTAAATTGTAGGGATGTTTTCTCTTTCATGTATTTATCATTTCATTTCTTTTTTTATTCTTTTGTTAAAGTGTATGTAGCAGTAGGGATTTTTAAATTCAAGATTATGAATTTACCCCTTAGTACTTAGGTTTTAATTTAAAACCCTTAATAGGCACTCCACTTCCATAAATCCATACAGAGTTTCCTAATCTTTTGCACCATTGTTTGTGTAGAGAATGAACTCAGATTCATAAATTCCTAGGTTGTGAAACTATGTTCTTCTTCATTTTCCTCTAACCATATTTTCAATTCAAAACTCTACAATTCTCATTGAATTATCCATGTTGGTTTTGAAAGATTGGTTTTCTAAATAGAGTTCTCATGGAATCACTCATGGTCTCACTCTCTTACCAGTTATTAAAAAGAGATTCAATTCTTATAGATATCATGTGCACTCAAATCTTACAACTAGAGGTTGTCTCCAAAAAACAACATGAATTGGCACCGTTGCCGAGGACAAAGTTGAAAAATCTTCCCCAGGTTTATAAAATCTTATTGTTGATTCTTAAGGGTGAAAAGAGTTAGTCTTTGGTATTAATCATCACCAATTTTTTATATCGTTGGGATTTTTTTTTGGGGGGGTTTTGAATGGTTTTCCTTGCATTCTTGGCCAATAAGTTGTACCCACTCGATTTTCCTTTCATAGTTGGTTATCATCAATATGTACCATCATTTCATGAATGGAATGCTTATTTTCCAAGATTTAGTGCCAATGCATATGAAAGTCTGATTCAATACTTTAAAGACTTTCATGAATGCATGCAGCAATAGGGTATTGTTTATGAGGATTTTAAAATGAAAATTTTCAATTTTTTTTTATAAAGAAGCTGGGATTTGGTATAGAACCCTACCACATTGCAACATTTCTTCTGTGAATATTTTCCATGAAAAAATTAATTCATTTTGCAGGACGTTATATTCACAATATTTTCTCTTTGAATATTTTTGTGAATATTTTAATTTTCAAAATATTTCCAAGATTGATGATGTTGTTGAAGACATTTGTAAATTTAATATCCAAGAAAAAAAGGAACTATAGCAATAACTACTATTCAATAGTCAATAATCATAAACTATTAAGCTACAAGTAAATCGTCATAGTTCATATCTTGTTCATTTTGAAGGAGACCTTGTTTATGAGGTATATGATTCAAACCACGAACAAACTATGAGAAAATGTCAAACACAACCACAAGAAAATACTAATGCTCCTCCTTCATAGGTAAGAAACTTACAAAATGTTGACCCATACTATATTTTTTAAAAATATTAGATTTGTTTCTTTGGACTTGAAGTTTAACAATCATAAAATAATGATGATTGTCTTATAAAATAAGATATCTATGCTTGGCCTAAATAATTATTGATGAAAGATTTTCATACTATACATGAGCCAACTACTACAAAATTCAAAGAAAATGAAGTTGTGGACCAAGTTGATTTCTTTTCTCATGTATTTTGTGATACTTTAGTAGATTATATGGCATTTATGATGTGCCTGGGAATAAGATCCTTCTTGTAGGAAATCTAACTTTATGGGCATGTGTCATCTTTCATGGATCACTTTATTCTGCTTATGATTAGGCCTATTCTTATTTTTAAAGCTTAAGGGAAGAGTGGAGTAATATCAATTACACATAAATTAACATGGTGGCACTAGAAGATTGGTTTTAATTGATTAAGGTCAACATTATTTATAGTAGAACTTTGCACATAAATAAGATCAATAATGAACATTTAATTTACAATTTTCCAGAAGTGTGTGTGTGTGTGTGTCTATATATATATATATATATATATATATATATATATATATATATATATATATATATATATTCCATTTTATGAGTAAGAGGTTATATTTCCAACAAATAAATATTTCAAAGGGATTTGAAATTTCATAATTTTCAGTAATAATTGTAGGAAAATTTTAATTCTTTGACTTCATGCCCAACAAGGCACATGGTCTTATTTCCCCGCAAGTTGAGACATTGTCCCTAATTGGAGCCTATATTGTAGCATGATTATACAAGGTGAAATTCTTGTCCAGGAACATATAATATTGCAAGTGAAAAATACTTCCATGCGTACTTTCCCTCGTTGGTCCTATAGGTATAACTTGACTTGTTGCACGAATTTTATGTCCCCGTTGTTGATTCATGAAGCAAGGTGGTATAGGTAGAACATGTATAGTTAATTGTGTGGGTAGGTTGTTTGTCAGCACTTAAGTAAAAGTAGTGTCATGCCATGCTATCCCGGAAAAATAACAGGGACTCCTTCCCTTTCCATATCCTAAAATGTGAAAGTTAAATTTCATCCCTGGTTTGTTAAGTACATTATTTATCTCATCATCAAATTTTTTCTATCAAAATTTTTGAAGCATTTTCTAATTTTTGTACACATCCATAGGTGCAAGCATGTGCATATTCCATATGAATATGCAATTCAAGATCTAAGACCACCGAATATAACTTCCACTATCGAAAAAAATTTGAAGGCAACTAGATATATATACAATGTGTAAAATTTGTGTGCAGTATATGTAGCATGGCATGGTATATGACGATTGCCTAGAGGATGACAACCTGGAGCCTTATACATTTTAAAAAGAAAAGAATTTTCACTTGTGTAAAGAGACAATGATATATCTGTGTATAAATTAGATCTGTAACTGATTCTTGAATGTTAATTTTTGGAGCAATATATAAGACCAGAAAAATATTAAACAAGGGTTCATAGGTCGGAGTCCAAAAATGAATGCAATGGAAAAATATCTCAAGAATTTTATCAATGAGATCCCAGTTTGATTCCAAATTTGGTAAATTGCAGTGATGTTTTCTCATTCACGTATTTATCATTTTATTTGTGTTTTTCTTCTTCTGGTAAGGTGTATGTAGCAGTAGGGTTTTTTAAATTGAAGAAAATGAATTTACCCCTTGGTACTCAGGTTTTAATTTAAAACCTTTAATAGGTGTTCCACTTCCATAAATTCATATATGATTTCCTAATCTTTTCCACCATTCTTTGTGTAAAGCATGGACTCAGATTCTTAAATTACTAAGTTGTAAAACCATGTTCCTCTTCATTTTCCTCTAACCATATTTTAAACTCAAAAATTTGCAATTCTCATTGAACTAGCCATGTTGGTTTCGAAAGATAGGTTTTTGAATTAGAATAGTCATGGTAGCTCTCATGGTATCACCCTTCGACCATTTATTAAAATGTTATATCAATTATTGTTGATATCCTAGGTAGTGACCTCTTGCATCCTGATGTTGACTCCAAGAAACAACATCAATTAGCACTGTTGTCGAGGATAGCATTGAAAAATATTCCTTGGGTTTATCAAATATGATAGTTGGTTCTTGAGGGCAAAAAGAGTTAGTATTTGGCTATAATCTTCACCAATTATTTTTATCTTTGAGATATTTATTTTGGGGGGAGGGGGTTTAAATGGTTGTCCCTGCATTCTTGGCCAATAAGATTTCCCCACTTATTTTTTCTTGCATAGTTGGTTATCTTCAGTATGTACCATCATTTCATGAATGGAATGCTTATTTTTCAAGATTTAGTGGGAATGCACATAAAAGTCCAATTTAACACCTTAAATATTTTCATGAATACATGGAGCGAAAAGGTATTGCTTATGAGGATTTGAAAATGATTTTTTTTTGTATGAAGAAGCTAGAGTTTCGTATAGAAACCTACCACATTGAAACATTTATTCCTTGAATATTTTCATTGAAACATTCAATTCGTTTTGCAGGACATCATACTCACAAAATTTTCTCTTTGAATATTGTTCTGTACATTTTAATTTTGAAAATCTTTCAAATATTGATGATGATATTGAAGACATTCGTAAATTTTAACTCCAAGAAAATATAGAACTACAACAAGAACTACTATTCAATAGTAAAAAAGCATAAACCATTGAGCTCGAAGTAAATCCTCATAGGTCTTATCTTGTTTATTTTGAAGGAGACCCTATTTATGAGGTATATGATTCAGACCACGAACAAACTATGGGCACATGTCAAACACAACCAAAAGAAAATAATGACGCTCGTCCTTCAAAGGTAAAAAACTTGTAAAATGTTGACCTATACTCTATTTTTAAAAAGGATCAGTTTTGTTTCATAGGACTTGAAGTTCAAGAATCAAAAAATAATGTTGATTTCCATATAAAAGAAGATATCTCTGCTTGGCCTAAAGAGTTATTGATGAAAATTTTTCATACTATACACCATCCAACTACTACAAAATTCAAAGAAAATGAAGTTTTAGACCATGTTCATTTCTTTTCGCATGTATTTTATGATCTTGTAGTAGAATATATGCCGCAATGATGAGTCCGGGAATAATATAATTTTAGTAGCAAATCTAATTTTCTAGGCATGTGTTAGCTTTCATGGATCATTTTCTTTCGCTTATGATTAGGCATTATTTTATTTTTAAAGCTCAATGGCAGAGTGGAGTGATATCAATTACCTAGAAATTAGCATGGTGCCACTAGAAGGAATATTTTACTTGATTAAGGTCATCATTATTTATAATATAAATTTGCACATAAATAAGATCAATAATGAGCATTTAGTTTACAATTTTCTAGTTTTATTTATTTATTTGTTTATTATTACTATTATTATTATTATTCAGTATTTCAATTTATGACTAAGAGGTTATACTTTCAAACAATAAATATTTCAGTTGGATATGAAAGTTCATAATTTTCAGTAATAATGGTAAGAAAATTTGAAATCTTTGACTTCGTGCCCAAAAAAGCATATGGTCTCAGTGCTCTGCAAGTTCATACACTATCCCTAGTTGGAGCCTATGTTGTAGTAGGATTGTGTAGGGTAAAATTCTTGGCCAGGAATAGATAATATTGCAATTGATAAATAATTTCATGCATACTTTCCCTCCCCGGTCTTATTGATATAACTTGACTTGTTGCACAAACATTATGCCCCCTTTTGAAAAAGAAAGGAACAAGGACTCCTTATCTTTCCATATCCTAAAATGTGAAAGTTAAAATCCATCATGGGTCATTGAGCACACTATTTCTCTCACAATAAAATTATTTCTATCAAAATTTTTGAATCATTTTCTAATTTCTATACAAATCCACGGGTGCAAGCATATGTTTATGCCATAATAAGACTCAAGTTAAGATCCAATACCACCATATATAACTTCCACTATCGAACAAAAGTCGAAGGAAACCACACACACACACATACACACACACATAGATATATCTATATATAGATATAGATATAGATATAGATATAGATATAGATATAGATATATATATATATATATATATATATATATATATATATATATGTGTGTGTGTGTGTGTGTTTGTGTGTGTGTGTGTGTGTGTGTGTGTGTGTGTGTTAAATTTGCGCACAGTATATGTGGCATGGCATGTCATGTGACGGCATCCTAGGGATCATATGTGACAATAACCTAGAGCCTTGTACATTTTAAAAAGAATAGAGTTGTCATTTTTGAAAAGAGACAGTTCTATAACTGTTTATAAATTAGTTTTGTAACTGATTCTTGATAGTTAATTTTTGGTGAAAGATATAAGAACAAAAAATATTGAACAAGGGTTCAAAGGCAAGAGTCCAAAAAGGAATGTAATGACAAAATATCTGAAGAATTTTATCAATGAGATCCGAGTTTGATTCCAACTTTGGTAAACTGCAGTGATGTTTTCTCTTTCATGTATTTATGATTTCATTTGTATTTTTATTCTTTTGGTAAGGTATATGTAGTAGTAAGGCTTTTTAAATCAAAAAACATGAATTTACCCCTTGGTACTAAGGTTTTAATTTAAATCCCTTAATATACGCTCCACTTCCAGAAATTAATATACATTCTCCTAATCTTTTCCACCATTCTTTGTGCAAAGCATGAACTCATATTCTTAAATTCCTAAGTTGTAAAACCATTTTCCTCTAACCATATTTTCAATTCAAAACACTGCAATCCTCTTTGAACTGGCCATGTTGGTTTTGAAAGGTATGTTTTTTAATTAAATAATTCATGGTATCTCTCATGGTCTCACTCTCCGGCCATTTATTAAAATGTTCTATCAATTCTTGTAGATATCTTTAACACTGACCTCTTGCAACCAGAGATTGTCTCCAGGAATAAACATCAATTGGCACTATTGTCGAGGATAGAGTTCAAAATATTCCTTGGGTTTATAAAACCTTATAGTTTATTCTTGAGGGTAAAAAGAGTTAGTCTTTGGGTGTAATATTCACCAATTATTTTTATCTTTGGGATCTTTTTTCTGGGTTTTAATGGTTGTCCTTGTAAGTTTGCCCCACTTTTTTTTTTCTTTCATAGTTGGTTATCCTCACTATGTACCAACATTTCATGAATGGAATGCTTATTTTCCAAAATTTAGTGGGAATGCAGTTGAAAGTCTAGTTCAACACCTTAAAGACTTTCATGAATGCATGGAACAATAGGGTATTGTTGATGAGGATTTGAAAATGAAAAATTTCATTTTATTTTTTTGGATGAAGAAGCTAGGGTTTGGTATAGAACCCTAACACATTGGAACATTTCTTCCTTGAAGAATTTCCATGCAAAATTTAATTCATTTTGTAGGAAGTTATATTCACAAGATTTTGTCTTTGAATATTGTTGTGAACATTTTAATTTTGAAACTATTTCGAAGATTGGTGATGTTGTTGAAGACATTTGTAAATTTAAGCTTCGAGAACATATAATTGCACCAACACCTACTATTCAATAGTCAAGAAGCATAAATTATTGAGCTAGAAGTAAATCCTTGTAGGTATTATCTTGTTAATTTTGAAGGACACCTTGCTTCTGAGGTATATGATTCAGACCACGAAAAAACTATGAGCACATATCAAACACAACCACAAGAAAAGACTAATGCTCCTCCTTCCAAGGTAAGCCACTTACAAAATGTTGACCTGTACTCGATTTTTAAAAACAATCAATTTTGTTGCAGAGGACTTGAAGTTCAAGAATCAGAAAATAATGATGATTTTATAAGAAAAGAAGATAAATTTTCTTGGCCTAAGGAATTATTGATGAAAAGTTTTCATACTATACACTATTCAAGTGCTACAAAATTCAAACAAAATGAAGTTGTGGACCAATTTTACTTCTTTTCTTGTGTATTTTATGATATTGCTTTAGAAAATACACATAGATTCAAATTATATTATAACATGCTAAAACAAAATACTTGAATCTATTCTAAAAAATACGGAAACCAGTTATGATCGCACAATCACATGAACAAGACAGAGAATGAATTTCAATCACACAACACAAATATGTATATGGAGAAATCCACAGCTAAAACCCCCACTATATATATATTTCATAAAGTCAATAATATGAAGCAATACAAGTCTTCTTTAATTCTTGGGATCTCTCTACACTATCTCTGATTGTCTCACTCTGATTTCAGCAGGTTTGGTTCAATAATTAAAAAAGAAAAATTGCCTCTGTTTGACCAGACTTGCACACACTTTCTTGAGGGAATCGAGCCCCAATTAATTAGGAAGATCCCATCAATTGATTGCAAAATACATCCAAGGCATCCTGATGACCTCATGGATGACATGTGCAGTTTTCTAACTATACAATTGATAGTCTACCTCCCTTTAAATCAAATCTCAACTGAGTCACTCTTACATCTAACATGAAAAAGATATTTATAGAGAATTACAAGTTATATTATTGATCACTTCATGTGAATTAAATCAAATTTAATTTAATGGACCTCTCACTAGCTCATCCATCAGTTAGAACTAGTTAAATTGATTTTATCTCAAATAATTAAGTTAAACAACTAAAACTAAAAATAAACTACAACTGGACCCTCTAAAACTTAGAGTGAACTCTACATGCCTATAGTTTGATCCCCAACTCAAATTGACTGAGATAACTAATTCCTCATGACTGAGTTAACTCATACAAGATGTCATGTGATGTGGAATTAAAATTTCCTTCTAATTTAATTAAGGGGGAATTAAATTAGAAGCCTTTTATTGTTTCCAATTTCAACACTCCCTCTCAAAAAGAAAGGGATTATCTTCCACCCCAATCCTTCCTCTATGGAATTCAAATTTTCCTCTTGATAGTTCCTTCATCAATATTTTTGCATCCTTCTCCTCTTTGGGAATGTATTCTAATGACATAATCCTCCTTTTCACACAATCTCTGAGATGGTGATACCATATTTCAATATGCTTGGACCTCTCATGAAAGAATGCATTAACCAAAAATTTGATGCAGCTTTGGTTATCACAATAAATCACCATCAAATACATCTGTTGACCAAACAAATAACCAAAAACCTTCCTCATCCAGATGGCCTCACACGTTGCATGTTTGGTCACCATGTACTCTGCTTCTCCTGAACTGAGTGCAACTAATCTCTATTTCCTGCCATACCAAGAAATTGTTGTTGATCCAATGTTGAATATGCCCCCTGATGTGCTCTTCCTGTCATATGGACTCCCTTCCCAATCTGCATATGTGAAGCCTTGAAGATTCACTCACTATGTTCGTCTGTACCATAGCCAAAACTTTGTAGTGCCTCCAAGGTATCTCAAAAAATGCTTTCCTTTCTTCGAAAATATCTTTGTAGGCTTAACCATAGCTTAACTAATATGGTTAACCACATAGCATATGTCTGGTCATGTGTTCACTAAATACATGGGTGAACCGAAAAGTTGCATCTAGATGGTAGCATCTACTACTTCGCCTAAAGTAGCATCCTCCTTCCTCCAGTTTTTTGCTAGAGGAGTCTCCATGGGTTGTTTCCCTCCATGTGGAAATTTCTTAGAATATCATTGGCATACTTTCCCTGAGATACAAATAGCTCCCCATCTCCTTGAAAAATTTCCAATCCTAGAAAATAATACAAGAGCGCAATGTCCTTCATCTCAAATTGTCTTGCAACATCCTCTTTGTAAGACTTAATGAAATTCTCATCACGTGTTAGTATCAAATCATCAACATAAAGTACAATGATCAAAATTCTACCTTATACCACAATATGGTAAAGGTTCACATCTGGTTCACTCTTGGTCAAGCCCAAGCCAGTGAAGTAGTTGTCGATCCTGGTGTACCAAGCATAAGGTACTTGAACCCATACAATTCTCTCTTGAGTTTGCACACATGTGACACTCTATTTAAGATCTAAAAACCTTCCAGTTGATCAATGTACCCCTCTTCCTCAATCACCCAATTTAGGATGGTTGTTTTTACATCCATCTGATGTATCTGCCATCTCATCTACATTTAAAATGCAAGGATGGATCTGATTGACGAGTACCTTGTGAATGGTGAAAAGGTATCATCATAATCAATACCCTCCACCTGAGAGAATTCTCTAGCCACAAATATGGCCTTATGTTTCTCCACACTCCCATCTATTGCCTACTTCACCTTGTATATCCACCTTGATCCTACAACTCACCTCCCCTTTGGTCTTGGGACAAATTCCCATGCTACACTGTTTCTGATAATGGAGTCATACTCCTCAACCATGGCATCAACCCAAATTGGTTTCTGAACTACTTCCTTGAAAGAGGACAAATATATCTTTACACTCATGCTCATAAGAGCCATGTAGCCAGTGTACCAATCTGGATCCTTCTCTTCTTGCACTGTGATGTGGGTGCTACCACATTCTCTCTAGCATAAAGCACCAACCTGTCAACCTCTCTGGTGTGCTTCCTTGCATTTCTAGATGGATCTCCATGAGTGGGTATTTCCACTATGTGTTCCTCTGCTTATGGCTGCTCCACGTCTAGAGGTTCTTATTTTGGATTCAAGAGCTCCTCAACTGCTGTAACCGAAGCTCTCTCTCAAGAGAAATTCACACGGTCTTGTCTTCATTGAATTTCACATCTCTTCTTACCACTATCACGCTGTGTGCTGGAAATTACACCTGATAGTTGTGAGGTGTATCGGTGTACCTTGAAAATATTCCCAACTTAGCTATTGGATCTAGCTTCTTCCTGACATATTTGGTTACATGGAAATAAACTAATGAACCAAAAATTTAAAAATGCAACACATCTAGTGTCTTACCTGAAAAATATTCCTCTAGTGTACTCGTCCAAAGTATTCAACGAGGACCTACGTTCTGTGAAAATACTATTTTGTTGCATGGTTCCACCAACAAATGCAATGGTAGGCCCTGATCATGCAACACCACTCGTGATGCTCCCATAATAGTTATGTTCTTCCTTTATCCAACCCCATTCTGTTGTGGGTTATTAGGTGCTATAAATTCCCGTCGATTCATTCTGAAGCACGAAAATTCTTGAATGCATTCAAGACATACTCCCCACCATTGTCACTTCTAAGAGCGTTCACCTTTGTCCCTATATATTTCTCAACATGTGCTTTGAACTCATAAAAATTTGAGAATATATGATATTTATTCTTGTTGGGTGCAACCCAAATTGGTCCAATTTTGGTCAAATACACCGCATTTTGAGGAGCGGAGTGTGTGATACCATGAATTCATATCCATCGTGTAGAGTCTAGGGGTTTCAGGGTGGGTCGAAGCACCTTAATTTGTAATAGATTTTGAGCTGTAAGCTAGTTTTTTTGTCCAACCCATGATATATGGTCCATGGTTTTGTAATGATGTAAATATATGTAAAGGAATGTAATGTTGTGTCGAAGTAGTAATTTATTTTAGGTCTCAAGGGAAGGCTCCGTAGCTACATGCACAGAGACCTTGGATGAGTTTTCAGCTTAGTGCGCAGACCACCTGTAACTGTGTGCGCATGTCAAGAAGCTAACTATACTGAACAGATCCATATTAATAAAGAAGAAGTATTTTTGGGCATATTATGTTTTTATCTATGTTGTGTTGTTGTTTATATGTTTATGTGAAGTAATCATTGCTAGTTTATGTTGTGATATCACAGTTTATATTGTTATGTGATATGTTTATGTTAAATTGATGTGACGAAGTAAATGTTTAATTTATACAATGCAATAATAATATACATAGTAGAATATTGGGTAAAGAAAGAAAAGTTAAGTAGTAGCCAATCTGCATAGACCCTCAAGGTTGCATAAACCTAGTTCTACAACCACTCATAGCCACCTTGGGTGAGACTGTGATATGCTTCCAATTCTTTACTGAAAGGGCATGTGTTTGAGGGTTTTTTTTGTGTGAAGTCCAAGCCGAACTTGGGTAAAGCCAAAACAAACCAAAAATGGTTCTGTTTTCTAGACCAGGATCTGTTTAAGGGACATGTAGATGTGTAATCCATCAAGGAAGGAAAAAAAATATTGGGTAGATTAGAAATAAAAAGAGTTTGCAGCTCAAGAAAGAAGAAATCCACGATTGACAACAAAAGCCTGGTTTCATAGGTATATTTTCACATAACAACACAATATTTTCTTCATGTCATTTGATAATGAACTATATGAGTGGGTTTCAAGGTTGACTAAGAACAAGACTTTCTTTAAAAAGGACGATCCTACTGCATCGAGCTCTGAATTGGTACAACGACTAAACGATACCAGTAACAACATCTCAAGAGGTCTTGATTTTTGGATTGATAATATCCTGGGATGATTTATCATTGATTTCTCCATAGACATGATTGTATCTTAAAACAAAGTGGAGCGAATATTTTTCAAGGGACCGCAAGATAAGTATCTAAATTATTTGAAGTTGTGGATTAAAATTATTTTATGTGAAAAGGGTGTACTACGAATGCAGTCATATTAATGTTTGGGAAAAAGGGGATAATTCTGGAGTCAGATCTATGTGAAGTGGAAAGTGGTACAGAGTATATCATGATAACTTTATTGAGAATGACTATCTTCCTTTGTTAGGTGAATCTTAAAGCGAAGAAGAAAGAAGTAACCTCGCAACCTCTAGAGGTGCGTCACAACTAGGAGTTGGGAATAACCAGGGCACCTCTGGGATTCCCCATCCCTATATTCCCCTTACCCCTCATACCCCTCCCCTTAATTACTGTACACCCCATCCCTCTAATTCCCCTAATTCCCCTACACCCCATCCCTCTAATTCCCCTAATTCCCCTAACCCCCCCTAAACCCTCACAGATGATATTAAGTTTCCTAATTTTAGAGGACTTAGATCAGAGGACCTTTAGCAATTCTAGTTTGTACCTGATTCAGTATGGAAAGCAAGACAAGTAGAAGGAACAACTCATCAGGACACTACGTGAAAGAGCGCCAACCTGGTATATGAAGTATTCTACGACTAATCAAGTTGCTTCATTCTATGATGTTACGAAAGCATTGATATCAGAATTAAAGAAGCCAAAATCACAGTCTCAATGTATTACTAAACTGAAGGTGATCAAACAGATGAAAAATGAAATTTTTTGTGAGTTGGATCAAAGGTTCAAAATGTTAATGGGACAAGTAGGCTTTAGCATTCCTTAAGAGCAACACAAGGAGTATTTTATAGATGCAGTGCTTCCACATATCAGCTTTCCCTTGACACGTTAGAAAATAACAACTCAAAGAAAAGCTTTCGAAATAGAAATGAAGTTGAAAGCTTCGCCGGTGGGAGATAATCATGGAGGAGTACAATAGATTTAGAGTCAGTTAGCAAATTTGACTTTGGAATTGCAAGATCTAAAGAAGGGCAAGGACGTTAATGATCCAGATTTATGCAGTAATGCAACAGAATAAACATATAACCATAAATATAGAGATGCAGTATAAATAACACTTCATTTCATTAATATCAAAGAACTGAAATTTGCTTACAGATAGAATGGAAATAAAACTAGCTAGGGCGTTGGTAGCTATCTCTGAGAAGAGATGTGGCGACTACAGGCATCTGAACTGAGTTACAATGAGGCTCGAGGGCCTATTTATTATTGAGAAACAATGGAGAACCCTAAACATCCAAAAACCTAACCCTAGGAGATGAAGCGCCAAAACTATGGGCCCCATTTGGGTAAATTGGTGTTTCAACTTCCCAGGGACGTAACTTTGGCATACTATCTCTGTTTGACGCACATGATACATCATTAGAAAGATCTATCCGAGGACTACAAATTTCACCACAAATATAATTCCAAAATAGAATGATATTTTTTGGAGGCGCGATGCCCAAAAATGTCGTTTAGGGCCTCAAAACAGCTCTGGAAGTTCAGGACCCGAAAAAGTGCTAAAAATAGTAAGTTATGCTGAAACTAAAAAACTTAAAGAGACAATGGTGGGGGCCCAAGTGGAATAGGTGGGTGGCCACCAATATCCACCTGGATCATTCCTCCCCCCTTGGGAATAAATGGTCCTCATTGCGTTAAGTTCCTCCATGAGATGAGGAAATTTTTGTTGAACTTGGTCCCTGGTGAACCACTTTCCTTGGTGCAGGAGTTGGCCAACTTTGACAACTCGGTACAGTTGGATCTTCTGTTGGCGAGTGTTCTTGATTTTCATGTCCATGATACAATCTTTGGTGGCCTGTTCCATGAAGTATGGGTTTAACTCTGCTGGTGTGAGTTATTCTGCAATGTCTGAGGTGTCCAGTAGAGGTGGGAAGTAAGGACAAAGGCGATCCACATTGAAGACTGGGTGCAAACCAAGTAATGGAGGAATACTAAGCTCGAAGGCATTTTTCCCTACAGCCTTGGTGACAGTGTATGGCCCGTATCAGAGCGGGCGAAGCTTGCGGTGAGGTCCAGTGAGGCGCTCCTTCTGCAAATGTAGCCATACTTTGTCGCCCACCTAGAAGTTGTGTGGCACCCGATGTTGATCATGGCGCTGCTTGTACTTCACATTGGCTCTATCCAATATATCATGAACCTATTGGCAGATGTGTTGAATGCGTTCGATGAAGCTACTTTCTTTTTCAACTTCAGACTGGACCTGAGCTGAATCGGCCTGAGTAGCTACAAATGGCATGGCTACGTCAATGGGACATAGTGGTTGGAATCCCAAGCCCACCTGAAAGGGGATATGGCCAATTGAACTGTGGAGAGCCCTGTTATAACTACGTTGTACATAGGGGAGGCTCTCATCCCATGTGCATGGATGCTTTGAATTGTACATGCGTAGAATGTGTACAATCATTCTGTTGAAGACCTTTGTCTGGTCATTTGTTTGGGGATGGAAAGTTGTGGACTTGGTGAGCTTTGTGTCCAACATTGACCAGAGGCTGGACCAAAATGTGCTGAGGAACTTGCTATCTCGATCTGATATGATAGACTATGGGATCCCAAAGTGCACCCACACTCGTTCAAGGAAGAGTTTAGCAGTGGCTTCTATTGTGATATTCTTCTTACAGGCTACCATAATGGCCATCTTCGAGAATATGTCAACGACCACGAAAGCACAATCATTTCCATTCTTAGTAGAAGGCAGGCTCGACATGTAATCCATGGAGATGGATTCCCAAGGTCGACTAGGGGTAGGTAGTGGAGTATATAGGCCTTGCTTCTTGATAGTCGGTTTGCCAATGGCACAAGCAGTGCAGGATCCGATGTGCTTCTTGACATCCTTTCGAAGGTTTGGCCAATAGAAATACTTCTATATTATTGCTTCTATTTTCTCGACCCCGAAATGCCCAGCGACTCGACTGCAGTGTGCTTCCCATATCATTTTGGCACGCTCACTTGAAGGAACACAAAGGTGTCCCAAGTGACATAAAATTGCATCTTGGAGGTGAAAATTTGGCACTTGCGTACCCTCCAAGAGTGCCTTGTAAGTGTGGCCAAATTCTAGGTCACTCTCATAGAGAAGCAGCCAATCAGAAGTCTCGTGCCCACAAGAGTTGAGCACGGTGGTGAGCGCCACGATCGGTGGTCGGCTGAGGCAGTCTGCAACATTATTGGTGCTACCCTTCTTGTACTTGATGTCTGTCGAAACTATTGCGATGTATATGTGTGGACCACTTCGATGGAGATCATTCCGCAACTTCCCTGTGTCCGTATGAATCACAGGGCCGTGGTCCGTGTGGATGATTGTCGTTCTTCCCCAAAAATGTAATGCTTTCTACACGACAGTTTCGTTACGCTGGGATACATTTCTTTGTCATAGGTGGGATACTTGCGAACTGTCTCACACAATGTCTCACTGTGATATGCCACTGGATGTCCCTGTTGAGTAAGAACTACCCCAATAGCATAGTCAGAGGCATTTGTCTCGATCTCAAATGGTTGTTGCAAGTCTGGTAATGTGAGCACTGGGGGAGAACAGAGGTGATTTTTCAATTCTGTGAATGCCTTCTGTTGAGGTTCTAACCAAAATAATTTTTCTCTCGCTCCTCCCTTGGTGACTTGACTCAAGGGCCAAGTGATATGAGATAATCCCAACACAAATCTACTGTAGAAATTAGCAAGACCCAGAAAGCTGTGAAGCTCTATTATAGTGGTTGGGGCTGGCCAATCCTGAATGACTTGGATCTTGGCTGGATCCACATGCACCCCCCTTTCATCAATAATGTATCCCAAATATTGAACCTGGGTCATGCCAAACATGCCCTTCTCCAAATTGGCACACAACTTGTGTTGCCACAGTGTTTGGAGGACTTGTTGGATGTGGTGAAGATGCTCTTCCCAAGTCTTGCTGAAGATCAGAATGTCATCCAAGTACACCACTACAAATGAGTTGGTGAATGGCCGCAAGATGTCATCCATCATCCTCATGAAGGTTGTGGGAGCATTCGTCAACCCAAAAGGCATGACTATCCATTCAAAAATGCCTTCCTTGGCTTTGAAGGCAATCTTCCACACATCAGAGGGTTCAATTGGTACCTGGTGATACCCAGAATTTAGGTCAATCTTGCTGAAATATTTATCACCTTTGAGTTGGTCCAGAAGGTCATCAATCCGTGGGATTGGGTACCTATTCTGGACAGTGATATTGTTCAGCGCCTGATAGTCAATACAGAGTCTCCACGTCCCATCCTTCTTTTGTACCAACACGATCAGGCTCCCACGGGGTGATGAACTTGGTCTGATGTGACCTTTCTGCAACAACTCCTGAATCTGCCTCTTGATTTAATCATTCTCCATAACAGAGCGCTGATAGATTGGTCCATTGGGTAGCGGTGCACCTGGGTTCAGGTCAATTGGGTGCTTGACCTGATAGTGCAAAGGAACCCCTGTGGGTGAGGTGAAGATGTCCCCGTACTCCTCCAGAACCTTATCCATTTGTTTTTGTCGTGCAGAGAAGCCCTGTTTGGAGGTCGTGGCCATAGCCTTCTTCATCAGGAAAATGAACTTCCTGGTTTTGGAAATGATCTTACTGCATTTTTTTGTAGTAACCAAAGAGATAGCCGCAGGAGGTGGTACCTCTGGTATCCTGTACAAATTATTTCCCAAAGTAACAATAACAGCATGAGGTCGAGACTCATACACAGCATGACACTTCCACAAGTATGGTTGTCCTAATAATACATCAGAAACATCAATAGGAGCAACATCACATAATACCTCATCTGTGAAGGGCTTGATGCTATAGGGAAGGCGGCATTGCTGGCTGACGTGGAGATCTCGTCCTTGGTGAAGCCACCCGATGGTGTATGGATGTGGGTGAGTTGTGGTCGGCAAGCCCAACCGCTTCACGGCGTCTCTGAAATGAGGTTATTTTGGCTCCCATTATCGAAAATGAACTGTATAGGGGATCCCTTTACCCACATTTGGGAGTGGAAGAGACGTTCCTCCTCCTCTGGATCTTCCGGCTCCTCCTTCTGGATCTTTGTAGTGGCAAAAGTGGCATTGGACTCCACATCAATAATCTGTTTCCCTTTTTCATTCGCCTTTTCAGGTTCTGATTCGGAGTCAGAGCATGCATCTGACTCAGAAGCCCTCATCTCGGCCACTAGCGACTGCTTGGCCCGACACTCACTTGTGTTGTGAGTGGAGCTCTTATGGAACTCACACTACTTTCCCGTGTCCTTCTTTGGCTTTGCGGTGTTGTTCTTTTCTTGTGGCTTTGAAGGGTTTTCTTTAGCTGCCATGCCTTGGCTCTGTCCTTTGTTCTGCGGTTTGGAAGCACCTTTCCCTTGCTTTTGATTCGCAGATCCAAAGTCTCGCTTCTTCTGTTTGAATTTCTGCTCAATCTTGGAAGCATACCGGTATGCTGTACCAAGCGAGGAGATGTCGAGGAACTCCATTTCCTCCAGAATGTATCTGTGCAGACAGCTGCAATACTTTAGCACCAAATGTTTCTTTGAATCTTTGATACCCAACTTTGTGTGCAGGGTATGGAATAGATTCATCAGCTCATGCACATCTTGATCCCTTTGTTGTCGCAGCGTGGTCTATTGTATGTACTTGTCCTCATAGCTCCCCATGGGATAGTACTGTTCCTTGACGACGTCTCAGAAAGAATTCCAAGTTGGTACAACCGAGAACAGAGAGGGTTCTGTCTGGTCCTTGTTCTCACAGTAGGTTTCCCACCAGTCCTTAACATGGGGGGTAGCATTGAGGAGTGCAAAAATAATCTTCTCCCAGTCTGAAAAGTCATGAACAGAGAAATATCCTTCTAATAGATTCAACCATCTATCTACGGCATCTGCGTCTATTTGACCCTCAAATATGGGAATTTCAAAATTTACTTGTACCTTAAAAGGAGTCGCACCTCCAAAGTGGTTGTTGGATGCAGATGAGTCGCCGGTGGGCAGTCATTGAAAGATCTGAGAAAAGTTATCCATCATCGCGTTCCTTTGTTTTTCGAGGGCCTCCTCGAGAAATATATTGATAGGATCTCCTGGTCCCTCATACTTCTTTTCATCCCCCATGGGTGTCCATCGAGTTTTGCGAGGCTGATCTTGCAAAGGTTTCGCCAGATCAAGCCCTAGCTCCTTATACCCCGACCTCGTTGGGGACATGCAAACAAGGATCGAGAAAAATCAGACCGCTCTGATACCACTGATCTGGATTTATTTAGGAATGCAACAGAATAAACATATCACCATAAATATAGATATGAAATGGAAATAACACTTCATTTCATCAATATCAAAGAACTAAAATTTGCTTACAGACAGAATGGAAATAAAACTAGCTAGGGTGCTGGTAGCTATCTCTGAGAAGATATGTGGCGGCTACAGGCCTCTGAACTGAGTTACAATGACGGCTCGAGGGCGTATTTATTATTGAGAAACAATGTAGAACCCTAAACATCCAAAAACCTAACCCTAGGAGATGAAGCGCCAAAATTATGGGCCCCGTTAGGGTAAATTGGTGTTTCAACTTCCCAGGGACGTAAGTTTGGCATACTATCTTCGCTTGACGCACATGATACATCATTAGAAAGCTCTATCTGAGGAATACAACTTTTTCCATGAATATCATTCTAGAACTTGGAATGGAATGATATTTGTGGGAGGTGCGATGCCCAAAAAATGTCGTTTAGGGCCTCAAAACGGCTCCGGAAGTTCAAGACCTAAAAAACTGCTAAAAATAGTAAGTTATGCCGAAACTGAAAAAATGAAAGAGACAATGGTGGGGGCCCAAGTGGAATAGGCGGGTGGCCACCAATATCCACCTGGATCAGTTAAATAGGAAGTGTGGTGTACAAAGTGCAAAGTTGAAGGTTATTCTAAGGAGAAATGCCCTGTGTTTAGAGATTATTTGGCTAGTGGAGCACCTAATCCATTAAATCAGGGATCAAGCATGTGGTGTGAGCTATGCATAACTTCAATACAACATCGACCATAATAGTGTTACTTATTTCAGAAGTACATGCAGACCCTCACCCAACTATTTTGAAACTTCTGTAAATTAGTAGGGCATGATGAGAATTTTTTTTGAAGTTATGACTTGATGATGCAACACATTACTGATTCTTATAGAATGAAAGCTGAAGGATATGTGAATGCAAATCAAGGACAACATATTGATCAAGGATATTTCCAAGGATAAGGACGAGGACGTGGAGGAGAAGATGGTCAAGGGCGTTACTAGACTATCTGTTATAACTACGAACAAACAAGACACTATGAAAGAGAGTACCTAAATCCTACTATAACCTATAATTAGTGCAAATATTTTATCATGTGATAGAAGAATGTCCTATCCTTATGGTGAAGATGTAGGAGACAAGGAACTAGCAACCCACACAAAATCTTCAAATGATGACAATTAAACCAAGGGAGGATGAACCATGCAATAATATTGTAACAAGGAGTGGAGTTGCGACAGGAGATGATAAAGGATAAGGTAAGAAGAAAATGGAGGAAATATGGGTAAGAAAGACTGCAGAAAACCCCCTAGGTTAAGTATTTAGCAGCAAAAATAAGCGTTCATGGAGGTGAAGTGAAGCATGATGGATCCTCGAGCTTCAAAATCAAAAGTGCAACTGATGTAGAATTTAATACCAATACCAAAGAAGGACAATGCTAAAGTAATTACCCAGAAAACATAATTCGATCCAAGTATATTAAGGTCATTTTTAGAGACTTGAATGAAGTTTTTGAGGAATTAGAAGGTTGTCAAAGGACTTCAGGAGTTGCTAGACTCCTCCACTGATAAAGAAGTGTCACAAAGTGATCAGCGCAAGGTAAAAAATTCACATCAAAATAGGAATAGAACACAGAAGGAAATGAGACTAAATATGTAGATAGAAGAGTATGATATGGAGCTGGGAATCCTAGATTTAGGATCTGATGCCAACATGTTGCCTAAGAAAACCTAGGAAGTAATGGGAAGTCCAAAGTTGCAGTGGTTGCCAATCCGGTTGAGGATGGCCAACCAACGGAATATTCTCCCTATGGGAAGGTTTCCTAGCATTGTATTAGATATTTAAGGAGTGTGTATTGTTTCAAACTTAGAGGTGATTAAAATTGTAGATGTTAGCAACCCATATCTATCGTTTCCTAGATTGGATTGAGCTTTCGATATTGTGGTGATAATCAATTTGAAGAAAAGGAAAATGGTGTTAGAAAAGGAAAATATGAGGGTCATTTTTCCTCTAAACCCATCAAAGGGAGTGTGTTATACAAAAGAATATAGGATTAATCCCACTGCGGAAGGTAAACTAAGTTGGGAACAAGACAATTCTTGTACTTCAGATTTCGACGAAGAACTAGAGAATTGGCAGAACCGGTTACATGAAGTATCTACAAGATGATGTGCGAGAATCACAAGATCACTTCACTGCATAAACTTTGGAGGTATGTAGTCTACCTTATTATGATGGAATAGGATACGTAAGTATTTTTATTGATAAAATTGAAAGAAAAATACTAGAGGAAAAAAGGTTCCAACTCTAGATGTAGCACTGAGGTCTACACCTGCAAGATGGTCGGGTACTCATAAAGATACGATAGGAAGTTGGGAAGAGTATTGAAGGCTAATGAGGGCCAGATTTTGGTCAGTAGATACCAGAATCGAAGTAAAATATGATGGAAAGGTTGACCCCCATGAGCATATTTATTGTTGCAATTCAATTTGCAGATAAGTTCCAGAAAAAGATTGGGTACATGTGTTTTTTCACACATTTACTAGTACATTTGGGGGAAATTCCAACGCTTGGTTCCGACGCTTTTTCCAAATGTCGGAAATTTCCCCAATTTTTTTCAATCCCACCCGAAACCATCACTATACCGACGTTTAGAGAAAAGTGTCGCAATACCAACACTTAGACAAAGTGTTGCAATTGCGATGCTTGGAAGAAGATGTCGCAATTGCGACACTATGCCCCAAAGCGTAGCTATTGCAACGGCTGCCTCCAAACGTCGCAAGTGTGACACAATGTCTAAGTGTCGGTATTGCGACACTTGGAGGCATCTATCGCAATAGCGATGCTTTGTCCGCCGTCGGTATAATGACACTTATATGCGCGCTACATAAAAATAAGAAACTTACATGCGTGCTACATAAAAATGATTTTATTAAAAACTAAATTAACGTCTAATATCACGTGCGCATTCGCCCTCCGCTCTTGCATAACAACATTCGCCCTCAACATTCACCCTCAGCTCTTGAAGAAAAACATTTTCCCTCAGCATTCGCCCTCAACTCTTGTAGAACAACATTCGCCCTCAACATCCGCCCTCATCTCTTGCGAAAGAGCATTCGCCCTCAACATTCGCCCTCAGCTCTTGCAGAACAACATTCGCCCTCAGCTCTTGCAGAAAAACATTCACCCTCAGCATTCGCCCTGAGCTCTTGCAGAATAGAATTTTCCCTCAGCATTTTCCCTGAGCTCTTACAAAACATCATTCACCCTGTATTCGCCCTTAGCGTTCACCCTCAGCTCTTGCAGAACAGCATTCGCCCTTAGCTCTAGAAAAATGGTAAGTTCTTACTGCAGGCCCTTCCTCCCATAGTAGGGTTGACTCTATTTGGGTTTTTTTGGTCTATTCCATTGGATTGTGTTAGGCTGTAGGGTTCTCTCTAGATGTCGTCCAATGTTCTTTCGGATGAGTTTCAAAGAGGATGTGTAAGATGTGTTTGTGCTTGCATGAATTTGACTCCACCAGTTTCATGAAGTTTAAGCTATGGATTTTAGTTCGAAAAACTCATCCATCTCAACACCCAGTAACGAATTTCCATTGGTCTGATCTATACTGAAGGTGAAGTGAAAAGTGGTAGAGAATGGGAGATCGAAAGTCATCAACTTTATCACAACGGTAGTACTCCAGATCGAAAGTGATGAGCTTTAGTTCTCCAGATTTGGGGATTTTCTGATGGCATACCGAAGGTCACATCCATACAACCATATAAAGGTCAATGTTGAGATCATTGTCATATAGATATAGGTCACATATATATAGGGTTAATATCATCATCACTATCCATGGAAACCGAATTGTTACAAAATCTGTGATTATGGTTGGCTCATTTATAATTATTACCCATTTACAGTAGAGCACAGAAACACTAAATATGCTTCGAGCATAGCCTTTACAACAGGAAATGGAATTGTAGTTGCTTCATCAATAACCAATAGCTCCACTTGAGAAAAAATTTCATAATCTTGGGGCTGGATATACTGCAGAGCAAACAATTGTAGTTATCATTCGTGCTCCAATATATTAATATACTTTTTACATTGAACTGAAGAAAGGGAAACAAGCAAATGTTAGCCATCATACAATGCTTTGACATAAGAGTTTTGAGTGACATAATTGAAAAAAAGAACTCATCCACTGATATTTATAATCATTTGAGTTATTCAAGTTAAACACAATGTCAAGAATCAAGATTCAATACCCTTTATTATCTTCATCACCTAATACAAGATTTAAATTTTTCCCAAAGAAACGCTTATTAATTTGGCAGCGATTATTTCTCCCTACTTTAAAAACCCTACATTTAATTGAAAACAAGCATTGCATTTCAACTACAAAAATCTATTAGTGTTCAAATGTACATGTGTGCATCACTTGTGTAGGGTATTCCTTTTCCACTTTCACATTATCCAAGAATGTGTGCAGTATAGTTCATATTTTTTGTGATTTAGATTATCTTGAAAAAGGAAAGGTTAATTATTTCCCATGGAAAAAGAAGGTTTTCCATTTTTACTACTGGAAATGGTACAACAAAGTTCCATTTCTACCCGAAACTCCTATGAAACAGGAACCAAATAAAGGCCATGTCCTCAATGGACATCATTTGGCTTTGAAAATGGCCATTGCACCGTGTTGTTTCTTATATTACATCACGATAGTTTCTTAGGTCATTTCTGTTTCTTGAGATGAAAAACAACCAAAGAGATTGTGAAGATCCTTTCATGAAATAAATGACCATTTCTCAATCATATCTCAACTATTTTTTATTTTATTCAGTGGTTGCTTACTTTGAGAGAAATTTGACACTTTTATAAGGAATATAACATAAAAACACAAAATGGGAAGGAATTGATGACGTAGATGACCTTTAGTTGTTGTCAATTAAGAATTGATAATACACGATGCATGTTCTGTACTACAAACTAGATTCCTTCCTGGAGTTAGGACACAGATTACTGAATCAAAGTTGTAGTTTCTAACTTCTTGTATTGGTTCATCAATCTTGAAATTCAGACATTGCATGTCTTCATTGCTTCATGTTTGAATAATTTGCATCATATTGTACATTAGGAAATTATGAATTACGATTATTATTACTTTATGGATCTGTTAAGTTACTTTTAAGTTTGCATGGTTTAGTGTGAAATTATTCTAGTGTGCCCCTAGGCCCAGGTGAAGGAATGCCAAGGACTAAGAACCCTAGTTTTTAAATGGTATTGTTTCTTATACCCAAAAACCCCTCAACATCACTTCTTATTAGTTCTTAACAATAGTGTTGTAAACAATTTGAGAATTGATATAGAAAAATCTCGCACTTCTCGAGATAAACTCCTAAAGGTAAAGTGTGATACCATGTGTAATTCAATAGCCCCCTTGTCACCTCGCCAACCTTTTTTCACTTCGGGCTAGCTCTCCTCCAACTCAAGGGGGGTTCTCCCTAGTAGATGTTAGGGATCTAATTGCCCAACCAAACCAAGTCAAGAGCCCCCTAACTCTCTATGTTTACTACTATCAATCAAAATATTGAACAATAGGGTCAGACATGCATCCTGAAGATAAAATTTCCAGGGTATTTTTGGGTAATTTCAAAGCGAAAGTCCCCAAACACATATAATCAAGGAATTATAACGTGATTTAAAACATTAAATATCAAAAAAATCGTTTAAAGAATATTGAAAGGAAAAAGGTGATGGAAGTTAGAAAGTGCCTTACTTAAATTCTCTAAGTATTTTTCAATAGTTGCTCCAAAAGCTTCACTTCAAGGCCCTTCAAGATCGTCTCCAACAATGCTATACCATCAACTTCAAAAATGTTGCTCCAAAAATTTCCTCAAGGTCTTCACAACAAGTTTACTAGAAGTTTCTCCAACAATATATTCAATAAGGTCTTCATTGTCAACTCGTCTCTTGTTTGGGTGCCTTAATGTGCAATGACATGTTTCCAGGACTGAATTCAATGCAAGGCATATTTGAAACTCTAACTCTGTCTTCCGGTGTCTTATTAGAAATTATTTCAGTTTTCATTTTTGTGTTTTCAAGTTAGATATTGTTTTCAAGTTTTTACATTTATAATTTTATTGCAATGTGGCAGACTGATCAGAGCAGTGCAGGAACAACCCCGAGACAGGATGATCGTGGAAAGAGGCCAACGGAAGAACATGTAAAGTGCCAGCATTGCTCTATCTTTAGGTATTTTAGTTATTTACATAATTGAAATAATATTAATTTTGTTCAAATATGCAGACACCTAGCCATGGTATGCTTGATGATTCCCTCTTTGAGGAAGAGCTTTCTTCATCCCTATCTCCAGTGTTCTTGTTGCGAAAAAAGGCACGAGATGCAAGGTTGGAATTTAATACTTTGATAGATGTGCCTCAAACACCTGAAACAGAAGAGAGGATAAAACAACTTATGAGCCAACTAGAAACATATCAGGTAATAATAAAAATTCAAAAGGATGTTTCTTTTGTTCTGCATGAGATGAATTGTGATAGTTTGATTTTTAATTTTTACATTGACTAAACTAACAAAAAGCTCTTTTGTATGTAGCGTTTTCTGACACTTACTGAACCCGGTGTTGGTGGTAGTGGGACACAAGGGCAAGAGATTGCCCATCAACCCTCTCGTACACCTTCTACTCCTTTAGGTGCCAGCCAAGAAACACACCCTACCTAAGCAGACACCCAGCCAACCGCTAAACCTGTTGGTAGTGATGAGGTTGATATGGCCAACTACATTATTGCGTTTCCTGGAGCTACATGTGTCAGCTCCACAGGGACCATTAATGGCACGTGTTTGGTGAACGATGAAGGTGTCCCTATAAAGCACGTACAACTCCCAAGTAAATTTTAATATTTTAACTATTTCATGTACTTTATCTAAAACATATTTATCATGATTTTTATTTTTAAATTAATGATAATATCTTTTTTTTCTATGTAGGAAACAATGAGTTCTACAGGTTTTTGGAGAGCCATGCGTTGGTAATTTTTGGCCCAACCATATGCACAGGGTGGAATTCCTAGAATTCCAACCTAAAAAAAAGAACTTCTAGATTATCTAGAAGCCCTTTTTGGGGTCGGCACATTTGACAGAACAAAGGTGGCTCAAGTAGCTGGAAAATATTTGAAATATACCAGGGACACCTATACGACGCAATTGCAATTTAACCCTAGATATGAGCATCCTCTCATAGTTCTAGAGAGTGAGTGGAGAGCACTCATCCATGACGGAAAAGAGAAAAGGGCAAATAAAGAAGGAAAAATGCCAACTGGACCCACAAGGTAAATTACAACTTTAATTTAGTAGCTTTAATTTTCTCTATGTCTAAAATAAAAGTGTGCTACGTCATATCTGACTTCAATATTTTGATGCTAGGTTGCCTGACACCTCAAATGCAACCAAAACTAGGATTGAAAAAAAGGGCCATCAGAAGCTAGGCCAAGGCGGCTACTTGAAATTAGCCGCAAGAATTGTAATTAAGTAGCTAAACATCTTATAATTAATTGTATCGCCTTCCAATGTTTTTGTAATCCTATCAAATATGATTAAAAATACACAATCATATGTAATGTAGGGTGATGACTTTGGAACAAAAACTAGAGAGGAAGATAAAAATATTGCTTTCCATTTCGGCTATCAAGTTGTAGTTGAACGTCGCAGAAGCTTGGTGCAGGTCCCAAGATCCAAAATGCTTGATAAGGTAAAACATTAACCTTTCAATATGTTTGTTTTCGTCCATAAATTTAATGTCTAACAACTTTGTTTAAATCAGGGGAGCATCACTACCGACGAGGCAAATAACCCAGTTTTAGAGCCAGATGTAGATGATCCTCTCGTGCAACCTGATCATTGTAGTGGGGACCAGGCCGACAATGCTGCTATCAGTGAGGGCCGTGACGGTAATTAATTTCCACTTATAATTTTTTCTAATTATACCTTGATGGTTGTCCTTATCATGTTTTTTGTTTAAATGACAGAGAATGTTTCCCTTGAGGATCTTACCACCAGAGAGGAAGACAGGGCAACAGTCCCAACGGCGACAACTGGTGCACCAGGTAAATAATCTCATTGCAATTATTTTTATTAATATTACCGAACTAGTTCAATGATATTTAAAAACTGATAATTAAAATTTAATATTATCTGTTTTTGGAGGCGATGCCCCGTCACTGGATGAGACCAGACATCGTGACAATGCAACTAGGTCAGCGGCAACAACTGGTGCACCAGGTAAATAATCTCATTGAAATTTTTTTTATTAATATTACCGAACTAGTTCAATGATATTTAAAAACTGACAATTAAAATTTAATATTATCTGTTTTTTTAGGCGATGCCCCGTCACTGGATGAGACCAGACATCGTGACTACGCAACTAGGTCAGCGGCG
The DNA here is from genome assembly GCA_034641835.2 of Pinus albicaulis. NCBI lineage: Eukaryota > Viridiplantae > Streptophyta > Pinopsida > Pinales > Pinaceae > Pinus > Pinus albicaulis. Next base: position 1,812,624,890 of record CM076575.1, read on the forward strand.
ACAACTGGTGCACCAGGTAAATAATCTCATTGCAATTTTTTTTATTAATATTACCGAACTAGTTCAATGATATTTAAAAACTGACAATTAAAATTTAATATTATCTATTTTTGTAGGCCATGCCCCGTCATTGGATGAGACCAGACATCATGACTACACAACTAGGTTAGCGGCGACAACTGGTGCACCAGGTAAATAATATCATTGCAATTTTTTTTATTAATATTACCGAACTAGTTCAATGATATTTAAAAACTGACAATTAAAATTTAATATTATCTGTTTTTGTAGGCGATGCCCCGTCACTGGATGAGACCAGACATCGTGACTATGCAACTAGGTTAGCAGTGCGGGTCGAAAGGCATGAAACAGGAGCAAAGCACGATGATATTGATGATGTAATTATGAGCTTTAGAAATAGGAAGAAGAAAAAGAAAATTTGATAATGTAAAATATTGTATTATTATAAGACAAACGTTACCATACTTGGAACGTTTTTTGCGTTATATAAAAAACTCATTTATCATACTATTTTTATGTCAAGCATTAATTGCAATGTTTCCTCGTGTACTTTTTGTTGAATTGTTTTTTTATTAGTTATTGAATATTTTTTTTTTATGCTCATGAAAGTAAAAAATGAAATATAGATTGGGTATTGGGGAATTGAGAGTGATGTGAGGGGGGGGGGAGGGGCCATAAGAGCTTCCACCTTCATGTGGTTGGCCCTGTTTAGTAGAGAATAATTTATTGGAGCGATTTAATCTTGGAGCAAACCTCCCTCGATCCAGCGTAGCAACAAAAAAGTCACCGTTGACTTAGTTGCTACTCTTTCAGATCGTGGGAGGCTTGTTCCAAGTTCATGCGACTCCAATAAATTTTTCTTGAAATGAAGAGGAGCTTATTCAGGTATGTTTTGACATTTTCAACATATGTTCTAACATTATCATAAGAATGCATCTTAGAATAAAAAATACTACATCAATTACTTGTATTTATTGTATAGATAATGATGGATTTTGATTGACTTGGCAGTGCAGGTACAAATCCTCTTGCATCATGAGCAATACAACTTGTCAACCAGGGTCATGTCCAGGATATTTTTTCTTATGCGCTTGACCAGGTTCATAATGTCACATTTTGTAAGTTCCTTTACAATTCATAATTCAATATTAATCTTGTTCATGATTATTATCTAGGTTTTTTGTATGTGTTTTTTCATCTATTTGATTGTAATCAACTCTACATGTTTCCTATTGTTCATTATGATTTCTCCCATTACCATTCCTAGGATGAATCCGACTTTATTGTTACATAGGTTACTTTATTGTTACTATTATTTCTCCATTTACGAATTCACAGGTTACATCATGTAAAGTTGTCTATCTCAGGTTGGTGATGAGCTTTAGTTCTCCAGATTTGGGGCTTTTCTGATATTTTCTCCCCCATGTGATTCTTGCATCACCTCATTGTTTGAGCATGCCAATTTTCTACCACTTGTACCAATTGGCACATGTCAATCTCTGAGTGGTGCCATATTTCACCTATTTTCAGTGAGAGTTTAGGGTTTCTCTAACATAGCTTCAGAAATCCGATTCAGTGCCTGCTTGAATATCGTCACATAATACTCATGGTTTGGATTGATGAGCATGTTTTGAATGGTTAGTTTATTCACAAGAATCACCCATATAGTCATCTTGAGATATTTCAGAAGTTTTCTCGGGTTTCCTTTTTCACCGTTTCTAGTGGTGGGATGGTGTGGGGTGATCCATCAATACTGGTGCTCTTGTAGTAGGGAATATGTTTTGGGGGATATAAAGGAGCATTTGATGTAAATATCCCATTGGATGCATTCATAGATGGGCACGAGAGGTCAATAATTTAAATTAAAAATATGCAACCTCTAGCATGGCAACCTGAAGGCCACGAGAGACACTGGTTAAAGATTGTTTTGTGCTAGCCTTAATATAGTCGTGATTTCTTTCTATTATCTTAATGCAAATATATAGTCCAGTCTCATTAAAATGAGGATTGTGGTTGTATTTCTCTTTGGTTGTTTCTCTCTTAATGCTTCAGAAGTTGCCAAAAGTTGCGATAGTTGTTTAGTTAGCCTGTTACAACTTAAAAGTGGTTTTTAGCAATGGGAGTCATGTTTTTTAAGGTTCATACTAATATGAAGATCTTGTAATTATATATTCAGCATAAGAGAAGATGGCCTCTACTTTGCGCAGTATGACAACAATGTCCACATCTACCTCATTGGGTAACAATGGAAAGGGGAAGAATTTGGGTGCAATGTTTGATTTATGGCAGACAATTGTCTTCTCTTTCAGTTTTTTCACCCATTTCCTTTAATTGCTCTAGCAGAAGAGGGACTCTGAGATTACGCGACAGAGAGAAGGTAGTTAATACAAGAGCTATGGAAAAGGAGTTGTACTTCAACAAGGATGGCTTAGTGACAAAAAAATTGCAGGTCAGAGAAAAAATTATGTTTAAAGGAAGGTCACCTGCACGTGAAACTTCACTGCGATGGATCTTTCCTTGTCCACTTATATTCGATTTTAATGTGTTATTTTAATTTTTCATGGAGGTTTTTTTTGGCATATGTTCTGGCATTCAATTGCACACTTACTGAAAGCATTGTCAATTTGTCTTGCAGGCGGTGTGAACAAACTTGCTGATCTTGTTGGAGTCACCCTTGGGGCGAAGGGAAAAATGTTGTCTTGGAGAGCAAGCATGGTTCTCCGAAAATAGTTAATGATGGTGTGACAGTAGCTAAGGAGGTGATTTGTAGATGTGTGCTCTGGTTTTCTTTTTAACGTTGTATTAGTTCCCCCTCTTAAATGTCTTAGATTTGGTAGGCATAATTTGAAAACTCAAAGGTGAAAGGAAACATATTTGTTACCCAGTGGTCTACTTGGCCTATGGACTAGCCACATTAGAGTAATGCATAAATATTTTCACAACAATAAAAGGAAAGGGTTATGGCCGAGTCAAATTTTATTGTTATTGACAGTGTAATGAAATGTATCTCAATGCTATAGTTTTGGCCTTTTTATTGGTTGAATTAGAGGACCCAGTTGAAAATATTGGGGCCAAGTTGGTAAGGAAAGCTGCGGCAAAGACAAATGCTTTAGCTGGGGATGGAACCACAACATATATTATTCTTGCACATGTTAGAATATTGAAAAATTCCAGAACAATGAATGGAGAATAAATCTCCCTTCCTCTAACACAGAGAAAATAATAATTTCTTTGATAGGAGACAGAGTTTCAAGACTTTGAAAACAAACTTCTATTCCCTTCAATAAATAAATAAAAAACTATTACACTTCTTCCTCACTGAAAGGGATTACAAAATTATGACTGCTACAAAATGCAGTGCATAAAACCAACTCACTGTCTGTTCAAAACAAACATACTCTATCTCTAAAACACTCTGCTGTGTTTTTCACTTTCACACTGCTGTGCATACACACTTAAAAAGTTACACTCAGTCTTTCACTTTTTACACACTACTGTGTAATAAAAAATTTACGTACTGTCTATAAAAAATACTACCAAGCTTTTTTGTCCTTTTTATTTTTATATGCCGTAACATATAAAACATATTATAATAAACCCTTTTTTTAAAAAAATAAAATTAAAACTAAATTATATGGCCCAACTTTCATTTCACATATGATATATATATAACATATCTTTAAAATATATGTATATATTAAAGCATACATAAAATTAAAGTATCCAAACATTAAAGAACCCTTTCCGTCGGACTTCAAAAGTCTGAATAGATTGAATTTCAAACCAAATTCGTGTTCCAAAATGGGATGTTGACGTCTGCCTAATTTGTAACGCGAATTCTCAATCCAATGTGCCTTATAAAAAATTCAGGTCCGGTTTTCAGGTTTTCAAATTCCCTTCAATTTCATGCGATCCAATATTAATGCTCCACGTGTCCTCCTTTTGAATTTACAAAACTGTCGGGTAAATTTCTATTTGTTTAATTTCTGGTTGGTGAATTGCGTTAATGCTGGCTGTTGTGTTTAAATACAATCCTGTACAGAAATATGGCTGTGGCCGTCTACAAAAAAAACTTGCAGGAATTTTAAATGCTGAATTAAATTTATGGATGGCATGCAAGCAACCTCCAAAAAAAAATGTTGTTGCTGCATCCGTCCTTCTGCTGCAGCAGTTGAAGTTAAAATTCAACAGCACAGGGTTTAATAAGTGAGGGTGTAAAGGTAACTTTTTGTCGATAGTACTGGATTAAGATCATCTATTCATTTTTGTAGGGTCTTATGGTGTTTGGTTTTTTAGTTTTGGGTTGGGATTATTGAGTCTAAGATAGTTTTTGAGTGACAAAATTGCTATCAGGTATTAAAAAAATTTGGTTCTTTTGTCAAAATTTATGAGCTTGTTAGGAAATACAAAATTGACAATGGTTGTATCTTAAATTTGTGGAAAATAATTTGAAATGAAACCTTTTTGTTTAGGTTGTTGCAGCAGGTACAAACCTCATTCAAATTACTAGGGGCATTGACAAGACAATAAAGGCCCTTGTTTCAGAACTCAAAATTTTTTCAAAGGAGGTAAACACTTGCCTTTTGAGTAGGTTGGTTTTCCTTTTTGCTGATGGTTTGGTGTATCTAATTGAATTAGTTACCTAAGGTATTTTTGGTTGCAAACTCCTTTTCATTTTTCATACAGTATTGGCCTTGTGGAATACATTTGATTGTGTGGTATTGTTAGATCTACAACATTTGTAGTTTTTTAGTCTTATGGCCGAGGTGCACTTTTATTATGGAAATAATTGATGCAATATTGTCATTTAATCCTTACTGCAGGGTAGCATGTTGAGAATTTTCTTGTGACACATTTTTTATTCAAAATGACACTTGATCCTATGCAGCATCATGCACTTGACTTCAAAATTCATATTCAAAGTGTGCCAGACAGTTCTTGCAAAATTTCAAATATTTATGTTGTTTTAACCATTATATTTTTCATGTATTGGATGTTGAAAATGAGAAAAAGACTTTGGTATGAAAACAACTGGTGAATAATTTCCAGCAAAACAACCACTTCCAAGACATGATTTAGAAGTAGAACATATGTACTTATGAAGCATAGAAAGATATCCTTGATGCATTGTCAATGTTTGGCTAGGGTTATTTTTGGAGAAAATAACTCCTTATTCCTAGAATAGTGATCTTCAATACAAGTAAATGCCAGAGAAGAGAGATCATCATGTGACATAAACCTATTAACAAAATTGAATAGGGAATGATTATTAATTATGGCATACTAAGTTGTCAGTGATTTTGACTATTTGTCTTTAACACGTAAAAATGTTAAATTCCAAACTTACATCATCATGGTTTGGCATGATGAGCTTGACTAATTGTCCACCATGCTCATAATCTCATTGTTATCTTCATCTCTATAAACAATGTTTCAAATAATAATAATAAAGTTCTATAAGAAAAATCTAGACCTCCATGTTGCTGCTCCTTGTGAGACAAAGTCAAAATTTCATTACACAATCTGACACATAAGAATCTCCTATATCCCGGTGGTATGTATCCAAATTATTATAATAGTGTCTTCAAGACTTATGTTGACATTGCCAATGAGATATTTAAGCAATGAAAGATGGAGCCTTCTTCATTGTTGTATATGTAACAGTATTTTATTAATATAAAGATTGATGGTTTTGTCTTTCTAAAAATGAAATGTAAAAATAATTTATTGTGGTCAATTGAAATTTTTTTTTTTTAAAGCTTTTCATTATGGAAGGGTGACATAGATATATGCCATTCTAATTGAAATTCGGACCTGACCTTCAAATTTGATCACTGTGTGGGACCTTAACAAACAATAAAACTATTCCGTCGCGCGTTATATAAAACATATAACAAAACCTTTGTCAAAACTTCAAACGAACCCTTTAGCCGTGGGTATTTCATCACGAATTGATCATTTTATCATGTACCTTCTTCTAGAGGAATATTCTTCCACTTGATTAGGTACTTCATAATGGTTATATGTCAAAGAGATACAGAATGTTTATCTATAACTTTTTGTGTTTCAAGAATCAACTTTCATTCTTCATCTAATTTTGGAAGTTCTATTTACATTGGCATATTTTTTTCCCAAAACCTTTTTTAGGCAAGATACATGAAAAACCTTATGAATGCAAGAAGAAGGAAAATATAACTTCTATACCACTTGTGCAATCCTATGAATAATTATTTAGGGCAATAACATTTTTGAGCTAATTCTTTATTCTTCTTTTTCTTGAATGAAGATTGCTTATAATGCTATAATCTAAAAAATACCCAATTACCCTCCTCAAATTATCTTTCACTTCAATGTTGTTCCCCTTGTTGTTTTATCATGTTTCATGTCATTTGAAGGTTTTTCATAATAATTTTCAAAGTTTCTTTAGTATTTTCCATATGTGACTCTGTTTCCTATACTTTGGACTTATCTTGCAAAAAGTATGAGATACTAGGAGTTGGATATCCATAAAGGGCCATAAATGGGGAAATTTTAGTAGATGTGTGATAGGTAGTATCATATTACCATTCTTCCTTGAAGAACCCACTTCATCCATTAAGATTGCTTTTCTAAAGAGTAATATTGTAGATTACCTTAAAAACATTTGTTAACTATTTTTGTTTGACCATTTGATTGTGTTTGATATGTAGAACTCATGGAAGCTAATGTTTCTCCACTCATATTGAATAATTATTTCCAAAAGTTTCTTGTTAATATTACTTTAGGAAAACCATGAAGACTATGAATTTATTTCACGGACACTTCTTCCACTTGGCTTGTTGTTTATGTACTTTGAGCTCTACAAAAAAAATCTACAAAATTTGTCTATATAAATGACCACAAAAATGTAATACTTACCTTTATATTTCAGTAACCCTGTAATAAAGTCTATTGATATATCTTCTAGTCTTTGAATATGTATGTGGAATGGTTGAAGTAAACCTAGAGATTTTACTATCTCTCTTTTATTTATTATGCAAACCTGACCTTCTCTTACAAAATTTTGAATATCTTTCTTCATTCCTTCCAAAATATATTTTTTGATCCTTTGAGATGTTTTAAGGAACCCTGTGTCCTACCATCAGAGAGACATGGGACTCCCTTAATATTTGTTTATTCAAATATGCTTGCGTGCATAAAAATATTCTACATTTGCACCAAAGTATATCTCTCTTTCACTCCCAATGCTCCATATAGTTCATCCCATCCTTTATAAATTTTAGTTTTTGTTTAGTACTATTGTCATTTTTCCATTATGGCAAGCTTCTTCTAGCCACCTAGGAATAGAAAATATAATTGGATATAAATTTGAGGCCTCTTCTATTTTAGAAAGAGCATCATGTACTAAATTTTCCTTACCCTTTTTGCAGATTATCTCAAAATTAAAAATTTTCATTTTTTCTCCTCATTTTTGTTAATCTTCTAATGAAAATCATAGCTTCAAAAAATACTTTATGCTATCATGGTATATCTTGACTTTAAAGTACCTCCCAATGATATACTATCCCCATTTTTTATTTCATGTAATATTGCTTCCATTTATTTTCATACGTAGATTTCACTAAATATTTTCTTTGAATTCCTTGCTTTTAAAAGCCAATGATATCCCTTATTGTGTTAATGTTACATAAATTCCTTGTCCTAGTGCCTCACACTCTACTATGATTTTTTTACCAAAAGTAGGTGCAACCGATGTTGGTGTAGAAGACATGGCATCCATTAAAAGAGAGAATGCCAAAGTAGCCTCATCATTCCATATAAATGATATTTTCTTCAAGAGATATGTGAGTAGACTTGAAATGCAAGCATAATTCTTAAAAAATTATCAATAATATCATGTAAGTATAAAAAATCTTCTAAGAACCTTGATTTTCTTAGGAATAGGTCATTTTGTAATAGCTTGCATCTTTTGAGGCTCCAACTTCACTCCTTCCTTTAAAAAAATATGAACCAAATACTCGAATTCTTATTTCCCAAAAGCACATTTGGATATTTTTACATAAACATGATTGTTCTCAGTAATTTATATAACTTTTCCACATGTTTAGCATGGTATTCCCATGATTTATTATAAATATGTGTATTATCAAAGAAAAACAACACAAATTTTATAACATGGGATCAAAAAAACTTGTTCTTAAGTCGAGCCCGCCAGACTTCAAATGGCGATAAACCATAATTCAAACCAAATTCACGTTCCAAACTAGCCTGCTGACGTCGACCAATTTTGTGACAAAAAAACCAATTGAATTCTGCCCTAATATTTTTCGGGTCCGAAGTTGGGCTGGCATATGGAGGGAGAGTTGTGACGTGAATTTCTTATCAAATTTGCCCTAATCATTTTCGGGTTTGGATTTCCACTGCGCAAGAAGCCCAAACAAATATCCACTCCAATCAATTTCTGCCATGTGTCCTCAATCAAATTTTTTCCTGTTCTCGGATGCGGGTGCAGTCGATGGCGTTTAAGGCGATTGGACATGGATGTGGCGATTTCATATCAATCGCTAAGTTTTAATGTTGTTCAATTAAGTTCCAAGGTTTTCACATCAAATCGCATTAAGTTTTAACACTGTTCAAGATCAGGCCTCCACTCCTGTTAGTGATTCCGCATGCTCCAATATGATCTGGCCTTCGGATCGCATTAATGATCAGAGATTAATTATGATGGGCGTCCTTCGATTGCATCGCATTCGGGTCGATAAAATGGCGTTTCGTTATGGTTTTTCAGACGAGCCAGTTGCTGGGTTACACTACCTACTCACTGTGATGAGAAGGAGAAGTGCCCAGCTGAACTATTGCTTAGACCTTGCTGCATATCTGCATTTCTCTCGGTCTGGTCCTTGTCTGTCTTCCTCTGTTTCTTGGAATTCTTCTTCTCCGTCTCCTCTTGTGCCCACTGCTGAGACTGCACCCATGCCTCGCCTGCATCAAAGGATGCGTTGCCACAGGGGGAGCACTAGAGGTCAACCCCTGCGTGCTCCCTCCAGCTCCTCAACCGAGTCATATTCCCAGTCTAGTGATTATCATGCAGGTTGCTATCCAGATACTAGAAGTGGGCGGGGTCGGGTTCTAGGATCTGGCCACCATATGGGCTCCCCTGCTCCTCATTTCCACACCGCTTCACCTTCTCCCATGACGCGCACTGCGCATTTTTCCTTTAACTGCTCTCTAAACCGCCCATGAATCACAGCTTCAATTACTGTGGTTTTCCGTGAGGAGGCCCAAATGGAAGAACAATGCACCCGTCCGGCGGGTCTGAGCTCAGAAAAATCCGGCCAGCATTCGAGCCTTCAGGAGGGGAGCGGTGGCATGAATGTGGAGGTAGCACCTGGTGATCCTGGACCTTCCGAAGGATGGTGCCGAATCGTCGAAGAGCCGAAGGAGTAGTTTGGTTAATTTTTTTTTCTTGCTTCGCAGCCCACTTAATTGGGCTAATTTTAGATTATATTACTGTGCTGGACCTCGGTAATATTTTTGAATTCTATAAATGTTCAAGACTAGTTTCCCCATATGAGGGCAGTCTTCTTAATTTTTTGATTTTTTGATGACAAATTTGCCATGAGTCTGGGCAATGTTTTTGACTTCGGTGTAATTTTATTCCCACTGTTAATAGATTAACTTTACTTAGAAAAAAAAATGTTGCCCTGTTTCTATTTTAAACCTGTTTTTTGAAATATAGAGTCATGTTTATATGATTTTTTATAGTTGAAGCGCTGCGGGGTGGTTTATTATATTGATATTTCACACTCAAATTATGTTCATAACAATTGGAAAAAAAAAATGTTGCCCTGTTTCTATTTTAAACCTGTTTTTTGAAATACAGATCCATGTTTATATGGTCTACGTATTATACTCTTTCTTTGTATATCTATAGGAACCTTTTTGCTATGAACAGGGTGGATGCTGTAGCGGGCTACTAATGGAAACAAGCGAGCCTGAACCTTACATCTCGGATGCAACATATGGTTACCAATTTTGGAATCTAGCGAGCCTAATCTTACAAGCGACCCTGGGTTTCTGCAGATGGTTTTTATTTCTGAGAACAAGCGAGCTAGAACATACAATCGACCCTGGGTTTATACATATTTTTTCTCTATCATGGATGCTTTTTGTGTGAGGAATATATCAATAGTACATGTCTCTGCACATTTCCTGTATCCGCTTTATGATACTATTTTATGTGTTGACAGGTTATCACTCTGCCTTCAAAACTAGCGATGATGGTTTATTGATATGGTTTGATGGTATTTTTATATTTTAGACATATCACACTCCTTACATGATTAGCGTTTTTCTTTGTTCAAGGATTTTGGGTACTTTAATTTGTATTTGGAACAATGCACGTCGATTCTCTATCTGTTGCTTTACTATTCTACATACTGCTATTTCACTTTCTTATAGATGCCTCGGGCATATTTGGATGCTTTCTCAGATTTTCGATAATCTCCATGTGGACCGTTACTGGGTTTTATATCATGTCCTTGTATGTGACATGGGGTATTTTTCTATCATTGTCTGGGGTGGGACTTCCACTTTTCTGGATGGATATTTGGGTTCCAATCTTCAGATGTGAAAATGTAATGACTTCATGGACGGTTTTACTTCATATAATATATTCAAAACAACGTTTTTTCTCTTGTGAAAAAAAAATGATTAATGTTTATCACTCTGCCTTCAAAACTAGCGATGCTGGTCTATGTTGCTGGTTTATTGATATGGTCTGATGGTCTTTTTTTATTTTGGACATATCACACTCCTCACATGATTAGCGTTTTTCTCTGTTGCAGGATTTTGGGTACTTTAATTTGTATTTGGAACAATGGAAGTCGGTACTCTATCTGTTGCTTTACTATTCTACATACTGCTATTTCACTTTCTTATAGATGCCTCGGGCATATTTGGATGCTTTCTCAGATTGTCGATAATCTCCATGTGGACCGTTACTGGGTTTTATATCATGTCCCTGTATGTGACATGGGGTATTTTTCTATCATTGTCTGGGGTGGGACTTCCACTTTTCTGGATGGATATTTGGGTTCCAATCTTCATATGTGAAAATTTAATAACTTCATGGACTGTTTTACTTCATATAATATATTCAAAACAACTTTTTTTCTCTTGTGAAAAAAAAATGATTAATGTTTATCACTCTGCCTTCAAAACTAGCGATGCTGGTCTATGTTGCTAGTTTATTGATATGGTCTGATGGTTTTTTTATATTTTGGACATATCACACTCCTCACATGATTAGCGTTTTTCTCTGTTCAAGGATTTTGGGTACTTTAATTTGTATTTGGAACAATGGACGTCGGTACTCTATCTGTTGCTTTACTATTCTACATACTGCTATTTCACTTTCTTATAGATGCCTCAGGCATATTTGGATGCTTTCTCAGATTGTCGATAATCTCCATGTGGACCGTTACTGGGTTTTTTATCATGTCCCTGTATGTGACATGGGGTATTTTTATATCATTGTCCGGGGTGGGACTTCCACTTTTCTAGATGGATATTTGGGTTCCAATCTTCAAATGTGAAAATGTAATGACTTCATGGACTATTTTATTTCATATAATATATTCAAAACAATGTTTTTTCTCTTGTGAAAAAAAAAATGATTGTTTATAGTCGAAGCGCTGCGGGGTGGTTTATTATATTAATATTTCATGGTCATTGGAATGCCCACAATTCATAAAAAATATTGGAGATTTACTGTCCTATTTTAAAGTTTCATTTTTTTTTTAAATTGAACCCGTCGTCGGTATACCGACGCCTTGTAAGCGTCAGAATTGTGACGGCTTAAAAAATTTGGAAGAGCGACAGTATAAAAACGTCGGACAAGCGACGTTGAAAACTTCGAACCACATTTCATCAGAATTGCGACAATTTACAAACGTCGGAAGAGCGACATTCAAATGGACCACATTTCGTCGGAATTGTGACATTTTACAAACATCGAAAGAGCGATGTCCAAAACGTCGGACCACATTTCTTCAGAATTGCGACAGTTTAAAAACGTTGGAAGAGTGACGTTCAAAATGTCGGACCACACTTCGTCGGAAGTGTGACAGTTTACAAACGTCGGAAGTGCGACGATTTGGGAAACGTCGAAAGAGCAACGCTTGTTTGGAAGTGACAGAAAAAGAGTCAGTAGTGCGACACTTTTTAAGTGCGTCAGAATTGCGACAGGATGGCAAAACACGTTTTTCCCATCCTCAAACTGTCACTCTTGCGATGACTATGTGTCAGAATAGTGACGAATTGGTCGTCGGAAATTCTGCCAAATTTTCTAGTGATTGGAAATGATACCTATGAATTGGCATCTTGAGACAGAACTATGACATGGAACTGCGAACTAGATATATTTGGTTGAAGGATTCATACTAACTTTTAGTTTTGAGTATGACTATTTGTGCATAGATGCAACCCTTCAGAAAGTCAGAGAAAACATTTATAATAACACAACTTTGCTAACAAGGAGGTAGCAAGATTGGATCACACAATTGGAGTGTTATAATGTTATTGTAGAAGAGGATGACGAGGATCTGTGCAATATTTATATCCTAGAAACAGAAGGACATCACAAAGTTATTGGACCAAAACTTGAAATACTTGATATACTGAAGCCTGCAAAGAAAAAGAAGGTGAATATCATATCACAATAAGAACCAAAATTTGTAGTGATTAGATATTATTGGGATGAAGACACGGTTAGAAAAATTTCAAAGTTGTTGCATAAGTATCAAGAGCTCTTCCCCATGATTTTTTCTGAATTTAAGGTCATAATAGGGTACCTAGGAGTTACAACGATTCCTTGAAAATCTTATGTGAAGCTAGTAAAGCAAAGACCCCATAGATTGAATCTGAGATACAAGGGAGAAGTGAAGGTGGAGTTAGATAAAATGATCAAAGATGGGATCACTGAACCGATCAAAGAGTCTGAATGGGTAAGCCCCATGATAGTTTAGGAAAAGAAGACAAAGGAAGATATCGTAATATGTGTGGACCTAAGGAAATTAAAGGATTCATGCTTGTATGACCCCTTTCCTGCACCATTTATAGACAAAATATTGGAGAATATAGGATGAAAAGATGCCTACTCTTTCAGAGATGGTTTTTTGGGTTACCATCAAATCAGAATTTTGCCAAAATATAGACATAAGATAATGTTTTCTATAGAATGGGGTTCTAACCTATACATGGTGATGCCCTTTTGCTTGAAGAATTCTCCTACTATATTTTCTAGAGTTGTCACAACTTTCAAAGAGTATATAGGCAAATTTATGGAAGTTTTCTTTGATGACTAGACAGTCTTTGGGTTGTTGAAAAAGCATGTTGCGAGCTTGAGGTTGACGCTGGATACATGTAGGAAAGATCAAATCTCATTGAATTTGAAGAAGTGTATCTTTTGTGTAACTTTTGGTATATTACTAGGACATGTTTTTGGTAAGAAAGGACACATGGTGGACCCTACAAAGATTGTTGCTATTGTAAACCTGGATCCACCTAAGATAGTGAGACAATTGTGCATGACGGTTCGACACACTGGCTATTACAAAAAGTTTATAAAGGGGTATGTACAAATAACCGCGCCACTAGAAAAGTTATTGAGGAAAGATGTCACTTTTCAATGGGATGAAGAATTCCAAAAGAGCCCCAACATATTTAAGGACAAGATGGTAATTTTTTGCCCAGAATGGACTGAGGAATTTCATGTACATGTCGATGCATCTTACATAGGGTTGGGTATAATACCAGCACAACCAGGAGTAGGAGAAATTGATCACCCCATATATTTTGCAAGAAAAAAACTATACAAGGCAGAGAATAACTATTCTACAACAAAGAGAGAAGGGTTAGCTATGTTCTATGCATTACAAAAGTTCAGGAATTATGTGTTGGGAGAGAACTTCAATATGTTCACTGATCACTCCGCGTTGATGTATTTGGTGAATAAGCCTGTTTTAGGAGGAAAAATCTCTCAATGGTTTTTGTTGTTCCATGAGTACGACTTAGAACTTGTAGTTAAAATGGGAATATTGAATGTCAAGCCTGATCATCTGTTAAGGATAAATATAGGACAAGAAACCACAAGTATCGAAGATAATTTGCCCGACGCATAGTTATTCACAACAATGGTCGTAGAATATCACTTTGTGAATGTTTTTCAATTTTTTTCCACTAGAAATGTGCCCACGAAGTACACTACGTATCAAAAGAAGGAGTTGTTAGTAAAAGCAACATATTTCTCGTTGATTTTAGGACACTTGTACAAAATGGGAACGGATGAAATACTACGCAAATACGTCCTTGAGCATGAAAGGTTGAGTATTTTGGCAGAATATCATGGATGATTTGTAGGAAGAAATTATGAAGGAAATGCCACTATTCAAAATATCTTGAGAGCTGGGTTATGGTGGCCCACAGTTCATAAGGAAGATAAGGATTTTTCTCGAGCATGTGATGCATGCTAGAGAATAAGAAATCCATCTAGAAGAGATGAAATTCCATTAAATCCATAGGCGACGTTGCAAGCATTTGAAAAATGGGCTATTGAATTTTTTGTACCTATTAATCCACCAGGAAAGAAGATAGGCGCAAGATACATAATAACTGCAAATGATTATTTGACACGGTAGGCCAAGGCACAACTGCTGAAGGATTGCAGCGCAGATACTGCCGTGAAGTTCATATTTGAATAGATTCTGTCCAGATTTGGGTGTCTAAATATATTGATGAGTGACTGTGGTTCACATTTGTTGCATAAGACTATTGAGGCATTGAATGAATAATTCCAAGTGTACCACTAGAAAAGTACCCCATATCATCCACAAGCGAATGTGATAGTCAAATCCGTAAATAAAATTTTGGAGAATGCACATAGAAAAGTATGTAATGTGAACAGAATAACTGGGATTTAAGGATTCGAGTGGTGTTACAGGAATATAGGACAACATGCACGAAACTGATAGGAAAAACACCTTTTAGGTTGGTATATGGACAAGAAGCATTCATGCCTATGGAGTACATTGTGCCAAGTTCAAGAATTTAAATATTCAAATATATGGAGGACTCTAATATAATGGAGGAAAGGATGGAAAAAATACTTTCTTTGGAAGAAGATAGGTTTATAACAAGTTTTCATCAGAAAGTACAAAAATGAAGGGAGAAAGCCTGGCATGACAGGAAAATCAAGCAGAAATTTCGGGAAGGAGATCTTGTACTTTTATATAACAACAAATTCGTGAAGTTCCTAGGAAAATATAAAACACATTGGTTAGGAAAGTATACCATCAAGAATGTCTCTAATGGTGGCATAATTTACCTCGCGAAGTTATATGGTTAGCTAATTCTAGGACGAATGAATGGAAGAAGATTGAATTTATATAGGGATGACTTTGTCCATGGAACTTTGCACTGGAAAAAAAGGAGGAAAGTCTTAGTGCCACATGTAGTTGAAATTGGGCACTATACCATAAACTACTCTACAGAAGGGAATTCACCAAGGGGAGATTAGTGCGTTATATCTAGGAGTATGTTAAAGTTCAAAAGAACCACGCTGAAGGATTATCACTTCGCAATATTCAGGATTATATCAAATTCTAAAATATCCATGACAAAGGAATGATTGTTGCGACACATAAGGGTACACGTTGAGGTTCTCTGGAAATATGATAGTTGGAAGGAAATTTTTTTCGTTAAAAGAAATTTGTCATTAAGAGGTGCAAGAGAAACATATTTATGAAGCACAACGGATCAGATCTAGTGCCATATTTACATTAAATGAAAAATATCTAAGCTATCATCAAGGTTTGAAATTCAATTTTTCTATAAAGGCTATGTCCCACTCCACATTTTACACTTTGCTATATGGAGAATTAAGTTGCAAATTTGCAACCACGTGTGAAGCTCTGTTGTCTGTCTGAGAGAAGTTTGAAGATATTTCCATAGATTTTAGGGAGAAAGGGCTAGCAGACATCATGGAAGCCTCAACATCAAGTGTACTTATGTCCCTAATGCGTGCAAGGTCACTGCGAAAAAAAAAAACCACAGAAGAAGGATCAAATAAAAGACAGGAAAAGAGGCTAGGTGAAGCGTCTAGAGTAAGGGAATCCCCAGGGAAGAAGGCAGCGAAAGAACATTGTACAAAGAACAAACAAGGAAAGTAGCCTGCAGTAAAGTTGAATAAACCACTGAAGAAAAATGAACCAGAACAAATCCATGATAGTGAGGAGGAAATTGAGATGCATCAGATGGATATAGGGGGGCAAAGCTCCCCTTTGTGGTGCCACCTTATTTTCCACCAAGGAAGTTGGGTTCTAAGTCAGTTAAAGACCCTAAAAATGAAAATTTTGGCACCTTCACACTGTGGCTACCAGAGAAGGTCTCATTTGAAGGAGAAGTGTTAGGTAAAATTGCACAGTTGAAAATGGAAGAATGGGATTTCAACGACCGTAGCAGGTACCCACAGTTCGACCCTAGCAAGTACCCCCATCAGAAGTATTATCCAAAGATCGATGTTACCAAGTTGGAGCCACACTAGTGGGCTGAAGGATTGCATAGTTTACGATTGCAAAACATGGTCAATGTGCCACATTTTGGTATAAGCGCCATCAAATAGTCTATGATTGAAACATTCTTGTTCTAGTTCATGACAGATACCTCTGGATGGGGAAAAAGATCTCGATTGATGAAATCTTGATCAGAAGGATCACCACAATGCCATACTAGGGAAAGGACCCCACCAAATATTTTGTCGACAAAATTGAAGATAAGGAATTCACGCAAAATATGAAAAATAAGTGCGGGTTATTAAAGAAGTCAAGAGGTTATGATATAAACTCTACCAGTGACCAAGGGGTGCACTTTTCCACACACGTTCTAGCAGGGAAGATCATGAGGAAATGCAGAGAAAATGAAGTCCTAGCGACCGCAGTTTCCTTAGCCGTTCTATGTAGTAAAGGGGCTCAGTTTAACTGAGCCAGATATTTATGAAAATATTTTTTGGAGGACTACCGAGAAGCACAGGAAGAGGGAAACACCTTTCACTACGCATGGTTTCTCTTGATCACCATGCTATTGGAATGGAAGGAACTGGAAGATTCCCAATTTCCAACAATTGAACCAAATGTGTCTGAATCCGCATGATATGCTCACTCTGGTTTACTAAGGAGCCGACGCACACACAGAAAAAAAAAAAAAATTAAAAAAAAAATATATATATATATATATATATATAAAATTCGGTATTAATGGAGATGGACTTGTGCATTGTGGTGAATTAGCATCCTAGGCTATCATCTAGATTGTTTGAGCAGTATCGCAATATAGCAGACTTCAAGGTAGATTTTCACTGGCTATATGTCAAAGCCAAGAAGGATTCAATGGTGGAATAATATCATATACCATATTTGGTCATTGAAGATGACCTTGTCAGCATAATACAACATTGGTCAGTGGAGTCTATGACTCCAAACATAGGAAGAAGTGAAGCAAAGAAAGACACCACGCAACATGTGAGTAGAAGTGGAAAGGATAAAGATGCAAAACATAGAGAGTCAGAGCATGACCACATTATTAACAACCCTCCTAGCGATGTAGAGCTAGAGGATTCACCATTCATCATCCAAAAGAGGGTCCCTACAGTAACCCCGATGAGCCAAAAGAAGCATAAGGTAGACAAATCTAGGGGTGAAACACAACTTGTTCTCACTGAGGGGGATATCGACGAAATAGGGGATAAAGTCCAAGAAGTGACAATGGAGTCATGGAACGGGATCAAGGATCTCTACATCACTCTCCTAACCAGTGTAGAGGAAAGAGTAGAGGAATTAAAGGTACTGGTGCAGACATCCAAACAACTGGAGCAGATAGCCAGAAAACAAGAACAGACAATTCAACTAGCATAGCTAGAGTGTCAAATAGAGACAACATTTGGTTGGAGAATTTCGCAAGTACGAGGAGGGGCATTGTAGTTTGAAGACACTAAGGACAGAGAGCGTGCAAAATGGTGGGATTATGTCAATATAAACATTGTTGTCCTACCCATTCATATATTTCACAGCTTGCATGAAATTATAATAGTTGAGCTCAAGGAGGGAGAAAAACACACTTGGCTGATAAGTATGTATGTGGAAAAGGAAATAATTGTGATGAAAAGGGAGCTTGGTCAGATGATCCACAAAAATATGAGGCGTGCCACCAACAACAGAAGCTATAAGAAGCAATTGGGAAGACCTATAGTGAAGTGTCGGACATACAAGTCCACGAGGAAGAAGCAACATCAGAGAAGGTTGTGAAGCTCAGCCTCGCAATCAAGGATTCAAAGAATAAGTTCACCGAGATGAAATTTGAGTATTGTTAGTCATCGATAATTTTCACTATCTAAAGATGACTAAGTATCGGTTCTAGATTTCTAGAAACAAAGTTCATAAACATTGTGAGTTCTAGAAATATCACTACCTTCATTATCCTTAAGATAATTTTTTCACTATTTCATCATCCCATCATGTCAATTCTCATCTCACCCATCTCAGAAGACCCATAATGGGCTCAAGTCACTCATTTTGTCTTTGGTGTGTCACCTTTAGCCTCAACCCTCTATTTTGTTTTGCCTAATTCCTCCATTGTCAATTTAGGGTTTTTAAGGGAATTTTTTCTTGGTTTGATGACCTCCATGGTTAAAAATCAACAACGCTTGTATCTTGATGCTCTTACACCTCCTCCTATCCTTAATATACCTTCATAAACATTTCCCATCACTCCTATCCCTCAAATTCATCATTTTGCTACAAAACCTAGTCTATGGCCACAATTTGACACTTTTTAAGACTAGGCCTATGTTTTACCCTTTTGCACCCCTTCCCCTCACTCAATCCTTCAAATTAAACTTTCCCCTACTCCCTAACATGTATCCCTATTCCCCAAAATTTCCCCAAGAATTTATACAACACTTAACCCCTTCATTCCCCTCCCTCTACAAGGCAACCCTAAATTCCTCTTCCAACTAAGCTAGGGTTTGCTATGGAAAAGAGGCATAAGAGCATAAGATCCATATGGTAGGTCATATCAAAAATCATGAAGCCATACCAACTCATAAACATCATTTCTCCATCATTTTCCAAGAATTCATTCCAAGGGCCTTGTCATTTGCCACACCTAGGGCCAGTTTTTCTTAAAAATATTTTTCTGACTAGACAGAGATAAAGTTGGAAAACGTGAGAGAGTATTTTTTCCACCATAAGGCTGAGAAGAGAAAACTCGTTCATTTTTTATACAGGTATCATGGTTTGGGAGCAATATCAATAACCCAAGTGTCCTAGGATAATTTCTGCACTGTTGGAGTGACCTTGGGAAAATAAGGTTTTCTCATAGCTAGGGTGTCCAAATGACTTGCTTGATGAGTCCAAAGACAACTAGACTTTAAGATATTTTCAATGAGCTATCATGAGCTCAATTTGGAGTTACAGAAGGCCTCCAAAAGTTGTTTGCACCAGCACTCTGCATTTTTTCACCTTCACTCAGTAATTTTCTATGACTCTTGGGAAACTCAAATTTTGACAGGGAAAATCAACTCCAATCAGAGAAAAATGGTGTATTTGGAAATTATACTTAACAATATTTCCAACGAGCTATCACGGAGCTCATTTCGACACCTAGAAGGCCTCCAAATTCCTTCTACAATTTGGCATTGTCCACAGTTCGAAAATAAATCTTGGCTGAGGGTCATTTTTGGAAAAATTTCTAGGCGTTGTGCACAGATAGACTGGTGTTGCACACAGAGGAGGCAGGTGTAGTGTTAAATAACATTGCAATGTGCACAGACAAACCAGCGCTACGCATAGAGGAGACTTGGTCAATTTTTCTCAAAATATGCCAAAACTAAATTTTTCTCCTTCTCAAAGTTGCCCCAGGTTTTTGCATGAGTGAAACAAGGTTAGTGGTCATTTTCTTACCCTCCAATTGATATTTTTATACGCACAATCAAAGGAAAAGTTCAAAACCCTAAAAATTGGCCAAACCCTAAACCTTCATGTCAATCAAGTCTTTGACCCTCTAGGGCAAAGAATTACCAAGTGAAAGGTTGTCATAGGCCTAAACACACTCAAATGCAAGCTAAGCCTCCTCATAAAAAACTCTGAAGCTTTCCTAGACCTACTCCTTTTTTCCTTTGCTAAAAATCTGCCCTCACCATCACTCATTTCTTCATCCCTAGGCCTAAAAATTCTCACCAAGTTGAAAACCCTTTGTTCAAAGATGCCCAAAACAGTGAAACATATTCATGATGAATAGGATTTCTAATAGTCAAAGAGAGGAAATGATGAAGATAGTGGGGCAGAAACAGAGTCTAATGAAGAATACCAAGAGGGTAATGAAGAGAATGATGAATATGATAGCCAATAGGAAGGTTCATAGGACAGCCAAGAGAAGAATGAGCATGGGCATGACAGTGATCCTAATCTTAGTGCAGACAATGACCATATGAATGAGGAAAAAAAGATGATAGTAGTGCTAAGGAAGAAGATGATGGCAGTAGCAATGAAGAACAAACAAATAGTAGTGGAGATAAAGAATACAGTGAGGCAAAGGCAGAGTCTAATGAGGAAGACCAATAGGATGATGATGGCATGGAGGAGAGTGATGAAAATGGCAGTCAAAAAGAGGAAGACAGTGAGCACTTGGAGCAAAACAATGATAGTGATGACACTAATAAATCAATCTCAAGTGCATAAAAAGGTATTGTTGATGAGCAAAGATGAAAGCCAAGAATATGTTGAAGACAATGATGGGGGTGATAGTCAGTAAAGAAAATAAACATGACAGTCAAGAGGAAAATGTGCTTAAACATGAAAATAAGCCTAGTCAAAGCTGAAAGCAGTGACAAAATGGATGAAAATATTGAACATGAAGAAAAGCAAGGTGAAAATAAAGATATAGCAGATGAAGAAGAGGAAACCAGCAAGGCACAAATAGGGTTTGATGAAGGAGACATTGATAAAAGAATGCCACTAAGAAGACATCAATGGAGTACAAGGGCAAAGTGAAGCAGATGCAAAGGCTGATGATAAACTCCAAAACCAATGTAACAGTACTAAAGATAGCAAAAGGGTGACAATGATGAAAGTGTTGAAGGCTTAGCAGTAAGGCTCATTGCTCTCCCAATGGGAAAATAATGATGCACAAGGTGATGGGAGATGTAGAAGTAATGGTAATGAAAGTGTTTGAAGAAGGAGGAAATGATATAGAGGATTACCATGATGGTACAGCAAGTGAAAGACAAGGTAGCCAAGAAGACAGTCATGACATTAGTCATCCACCTATGATAAATGAGGATACCCTTTTCATTGAAATTTGAGCACTGAAATAAGGTAAAGACCAAGAAAAACTTAGATACATGGCTTGAGATTTTACATAGGCTTCTCAAACCTCTTGAGGGACATCTCCCCAAATTTTGGGGCAATTTGAACAAAATTTTGTTTTTTTTCAAATTTTGACCCCTCTGTGCGCAACACCCTAGGTGCTACGCACAAGATTGGTGCATCCTCAACTCACAAAGTTTGCATTTTTGGATTCCTCACATCACCAGCAGTCTTCTCACCAATTTTCAGATCATTTCAAGAATTTTTGACCCCCAAAAGGTCAAAAAGCATCAAAATTTTGACCTTTCTGCCTCATTTTCAGAACAGGCGCTACCCAGAGAGCATTGTTGGGAAAATTGGTTTTTGAATAGGTAAATGGCATCCACTCAACACAAATCAAGCCTTTTAGGAATGTAGACTCATCAAGCTTTCCCACAAGCCATCACAGAGCCAAATCCAGTGTCGGGAAGGGGTCCAAAAATCAGCTACAAGAGACCCTATTTTCTGCTGAAGTGGCACTACGCACAGAGGCTGCCTAGTGTGTTTTGGACCAAAAGTCAACAGAACACACTCATTTATTGCAAATAGAAATTTTTGAGTTTTTTGAGGAAAATTAATCTAGAATTAGGTGTAAATAGTTATTTTGGAATTTATTTCTCAGGATATATGTGCCTTGGGCCTTACATACGGTCTCTTGGCCATAAATGACATTTATGGATATATTTGACATTGTCCTACGACATTTGGGGTTTTAGTCCTCCTTTTATCCATAAATAGAGCATGAGGCCCCTATGTTTTTTTTTGGCATTTGATGATATTTTAGAGAAATATACATGGCTTTATGAGCTTGGAGAATAAATTGGTGTTGTGTAGTTGATGTATAACTTTTTTGGCTTGACGATGGAGAGGCTTGTTTGCATGATTCCTTAGCTTGGTGAATGGTGATGTCTTCTTAAATTGTTTATGTTTTCTTGTTCTCATTATGTTTCATTCTTATTGGTTGTTATAAATCAGAAAAGTATAGGTTGAGACATGCTATTTGAGGCACCTCAGTCCTCCTGTTTGTTATAGCCTCAATGTTTTCCTCAGCTGGTTGTGTTTGAAGAATTCTTAGCTGCTCTTCAACCCTCCTTATGCTTGTTAGTTTCATTTATGGATTAATATGTTGGTTAAAAAATATTATTTACGGTATGCCCTGCTTATTTGAGACTGTCTAAAACTCTATCTTGGAACATTTCTTTGGAGTATTATTTGATAGGTTAAGTCAAAGAGGTCTCGTTTGATCTTGCCCTTTGTCCATGTCTACCAAATTATTTCAGAGTTCTTTATAGATTTATTTATGATGTTTAGGAGTTCCCTCTTCATATATTGAGTTATCGTGCTATCTTGTATATTTTCCCAAATTATGAAGGTGAATTTACTAAAGTTAGAAGCTCTTATGCTTTCTATGTTTCACTGGAATGTTTATCTTGGATATTTTTCAGTTTAAGTATTATTCATTGAGCTTAAAGGTTTTATCTACCTCATGAGTTATAAATTTGATTCGGATTTATGCAGGAACGCAACAGAATAAACACATAACTATAAATACAGAGATGCAACGGAAATAACACTTCATTTCATTAATATCAAAGAACTGAAAATTCCTTATAGACAGAATGGAAATAAAACTAGCTAGGGCACTAGTAGCTATCTTTGAGAAGAGATGTGGTGGCTACAGGCCTCTGAACTGCGTTACAATGAGGCTCGAGGGCCTATTTATTATCGAGAAACAATGGAGAACCCTAAACATCCAAAAAACCTAACCCTAGGAGATGAAGCGCCAAAACTATGGGCCCCGTTTCAGTAAATTGGTGTTTCAACTTCCTAGGGACGTAACTTTGGCATACTATCTCCGTTTGATGCACATGATACATCATTAGAAAGCTCTATCTGATGACTACAAATTTTGGGATGAATTTGATGATCAAATTTGTTGGGCGGTGCGATGCCCAAAAAACGTTGTTTAGGGCCTCAAAACGGCTCCGGAAGTTCAGGACCCAAAAAACTGCTAAAAATAGTAAGTTATGCCGAAACTGAAAAAACTAAAAGAGACAATGGTGGGGGGGCAAGTGGAATAGGTGGGTGGCCATCAATATCCACCTGGATCATTCCTCTCCCCTTAGGAAACAATGGTCCCCATTGTGTTAAGTTCCTCCATGAGATGAGGAAATTTCTATTGAACTTGGTCCCTGGTGAACCACTTTCCTTGGTGCAGGAGTTGGCCAGCTTTGACAACCCGATATAGTTGGATCCTCTGTTGGCGAGTGTTCTTAATTTTCATGTCCATGATACAATCTGTGGTGGCCTGTTCCATGCAATATGGGTTTAACTCTGTTGGTGTGAGTTGTTCTGCAATGTCCGAAGTGTCCAGTAGAGGTGGGAAGTAAGGACGAACGTGATCCACATTGAAGACTGGGTGCAGACCAAGGAATGGTGGAATACTAAGCTCGAAAGCATTGTTCCCTACAGCCTTGGTGATGGTGTACGGCTGCCATCGGGCGGGCGAAGCTTGCGGTGAGGTCGATGAGGCACTCATGCGCAAATGCGGCCATACTTTGTCACCCACTGGAAGTTGTGTGGCACCGGTGTTGATCATGGCCTTGTACTTCGCATTGGCTCACTCCAATATATATCATGAACTTTGTTGGCGGATGTGTTGAATATTGGCACCGATGAAGCTACTTGCTTTGTCAACTTGGTACGGGCGTGCATTAGATAGGCTGAGAAGCGGTACAAACGGCATGGCTACGTCAATGGGACATAGTGGCTGGAATCCCAAGCCCACCTGAAAGGGGCTATGGCCAATTGAACTATGGAGAGCCCGGTTATAACTATGTTGTACATAGGGGAGGCTCTCGTCCCATATGCGTGGATTCTTTGAATTGTACATGCGCAGAATGTGTACAATCATTCTATTGACGACCTCTGTCTGGCCATCTGTTTGGGGATGGAAAGCTATGGACTTGGTTAGCTTTGTGTCCATCATTGACCAGAGGTTGGACCAAAATGTGCTGAGGAACCTGCTATCTCGATCTGATATGATAGACTGTGGGATCCCAAAGTGCACCCATACTCGTTCAAAGAAGAGTTTAGCAGTAGCTTCTGCTGTGATATTCTTCTTACAGGCCGCCATAATGGCCATCTTCGAGAATTTGTCAACGACCACGAAAACACAGTCATTGCCATTCTTAGTAGAGGGCAGGCCCGACATGTAATCCATGGAGATGGATTCCCACAGTCGACTAGGGGTAGGTAGTGGAGTATATAGGCCTTGCTTCTTGATGGTCGGTTGGCAATGGCACCAAAATTAGGGATCTGATGTGCTTCCATAAACATCCTTTAGAGTTTGGCCCAAGAAATACTTCTGCAGGATTGCTACTGTTTTCTCGACCCTGAAATGTCCAACGACTCGACTGTAGTGTGCTTCCCATGTCATCTTGGCACGCTCGCTTGAAGGAACACAAAGGTGTCCCAGGTGACATAAAAGTGCATCTTGGAAGTGAAAATTTGGAACTTGCGTACCCCCCAAGAGTGCCTTGTAAGTGTGGCTGAATTCTGGGTCACTCTCATAGAGAAGCGGCCAATCAGAAGTCTCGTGCCCACAAGAGTTGAACACGGTGGTGAGCGCCACGATCGGTGGTCGGCTGAGGCAGTCTGCAACATTATTGGTGCTACCCTTCTTGTACTTGATGTTCAAATGAAACTGTTGCAGATATGTGGACCACTTCTGATGGCGATCATTCTGCAACTTCCCTTGTGTCTGTATGAACTGCAGGGGCCGGTGGACTGTGTGGATGATTGTTTCCTTCCCCAAAATGTAATGCTTCCATTGTCGACAGGCTTGCACAATGGAATACATTTCTTTGTCATAGGTGGGATATTTGCGAACTGTCTCAGACAATGTCTCACTGTGATATGCCACTGGATGTCCCTGTTGAGTAAGAACTGCCCCAATAGCATAGTCAGAGGCATCTGTCTCGATCTCAAATAGCTGCTGCAAGTCTGGTAAGGTGAGCACTGGGGCAGAACAGAGGCGATTTTTCAATTCTTTGAACGCCTTCTGTTGAGGTTCCGACCAAAAGAATTTTGCTCTCGCTCCTCCTTTGGTGACTTGACTCAAGGGCCAAGTGATATGAGAGAATCCCAACACGAATCTACGGTAGAAATTAGCAAGACCGAGAAAGCTGCGAAGCTCTGTTATAGTGGTTGGGGCTGGCCAATCCCGAATGACTTGGATCTTGGCTGGATCCACATGCACCCCCCTTTCATCAATAATGTATCTCAGATATTGAACCTGGGTCATGCCAAACGTGCACTTCTCCAAATTGGCACACAACTTGTGTTGCCGCAGTGTTTGGAGGACTTGTCGGATGTGATGAAGGTGCTCTTCCCAAGTCTTGCTGAAGATCAGAATGTCATCCAAGTACACCACTATGAATGAGTTGGTGAATGGCCGCAAGATGTTGTCCATCATCCTCATGAAGGTTGCGGGAGCATTCGTCAACCCGAAAGGCATGACCAGCCATTCAAAAAGGCCTTCCTTAGCTTTGAAGGCAGTCTTCCACACATCAGAGGGTTCAATTGGTGCCTGGTGATACCCAGACTTCAGGTCGATCTTACTGAAATATTTTTCACCTTGGAGTTGGTCCAGAAGGTCATCAATCCGTGGGATTGGGTACCTATTCCGGATAGTGATCTTGTTCAGCGCCCGATAGTCAATACAGAGTCTCCACGTCCCATCCTTCTTTTGTACCAACACGATCGGGCTCCCACAGGGCGATGAACTTGGTCTGATGTGACCTTTCTGCAACAGCTCCTGAATCTGCCTCTTGATTTCATCATTTTCCAGAACAGAGCGTCGATAGATGGGTCCATTGGGTAGTGGCGCACCTGGGGTCAGATCAATCGGGTGCTTGACCTGGCAGTGCAGAGGAACCCCTGTGGGTGAGGTGAAGATGTCCCCGTACTCCTCCACGGCCTTATCCATTTGTTGTTGTCGTGCAGAGGGGCCCTGTCTGGAGGTCGTGGCCACAGTCTTCTTCTTGCCCTGGGGGCGGATCATCAGGAAAACGAATTTTCTGGTTTGGGAAATGAGCTTACTACATTGTTTTGCAGTAACCAAAGAGATAGCGGCAGGAGGTGGTACCTCTGGTATCCTGTACAACTTATTTCCCAAAGTAACAATAACGGCACGAGGCCGAGACTCATACACAGCATGACGCTTCCACAAGTATGGTTGTCCTAATAATACATCAGAAACATCAATAGGAGCAACGTCACATAATACCTCATCCGTGAAGGGCTTGATGCTATAGGGAAGGCGGCACTTCTGGCTGACGCGGAGATCTCGTCCTTGGTGAAGCCACCCGATGGTGTATGGATGTGGGTGAGCTGTGGTCGGCAAGCCCAACCGCTTCACGGCGTCTGCTGAAATGAGGTTCTTTTGGCTCCCATTGTCGACAATGAACTGTACATGGGAGCCCTTTACCCACATCTGGGAGTGGAAGAGACGTTCCTCCTCCTCTGGATCTTCCGGTTCCTCCTTCTGGACCTTTGTAGTGGCAACAGTGGCGTTGGGCTCCGCATCAATAATCTGTTTCCCTTTTCATTCCCCTTTTCAGGTTCTGATTCGGAGTCGGAGCATGCATCTGACTCAGAAGCCCTCATCTCGGCCACTAGCGACTGCTTGGCCCGACACTCACTTGTGTTCTGAGTGGAGCTCTTATGGAACTCACACCACTTTCCCGTGTCCTTCTTTGGCTTTACAGTGTTGTTCTTTTCTTGTGGCTTTGACGGGTTGTCTTTAGCCGCCATGCCTTGGCTCTGTCCTTTTTTCTGCGGTTTGGAAGCACCTTTTCCTTGCTTTTGATTCGCAGATCCAAAGTCTCGCTTCTTCTGTTTGAATTTCTGCTCAATCTTGGCAGCATACCGGTATGTCGTACCAAGCGAGGAGATGTCGAGGAACTCCATTTCCTCCTGAATGTATCTGTGCAGATAGCTGTGATACTTTAGCACCAAATGTTTCTCTGAATATTTGATACCCAACTTTGTGCGCAGGGTATGGAACAGATTCGTCAGCTCGTGCACATCTTGATCCCTTTGTTGTCGTAGCGTGGTCCATTGTATGTACTTGTCCTCATAGCTCCCCACGGGATAGTACTGTTCCTTGACGGCATCTCGGAAAGAATTCCAAGTTGGTACGGCCGAGAACAGAGAGGGTTTTGTCTGGTCCTTGTTCTCACAGTAGGTTTCCCACCAGTCCTTAACATGGGGGTAGCTTTGAGGAGTGCAAAAATAATCTTCTCCCGGTCTGAAAAGTCATGAACAGAGAAATATCCTTCTAATAGATTCAACCATCTATCTACGGCATCTGCGTCTATTTGACCCTCAAATATGGGAATGTCAAAATTTACTTGTACCTTAAAGGGAGTCGCAACTCCAGAGTGGCTACTGGATGCAAATGCGCCGCCGGTGGGCAGCCGTTGAAGGATCTGAGCAAAGCTATCCATCATCGCGTTCCTTTGTTTTTCGAGGGCCTCCTCGAGCAATATTTTGATAGGATCTCCTGCTCCCTCATCTTTCTTTTCGTCCCCCATGGGCGTGCGTCGAGGTTTGCGAGGCTGATCTTGCAAAGGTTCCACCAGATCAAGCCCTAGCTCCTTATACCCCGACCTCGTTGGGGACATGCAAAGAAGGATCGAGAAAAAGCAGACCGCTCTGATACCACTGATCCGGATTTATGCAGGAACGCAACGGAATAAACACATAACCATAAATACAGAGATGCAGCGGAAATAACACTTCATTTCATTAATATCAAAGAACTGAAATTTGCTTACAGACATAATGGAAATAAAACTAGCTAGGGCGCTGGTAGCTATCTCTGAGAAGAGATGTGGCGGCTACAGGCCTCTGAACTGAATTACAATGAGGCTCGAGGGCCTATTTATTATTGAGAAACAATGGAGAACCCTAAACATCCCAAAAACCTAACCCTAGGAGATGAAGTGCCAAAACTATGGGCCCCGTTTGGGTAAATTGGTGTTTCAACTTCCCAGGGACTTAACTTTGGCATACTATCTCCGTTTGATTCACATGATACATCATTAGAAAGCTCTACCCGAGGACTACAACTTTCGGGACAAATTTGATTTGCATGATGCCCAAAAAATGTCGTTTAGGGCCTCAAAATGGCTCTGGAAGTTCAAGACCCAAAAAACTGCTAAAAATAGTAAGTTATGCCGAAACTGAAAAAAATGAATGAGACAATGGTGGGGGGCCAAGTGGAATAGGTGGGTGGCCACCAATATCCACCTGGATCAAAATTTAACTATCAGTATTTAAGACCTCCTATTTTTTCCCAAATTTGATGTCCATCCCATTTCATCATAACCTTAAGGATCCATTAACCTTGCTAGATTGGCCTTGCACTGCACTCTGATTCATTATTAAGACACCCTTGACTTTCATTTGACTCCACAGCCCAATGGTTTTGACAGAATCTCACTCCACCTATCCTACTTGACCATCTTACCCAACCAAAACAATCAACAAACCCTAAACTTAATAACAAGCCTAAAATCAAAACCTAGAGAAAAAATAACACATCCTTTGCACCCAATAGAGAGAGCCCTCTCTGAGTCCAGGAAGGCTAATTCCTAGGACTCCAAAGATTGGTTCCATGTTACCCTGTCATTTGGTCTACCAATCTGCCAATTCACGGGACCCTAACATTCTGGCGATCACAGTGGGACCTTCTAAGTATATAGTTGCCTAAATACCTCTTAAAACTCTTTAGACCCTCATTTTGACTTAGAAAACCAGTGAATCTACCACCTCATCTCCACACTAACATTATGGCAATCATGATGGGACCTTATGAGTATATAGTTGCCGGAATACCTCTTAAGACTCTTTAGACCCTCAATTTGACATAGAAAATCCAGCGAATCTGCCACCTCATTGCCACCCTAACATTTTGGCGATCACGGTGGGACCTTCTGAGTTAGTGAAAATCTAAGTATCCCTTAGGACTCCAGAATCCCTTGTTAAATAATATCCAGTGATTAATCTACCACCTCATTTCCACCCTAACATTTTGGCGATAATAGTGGGACCTTCTGAGTTAGTGAAAAACTAAGTATTCCTTAGATCTCAGAAAACTCACAAACATCCTTATATTGGTATTTAGTTGTTGATGGTGGACAACATAAACATCCTTAAAATAGTAAACATCATCCACCTAGTGACTCCACTGGTCTTCAGTAGGTCTATTACTCCACTAGTACTCATAAACCCCCTGGGAATGCATTAAGCATTCCCAATCATGCTGATGGTGGACAGCAAAGTTTAAATCCTCCACCTGGCAACTCCACAACCCTCAATAGACCAAATGACTCCACTGGTATAGAAATCTAGACTGGTTGAAAAGATGTAGTGACCTATTTATGATAAAAGAATATGGATCCAACTATGAATAGAGAGGCCAAGCTAGAGATATTGGTAGATACATTCAACAAACTAATGCATCTACTTGACAGGAAAGGAGAAAATTTCAAGGTTAAGGTTGGTGTTGCTTATTCAAAACAACCTACACTTTTTCCTTGGGAAGAACAAACTAAATCACTAAAAGACAAGAACAACAAACAAAATATGCATGATGAGAAAGACTGCAAAGAAGAGAGTGAAGAAGGTTTCCAAGTAGGTACTAGTTACTTTCCTACATCTTGTGCTTCACTATTAAGAGAGCATTACAAGCAAGTTGCAAATAAAAATAGAGAGGAGTGCTCTAAAGAATCAATCATCCCTCTTGAAATCACAAAATCTGAAATGGAGGAAGAGTCAAAACCTTTAGGATCTCTACCCTAATGCTTTAATTCATTTCAGATTTTGAAAGGAAATTTGCATCCTGAAGATCTCTTAGCATCTATTCAGGAAACCCATGCTCAAGTTAACTCTCACATAAATCAAGAAAAGTTGGTTGAGGCTGAAATCAAATCTGAAATGGAGGAGTCAAAACCTTTAGGATCTCTTCCCTTATTCTTTAATTCATTTCAGATTTTGAAAGGAAATTTGCATCTTGAAGATCTCTTAGCAGTTATTCATGAAACCCATGCTCAAGTTAAGTCTCACAAAAATAAAGAAAATTTGATTGAGGATGAAATCAATTGGGGAATGAAAAAGAAGCCACATGATTTCTCTAAAAACACAAGTAATGATTCATCATATCTTCGAGGTGAGGCTCAAGAAGACATTTGGCCTCTTAATAAGCTTTCACAAGAGAAATAAAATTGTTGTAGTTATTTCCAAGAAAAAAGAAAAATGCCTCTTTTTTTTACCAAAGAAGAAATAAACTAGCTTCTAAACATGCAGACCTCTTCTAAACCCTCATATGAATAAAACATTTCGGTTCATTCTCCTGCTAATCTTGTCTACCATAAGTCAGAAAGTGAACTTGTAAATCAATTCGAAGAGAAACAATCTGATAGCCAATATATATGGCTGGTGACATTACCTATATTAATGATTCTACAAGGTTTGATCAATATGTTGATGATTATGATTTCCAAATAGAAACTAACCTTGCAAAGCAATCAGTAGTTGATTTATGGGATGAAGTTCACTATCATCAGCTGGAAAAATGTAAGCAGCCAATACAGGTCACCTATGACACTGATGAGGAAAGCCTTGAAAGCTTAGACGTAAGTGAGGAGTCTCTAACTCTTTTCTCTACTTCACTTTAGTCCATCAGAAATAACTTCCACATAATTGGAACTCGGTGGTCTTTCAACTTTGATGTTGAGGTTGAGGAGGATGAGGAACTTCTTGAGCAATTTTTCAATGAGGAGCCTTCTCTTGAAATGGTTGAGGAAATAATTTGGAACATGGAATCCTCCTTAACACTAGATTTGAAGCCACCAAGTTCCTTTGAATTACAAATTGCAGATGAAGGCATGGAAATTAATGATCACAAGAAAGTTGTTGCACTTCTTTCTCAAGAATATTTGTTGCCAAGGAATGCTCCTACTCATCAACATGGTGGTTTTCACACAGAACTCAACTCACTCTATCACATCACATAGGCTTTTTAGAGGATAACATTGCCATATGTGATGAATCTACCAGTTCAGAAGATCATGAGGAAGAGGTGGAGTTTCTTTCCAAAAGAGTCCCAAGCGTAGCCGAGTGGAAGAAGGAGTAGTCCTAAATGAATCTTATGTCTCAAATTCTCTAGATGAGGTATTATTCGAAGATCCATTTGTTGTTTTAATTGAGAAATCTAAAGGGGGAGTGTGTTCTGCCAAGAACAGTTTGCTACAAAGTATGAGAAAAATTCTAAGAATTACTACCCAAAAACAAGTGAGGTGGAAGTGGCCTTTTAATTTTGTCAGCACCCTCAAAGAGTTGAACCAAGATCCCTCATGCAATCATCTGCTTGATTGGTTGTATTGGAAAAGAGAGTTAAACAAATGAATGTATATATCATGTATAAATTAGATTAGGGTAGATAGGAATGAAAATAAGCATAGCCTTTGAGCATATTTTAAATTTAGATTGTTTTGAAAAAAGAGAGAAAAAACTCAAAAACATAGAAAGAATGAAAAAGATGGCATATTTGAAAAGAGGTACAGCCCCATACCCAAACAAATAGTAATTTTGAAAGTGTGCAAGCCTAAATGCCACTACTTGTGCCAAAAATTCTTGTTCTGTCATGTTATTCATCCATAAATTTTCACTATCTGAAGATGACTAAGTATCGGTTCTAGATTTCTAGAAACAAAGTTCATGATCATTATGAGTTCTAGAAATCTCACGACCTTCATTATCCTTGGATAAATTTTCACTACTTAATCATTCCTTTGTGTCAAGCTTAGTTCACCCATCCCAGAAGACCCATCATGGGCTCATGCCACTCATTATCACTATGTTTCGCCACCTTTGGCCTTAGCTCTCTATTTTTGTTTTGCCTAAACTCCTCCATTGCATATATAGAGTTTTTAAGGGCATTTTTCTTGGTTTCATGACCTCCATGATTAAATCATCAACAAGGCTTATATATTGATTCTATTACACCTCCTCCTATCCTTAAAATACCTCCATAAACACTTCCCATCACTCTTATCCCTCAGAATCATAATTTTTCTACAAAACCTAGTTTATTGCCACAAATTGACACTTCTTAAGACTAGGCCTATGTTTTGACCTTTTGGACCCCTTCCCCTCACTCAATTATTGAAATTCCACTTTCCTCTACTCCCTAACATCTATCCCTATCCCCCAAAATTTCCCCAAGAATTTAGACAACCCTTAACCCCTTCATTCCCCTCCCTCTGCAAGGCAGTCCTAAATCCCCTACACCAAACCGTACTTTTCCTCTTCCAACTAAGCTAGCGTTTGATATGAAAAAGAGGCATAACAGAAAAGGATTCATTTGATATATAATGTTAGCAAGAATAAATCTATACCAGCTCATAAATAACATGCCTCCCTCATTTTCCAAAAATTCATTCCAAGGACCAAGTCATTTGCCACACCTAGGGCCAGTTTTGCTTCAAACTATGTTGATGACCAAACAAAGATGAATTTGGAAAACGTGAGAGATTTTTCTGTCCATAATAGGGTCAATAAGAAAAACCTCCTTCAATTTCTACACAGGTATCATGGTTTGGGAGAAATATAAAAAATATAGGTGTCACAGGAGAAATTCTACATTTCTGGAGTGACCTTGGGAAAATCAAGTTTTCTCATAGTTGGAGTGTCCAAATGACTTTATTGATGAATAAAAAAACAACTAGACTTAAATAGCTTTACAATGAACTATCATGAGCTCAATTTGGAATTGAGGAAGTCATCCAAAAGTGGTCTTCACCAGCACTCTGCGTTTTTGCACCATCATTCAGGACTTTTTGACCAGTCTCGGGAGAATCAACGTTTGGCTGGGAAAATCAACTCCAAATAGGAAAACAATTATATATTTGGAAAGTAGACTCCACACTCTTTCCAATGAGATATCTTGGAGCTCATTTTGACACCGATAAGGACTCCAAATTCCTTTTTCAAAATGGCATTGTGCACAGATAGACAGGCGCTATGCACAGGTGTTGCGCGCTAGCGCTGCGCTCCTGGCAGCACTCTATGAATTTTGCTAGAGACTTTCAAGAATCGAATTTTTTGCCTCTAAATTTTCTGCAAGCTAATACAAGGTTGGTAAACCCTTTTTCCTCCTCCTAAGAATTATTTTTCCTAAAATCAAATAGGTCATCCATAGTCAAAATTTGACCCAAACCCTAGACTATGCAAAAATCAGTTTTTATGTCTTTGAGCTAGGGCTTATAAGAAAATTTGGTTTTGAGTGCAAAGAGTGGGCTGATTCGAGCCTTCATCCAGCAGAAATTTCCTTCCACTTCACAAGAATCTACCTCCACACATCCATCATCTCCCCATATGCCTTCTCCACAAAAAATTTCACCTCTTACCTCTTCCCCTAAATTTCCAAGTGAGAGGGCTAAAAGTAGCCCCAGTGAAGAACACATAGAAGGAAAAATTCAAGAGGAAGGTGAGACAGATAATTATGGACAAGGAGGGAGAAGTGAAGAAGAAGATGATGAAAATGAAGAAAATGATGAAGAGGAGGGAAGTAGCCATGAAGAAAGCAGTGATGGCAATGATGAAGTTAGTGACGACAGCCACAAAGATAAAGAGGCACAGCAGCATGATGGGGAAGAAGATCAGAAAGATGATGGCGAAGAGTAGGATGATGAGGAAGAGTAGGATGACGAGGAGGACAACCATCAAAGCACATCAGGTAGTCAAGGAAAGAGTCATGATAGTCATGACAACAGTCATGACTGTCTTGACAAAAATCAGTCCAAGCATGACAAAGAAAATTCAGAGTGAGGCAAGTGCAGAAGACATCAAGCAAGCTAAAGGTCAAAATGATGATAGCACTACCTTTTAAACTTCCATTATTGCCCCTCTCACTCACACATATCACAGAGGGAGAAGAAATGTGTTTGCTGCCTCCAAAAGGTGAAGGGCCATATCTCCTCAAACATCCAAACCATTGGACAAAGGAAAAGGGAAAATGGAAAAGGTTGGATAGAAGGTACAAGTAAGAAGGAGAAAAAGGATAAAAAAGACTTCCCAAGGACCTGTTTTTGTTGATCTAGACAATGATAATGAGGACCAAGGGATGAGTACAAAATTTCTCCTCTTAGAGAAGGATGCCCAGCTTCAAGAATGGGAAAAGGACTTTCAAATGGCACAAAAGGTCATCTACTATTATAAACAGGAGCATAAAAATTTCAAATAGGTGAAGAGGAGCCTTGCCTTGCAAAATAAAATTGTCAAACACTATGCAAGGAAGAGCATGCTTGCTATTGCCAAACTCAAGCAAGCCCTCATGAAGCTAGAGGAGCTAAAAAACACCAAATTCCATGACCGCCTTGGAATCTTGGCTGATTCTTCTCAGTAGATGTCTAAAACCCCTTAAGTGGTCTACACACCAATTTTGAGGCAAATCCGAAAACTTTTTGTTTTTTCCAAATTTTGGCCCCTAGGAGCGCAACACCATAGGCGCTATGCTCTTTTTTTTGGGACATCGTTAGCTACTAAAGTTTACATTTTTGGGTTTTTCACATCACCAGTAGTCTACCCATAAAATTTCAGGTCAATTGTATCAGCTTTTCCCCCTCAAATGGTCAAAAAACACCTCAAAAATGACCTTTCTACCTCCTTTTCAGGCCTGGCGCTCCACGTTGCGCAGTCATGGGAGATTGAATTTTTGAGCTGGTAAATGGAATCCATTCAGCACAAATGAATTATTTAGGGAAATTATACTCTTCAATCTTTCCAACGAGCCATCACGGGGCCAAATCCGATGCCAGGAAGGGTTCCAAAACTCAGCTGCAACAGACCCCAATTTTTGCTGATATGGAGCTATGCACAGAGACAGCTTTTTGCCAAAAAGTCAACAAAAGCACTAATTAATGGAAAATTGGTTTTTTAATATTTTCTTGGAGAAAACACTCCTCATTTGATTGGGAAGTTATGTTTTGGTGTTTTTCATTTATTTCCTTATCTCTTATGTGTCTTGGGCCTTACATGGTCATTAAACACATTTATGACATTTATGGTTGAATTAGGGTTTCTGGAAGCCTCTTAGGGTTTCCACCTCCTCATTTTCTCCATAAATAGAGCATGAGGCTCTTGTGTATTTTTTTGGATTTTTATGAATTGTGCTGAAGTAATACATAGTCCCTTGAAGCCTTTGATGAGAAATTGATGTCTTGGAGCTTATGCATGATCTGATTTACTTGTTGATGGAGAAGGACTATTTGCAGGATCCATAGGCCTGGTTGATGGTGAAGTTTTCTCTTGTTAATGTTTTCTAGTTTCTCATATGTTTTCCATCCATCTATGTTGAAGTAGGACAAAAAATTTAGACTAAGATATGTTTTTTGATGGCATCGTAGATCGGTTTGTTTCCTTCAATGCCTTAATGTTTTCTTCTGCTAAGATATGTTAGGGAATTCATCTCTTGCTCTCTAATAAGTTTTTGGCTTGTCTATTTTCTTGAATGATTTAGATCAGTTAGTATCAATTATGATTTATGGCTAGCCATGCATATTGTTACCTCTGAAATACTCTATTCTTGAAATCATCTTTTGAAGAAGCTTTGCCTATAGTTTGTCAAAGAAGTCTATCTTAACCATGCTCTTCCCCTGTACTTAGCTAAAATTGTTTCAAGGAAATTTCATAGCTGCAACTGTGGATGTTAGGGTTTTCTCTCCTTCTATGGTTATAGTTACTTGTGCATCTTAAATGTTTTTCATTCTCTTGATGCTAAAATCCATGAAAGATTAAATAAGTTTTTTCCTTTCTATGTTTTATTTGAATGTTTTCTTGGTTGATTATCTGCATTCAGTCTGAAATCAAATGGATTAGGTTTTGCTTAAACCTTTGACTCTCGTGCTATGCTTATAAATCTTCTAACTCCCTCAAATTACAAGTATATAAAGGATTCTGTTTGTGCCCTTTATTAGCTTGTTGTTATCAATTTCAATGTCCATCTCATGATCCTTTCGCAACCTTAAAGACCCACCAACCAAGTTAGAATTGCCCTACAAATTCTCTTGAAACTATTGATGAACTCATTCATGACCTTATTTGACTCCATTGCCCAATGCTTTAACAATCTTCCTTGTTTTCTATCTAAATCTATCTGAGCATCCTACCCAACCAAAAATAATCAAAATACCCTACACTTAACATCTAGCCTAAAATCAACCCTAATCAGCAAACAAGTTCACATCTTTGCACCTACTTGAGATATCCCTCTCTGAATCCAGGAAGGCTAGGTCCTAGGATTCCAAAGCTTGGTTTGATGTTATCCTGTACCTTTGTATCTCAATCAATCTAGCAAATTACGGGGAGCTAACAAGTCATCTAGCCTAATCACGGCTAAACATGTTTTCAATTTATTGTTGATAGTTTAGTAAAAGAGAACTTGTGAAAGCATCTAAACTTGACTTGTCAGTGGGAATAGATTAAGAAGAAAAGATACTAGTTCTCCATGCTCAAATCTAAACCAAAGAGAAAAGATAGGGATGCCTAAAAAATTATGAATCATAGCATTAATATTTTCTAGTTTTTCATTATACAAAAATAATGCTTGTGTGTAGCTTATCTAAATGCCACAGCACATGGCGAATTAGATTGCCTAATCCTAGTTTGATCATGTTTTGAATTTCATGTGAGTAGAATAGAGAATAAAGTTTTTCAAATAGCTTAATCTTGACAAATGATTATAATAAGTAGAGAATAAGAGAGTTCATTAGAGTAATCTGACTTCTTGGAGGAAATAAGATAGAAGTAGATAGTTTTTTTTGCTTTTAAAAGCAAAAATATCAAGGGTTGGCTAGTCCAAATGCAACCAAGGAATAAAAATGTTAGGAAAATATATTGGGTAGGTATAGATGAAGATGATTTGATCATGTTTTTCAAATATATTAATATCATAACTTCACTGCAAGCATCAACAAGATAAAAGAGGTAAAAACATGCCCAATGGATGAGGCACTAGTCTCCATCAAGCCAGAGATCTGAAAGTTCTGGACACCTCATGAAAATAAATTGCCCTCCCCAAGTGGAGCCACTGTTAGTCATCCATAATTTTCACTATCTGAATATGACTAAGTATCGTTTCTAGATTTCTAGAAACAAAGTTCATAAACATTGTGAGTTCTAGAAATATCACTACCTTCATTATCCTTGAGATAATTTTTTCTCTATTTCATCATCCCGTCATGTCAATTCTTAGTTCACCCATCCCAGAAGACCCATAATGGCCTCATGTCACTTATTTTGTCTTTTTTGTGTCACCTTTGGCCTCAACCCTCTATTTTGTTTTTCCTAATTCCTTCATTGTCCATCTAGGGTTTTTAAGGTTATTTTTTCTTGGTTTGATGACCTCCATGGTTAAACATCACCAAGGCTTGTATCTTGATTCTATTGCACCTACTCCTATCCTTAATATACCTTCATAAACATTTCCCATCACTCCTATCCCTCAAATTCATCATTTTTCTACAAAACCTAGTCTATGGCCACAATTTGACACTTTTTAATTCTAGGCCTATGTTTTACCCTTTTGGACCCCTTCCCCTCACTCAATCCTTGAAATTACATTTCCCCTAATCCCTAACATCTATCCATATCCCCAAAAATTTCCCCAAGAATTTAGACAACCCTTAACCATTTCATTACCCTCCCTCTACAAGGCCATCCTAAATCCCCTACCCCAAACCCTAAATTCCTCTTCCAACTAAGCTAGGGTTTGCTATGGAAAAGAGGCATAAGAGAAGAATATCCATATGGTAGTTCATATCAGAAATCATGAAGCCAAACCAACTCATAAACATCATGCCTCCATCATTTTCCAAGAATTCATTCCAAGACCTAGCCATTTGCCACACCCAGGGCCAGTTTTGCTTAAAAATATGTTTCTAACCAAAAAGAGATAGTTTTTGCAAAAGTGAGAGAGGCTTTTGTCCATCATAAGGCCAAGAAGAAAAACCTGCTTGAGTTTTTATATAGGTATCAGGGTTTGGGAGCAATATAAGAAACACAGATGTCCGAGGAGATTTTTTGCACTGTTAGAGTGACCTTGGGAAAATAATATTTTCTGAGAGCTGGAGTGTCCAAATGACTTTCTTGATGAGTCAGAAGACAAATATACTTGAAGATATTTTCAATGATCTATCATGATCTCAATGTGGGGTTAAGGAAGGCCTCCAAAAGTTGTTTGCACCAGCACTCTACATTTCTACACCATCACTCAGTAATTTTTGACGAGTCTTGGGAAAATAAACTTTTGATAGGGAAAATCAACTCCAATTAGAGAAATATGGTATATTTGGAAGGTAGACTCAACAATATTTCCAACGAGCTATCATAGAACTGATTCCGACACTGGGAAGGCCTCCAAATTCCTTCTACAAATTGGCATTGTGCAAAGTTGGAAAATAACTCTTGGCTGAAGGTCATTTTTGGAAAAGTTTCTAAGCATTGCACATAGGAAGTTGTTGCAGTATTAAATAAAATTTCACTTCACATAGACACATCGGTGTTGTGCATAGACAGTGGTGCTACACACAGAGGAGACTTGATCAAATTTGCTCAAAAATTGCCAAAACTAATTTTTTCTCCTCCTCAATGTTGCACCAGGTTCCTGCATGACTGAAACAAGGTTAGTAGTCATTTTCTTGTCCCCCCCATTGATATTTTTATATGCACAATCAAAGGAAAAGTTCAAAACCCTAAAAATTTTCCAAACCCTAAACCTTCATGCCAATCAATCCTTCGACCCTCTAGGGCAAAGAATTACCAAGTGAAAGGTTGTCATAGGCCTAAAGACACTCAAATGCAAGCTAAGCCTCCTCCTAAAAAACTATGAAGCTTTCCTAGAACTAATCCTTTTTTCCTTTCATTTGCTAAAAATCTACCCTCACCATCACTCATTTCTTCATCCCTAGGCCTAAAACCTCTCACCAAGCTGAAAACCCTTTGTTCAGAGATGCCCAAAATAGTGAGCCATAGTCATGATGAACAAGATTGATAATAGTCAAAGAGAGGAAATGATGAAGATAGTGGGGTAGAAACACAATCTAATGAAGAAGACCAAGAGGGTAATGAAGAGAATCATGAATATGACAGCCAGCAAGAAGGTTCATAGGACATCCAAGAGAAGAATGAGCATGGGCATGACAGTGATCCTAATCTTAGTGCAAACAATGACCATATGAATGAATAAAAAGAAGATGACAATAGTGCTGAGGAAAAAGATGATGGCAGTAGCAATGAAGAACAAACAAATAGCAGTGGAGATAAAGAAGACAATGAGGCAAAGGCGGATTCTAATGAGGAAGACCAAGAGGATGATGATGGCATGGAGGAGAGTGATGAAAATGGCAGTAAAAAAGAGGAAGATAGTGAGCACTTGGAGAAAAATAGTGATAGTGATGACACCAATAAATCAATCTCAAGTGCATAAAAAGGTATTTATGATGAGCAAATATGAAATCCAAGAAGATGTTGAAGATAGTGATGGGGGTGAAAGTCAGCAAAGAAAATAAACATGACAGTCAAGAGGAAAACGTGCTTAAACTTGAAAATAAGCCTAGTCAAAGTTGAAATAAGTGACAAAATGGATGAAAATATTGAACACAAAGAAAATGAAGGTGAAAATAAAGAAATAGAAAATCCAGAAGAGGAAAATAGTAAGGCACAAATAAGGTTTTATGAAGGATACAGTGATAAAATAATGCCACTAAGAAGACATCGATGGAGTACAAAGCCAAAGTGAAGCAGATGGAAAGGTTGATGATAAACTCCAAAACCAATGTAACAGTACTAAACATAGCAAAAGGGTGACAATGATAAAAGTGTTGAAGGCAACAGTAAGGCTCACTGCTCTCCCTATGGGAAAATATTGATGCACAAGGTGATGGGAGATGTAGTAGTAATGGTAATGATAGAGTTTGAAGAAGGAGGCATTGACATAGAGGATGACCATGATGGTACAACAAGTGAAATACAAGGTAGCCAAGAAGATATTCATGACATTAGTCATCCACCCATGATAAATGAGGATACCCCTTTCATTGAAATTTGATCACTCAAAGAAGGTAAAGAGCAAGAAAAACTTAGATACATGGCTCAATATTTTCCATAGGCTTCTCAAACTTCTTGAGGGACCTCTCAACAAATTTTGGGGCAATTTCAACAAAATTTTGTTTTTTTCAAATTTTGACCCCTATATGTGCAGCTCCCTAGGCACTACGCACAAAATTGGTGCATCCTCGGCTCAAAAATTTTGCATTTTTGGATTCCTCACATCACTAGTAGTCTTCTCACCAATTTTTAGATCATTTCAAGCATTTTTGACCCCACAAAAGGTCAAAACAATCAAAATTTTGACCTTTCTGCCTCATTTTTAGACCAGGCACTGCGCACAAAGCATTGTTGAGAAAATTGGTTTTTGAATAGGTAAATGGAATCCACCTGGCACAACTAAATTATTTCAGGAAAATAGACTCATCAGGCTTTCCAACGAGCCATCACGGAGCCAAATTCGGTGTCGGGAAGGGGTCCAAAACTCAGCTACAAGAGACCCTATTTTCTGCTGAAGTGGTGCTACGCACAGAGGATGTTCAGAGCCAACAGAGGAATTTTAAGCGGTTTTTTTCTTCAAATAAGCTCTAAGGGACATTAGGGCCACCAGGGGCCAGTATCAGTTAGAGGCCTAACTAGAGCAGGTAGAGGCCTTTCTCAACAATCCAATAGTTAATTTTGAATGTTTCAGACATTCTGGAATAAATGGTGTGGTTTGAAGAGCCTATAGAGGAATTTTGAAAGCCGATTTTCTTCAGATAATTTCGAGGAGCCACTAGTGCCATCAAGTGCCAGTATAAGAATGAGGCCTATCCAGAGCAACCAGTATCCATTCTCAGCAAAACAATAGTAATTTCTAACTATTTTTATACTTGTGAATCCATTGATTAATTTTTCAAAAGATTTTGAGGACTTATAGAGCTCTATATGCTTCAGAGGAAGACCAAGAGGATGATGATGGCATGGAGGAGAGTGATGAAAATGGTAGTAAAAAAGAGGAAGACAATGAGCACTTGGAGCAAAACAGTGATAGTGATGACACCAATAAATCAATCTCAAGTGCATAAAAAGGTACTGCTGATGAGAAAAGACGAAAGCCAAGAGGATGCTGAAGACAGTGATGGGGGTGACAATCAGCAAAGAAAATAAACATGATATTCAAGAGGAAAATGTGCTTAAACATGAAAATAAGCCTAGTCAGAGCTAAAAGCAGTGACAAAAT
Organism: Pinus albicaulis; assembly: GCA_034641835.2. Lineage (NCBI taxonomy): Eukaryota > Viridiplantae > Streptophyta > Pinopsida > Pinales > Pinaceae > Pinus > Pinus albicaulis. The sequence continues at coordinate 1,812,666,746 of CM076575.1, forward strand.
CGATAAAAATATTGGACACGAAGAAAAGGAAGGTGAAAATAAAGAAATAGAAGCTCAAAAAGTGGAAACCAGCAAGGCACAAATAGGGTTTTTTGAAGGAGATGGTGATAAAAGAATGCCACTAAGAAGACATCAATGGAGTACAAGGCCAAAGTGAAGCAGATGCAAAGGCTGATGATAAACTCCAAAACAAATGTAACAGTACTAAAGATAGAAAAACAGTGACAATGATGAAAGTGTTGAAGGCAGCAGTAAGGCTCACTTCTCTCCCAATGCGCAAATAATGATGCACAAGGTGATGGGATGTATAGCAGTAATGGTAATCACAGATTTTGAAGAAGGAGGCACTGATACATAGGATGACCATGATGGTACAGCAAGTGAAAGACAAGGTAGCCAAGAAGATAGTCATGACATTAGTCATCCACCTATGATAAATGAGGATACCCTTTTCATTGAAATTTGAGCACTCAAAGAAGGTAAAGACCAAGAAAAACGTAGATACATGGCTCAAGATTTGCCACAAGCTTCTCAAACCTCTTGAGTAACCTCTCCACAAATTTTGGGTCAATTTGAACAAAATTTTGTTTTTTTTCAAATTTTGACCCCTCTATGTGCAGCACCCTAGGCACTACGCACAACATTGGTGCATCCTCAGCTCACAAAGTTCACATTTTTGGATTCCTCACATCACCAGTAGTCTTCTCACCAATTTTTCGATTATTTCGAGCATTTTTGACACCCCAAAAGGTCAAGAAACATCAAAATGTTGACCTTTCTGCCTCTTTTTCAGACCAGGCGCTGCGCACAGAGCATTGTTGGGAAAAAAAATTTCGAATAGGTAAATGGCATCCACACATCACAACGAAAGCATTTCAGGAAAGTAGACTCATCAGGCTTTCCAACAAGCCATCATGGAGCCAAATCTGGTGTCGGGAAGGGGTCCAAAACTCAGCTACAAGAGACCCTATTTTCTACTGAAGTGGTGCTACACACAGAGGTTGCTGAGAGCCAACAGAGGACTTTTAAGCTGCTTTTTTTCTTCAAATTATTTCTAAGGGCCACTAGGGCCACCAGGGGCCAACAGCAATTAGAGGCCTAACCAAAGCAGGTAGAGGCCTTTCTCAACAATCCAATAGTCAATTTTGAATGTTTCAGACATTCTGGAACTAACGGTGTGGTTTGAAGAGCCTGTAGAGGACTTTTGAAACCTGGTTTTCTTTAGATAAGCTCGAGGGGCACTAGGGCCATCAAGTGCCAACAGGAGAATGAGGCCTATCTAGAGCAACCAGTGTCCATTCTCAGCAAACAATAGTAATTTCTAACTATTTTTATACTTATGAATCCATTGATTAATTTTTCAAAAGATTTTGAGGACTTATAGAGCTCTATATGCTTCAGAGGAAGACCGAGAGGATGATGATGGCATGGAGGAGAGTGATGAAAATGGTAGTCAAAAAGAGGAAGACAGTGAGCACTTGGAGCAAAACAATGATAGTGATAACACCAATAAATCAATCTCAAGTGCATAAAAAGGTATTGTTGATGAGCAAAGATGAAAGCCAAGAAGATGTTGAAGACAGTGATGGGGGTGACAGTCAGTAAAGAAAATAAACATGACAGTCAAGAGGAAAATGTGCTTAAACATGAAAATAAGCATATTCAAAGCTAAAAGTAGTGACAAAATGGATGAAAATATTGAACATGAAGAAAAGGACGGTGAAAATAAAGAAATAGCAGATCAAGAAGAGGAAACCAGCAAGGCACAAATAGCGTTTGATGAAGGAGACAGTGATAAAATAATGCCACTAAGAAGACATCAATGGAGTACAAGGCAAAAGTGAAGCAGATGCAAAGGCTGATGATAAACTCCAAAACCAATGTAACAGTACTAAAGATAGCAAAAGGGTGACAATGATGAAAGTGTTGAAGGCAACAGTAAGGCTCATTGCTCTCCCATTGGGAAAATAATGATGCACAAGGTGATGGGAGATGTAGCAGTAATGGTAATGATGGAGTTTGAAGAATGAGGCATTGATACAGAGGATGACCATGATGGTAGAACAAGTGAAAGACAAGGTAGCCAAGAAGACAGTCATGACATTAGTCATCCACCTATCATAAATGAGGATACCCTTTTCATTGAAATTTTAGCACTCAAAGAAGGTAAAGACCAAGAAAAACTTAGAGACATGGCTTGAGATTTTTCACAAGTTTCGTAAACAACTTGAGGGACCTCTCCACAAATTTTGGGGCAATTTGAACAAAATTTTGTTTTTTTTCAAATTTTGACCCCTCTGTGCGCAACACCCTAAGTGCTACTCACAACATTGGTGCATCCTCAACTCACAAATTTTTCATTTTTGGATTCCTCACATCACCAGTAGTCTGCTCACCAATTTTTAGATTATTTCAAGCATTTTTTACCCCCAAAAGGTCAAAAAACATCAAAATTTTGACCTTTCTGCTCATTTTCAGACCAAGCGCTGCGCACAGAGCATTTTTGGGAAAATTTATTTTTTAATAGGTAAATTGTATCCACGCAGCACAACTCAAGAATTTTGGGAAAGTAGACTCATCAGGCTTTCCAACGAGCCATCACAAAGCCAAATCTGGTGTCGGGAAGGGGTCCAAAACTTAGCTACAAGAGACCCTATTTTCAGCTACAATGGCGCTACACATAGAGGTTGTTCAGAGCCAACAGAGGAATTTTAAGCAGGTTTTTTCTTCCAATAATTTCTAAGGGCCACTAGGCCCAACAGGGGCCAGCAACAGTTAGAGGCCTAACCAGAGCAGGTAGAGGCCTTTCTCAACAATCCAATAGTTAATTTTGAATGTTTCAGACATTCTGGAACAAATGGTGTGGTTTGAAGAGCCTTAGAGGAATTTTGAAAGCCGATTTTCTTCAGATAAGTTCGAGGGGCCACTAGCACCATCAAGTGCTAGCAGAAGAATGAGGTCTATCCAGAGTAACCAGTATCCATTCTCCGCAAACCAATAGTAACTTCTAACTATTTTTATACTTATGAATCCATTGATTGATTTTCAAAAGATTCTGAGGAATTATAGAGCTCTATATGCTTCAGAGAAGTTTTCAGTGACCCGAGAGCTAGGGGGTGCCACCAGGTGTTGGAGGCGAAGCCGGAGCAGCCAAAGGCCAATTTCTTCAAGTGAATAGTTTATTATGACTATTTCAAACATTTTGAATCCAATGAAAGGATTTACAAATCCATTTGAAGAATTATGAAGGTTGAAGAGCTAGAGGGAATTTTTGGGCAGCCTAGGGCCATTAGTGGATGGAGGCCTAGATTGGGGAGCCAGTGCTCTTTTGGAGAAAATGATCAGTCACTTTTGGAGGTCTCATATGTTTTGGAGATAGTAGGTGATATCTTAGGGACAAAAAGATAATTTTGAGGGAGTTAGTGCTACTTCGGTTATCAAGGAAGCTTAAGCGAACCAACAGAATGAGTCAAGTCTAAGGGAACCTAGTTCTATCTTCAGAGTGATGGCAACCATAGGAGGGATATAAATGGTATTATAAACCCATTGGTTCAGTTCTGATAACCATTGGATTTGATTTTGTAACTTGTAAAAGAAATTTTCCATCCTAATCCCAAAGAGCCAAGTCAGTGGACAAAGGATCAAGGAGACGTAACCTACGATATTTGGGTGAAATCCTATATTAAATTTGTTGTTATGTGTTGATTCTTATTTTTTGCATTATATGGTTGTTGCACATGTTTAATATCAGAAAAAAAAAATGGTCTTAAAGCACTTAAAAAGTTAAAAAAACATACACCTATTTTAAAGTATAAAATTCTGCATAAGTCAAGAATAAGCTAGATCTTTATTTGTTTAACTAAATGGGAGGTTCTTGAAAATAATAACAAGTTATAAAACCCATTTTCAGATAAAAAATCACATAATACTTTTTTTTTCCATGGAGCCTATCGAGAAAGGTCCACACACATCTGAGTGAACTCTCTCAAGGTTCACCTTTTATCTTCTTTCCTTGTTCTGAAAGGTATCTTTAGTGTACTTCCCCAATGTACACCCTTTGTATGTAACTCGTTGCTCAAGTGTTCCCTTGGGAAGTCTTGCCGAAATATGTTGCACGATCTTCAAAGCGTCATGGTGTAGATGGACCAATATTTTGTGCCATAACTCACTGATGTCTCGGCTCTCCACCTTCTGTGCTTTTATGATCAAGGAAACATTGTCTTCTAAATCCAATTTGTAGAGGTTCTTTACTCAAATCCAAACCTTCTTCACTTGTGTTGTGGCTTTGTGGCGAAGGAATGCCTTTCCTTTGTTAAATATCACATCCTAGCCATGATCTTCCAACACAGCAACTGAAACCAAATTCTTCTTTAAAATAGGAACATAAATGCCATCTTTTAATGTGAGATGAGTACCTGAATCCCTCCAAAAGGTAACTGTACCTATGTTGGTAGCGTTATACCTCCCATAATCTCCCATATTGATGTGCATAAGGATATCCTTCTCATCCAAGTTACTGAATAATTATTTCTTGTCGGTAATATGGAATGAGGTTCCACTATCCAAGTACCACACAAAACACATTACCGATGACACCATGCATGTGATGAGGGTGAAATCCAAATCGAACTGTGAAGTAAGTGCTTCACTTTTCACTCCTCCTGAGGGCTTCTTGTCGGTCTTCTTGTGTGAACACTTTGTAGCATAATGTCCATTATTGGAATATTGAGGTCTAAAATAGGCCTCTTAGGGAAATTATAAAAGAATAGTGGAAACAATAAAACAATATTATATTAAATTATCAAATTTTAGAAGGAAAAAATAAAAGAGTAATTTTTCAACTCGTATTTTCATTTTATCTCCCTCTGTGTTTACTCAAATTTCAAGCGAGAACACTCATTAGATGCATAGTTTGATTCCTATTCCAAGGAGTACCCATGTTGCATACTTTAGATGAGCCATGAGACAAGAAAAATGAGAAATACATGAAAACCGTGATTGGAATCATGTTTTTCATGTATTACTCATTTTTTGTATAGCAAGTTCCATCGAAAGTATGAAACATGGGTACTCATTGGATGAGGAATTAAATTTTGCATCTAACGAATACTCACACTTGAAATTTGAGTAAAATATTAGGGAGATAAGTTGAAAATAAAAGTTGAAAAAAGTAGTTTTATTATTTTATTATTTTTTAATCATTTTACTTTTTTACCCCAAAAATGGAAAATCATCCCCCATGGTTGACATCATCATCTTGAATCCTATTGGTTCTTATAAAGTCTATTTTGGTTTTACATTTTTCATAGGAGGCCCATTTTAGACCTCATGAGTTCTCTAATGCAAGCTTATGACAACTAAAATATTTTACCTTTGATAAGTCTCGTTTCTTGCCTGCCTGACCAGAATTTGATTTTGAATGGGATGCCTTCCATTTCCATTTCTTCACCTTTCCAATGATCTGAATGGAAAAATTAGTGTTTTTTGTGCTAAATTACAATTCAGAATATAAACCAAGTGCTTGAGGATTATGAGTTATATTGCGAGTTAATCATGAGTTTTTTTATGTGTTTTTATGTGAATTTCTTGAGAAAATTAAAATAAACAAAACACTGAACAACATCATCTAATAGACATGAACATCACCATAAAAAATAACACAACAACACATGATGAAGGAGTTCACCACGCCTGGGCTACATCTCCTTGATCTAGCTTCCAATGGCTTGTCCCTCTTCTATTATTCTCAAAAGTGTGATTGCATATGTTTAAAATGCTCAAACAAATCTGAAACTTGTTCCAATGGCTCCAGAATGCCCAAAAATTATTGTGTACCCTATTTCTGCATCAAATTTGGTCAAAAAAATCCTCAAGTTATGACTTCCCCTAGCTTTTGCACTATTCACTCTACATTTCCCACAAAATCCAGCACCGAACCTACAAATCCACCCAGAATTCTGCTAACTAGGTGCCAATTCCATTGTATGCCAACGCAATTTGTGGGTGCCTTAATTTTTCCATTAAGGCCTTAACGCCGAATTTATTTTCTAAAATAAAAACCCCACGATTTTTCCGCTAACCCTCAGAGTTAACATTTAAGTGGACACATGGGTTGTTCGTGGGTTATATGTTAATGGTTATGGACTCTTGGGGGGGGCATGGGACTAGCCTCCCACCCATGGTCCCACCCCCGAAGGTAACCAAGGTTTGGGCTAAACCCCTGCCCCCTCTCCAATTGTGCAAACCTTATCACATAAAAACTAACCTGGCACAATACTACGTTAAGAAACAAATGTACTCGCACGATGGCAAAGCTCAATCCTCATTGCTTGGAGGTCACGGGTTCAACCCCCACTCGCTCTGCTTGGACCTTGACCTAATTTTTGTGGCCCTCGGGTTGCCACATGGAACCCTATGATTGGCCACAATGAAACCCAATCAAAACGCACCATTTCAAACCAACCAGGTAGTGCCACTTTGCAGAATTTCATTCCTCGAAGAAAAACGAGCATATGCACAATCACCTTGCCACGTAGGCATGTCGATTCAGTTGTACGCACTATTGACTGGGATGTCCTGCATTTAAAAAAAAAAAAATTGTATGTTTGACAAAGTGAAAAGAAAATATTTTTGGGAGCATACCATGTTAGTTTTTCACGAAACGAGTTGCGTTGGATTCATAACGATGAGATCTATGCAGCTGTTTAGGTTCCACACCATTCTGACAAATTTAAATATTAGCATAATTTTGAGCACCTAATAACTCCTTCCTACTGGATTATTTTGGACCCCAAAATCTCTTTCATTACTAAACAAGTAGATGAGGGTATAACCCCTTCACCCTTCCAGTCTTAATCCACTATAATTTTCCTAAATTCAACAATTTGAGCTTTTCATAAAAAACTGATGTTTTTCCTTCATTCTCGAGACCCTATCTTGTTGTTGTAGATACCATCATGTTGCAATTTACCAGAATTTTCAAAACAAAATACTATCCTTGAAGAAAAAATCATGTTCCTTTCTTGTTCATCAATTAAAGGAAACTTGAATAACTTGAAAACTTTCTCACCTCGAACATTGTCGTCATGGAGATTTTTAGCTTGTCTTGCCTTGTACTTGCATCGGCTTTTGACCAAGTGTTGTCGCCATTTCCATGTACCATTTTGAAACCCCAAAGAAGTACTTTTGGAACCGATTCCTTCTTTTTCATCTTTCTTTACTATTTATTCTTTTATTTTTGCACCATTCAACATCAACATCTTATTCCCATCACTGTTCAACAATGATGGGGACTGCTGCAAATATTTCACATCTTGTTTGTCTCTTTTCAAAGGCAACATGTTAGAGCCCTGAAAGATATTATTACAACCATTAGAAACTTCAATGAAATCATCTCTTTCATTTGATGCATCTTCTTGAAAGGTCTCATTCAAAACATCATTATGCTTGAACATTAACATATATTTTTTTTTTACTTGCATTCACTATTCTCTTCATTTGTCCTACATGAATAAGAGACAAAATCATCTTCTTCTTATGCTCTCTAACTATGTACTCAATTCCATTCTTTGTACAAGGGGTACTTATTCTCATCGCAATGAAATACTTCCCTCCTATCATAAAAATCAGGACTTCCCAAAACAATACCTGAAATCTCAAGCGAAACTACATCAAGTTCAACTTCGTCAAGAAAGTTTGAACTAATGAAAACCTTATGTTGCACTTCCTTGTTACCTGCGATTTTTCGTTCTTGCGTATCCAACCTAAAGGATAAGGTCTTGGATGTGCAACAATTTCTATATTTAAACTCTTAACTAAGTCTTCAGAAATCAAATTAGCTTGAGAACCACTATCAGATAGTGTGTCTATTTTGGTATGCTTTGAAACAACTCTAATATGAAAGATTTCAATTCTTGTATCATCATCTTGAGTTACATTAGAACAAAATGAAGAACTATTGCTTGCTATGTTATTACCTTTCAAACCCATTTTTATAATCTTAGAATCATCTCCTGAATCTGAACCTAAGTCATGTTCAATTATTGTAGTTGTTTTCTCCTTCTCTTTGGTCTTAAGTTTGTTAAGCTTCAACTCTGGATGGAGTGGCCAACAATGGTCTTCATCATGGCCATTTTTGAAACAATGTATGCATGTGATTTTCTCTTTATCTAATTTAATAGAACCATTTTTCTTTCCTTTTCCCTTAAACACACCCTTTCCTTTTCCTTCATACTCAAGGTAACTATCACTTTTCTCATCTGCACTATGTTTCCCTCTTGCTTCTAGATGTGTGGCTTGAAAAGAAATTTCATCTAAGTTTCTGGGGATTGAACATGAGTAAATTATGTCTAAGATAGCTATGAAAACCCCCAATATACTTTAACAAAGTGTATTGAGAAGATAAATTGACACCAAAAAATAATGCTCTTTTCCTAAACTCTTGAATATAATTTTGAACAATTTGTCCCTTTAGTTGACTAAAATTATGCCTTTCCATAATAGCTTTCTGTATATAAGCTAAAGGGTAATTTTTTTTTTTAAAATGCAACAATAAAATCAGACCAAGATATTGAAATCTTACCATGGTTTTTCATATCTTATTGTGTCTTGGCTTCCCACCATATTAGTGTTTCAGCCTCCATTCTCAAGGAAGCTAGTTGAATATTTGTGTCATCATCTTGAAGGGTTTGAATCCTCTAGTAGACCTCCAACTGATAAACCAATTTTCAAGCTTCTCTGCATTCACTTCACCATTAGACATAGGTAGCTCAAATTTAATATCACGTTTTAAAAGGGGTGTTTTACCAATTCCTTTTGAGGTATGTTGATGAGTATGAGTAAGGGTTGTAGTAGTGGAAGAGGATGAAGATGAAGGTTAAGATGGTGGTGAGGATGATGGTGGAGTAGATGGTGGTTCATCACCATTTGCATTAAATCCTCCTCCTGGATAACCCTCTCTTCTTGGAGGCCTAGAGATTGCCTTCCTAAAAGCCTTCTCAGCCTCTGTCATGTTATCATTTCCTCGTTACTGAGACATGCTTACTGAAGCCTTAGGTACAATAGGAGGTGAATCTTGTGGTGGAGATTGTGGCAATTGTGCCCTCCTTCTCCTTGCTCCAACTTGAGAACTTGCACCCACAAGATTTCCTTCTCCTCTTTTGAGCCTAAACCTTGTAAGCATTTAAAAACTTTAAATCAATTAAATCCTCCTTGCACAAGTAAACCTAGTGCTCTGATACCAACTTGATATGAATGGGAAAATTAGTGTTTACTGTGCTAAATTCCAATTCATAATATGAACAAAGTGCTTGAGGATTATGAGGTAAATTTCAAGTTAATAATGAGTTTTTTATGCTATTTTATATGAAATTCTTGAGAAAATTAACATAAAGAAAATATTGAACAACAACATATAACACACATGAACATCACCATAAATAGTAACACAAAAACACATGATGAAGGATTTCACCCTACCTGGGCTACATCTCCTTAGTCCAACTTGTGTGGCCTCTATATAATAAAGACCCCACACACACACACACACACACATCCAATGGCTCTAGAATGCCCAAAAATTCCTCTGTAGCCTCTTTTTTCATTGAATTTGGTCAAAAATTCTCAAGTTATGACTTCCCCTAGCTTTTGTACTATTCGCTCTACATTTTCCATCAAATCCAACACTGAACCTACAAATCTGCCTAGAATTCCGCTAATTGGATGCCAATTCCATCAAATCCCGACACAATTTGTGGGATCTATTAGCCTCAACAATGTCCCAAGGCTGAAAGGACATCGATGGAGTAACCTCAAACCAAGATTTTAGTTTAGTAGCTAGCCCTACCTAACCAAAGAGGGATACCTCTATGAAAAACACAACAAAGGGTTTGACTGGTACAAGAATGGATTTTAGGCTAGATAGCTCATCTCTAGGGTTTCAAATATTTTAGGGTTTTTCTGCTGGATCAAGAGTGAAAATCAAGGAACTAGGTAAAAAGCATCAAAGGTTTCAGCTGCAAGAGATATGGAGGAGCAAGGTCGCTATGATTTTGTGATGGCTTAAGGATTTTTCGGTGTATTGTAGGGTTTGAAATATCAAGAAGATATTAATAAGCATGTTCACCATGAATTCATTAATTAATAAGATGAAATACAAAAAATGAGACATAACAAAATAGAGCTCAATGAACATAATTCCACTTAAAACCTCTTAGGAAAATCACTGAAGATCAAAGATATGGGAAGGAAGAAAATATATCATTCATATAAAAATTTCACAGAGATAAAACGTTATCACAAACTCACAACACAAGAATTCCTAAATAATAGCTGCAATTGTCCTTTGATTTCCTGTAAAAAGTGATGAAGTACAAGCTACAAGACTTTTACCCTCTGATGTCCCCACTATCAAAATGACTGAAAATCACATACATATAGACAAAAAATAACTTCCCCTCTCTCAATGGTTGAATCCATTAGTGTAGGAACAACTCACAAGAATCTCTCAAAAAAACCCTAATGACTAGTGAGGTTAAAAAAATCCTCCATTTAGAGTTTGACTGACCTGCTCCTCATCAATGAGGTCCAAAATTACAACAAAAAGACTATAAAAAATCCATTTACCTTCCATTACATCACCTAAACATAAAATTAAATAAATTACATCATCAAACATAGATTGACTAATAAAAAAACTTGAAAATTTCACTAACAGGAGAAAGTGCAACACATCTCTGCAAAAACATAGCAAAAGCACAGTGCCCAACTTGTGAGAAACTTTTGAAGGCCTTCCCATCCTACAAATCCATCTCTGAAAGATGAGTTGTAAAGATGAGGATCTCTAGTTTTCATTAAACACCTCAAGCAAGAAAAATGGACATTCCGTGATAGAGAAAAATGCATTTTCCCACAACTATTCCCAAAAGCACAGTGCCTAGTCCAGAAAGGTGGCAGAAAGTGTGTTTTTGACATATTTTTGGGCATTTCTCTCCACAAGTTTGCTAACAAGGCATAAAAAAGTTGATAGATTTTATGTATGAGTCATTATATAACCAACCATATAAAACATTTTCCATTTGGATCGCGGAGGAAAAAGCACAACACCTTTTGGCTGAATTGAGTTTTCCAATTAGGCCAAAAACACCAAAAATTTGAAAATTTTTTGCAAAAAGAGGGCTCAAAGGTAGGTCAATATCTCTCTAACCATAACGTTTTTTTCCAAAATGAGAGCAATTTTTGTTCTTGGTCATGCTATAAATAAACACCTCCTCCAGTTTCCCAAGATTCATCTATGATTGGCCACAATCTATTCTACAAAAATATGGCTAAAACAAGACATTTATGGAAAATGTTCTTTCAAAGATTCTTTCAAATATCCCAAACAATAATAGATGTTAGAAAAATGAGATATTTTTTTAGAAATGGGTTTGTTCTAGACAAAAAACTCTTTCACTTTTATAAACTTCGTCTCCATTTCGCCAGAAACATATTTTGAAGAAATCTTGTCCCTATGTGCAACAAATGATTTGTTAATGTCCCTTTGACATAGTGGAGGAGATGAATCACTCTCTTGATATTATGCCTCTTGATACCTCTTGTGCTTGGACTCCTTTATGCTTCCTCTCATGATTGATTTTGGTCTCTAGATCCATTGTGAAATCCTAGCTCACTAGGAAGGGAAATTAGGGTTTAGTTTATTAAAACAAGGGTTTTGGGCAGTTTTTAGGAATGAAGGGAGATGAAGGGGTTAGGGGTCTCCTAAATTCTTGGGAAAATTTAAGGGGGTTTGGAGAGATGTTAGGGAGTAGGGGAAAGTGAAATTTTAGGGAATGAGTGAGGGGAAGGGGTTCAAAAGGGGAAAGAATAGTCCTAGCCTAGGAAAGTCTAATCTAGGCTAGGGTTTGTAGGAAAATAGGGTAAATGAGGGATAGGAGTGATGGTAAATGATTAGGAGAGTGTATACAAGGTGGGGTAAGGTGAGTGATATTCAATCTTAGGTTTTTACTTATAAAGTTTTCAATAAGAACATGAAACCAAGCAAATGAAGCCAAAAACCCTAGAAGAGGGAATTGATCCTTCCAAGCACAAAATGAAGACAAAAGAGGAAAATTGAGGACCCAATTACTTAAATATAAGACACTGCAACCTTATTTTTGTTTAATTAGCCCTCTGAAATGATGATTTAGCCTCATTGAATAAATCACAGCTCCTCTGGAAAAAGTGCAGCAAAAAAAATGATGAGAAATTTGGTAGCAAGAGATGGATACTCTAAGGGTGCTAATGGTATTTGAGAGTGGAGAGATGTCTCTTGGAAATGAAATGATCTAATGAAAATCTCTTTTTGTCTTTCGTAGCTTTGGGAATCGATTTCTCTTCTTAGTGGTGTAGTGGCCCCACCAAGTCCTTTTTATATTTTGATTTGAAACTACAACTTTAGAACCTTATGAAATATATTACATCATGAAAGAAATGAAAATAAACTTTTGGAACCTTTATTGAACATTTTTTACTATTACTACTCCTTCAATGCTAAATTTATTGGTGAAATGAATGATTTTATGATTTTGACCCTAAGAACTAATGGTGAGACTACATGGAATGAGTTGAATGATGACCACGATGATGTGACTGAGATGGTGATGAATTCATCACTGATGACTCATCAAAATGAATGATGGAAAGACCAAAACATCGACTGAAAGGAGTAGTAACACACATAGACACACTTACCAGAGACCAAATTTATATTTTAAGACCTACTGAAACCATAAAAAATTGACCAAAGACCCTAATAAAATCTTGTAAGAGCACATTTGATAATTGGTGACTTGCAGGATAGGCAGACACTAATATTGGCTCCAGCTGGGGATGGTAGCTCCTTGGAGGTGTCAAGAACACCATACACCAAGTAGCCTTATCCATTGGGCATGGAGTTAAAAATAAAAAAATCAAACTCAATATTGAAAACTGTCTGACAAACTAAACTGACGTGACTAAAAAAACTCACTACTCACTGCAACAACACTTATAGAACTTATTGATGGCATAATATCATCGAGATCTTAGTGCCTTCACCCCAGGCTTCAAATCTTGATGATAACCGCCCACCTGTTGAAGACATATATGAAATCATGTTAAATGATCCCTCCAGTGTAACCAATCCAACAAATGACTACTTACTAGAATCACACTCACATTTTCCTTGAGCAGGTAGACAAAAAAAAAGATATGCCACTCTGAGTGTCCACTGAAGATGTGCTCATGATCAATAAATGAAATAAACGTCATATCCGTCGTTGACTATAGAAAATCAATGTAAGGATCCTCAATAATTTGAAATGTTACCTTGTATTGAAATCCAACAAAAATACAACTACCCCTTTGTTTTTGATCTAAAATAATACTTGGTTGTTGATGCATAGGAAGGCATAGGGAAGTATGGCTTTCTTCTACCTGAGTGTTGGCTGTAAATTCCTCAAGCATGAGAAACTCTAATTCTATCTATGGCACACTGTTTATCCTAGACTCATGCTCTTCCAATTCATAGTCTAAATCATCCTTGAACAAAAGAAATTCTTCAAAATTATTAAACATGAAAACTCTATCCTCTTCATGAAAGAAAACAGTCCTTGGTAGCTGATATCCTTGCAGGAAATCATCATCAAAAATTGGCTTACTCACAACAAATTCCTCTATAGTTTCATCAGTTTCATGACTGTCATCATTTAAACCCAGATATTCATTTTCAATAATGGAAGAAATTTCACTCACACATTCTTGATTGTGCGAACATTGTAAGAGCTGCAAACCTACATTAGCTTGGGTTGTAACATGAATATTCAGGAGCTAATATATTTCATCTTCAGAAATAGGAGAAAACCGAGTTTTATAACAGTTAACATTGGCTTGGTGATTTTCATTTTCGAGATCTGGAATAGGCCTTTATATATTTTGGGCCTGGTCTATTTCATCCAAAGAGGAAGCTACTAATTCCTGTTGGGAGAAAAAATCATAAATGGATTCTAACATCTCTTCTTCCATACATTCTTCATCCCCATCCAAATTTTCAAGAAATTTAATGAAATTTTCAGAAATCTTACAAAAACTATCAATCATCAATAAGGAAAAAATATAGCTTTGATAATGTTGAAAGAAAATTGAACACAAATCCTTTAGAGAATACAAACTAGCAGATGGTATACCTTCATACCATGATCTTGCTTTTTCCTCCAAGGTAGCCATGAACATATTCATCATACAATATTCAAAAAACTCAATATTAATTCCATGAATATGAAAAGTAAATTTGACCAAATGCAGACTAGCATCTTCTCCATCCTGACCTTTAAATTTTGGCAGCCTTGTTTTCCAATCTATACAAGGAATAAGGTTCATAATACTAGGACTATGAAATTGATTCAAAGGAGCATACCTTCAAGCAGTTGAATCCATCTTGAAAAAAGTGAGGTCACCAAGAATTTCTTGAAACTACCGATTTTTGAACAGTGGAGTCGCCATGAAAATTTTGAACATTTGGATTCTTCGACACTGGAGTCACTCGGTGAAAGATACATAGCCTTCTTGTGATAGATCACTTTTCACCTTCAGCAATCATATATGATCCTTTTCATGCTTTCCTGGGGGATATCTTTTACCTCATTCCCCAACAATGGCATGAGAAATGTTAGCCTTCACAATGTCCCAAGGCTGAAAGGATATCGACAGAGGTAACCTCAAACCAAGATTTTAGTTTAGTAGCTAGCCCTAGCAAAACAGAGAGGGATATCTCTATGAAAAACAAAACCAAGGGTTTGACTGGTACAAGAATGGTTTTTAGGCTAGATAGCTCAGCTCCAGGGTTTGAAATATTTTAGTTTTTTTTTGTTGGATCGGGAGTGAAAATCAGGGAAATAGGTTAAAATCATCAAAGGTTTTAGTTGCAAGAGATATGGAGGAGCAAGGTAGCTATGCTTTTGTGATGGATTAGGTTATTTTCGGTGTATTCTAGGGTTTGAAAGAGAAAGAATATCTTAATGAGAATGTGCAACATGAATTCATTAATCAAGAATATTAAATACACAAAATGAGATTCCTAACAAAACATAGCTCAATTAAAATAATTCTACTTAAAAAATATTAGGAAAATAATTGAAGATAAAAGATATGGTAAGGAGAAAAATATATCATTCATATAAAACTATAATGGAGAGAAAACATTATCACAAACTCACAACACGAGAATTCCTGAATAATAGCTACAACTGTCCTTTTATTTCCTGTAAAAATTGATGAAGTACAAGCTACAAGACTTTCACCCTCTGATGTCCCCACTATAAAAATGACTGAAAAGAACATACATATAGACAAAAAAAACTTCCTCTCTCTTAGGGGTCAAATCCCTTAGTGTAGGAACATCTCACAAGAATCTCTCAACAAAACCCTAATGACTAAGGAGGTTAAAGCAAATCCTCCATTTAGAGTTTCACTTACCTGCTCCTCATCAATGAGGTCCAAAATTACATCAAAATGGAAATAACAAAATTTTCCTTAAATTACATCACATCAACATAAAAGTAGAGAAATCACGTCATTAAACTGATATTGACTGAGAAAAAACTCGAAAAATGAAATAGTAGGAAAAAACGCAATGCATCTCTGCAAAAGCACAACACCCAACTTGTGAGGAACTTTTGAAGGCCCTCCCATGCTCCAAATCCAACTCTGAAAGATGAATTGGAAATTTGAGGATGTCTAGTTGTCATTAGAAACCTGAAGCAAGAAAAATGGACAATACATAACATATAAAAATTCATTTTTTCACAGCTACTCCCAAAAGCGCAGTGCCTAGTCCATTAAGGTGGCAGCAAGTGTGTTTTTAACCTGTTTCTGGGAATTTTCTCTCCACCAGTTTGCTGGCAAGGCATCAAAAGTTGATATATTTGATGTATGAGTTATTATCTATCCAACCATATAAAAAAATTTCAATTTGGTTGGTTGAGTAAAAATCACAGCGCCAAGGCGCTGCACTTTTGGCTAAACTGAGTTTTCCAATTAGGCCAAAAACACCAAAAATTAGATTTTTTATGCAAAAATAGGGCTCAAAGGTACATTAATATCTCTCTAACCATAAGATGCAAAACCAAGGGAGGTTTTAATTCTTGGGTATGTTATGAATAAACACCTCCTCCAGTTTCCAAGATGCGCCTTTCATTGGCCACAATCTGTTCCGCACAAAGATGGCTAAAACATGACATTTCTGGAAACTTTTCTTTCAAATATTCTTTCAAATCTCCCAAAAAATAATATTTTTTAGAAAACTGAGACTATTTTTTCTAAATGGGTTTGTGACAGACAAAAACCTATTTCACTCTTGTAAAGTTCATCTCCATTTGGTCAAAAATGTATTTTGAAGTGAAATTATCCCTATGTGCAGCAAATGATTTGTCAATATCCCTTTGACCTAGTGGAGGACATGGATCGCTCTCTTTCTCTTTCTCCTCTCTAGAAATTTTGTGCTTGGACTCATTTATGCTTCCTCTGATTAGTGGGTGTGGTCTCTGGATCCATTATGAAACCTTAGCTCAATAGGAAGGGAAATTAGGGTTTATTTTAGGAAAACAAGGGTTTTGGGAAATTTTTAGGAATGAAAGGCGATGAAGGGGTTATGGGTCTCCTAAATTCTTCGAAAAAATAAGGGGTTTTGGATAGATGTTAGGGAGTAGGGGAAAGTGAAATTTGAGGGAATGAGTGAGGGGAAGGGGTTCAAAAGGGGAAAAAATAATCCTAGCATAGGAAATTCTAGTCTAGGCTATGGCTTGTAGGAAAATAGAGTAAATGAGGGATAGGAGTAATGGGAAATGATTAGGAGAGTGTATAACAGATGGGCGAAGGTTAGTGAGCTTCAATATTAGCATTTTACTTAGCAATTTTTCAATGAGAAAATGAAATCAAGAAAATGCAACCAAAAACCCTAGAAGAGGGAATTGATCCTATCAAGCACAAAATGAAGACAAAAGAGGAAATTTGATGACCCACTTACATATATCTTATACACTGTAAAATTCTTATTAATGAATAAGTCCTCTGAAATGATGATTTTTCCTCTTTGAAGAAAGTGCATCTCCTCTAGTAAAAGCGCAGGGCAACAAATGATGAGCACTTTGGTAGCAAGAGATGGTTGATATGATGGTGAAAATGGTATTTGAGAGTGGAGAGATGTCTCTTTGAAATTAAATGAGAAAATGAAAAGATCTTTTGGTCTTTTGTAGCTTTGGAAATTGATTTCTCTTCTTAGTGGTGTAGTGGCCCCACCAACATGGAAAATTTTAGGGGCTAATATTCGTAGGTGGGCTAATTTTCCATGGTTTTTCCAAAAAAAAGATTCGCCAATTTCCTTTTTTTATAAAAATGATTCGCCCAAATTTTACAATATAAAATTATTTTACGTTAAAAATCGCCAACGTGATATAGACAATATATATAATATCATTATAAATTTAAATAATTTTACAAATACGTCAATAAAAATTTTATATTTTGCATATTAGGGACTAGTGAGATTCGCCAATTTTTTAAACTTCAAAATAATTCTCCATCCTTAAAATTTTCCCTGCCCACCAAGTCCTTTTTACATTTTGATTTGAAACTGCAGCTTTAGAACCTTATGAAATATATTACATCATTAAAGAAATGAAAATACACTTTTGGACCCTTTATTTAACATTTTTTACTATTACTACTCCTTCAATGCTTAATTATTGGTGAAATGATTGATTTTATGATTTTGACCCTAAGACCTAATGGTGAGACTACATGGAATGAGTTAAATGATGACCATGATGATGTGACTGAGATGGTGATGAAGTCATTTCAGTGATGAATCATCAAAATTAATGATGGAAAGACCAAAACATAGACTGAAAGGAGTAGTAACACACCTTGACACACTAACCAGTGACCAAATTTTTATTTGAAGACCTATTGAAACATAATAATTTGACCAAAGACCCTAAAAAAATATTGTAAGAGAAAATTCGATCATTGGTGACTAGGAAGATTGGCAGACACTAATAAAAACTTATTTTCTCCATTAAGGCCTTAAAGCCAAATTTCTTTTTTTAAATAAAAGACTCGCAGTTTTTTCGCTAACCGTTGGAGTTAGCATTTAAGTGGATACGAGGGTCGTTGGTGAATTATATGTTAATTATTATGAACCGTTGGGGGGGGGGGCGGGGGGGGGGCTAGCCTCCAGCCCATCGTCCTACCCCCGACAGTGACCATGGTTGGGGCTAGACCTCGACTCCCTCCCCCATTGCATAAATCTTATCACATCAAAACCAACTTGACACCATACTATATTAAGAAACAAATATGTAGGCACGATGGTAAGGCTCTATGCTCATTTCTTGGAGGTCATAGCTTCGACCCCCGCCTGCTTTGCTCAGACATTCACCCAATTTTTGTGGCCCTCAGGCCACCATGTTGCAGCCCTTGTCTGGGCCATGTGGCATCCTATGATTGGCCACCATGAAACCCAATGAAAACAAACCATTTCAAACCAACCAGGTAGTGCCACTTGGCATGATTTCATTCGTCAGAGGAAAACATTAATATGCACAGTCATCCTGCCACGTAGGCATGCCCAATCATCTATACAGACTACTAAATAGGCTACCCAAAATTGTTTTTTAAAAAATATTATATGGTTGAAAAAGTGGACAAAATGTGTTTCTGGGAGCATATGGTGTCGATTTTATTTGAAATGATTTGTGCTAGATTTAGAATGATGATATCTATGTGGTAGTTCAAGTTCCACACCATTCCGACAAATTTCATTTTTTAGCCTAATTTTGAGCACCTGATCATCCAGCAAAGTCACAATTCTCCTCATCATTAGTATTTTATGAGGATCCATATCTTGTGTTCTTCTGAATATCTTCTTGTACCATGTTGGACCACAATCATTCCCACTCTACTAGCTTGTCCCTCCCTTTCACTGAGTCTTGGTAGTTGTGCCAGCTATTGGGAAGGCCTAGAAGTGTTAGGCTCACCAAATCATTCTAGGCAACTTTCACACCAACACTTCCACACTCATATCAACATTGAGTGAACTTCATTAAGTATTTTGGTATCGTGTCTCCCTTCTCGATATTGATCTTTCTCAGTTTGTCCTTCTGCACCAACTTTCTGTGGTCATTGCTATTTTGAAATATATTTTTTAAGCCCTTCCACATAGAATATGGAGTTTCCTTTCAATGGAGGTTCAAGGCAATATGATCTCAAACTCCTTCTAACATAATCCTTCTCACCTTCGCTACATTCTTTCGATGCATCAAGATTTGGAGCATCTGCTACTGCGGCCCTACGAATATCATTGTCTATGAATTCCTTAGGTATGTTGTCCTCCAACACTACCTCCATCCCATCCTTTCAAGCTATGTAATTCAAATTACCCTCAAGGGAATATTTGAGTCTTAATCTAGATAAATACATCCTGATCTACTATTGGTCCTGAAGAATAAATATGCCAATTCCATTCACCTATTCAAAACAAAATTTGGTTCTTCTCTTATATAATGCTTCATGCTCTGATACCATGCAGAAAATCCATATAGATTGAACTGATCGTGTAATATGCTAAATAAAATACTTGAATCTATTCTACAAATTGTAGAAACCAACTACGATCGGAAAATCCCATGAACAAGAAAGATAAATAATTTGAATCAGACAACACATGTATCTGGGAGAGCCTCAACTAAAACACCACTATCTATGTATTTCATAAATTCAAGAATATGATTCAGTGATACAACGACTCTCTCAGGATTTAGAGCTCTTTTCACTATCTGTGACTGTCTCACTCTGATCTTAGCAGGTTTGGCCCAATACTTAACCAATTCCTTGCCCTTATCTCACCAGCCTTGTTCAACCATTCCTGAGGGAATTGAGCCCTTATTAATTAGGGAATTCCCATCAATTGATTGCGCAATACATCCAAGGTAGCATGATGACCTCATATATGACTTGTATAGTTTTCTAATTATACAAATGATAGTCTACTTCCCTTTAACTCCAATCTCAACTGGGTCACTCTTAGAACTGACGTGCAAAAACTATTTATAGTGAATTATCATTTATCTATTTGTTCACTACATGTGAATTAAATTGGATTTAATTCACTGGACCTATCACTACCTCATCCATCAGTTAGAACTAGCTAAACTAATTTTAACTAAAATAATTAAGTTAAACAATTATAATTCAAAATAAAGTGCAACTGGACCCTCGAAAAATTTGAGTGAACTCTACATGCCTCCAGTTTGACCCACAACTCAAATTGACTCAGCTAGTTAAGTATTCCTGACTTAGTTAACTCGTACAAGTTGTCATGTGATGCGGAATTACAATTTCCTTCTAATTTAATTAAGGGAAAATTAAATTAGAAGCATCTTCTTGTTGCCAATTTCAACACTTGTAGCAGATTATATGGCGTTATGATGAGTTCAGGAATAAGATCCTTTTTGCAGGCATTCTAATTTTCTAGGCATGTGTCAGCTTTCATGGATCATTTTCTTCTACTCATGATTAGGCATATTTTTATTTTTAAAGCTTAAGGGAAGAGTGGAGTAATATCAATTAATTAGAAATTAGCATGGTGCCACTGGAAGGTTGATTTTACTTGATTAAGTTCCACATTTTTTATAGTAGAAATTTGCACATAAATAACATCAATAATGAGAATTCAGTTTAAAAGTTTCTACATTTTTTTTTCAATGTTTCACTTTATGACTAAGAGGTTATACTTCCAACAAATAAATATTTCAGAGGGATTTCAAAGTTGATAATTTTCAGTAATAATGACAAGAAAAATTGAAATCTTTGACTTCATGCCCAATAAGGAACATGGTCTTAGTGCCCCACAAGGTGAGACACTATCTCTAATTGGAGCCTATTTGTAACACGATTGTGCAGGATTAAATTCTTGGCCAAGAAAAGATAATATTGCAACTGGAAAATAATTTCATGTATACTTTCCCTCCTTGGTCCTGTCGATGTAACTTGACTTGTCACACTAATGCTATGTCCCCTTTCAAAAAATAAAAAGCATGCACTCCTTCCCTTTCCATATCCTAAACTGTGAAAGTTAAAGTTCATCCTTGGGACCACCAAATAGAATTTCCACTATCGAACAAGATCCAAGACCACCAAATAGAAATTATAATATCAAACAAAAGTTGAAGGCAAACATATATATACGGCGTGTAAAGTTTGTGCGCAATATATATGGGATATGAAATTTGTTTAACCAAATACATAGTGACAAGGCTGTCTTCTAAAAAATCTACCAGGTTTGATGCATTTCTTCTAGGAATGTATGCATTGTTTGGAATCCTTCACAAAGAGTCCACTTCAACACCTCTTACAATTTGTGCAGTGGTCATGATTCAGTAATCTGATAGGATTATTGAAAAGGTGCTCGAGTCATTTTGCATAGATGTTGAACTTTGAAGGATCTGGAGTTTGTCATTACTATCATAACAATTTGTAATATCTTTATAGTACCAACAAAGAAGTTGGTCCAACAATTTAGTACAACTTGTTCACTGAACTAAAGAGTTCACAAATGGTGTGCATTATTTTTGTATTTTTTTGGCCAGATATAGTCCTTTTGAAAAAAATAAAAAGTCTGCTCCACCGGACGACAAACATCCCTAGAATGGAGAGATTAAATATGTATTAAACAATTTTTCCAATGCCAGTGCCTTTTGAAAGAGTTGTAACATATTAAACACGTATCAAACGATTCTTCCAACGTCAGTGCCTTTTGGAATAGTGGTAACAGTAACAATGATACTAAATATTTTAGAAAAATAAAAAGAATACATAGGGGATTTGGATGGAATAAAAGGTCAATCTCATTCGTCTACTTGAACTGCCTCACTTGCGAAGATGGTGCACAACTCCTTGAGTGTGAAAAATAATCGTGAGACTAAAAACAAACTTTCAAGTTTCGTTGAGGATGTCACGTATAATATTTTTTTAGAAAACAAAGCTTTAGAGAGACAAAGAATGGTAGGTTGCAAAAAATATGAACAAATCAACGACCCAAACCATTTTATCTCAAGATCCAATGGTTTTTCGACAAGGTGAAGTGCTTGGAGGATAAAGAGGAGGACACCCCCAAAAAGGTGGGATTTTGGAATAGCTCATCTCCATATCAACGATCCACATTCGTTCTAGAGGACTTTTAACCTTTTCCACAAACCACTAGAGGGGACCCCACAAGAAATACATGGTTTCATGAAAACCACCTTATTGTGGCGTATGCATGACAAAGACTAGGACCCACACGACATTCAGCTACCACTTAAGCTTTCACCTCACCTCTAACATGGCACGTGATGATATATTAATGCCCATATTCAAATTTTCACCTCAAAACAACATTATTATATATATTTATTTATTTATTTTTGGACAAAATAATTTTAAAAGATGAAGGAATTTAATAATATTGTAAAAGAGAGGGCTTACATATTTTAAATATGTAAAAATGATACAAATTGATATCATATATGTTATATTATATATATAATATTAATTCAAATAAGCACAAATACATTTTAAAAAGAAGAGACTCATTGTTTGTGAAAAGAGAAAATTATATGATTGTTTATAAATTACTTTTGTGACTAATTCTTAACAGGTAATTTCTAGAGAAATATAAAAGACAAGAAAAATATTGAACAAAGGGTTTGAAGGCAGGTGTCCCAAAATGAATGTAATGAAAAAATATCTCAATAATTTTATTTTTGGGATCCCAGTTTGATTTCATCTTCGGTAAATTCATTTTTGTTTTTCTTTTTCTAGTCAAGTGTATGTAGAAACAAGGATTTTTAAATTCAAGACTATGAATTAACCCCTTGGTACTCACGTTTTAATTTAAAACCCTTAATAGGTGCTCCACTTTCAGAAATTCGTACATGATTTCCTAATGTTTTCCACCATTCTTTGTGCAGAGCTTGAACTCAGATTCATAAATGCATGAGTTCTAAAACATTGTTCCTCTTTGTTTTCCTCTAACTAAATTTTCAATTCAAAACTCTCAAATTCTCATTGAATTGGACATACTGGTTTCGAAAGATAGGTTTTTGAATTAGAGAAGTCATGGCAACTCTCATGGTCTCATTCTCTGATGATTTGTTAAAAATTTCTATCAATTCTTGTATATTTTCTAGGCACTGACCTATTTCAACTAGAGATTGTCTCGAGGGAACAACAAATGTGATAATATATTTTCTCCCCAATTGAGAATTAAGACCACAATCTTTCATCACTCAACAACTTGGATAACATTAACTTCATCCTTCATCTTGTGCTAACATCCCTGACAACTCCAATTTTATGTGCTATACCTTATATGATTGTCCCTCACTTTGTTATATCATTGCACCTTAAAAATGATAAGAAACCAATAATTATAGTTATATGTTTTAACCCTAGACAAAAATTACCTACAAATGAATTCTTAAAAATTAAAAATAAACAATGGAGAGAACATAAAACAAATATACACAAATATTTTCCACTAGATCCCAAAGTCGGGTCTACCATATTGATTTTTCATTATGTTCCTTTCAATGTTAATATATATATATATATATATATACATGTCGAAGCATTCAAAAACCCCAATCCACTAACCTTGGATTAGAACATAACTGTAGTTCCCTTGACCAGATCTATAAAATACCATGGGTAGAAAACTGTCATGCCCAAAACCATGTGCAAAACCCATGCACAAAACCATGGGTAGGTCCTCCCATCGTCGTTGGGTCTACTCCCCTTAATTGGGTCCACCAAACTATTATTGGGTCTGCATAATTTCTTTTCCCCGAGGTGCTACCCCGACCCCATGCAAAGGGGTGATATCCCCCATGCAAAACCCCCAATAGGGGGGCCTATTGCCCCCCGCTACGCCCGACACAACATACAATGTGCGGGAATAATCGTGGAAATAATATAACACACACCCAACAAAAATACTCTTCATGGGGAAAATCTCCTTTTACAATGAGTACAATGTAAAGGAAAATATTTGATGATTCAGACTAGGTCACCTTAGTATGTATATAGGAGATAAGAAGTAAAGTTATAATAAAATGGGACCATGATTGGTTTTGTACATAAAAAGATAGCAATATAGATGTAATCACTCAATTTCTATGGATTAATAAGGCCTTTTAAGGTTAACATGGGACTTATATATGGATTAGAATGTCCCTCCACTTCAAACAAGTCTTGTCCCCAACACCTCTGTAACTATTGATGACTCTTATAGAATAAGCCATCTTACCATGCCATTTTATGATGTCTCCTTAATTTCTGGGTTACTTGGTTGCTTAATCCTTATTTAAAGGATTTTTTTCGACTTATATTATGATTTTCCCTTCATTTTTTATATGTAGTACACATATTGGCTAAAAATCAATAGCATAATCATGATCTCAATGAGATGGAAGACCCTTAAAGGCATTAATCCAAATACCTAGCTAGGTTACTCAACAACTTAATCCTCGTTTCAAGGATTGTTTCTACTTCTAATATGATTTTCCCTTCCTCATTCATCCTTATTACACTTCTCAGCTACAAATTAATAACATAGTCATGATCTCGATTAAGTGGAATAACTTTAGGAATTGATCCAAATACCTTGTGATGATTTTTGACAATTTTATGAGTTAATATGAATTATCATGGAACTTTTCTAGTATCTCAACGGGACCATACCTCAGAGCCTTGATTTTATTACCAGCTCCCCGTAGCCTCTCCTTATTCAATTGTAGCCATACTCTGTCTCCCACGTTGAACAATTTATCTCTTCTATGTTAATCATGTTTGACCTTATATTTATTTTTCTACTTCTATAATGTCTCTTGTACCTATAGATGGATCTACCTAATATTCTCTATAATTTTTGTAGCCCTCAAGGCATCTCCTATAATATCATCACTTACTCGTCCTTATTTCCCATATGCAATGTCTAAAGGTGAATGCGACAAATATCCAAAATAGTTTTGTCTATATATGGAATGTTGTAGATATATTCAGCTTTATGTCCATATTATCCCATATTATAGTCAAGAATGCACTGAGAAATATTGTATCCTTATCTGAAACGATGCTTCTTGGTATCCCAAAGTGCACCCATGCTTGTCCAAAGAAGAAGTTTGTTGCTTATTGCCCACTAATGGTTTTTTTATAGGGCATCAGAACACTGAGATTTTTGAACCTATAAACTACCATGAACAAATATTAATGTCCCTACTTGGTTGTTGGTAAACATCCAACAAAATCCATGGAAATTATTTCCCAAGGATGAGTATGTACATGTAAGGGATGATACAGATCATGCTTCTTATTGTTAAGCTTGTTGCTATAACAAAGAATGCATCCTTTTATGAACCTAGCTACTTTCTCTTACATCTTGGGCCAATACACATACCTCTGCAAGTTGGCTATGATATTCCCTACACCAAACTGCCTTACAACCATGGAGTTGTGAGCCTCTCTAATTAGCTACAACCATTCAAATTTAGGAACACATAGCTTATCCAGCCTATAGTGTAACTCATCCTGTAGATGGTAGTCAATGGTGCTTTCGCCATCATGCACATGACTTTTACTCTGCAACTGTTGATACACCTCCTTAAAGTCCTCATCCTATGAATATGCCTCTTTGTATGAATCAAGGGTGAATGGCTCCATGTGTATAGGAGTCCCTAGTGGCTATGATATTTTGTGTGGGTGGAATTTAAAGCATGTCAGTCAACTTGTTTGTGCTACCTTTCTTGTACTTTATCACCAAATGAAACTACTGTAAAAACCCCATCCACTTGTAATGCCAGGTCTGTTGTAGCATTCTCTAGGACTGCAAGTACTATAGTGGCTAGTGATCTATGTGGATTACTGTCTCCTTTCCCATTAGATAGTGCTTCCACTTCTTCACAAAGTGCACCAAGAGACATAACTCCTTGTCATAGTGTAGGGTAGTTGAGAATTTCCACATGAAATATTTCATAATAATAGCATAGAGGCCTTCCTCCATGCCTCAAGACTGCTACCATAGCATGCCCACTCACATATATCTCTACTTCAAAGGGTTGTTGCAATTTTGGTAATGCGAGAATTGTTCCTTAACTATTGTCTTCTTTAGCTCCTTGAAATCCCTCTGCTGATCCTTTCCCCACTGGAAATTATTGCTACTTTTTGTTATGGCGTGGATTGGTGCTTCTACTGATGAAAATGATGCTATGAATTTCCTTATGTATTGTGATTCCCCAATGAAACTCCTAACCTCAGAAACATTAGCAGGCACCGATAATTTATTGATGGCCTCCATCTTATGTAGGTTTTAACCCTGAACAGAAATTATCTACACACGAATCTTATAACAGAAAATAAACAATAGCGAGAGCATAAAACATAAAACAGATAAACACAGAGATTTTCCCCTGGATCCCAAATCGGGACGACCAACTTGATTTTTCATTATATTCCCTTTAGTGTTACAACACATATATATACATGCCGAAGCATACATAAACCCCAATCCATTAACCCTGGATTAGAACATAACCGTAGTTCCCTTGACCGGATCTACAAAAATACCAGGGGTCGAAAACCATCGAACCCCAAAACCATGTGCAAAACCATGCTACCAGCCATGGGCCATGAACTAACGAAAATTAAGGAACAAAATTTTCGGCAGAACACGCCACAGGGTCCAAACAGGGGGCTACCGCCCACGAGCCAGCATTAGCCCGGCTGAGAATAATGCACCCATGGTACTTAGTCCAGTGAAAGAATATAACACCCTTTGACATTCTCCCACTTGTTGTTTTCTTTCCACGGGGGAGCCTGAAGAGCTTAGTCATTGAGCCAGGTCTCTTCAACACCCATTGTTTCTCTACACCAAAGAGGAAAAGCACCACGAGTGCTCACAAACTTCGTCATGTTTTATCGCTTATTCTTCAAAGTGTCCACCTTTACCAGCAACAACCTTTTAGCCTCAACCATATCTCTAACAAAGTGATATTGAACATCAATGTGCTTTGTCTTTGAATGATAAGCAGGGTTCTTAGCCAAGAAAATTGCACTTTGGCTATCACAGTCTATCCTTATAGCTTGTTGTACCAACCTCATACTTGAACACAATCTCTGCAACCAAACTGCTTCCTTGCTTGCATGAGTGGCTGCTATGTATTCTGCCTCTGTAGTTGAAAGAGCCACTACAGACTGTATTTTACTCATCCAACTGATTGCGCCTCCAAATAGGCTAAACACATACCCACTTGTAGATCTTCTTTGGTCCAGATCTCCAGCCCAGTCTGCATCAACAAAACCACGAATGTCCAACATTCTTTCCAATCCTGGTCTTCACTGGTAGCACAAGCCATAATCACTAGTGCCACGTAAATATCTGAAAACCCGCTTCACTGTTGTCCAATGCTCCTTCCCTGGGTTTGACATAAACCTGCTCAATACTCCCACTGCATGTGCAATGTCTGGTCTAGTACAGACCATTGCATACATCAGGCTACCCACTGCACTTGCATATGGAACACGGGACATATACTTCTCTTCTTCTTGTGTCTTGGGACACTGTTCAGCAGACAGCTTTACACCTACAGGAATAGGAACATTCACCGGTTTACTATCCTGCATATTGAACCTCTGTAATATAGTCTCGACATACTTCCTCTGGTTTAACCAGAGCTTCCTCTTTGCCCGATCTCTCTTAATTTCCATGCCCAAAATATAGTTTGCAGCACCAAGATCCTTCATGTCGAATTTGAAGAACAGTTGGGTCTTCAAATCTTGGATAATTTCTTTGTCATTTCCAATCAACAACATATCATCCACATACAAGACCAAATAAATAACACGGTCACCAATTAATTTAAAATAAGCATAGTGATCCTCCTTGCTTCTGGTGAAGCCAAGTCCCCGTATATAGGTATCAAATTTCTGATACCACATCCTTGGTGACTGTTTTAACCCATATAGAGACTTCTTCAACCTGCATACCAGTTCTTTCTTACCCTTCACCATAAAGCCTTCGGGTTGCTTCATGTAGATCTCCTCTTCTAGATCCCCGTGAAGAAATGTTGTCTTCACATCCATCTGTTCTATCTCAAAATCAAATGCAGCAGCAACAGATAAAAGTAATCTAATAGAAGTAACTTTGGCAACAGGAGAAAAAATATCACCAAAATCAATTCCCGGCACCTGGGAATAACCTTTCACTACCAACTGAGCTTTGTATTTCTCCACCTTGCCTTCTACATTCATCTTCTTCTTAAACACCCATTTGCTCCCAATGGGCTTCCTTCCAGCCGGCAACTCCACCAGATCCCATGCATCGTTTTTGTGCAAAGATTCCATTTCATCAATCATGGCCTCCTTCCAGAGTTTTCTATCCTCTGAATCTACTGCCTCCCTGACAGTTCTGGGTTCATCATCAGTTATAGTTAAGGCAAAACCTGAACAGAAAGCAGATGGACTATACCTTTATGGTTGCCTTCTTTCCCGAACTGATCTTCTCAAAGCTGGAGTTTGTGGCTCTTCATCTTCTGAGTCTTCTTCTGTTGTAGAGTCTGATTCATCCTCCTTTAGCTAAAACTCTATCTTCTCAGGTTCCTTTGGTAGGACTTCATGTTTAACAACATCTTTCACTTCTCTAAACACCACATCTCGGCTGTACACAACCTTCCTTGTTTCTGGGTTCCAAAGCTTGTAAACCTTTAAACCATCCTTATACCCAATAAAGATGCACCTTTCAGATTTATTATCCAACTTGGTCCTTTTCTCCTTTGGAACATGTACATATGCATCACATCCAAATACCCTTAGATGTGAAAGAGAGGGTTTCTTACCGGTCCATACCTCATGTGGAGTCTTATCCTCCAACGCTGATGAAGGTGATCTATTAACTAAGTAACATGCAGTCTCCACTGCCTCTGCCCAGAATTCTTGTCCTAACCCGGTACCACTGAGCATGCTTCTTGCCTTTTCCATCAGTGTTCTGTTCATTCTTTCTGCAACTCCGTTTTGCTGAGGTGTGTATGGAGTAGTCTTCTGCAGTGCTATACCACACTTCTTACAGAACTCTTCAAATTCCTTCTTGCAGAACTCCCCACCATTATCTGTCCTCAGCGCCTTTATCTTCTTCTCTGTCTGATTTTCCACTAGAGCCTTAAATTCTTTAAATTTGTCAAAGACTTCAGATTTCTTCCTCAAGAAATATATCCATGTGTTCCTTGAGAAGTCATCTATGAATGAAACATAGTACACAGATTTTCCTAGTGATGGAACTGATACAGGTCCAAACACATCACTGTGCACAAGTTCTAATATCTTGTTTTCCCTCTTAGCACCAGAAGGAAAAATCACCCAAGTCTGTTTCCCATATACACAATGTTCACAGAAATAGAAATCCAGAGAACAATTAGACATACCTTCTACCATACCATTTCTGTGCAGTATCTGAAGGCCCTTCTCTCCAATATGTCCAAGCCTTTGATGCCATAACATGGTCTTTTCTCCAGAGACAACTAGGCTTTCCGCTCCACTTTCAGGAACCATAGAACTATTACACCCATCAATAACAGTGCTACCTTGTAGCTTGTATAGAGTTCCAGTCCGAACTCCCCGCATTAGTACCAGTGCTCCCCTAACCATCTTGCAGGAATATTTCTCGAACACTATTTTTACACCTGCATCATCCATCTTGCCTACGTAAATCATTTTTAGCCAATGTGCGTGAATTACAGACACCAGGTTGTTCTAATCCTTCCACTTTGTAGCTTCAGCTTGAATTTTCCACGTCTGACGATTCTGGCCTTTCTATCATCACCTAAGAATACATCACCGCCATCATATTTCTCATACTCACAGAACCACTTGCAATGGGGAGTGAAGTGAAAGGATGCACCCAAGTTAATCAACCATGACTCATCATCTACATGTGTATTTGAAGAAGAAGCCAAATACACATCCCCACCTTCATCCGAGGTGGTTTTTCCTCTGAGACCATGACCTTCATCGATCCCTTTCCTTCTCAGAGCTTTAGCCTTCGCATCCCTTTTGTAGCCCTTCCTTTCCGCATTTCCAAAGACACACCTTTACAAACTTTCCAGGAGATTTAGACTTCCTAGATTTAGATCTCCCACTCGAAACCTTATTCTTGTTTCTCGTTTGGGGGGACCGTCCTCGTACGTACAAGGCATCGCCATTCTGACCCTCGATATTTCTCCGTCTCATCTCCTCTGACAGCAAGGCTGAGACAATGTCATCAAAATTCAAGGTAGTTGTATTGCTACCTATTCCAATAACCAGACTGTCCCACGAGTCTGGTAGAGAGCACAACAAACTGATGCACTTATCTTCATCCGAGATTTTAATATCAACAGACGAAAGCTGACTTACCACAGTATTGAAGGCATTCAGATGCTCTGTCACTGAGTCTCCATCCTTCATCCTCAGGTTGTACAGCTTTTTCCACAGGAAAAACTTATTCACCAGAGACTTAGATTGGTACAAAGTCCCAAGTTTTTCCCACAAATTCTTTGCTGTAGCTTCCCTAGATACATTCAACAATACTGAATCTGAGACACAGAACCGTATTGTGCTCTTCGACTTTCGATCCAACTTCTTCCAGTCTTCATCTGATATTGCCGTTGGTTTAGTACCTAGATCTACCGCGATCCACTGATCTTTATCCACCAGCAGATCCTCCATCTTGAGCTTCCATAACTCAAAAATCTGACCATTAAATTTCTCGATCTCTATTTTTCCGCCGCTCTATTCTTTCATATAGAATCGATCAGCAGATCTCCCAGCCTGGGGGTCTACCTCGAGCTAGAGCAAAACCCTCCACAACAAGCGTCCCCTTGGGCGTGACTCAGATACCAAATGTAGGTTTTAGCATGAGCAGAAATTGTCTACACACGAATCTTATAATAGAAAATAAACAATAGCGAGAGCATAAAACATAAAACAGATAAACACAGAGATTTTCCCCTGGATCCCAAATCGGGACGACCAGCTTGATTTTTCATTATATTCCTTTTAGTGTTACAACACATATATATACATGCCGGAGCATACATAAACCCAATCCATTAACCCTGGATTAGAACACAACCGTAGTTCCCTTGACCGGATCTACAAAAATACCAGGGGCCGAAAACCATCGAACCCAAAAACCATGTGCAAAACCATGCACAAAACCATGGACGCAGACTACCCAGAAAAAATTAAGGAACCAAAATTTTCGCCGGGGCGCTGTCCCGGACCCCGACAGGGGGGGCTACCACCCCCCCTGTGACCCCCCTGTTGCGCCCAGTGCAAAGGGGGGGCTATCGCCCCCCCGCGCATGCTTAGTCGTGGAAAGAATATAACACATACCCAACACTTAGCAGGATATATATTTAGCTCTTCTCCACCTATCACATAGTCCAAAGACACCAAATACCAATGTGCAAAGAAACACTTTTGAAGACTTGATTGCAGCTCGTGCTTCTTGAATGTCTCCATCACCTCCATCAAATGTGAGATGTGCTCCTCCCAGGGAGCAATGTATACTAGTATATCACCCAAATATACAATAATAAATGAATCTATAAAAGGGCATAATACATCATTCATTAATCTCATAAACATGGTTGGTTTATTACATAGGAAAAATGGCATGACTAACCACTTGTACAAACCTTGTTTGGTTTTAAAGGAATTTTTCTAGGTATCTTCTTCTTTGTCTCGAATATGGTGATATTCAGACTTCAAGTCTAGCCTAGTGAAGTATTTGTATTGCTACAACTCATCGAGCAAATCATCTATCCTGGGTAAGGGGTATCTGCTCTTGAGTATGATTTTTTTCAATGCCATGTAGTCTATACACATCAACCAAGTCCTGTCCTTGTTTGTAGCGAACGAAGTTCATATACCTAGTAGAATAATCATAAGATATGCTATATGTAAATATCCATTATAGGAGATAAATATTTATATAGAAATGTAAAAAAAAAATATGAGATGTTGATTGTTATGAATGAGGGCCCACTCATATAGCTAGGCAGGTACCCTTCATGAACGATCATGTCCCTAGGGACATGCCTCTTCAATAAATAATTAATCTTAAGTTAACTATTATTATCATTATTGTTTATTTATATTATTTATATAAATTGTATTCATAACATTGCCTTCCTCTTCAGAAAAGCTTTGTCCTCAAACCTTTATTGCTACAAAGGTGTATCATCTTCTCTCTTTCTTGTAATCTATTCACATATTTTGAAATTATTCAATTTGTCATATTCGTTGATATAAAACGATAAGATCCTCTAAGTGATAAACAAAATAGTTGAATTGAGAAGGAATATAACCATCCTAAATCAATCTTCTGTGGAATCTTGCGATTATTGGAAACTTGAGGTGGATTTTTATCACAAGACTAAATTGTGTTGACATCGACAATTTTTGAAACATGAGTCATTTTTTTATTGTCTGAATGATATGGATCTGAAAACTAATTGAGATGTATTATTTTATGGCCTAGTTGCTAATATGGATTTCTTATGATTTGATCTCCCCTTAGTCTTTTTTTGGTGATTTCTTAATTTATTGGAGGTATCTGATTTCCTTTAGGTACACAAGTTGCTTGATTAATTACGATATCTTCACTTGAAATTTCTGATGTTTGAACTCCAACTTCTGAGTACGTCTTCACTTCAATTAGTTTATGCTCTTCTTGGGTTATAATATTTACTAGGTTAGTATTTGTTCCTTTTTCTTCAAACAGGATTGTTACCTCTTAAGACTTTGATGCTTCCTTTTGAATAAGTTATTCAAACTTCTATTGTAGCGACTTCTTATCATTCTTCAGATTCTTTATTTGTGTAAGTAGGAATTGATTATGATTCTTTAGATGTGAAAGTTCTTCATTTTCAGAATTGTTTACTTTACTCTTAGTGACATTATCTTTTAAACATTTGATTTGTTCTAATAACATGGGTAGGTCTTTAAAGTGCAATTTAAATTCTTCCTTCTATGATAGATTCTCGTTGAATTTTTTTTCAAGACATTCCTTTTCTTTTTTTAATTTTTGCTTTGTAGCCTTGTCCTTCTAGAACTTTGTAAGTAATTTTTTGACTATGGCCCCTTAAGATGCAAAATTTTTCCGTTTAAATCCATTATGCTTTGTAACATTGATCTTGAAGATCTTTATATTTCTTTTTTGATAGCTCATTTTTTTTATAAGTTCTACGAGTTCTTCTTTTAATATTTTAATATTTTAATCCGTTTATGTGCATTATATTGATATTCTTCTAGAGTAAACAATTTCTGAAATACTAGACAAAAGATTATGAGTTTTTTAAATATCAGCAAATACTTGAGTTATGTTCAACAAAGCAGACATATGATCCAAAACATAGAATTATGTATGGAACCCATAATTTCTTCATTCATTTTCAAACTAGCAATTTTTTTTAGATAAACTTAAAGTTAACTATAACACTTACCATTTTTTATAATCATAATTTTTTTTTGCAATGGTCTCTTTTCAAAAGAACCTTTAAATAATCTTTTAATTCTATTTCATATAGTTATATATATTGGTAGTAATAGTATTATAATAAATAATACTCTCTCCAATAAATATGTTTAGGTATGTTTTTTCCGATATTCTTTGGTAATATGTACTTAAAAGTACATCACCAATATATATATAGATATATAAATAAATTTTGAAAATATTACAACCCTCTTAATCCTATTAAATAAGAGAAGAACATCACATAAACCCACTCTACGATCCACTTTGACCATTCCCACTAATTCGTAATGATTCCGGGTCATAACAATTTCTTTGAATCAATGAACAAATTATTTTAATAATAATATAGTCGCTTTTTTTTTTTTTTTTTTTTTTATTAATTAAACTGAATCGTTTTATTATGGGGTATATAGCTAATTTCAATCTGTGCTTTAGTAGGGTTGTGATGTTTTCGACAGTCAGGTCCCTTTTTAAAGTTTCCATGGAAATAAAACTATCTCACACAGATTGTTAAATCGATGGTGGTGGTATGGCAGTGGCTGGGGAGTCAGATGGTAGCAAGGCACGAAATCTGAAAAGTAGAAAATGACGACGTGACAGAAGCAGGGCAACGACATGTTGGTTGTTAGTGGCCCAAGTTTGGTCATCTCGAGATAGAGGAATATGGCAGTGGTGGATAACTTATAGTGGAAGAAACTGATAAAGCGGCTGTAGTCGTTGACCACACGGGCTGCACTCGAACATGAGTTTGTTTTATTATTATTATTACTAGGAATTGCATCAGATGTTGCAAAGAAAATGTTTTAAGATATAAATTTGAAATTTTTTTTTTTCATATTTATTTCTTTTCTTAGAGTTGTTTCTGATTATCATTTGATTAAAATCTTGAAGTCTTTTACATTCTACCCATAATCTGTTTCTGAATGCATTGATTTATGCATTATTTTATGGAATGTCCACTTAAAATATTTGTGAGAAAAAATTAATCAGAGCTAAAGAGTATTTAATCTGTAAAAAAAAGGCTATCAACTTCTCCAATTTATTTTAATCTACGAAACTTGGATTACCAATACCAACTTCAATTGCAATGCACTAAAAAGCTAATTTTATCAAACAGTGTAAAAATGCTAGAGGTTCCACTTGAACTATTTCATTTTGTTGTTGGATTCTTTATGGCTGGTTGACTTCAAAAAAATTATGCAAATATGTAATAATTTCTTTTATATATTTTGATATCCCTTCAAATTGACCCATTTGTGAACCTCTGTCAAAGGATGAAAATTATGCAAATTCAGTTTCTTAGGTAAAAACCAAGCTTCTAAAATATGTAATAACAAAAATACAATTAGCGTTCTCAACATAAATACAAATCCATTCATACTAAGGACCTAAAAAGACTTGTAGACTAGACATGTACAACCATAAATATGCCTCTACCTCTTCCCCAATCAAATATTAGAGAAAGTTGTCACCAATTACAAATTTAAAGAAGTAGTTAGGAACAATTTCCATGTATTAGTCTAATATAATGAAATTATGCCTCAAATAAATGGCAAGAAGTGGTTAGGAACAATTGCCATGTATTAGTCTAGTATAATGAAATTATCCTTGAATCCATAGACATCTTTACATGCACAACTATGATTTCATAAGGAATTGACATAAATGCACATAGATGAATTTTTTTTAATCGAATTTTAACACTTTAATATTAATTTTAATGCTTTGTTGTAATTTCTTTAACTACTATTCTTTATATTATACTCCAATTAAGATTGAGAGTTCACCACATTTTTACTTCAAAGTTGTTAGTTGTTTTTTAATCTTTTCTCAAATGTGTTCGTCTTTTTTTTTTCTTTTTACTCTTTTCCGGTTTGAATAATTTCCTATTAATTATAATTATTTATTAGATTATACTTCAAATAAGATAGAGAGTTCATAACATTTTTACTTCAAAATTATTGGTTACTAGTTTTTTTAACATGTCCAATACATCATTCTTATCCGGCTAGGAATTACACTAGTGACTTCACATCAAGGAGTACCTTAAGAAAGCATGAATTGACTAGTGACTTGACATCAAGGAGTGGATGCTTCTCATCAATAAGTACCTTAACAAAGCATCTATCAAGACCCACTGACAACTCCTACTTTTTATTGAGGATTCATTGATCTACTGGAAAAAAAATTGAGTTTTAGTTGTTTGTGATTTTGTTTTTGCTCCTACTTTTTATTGAGGATTCATTGATTTACTAGAATTTTTTTATTTTTTTTTTGCTTGTTTGTGATCGCGACAAGTTTATTTCAATGCAAAATAGGAATAACAATATTTACTAAGCTTATTTCAATACGAATTAAGAATAACAATATTTATTTTTTTAATTGACTAAGATATTTGACTTATACAAAATAACTGATTTTCTTAAGTTATACATGACACAAACTATTTTAATAATTCATTTTTTATTTTATTTTAAACAATTGTTAGCTATCCATTTTATTTTTTAATTTTTCCAATTTTAATAATTTAATATTAATTTTAAACTTTAAGCTATTGATCTCTTACATACCATTTTTAAAACTATATTCTTAGGTTATTATTATGATTTTTTTCTCTTTTTTAATTTTAATAATTTAATATTAATTTTAAAAGCTTATCTGTTTGAAAAAAAGTTAAGAGAGAATCCTTATCACAGTCTAGGTTTTTAACCTAACCGGCAGAATGTTTTTTTTACCCCCCAGGATTTCAGGATTTTTATCATTGAATCTTTTGAGTATGAATGTTGTGCAGAATCGCTGACAAATTAAATTGTATTTCAAGATTTTTATCATTGAATCTTTCGACTTTGAATATTGTACGGAATTGTTGAAAAATTAGATTCATATTGTACAAAGTTGTTGATAAATTTAGATACATATATAGCATTCATATTCTGCAGAGTTGTTGATATATTAAAAATATATATAAATCCATTAAAATCAGAAAACTTAGAAAATAAAATTTAACCTCTCTTCATTTTCTTTTGTTTTTGGAGTGTTTTTTATAAAAATAAAATAAAGAAAATATATTTAAATTAAAATTGACAAAAATGAAATAAGGAAAATATATTTAAAGTTGCTGAAAATTGTTTATATTTAAAGTGATGTGAATTGTAGTCTATCTGAAAATAAAGGTAAATACCAATATTGTGGATTGAAAGACCTAAAAAATTAAAATAATTTTCAACTTACAAAGAAAAACAATGCAAATACAATATGGAGAATTTTACCCATTTATAAAATCTAAGAACAATAAATAATGATCCATAAAACTAATATATGTTGTAGGAAAAGTTCCAATTAAAAATGAAAATACCAAAAAAAACAATACAAAACAAATATCATAAATATCATATCACAATGTTTCGTGAAATAAATAATCTATATAACAATTAAAAAAAAAAATCGTGCATGTTATTCAAAAGGAGTAGATAGTTTTTCTTTGAAGTCCAAAATTTTACCTGGGCAACATTCCTATGGAGAAGTGAGAGCAAAATAACCTTAGCCTTAAGCCATCAAGAAAGAGAGGGCAACGGATATGCAAGAGAAATATTGTTATAGAAAAATGAGAGCAAAAATTCTTATGGATGGAGAAGTGAGAGCCTTAGGCCATCAAGAAACAGACGGCAACAAATCTGCAATAGAAACATTCGTTCTTAAAGTGAGAGCAGTGTTGGGGTTCCCATGTTTTGGCCAGATTGGCAAGACCAAAAGATGAGAAAACATCAGAACCACTTTCAGACCCTAGGATCTAGCCCTCCTAGGTCCAGAGAGGGATCTCTCTATGACAGTCAAAGGTTTTATGTTTTTGGAGCTCAAATTTAAGATGTTAGGCTAGTTATTGGCACAAGTTTTGTTTGTTTGATTTTGAGTTTGGTTGTTGGGATTCAGGAAGGAAGGGTTCAACATGAGACAATGCTAGGCAAAAGGAATTTAGGCAAAAGAGAAGTAATTCAAGGAATGTCAATTCCATTGGGCAATGGAGTCAAGAAAGGATTTACTTGCTACTCAACACGCAAGCTTTCAGTCGAGCTAGTCATCTAAAGCCTTGGATCCTAAAGTGATTGGGTGGTTTGGGACATTAAGGACTGAAAATGAAGGAGAACCATGTGATTCTGTCTATAGATCAGGTCAGAGGTCATTTAACTCCAGACCTGCTTGGACACAATCAGAGGCAGCACAAGGGAACTTAGAAAGGCTTAATTGGAATGGAAAGATCCTAGTGAGGCAGAGGCAAAGTTCTAAACCTCCCAGTGTTCTCAACGCATTCAACTAAATTCTAACAAACACATCTAAAAACAGATTCCATTAATTCATACATCAGCTAGCAGGAAATATCATCCACTACACTAGTTAAATAAATTGAAATCGATCTTTAGATAACACATTAGCAGAAAAACATTAAAGGCAAGGACAACAGAAGTATAGGGTACCTACCAAGGGTAAATCCTATACCAGATTTCTGATGCAAGCTAGAAGAACTGAAATGAAATGAACTAAAGGCAGAAATAGAAAAAACATCACCGCAACTTTAGATCAGGATCCAATGAAATGTGCTTGTCATATTAAATATCAACACCAATCAGGTACAACATAGCCAATAGCTTAGTCATTCAATCTGAATACATCTTCCTCAGCCTATCTTACAATTATGCCCAGAGAAATTGTCTCAAGAGAAGCTGCTTGCAATTCTCTGATATCTCATCAACAACCATTACAATATTTTCTCATGCATTTTATAGCTGAAGAGAAACAAAAGAAGTAGGTGAAGAACTAAATGTTGTATTAAACTCTTGAAAAGAAAGAGGGTCGAAGCCCATTCTGCTTGAATGCTGAGTATTTAATTTTTGTCACCCCTTTTATGAAAGAGTGATCTTCTCCGGACATGACTTTGACATATTTCGGTTTGCAGTACTCCGTGGTACTCCTGGTGATTTGAACCAAAATACAATAAACTGTCGAGAAGTCTGCCATATAAATGCTCTAGTAGTCTTGATCGGCTGTCTGGTGGAAATTTCCTCAGGGACATGGTGTGGAATAAAAATGGTATGGGCACCCTGTACTTACTGAAGAAAAACATTCTGTTGCAGTGAAAACCCTGATACTCTGATTTTTCATGCTGTACTTCTTGTGCAATCTATGGGTTTTAAATCTGTTTCCTTTGCCTCTAAAACGCTGCATAGGGCTCAAAAATCTTCATTTGTGTGCCCTAAGTTCTTTGTTGTTCCATTTATATCTGTGACTGTGAAATCTGTGTTTAATGGCGCTGGGACATTTTACAGAGTCTTAACCCTATCCTTGAATTATTGTCACATCAAAACACCTTCCCATACCCTTCTTCATTAATTTGATCTTTTCACATGGTCTTTCTGCATTTCTTGGCTGCTGTAATGAAGGTTATGCGATCATGGTGGTTTTTTGCCACCCGATGACCCTGTAAAACACGCAAATAGTTATGAAACCCATGTATGGGCCGGATGATGTGGATGATGAGAATGGTCGTGTAGCTGGTGGAGTGATGGAATGATGTAGTGAGATGGCGGAAGAATGCAACGAGGGTGGAAAACGGAGAAATATGGCGGACTGCAAGAAGAAATTTTAAATGAAAAACCTTATGAAACATGACCTTTTACTAATATATGGGACGGGAGGGCGGATGTACAACGGAGACACGTGGAAAATGATGTGGCGGGACCGGTCGACCACAAAACAGTCAACGGTGGAGGAAGACAGATCTGGACCGTCAGATCTCAAAGGGGATAAACGATGGGAAACACCGCGGAGAGAAACGGACGGTGGGCCAGGAGTACGGCGGCTATGGTTTAAACCCGGCGCAGCTTCGTTGATCGATGACCCTTGGATGAGGCACCCAAGATCTAACGGTTGATATGAATATCGTTGCGCGTCCTGTACTAAAAGTTAACGCGCGATGGGCAAGTGGTTTTGAAATCGTACAGGAGCCATTCCTCAATCGCTATGTGGAATCACTGGACCTTGGGGAAAAACCGCTTACCGCTCAAAGGCGGTGCGATGGAAACCAGGTTGTTTTCTGAACAGTGCGCAGGTGGGGACCACGAGGACAGGCAGACTCCAGACCGTCAGATCACAATTTAAATGGATGGCAATTGCCCTGTCGGGGTTATAATAGGGGAAACTCGAAAGGTTGTGGGGTTAACAATAACCATCCGATCAATAAGATCAACGACCGATGTTGCACCTGATACACATTGGAGATAGGCGCTTTTCAGTGCTGGCGGGTGGTTCCGGTGTTGGATCACGTAGAGGAAGAGGTGCAGGGTTAAGCGGGAAAGGGGTTGGGCCTGCTATAATGTAAACAATGGGTTTTGGGCCCCTTTTTAATGTATTTTGAGAGTAGGAAAAGGCAACGATAGAATGGAAAAGGGTTTATTAAACCAAACCAAGGGTGTATGCATGGTTTGAGAGGG
The DNA here is from genome assembly GCA_034641835.2 of Pinus albicaulis. Lineage (NCBI taxonomy): Eukaryota > Viridiplantae > Streptophyta > Pinopsida > Pinales > Pinaceae > Pinus > Pinus albicaulis. Next base: position 1,812,706,853 of record CM076575.1, read on the forward strand.
GCATGGGAATGATTTAGGAGCTTTGGGGGGGGGGGGGGGGGGAATTTGGGGGTAGGAAAAGGGAACTTTGACAAAGGAAAAAAGGGATGAAGTGGAGGTTTCTGCAGAGGTGCAAGGGGCAGAAAAAGGCCTTTTGAGATGGGAATCAACAGTGGAAATTTGTATAAGGCAAAGCATGGAGAGACTTCAAGGATGATGAGTTTTTAGGAAAATTCATTCCTTGAAGGCTCCAAAACAATCTAGCCCCCTGCTTGCTTGTCAAGAATTTCATAGGGGGGCTAACAAGCAGAATAACCCTCAGCCTTAAGCCATCAAGGAAATGAGGACAACGAATATGCAAGCGAAACATTTTTATGGAGAAATGAGAGCACAAATTTTTATAGATGGAGAAGTGAGAGCCCTAGGCCGTCAAGAAATAGACAGAAACAAATCTGCAAGAGAAACATTCGTTCTTATGGAGAAGTGAGAGCAGAAGAGCCCTCAGCCTTAAGCTATCAAGAAACAGTTTAACAAAAAACCGTCTTTTTATTACTTTTAAAATGTACCCATTGCCTACTCTAACTATTAGTCTTAATTATAAATTATTAATCCAATGGCATAAATATCTTCCATCTTTTAACATTATATCTTATGGTGCACAATGGTACATAGTAGTAGTTAGGGGAGTTGTTTTTAAAGAGAAACGCCTCAAGACATAATTATTATTATTATTTTGCACTCGACACGTGAGTTTGTTTTATTATTATTATTATTATTACATAATAATTTTATTAATATATATATATATATATATATATATATATATATATATATATATATATATATATATATATATATATATATATATATATATATATATAATCTCTTTATTTTTATATTATTATTATTTTTTAATATAAATTTTTTTAATATATAAATATATAGTTTATATTTTCTTTCTGTATCTTTTTGTTATAGTTGTTTATATATCTATATTTATATATATATGATTTTATTTTATTGTTTTCATTTTTTTTTTCTTTATAGCCAAAGGCCTGAATAACGATATGCGAAATGGATAAAATCTAACTCTGTATACAAAAACACTTCAATTACATGACAAGAAGGTTGATGAAAGCTTGATGGCCAAAATCTGAATTAGACTGGCTTTATGAAGCAGTTGATGTAGAAATTATATGCACTAAGCATGCATATGTCCAAGATCCACATGATCTCACACTATTTAACTTTATGCAAGATACTGAATCTATTCCACTTGTTAATCTTTTGTAGAAAATTTAATTGCACACACATGTGAGGCATAAACAAAAATTATCAATCGCACATAACACAGTTTTTAACTGGGAAAGTCTGAAGCTGAAAAACCCCAACTATATATTATGTAACATGGAGATCATATGACAATCTCATACAAACATACAGAGCTTATCACAAGCCCTCAGTACAATACAATCGTCATACACTAATTAGGCCTAATCTTGCAAATCCATGCACCGATCTTTGCCGCCTGGTAGCCTACCTCCACTGCACAATCTCTGCTGAAGAATAGCTTTGAATGAATTCAAATTACTCTTGGATTGACTGCACAATCCTCATTCGCATCTCCACTGTGTGCTTGATGCAATCAATGCATCACTAATAGTCACAACAGATAGTCTATCTTTCCCTTTCACCTATCTCTCCACTGGTCTCCACTGAAACTACCATGCACTGTGGCTAACTGCTATATTGTTCAATTGATTAATGAGTTATTATTTGTGAATTAATTAACTAATTAATTCACTCCACTCTCACTAGTGTATCAATCAGTTAGACTAGATATAACTAGCTCAACTGAGTCTAACTAAGTTAAACTAAATACAACTCCATAACTACTTCTTCCAACTATGTCATAACTCTACCACTTCAGTTATAACTGAATCCTCCATGCATTAGCTCCAGTAAACCCTTAGGAATAGCGTAATTCCTTCTGTCAGATGTTGTGCCACATCTATGCACTGAGCTGAAGTGCTCTGAGAGAATAAGTTGTTGTTTAGAGTCTGATTATTATTAAGAGATAATAATAATCAACATGCATCTATTTTTAAATTGATGATCTATAAATAGACTTCGCCCAATATTCTAAAAATAGAAATTCATCTATTTTTCCAACTTGATCAACCATTCACAAATAGCATCCTGCAACTTCTAAAATATGATCATCATGTCTAAAAATAGTCATAGTCTGAAAATAGACTTGCGCCAAAAATAGCCTTCTTGCCCACTTAGTGAAGGCGACTATTTTCACTAAGCTCATCATCTTGTTGAATCTCAACATTCCCTCTCAACAAGATAGGGATTATCCTTCACCCCGATCCTGCCTCTATGGTATTCAAATTTGCTCCTAGTGAGCGCCTTCGTCAGAATATCTGCATCTTGATCCTCCGTGGGAATGTACTGAAGTAACATGATCTTCCACTGCACACAATCTCTGATATGATGATACTGGATATCAATATGTTTAGATCTATCATGAAACATAGGATTAATTGAGAGTTTAATGCAACTCTGATTATCACAATGAATCACCGTGGGATCTAAATGTTAACCGAACAAACCAACCAGAATCTTCCTCATCTAGATAGCCTCACATGCAGCTAAACTTGATGCCATGTATTCCACTTCCATTGACCTGAGTGCCACAGATCTTTGTTTCATGCTGTACCAAGAAACTGTCGTATATGAGATACTGAAAATCCCTCCTAATGTGCTCTTTCTGTCTGTTGGGCTTCCTGCCCAATCTGCATCCCTGAAGCCATGGAACTTAACCTCATCTGTCTGTCTGTACCATAAACCATACTTAGATGTGCCCTGAGATATCTCAGGACATGCTTGCCCGCCTTCCAAAAGAGCTTGGTAGGCTTAACCATCGCTTGTGAAAGTTGGTTCACCACATATCATATGTCTGGTCTTGTATTGACTAAATACATGAGTGAACCCACCAACTGTCGATAAACAGTGGCATCCACTACCTCTGCCGATGTAGCATCCTCTTTCTTCCAATTTCCTGGAAGAGGAGTGTCGATAGGCTTGCAGCCTTGCATGTGAAACTTCTCCAATATCTCTTGGGCATACTTGCCTTGAGACACAAACAATTCACCTTCCTACTGCCATATTTCCAATCCAAGGAAATAATGAAGGAGGCGTAAATCATTTATGTCAAACTCCTTTGCAAGATTAGCCTTGCATGAGTGTATCAACTGCTCATCACCTGTTAGTATCAAATCATCAACATAAAGTACAATGATCAAAAGCTTACCCTCAACCACAATCTGGTATAGGTTTGCATACGCCTCACTCTTAGTGAAGCCAAGTCCAGTGAAATAGATGTTGATCTGAGTGTACCAAGCACGGGGTGGTTGTTTCAGCCCATACAACACTCTTTTGAGCCTGCACACATGCGACTCGTTGCTAAAGATCTCAAATCATTCAGGCTGCTCAATGTACACCTCTTCCTCAATGATCCCATTAAGGAACATAGTCTTCACATCCATTTGATGAATGTGCCAACCCATCTGCACTGAGAGAGCAAGGATGGTTCGTATGGAAGAATACCGTGGGACATGTGCAAAGGTTTCTTAATAGTCAATCCCCTCAATCTGTGAGAAGCCACAGGAAACAAATATTTCCTTATACTTCCCGACGCTCCCATCAGCAGCTTGCTTTACCTTGTAGATCCATCTTGATCCTACAACTGATTTTCCCACTGGTCTTGGAACAATCTCCCAAACAATATTTCTGACAATGGAGTCATACTCCTCCACCATGGAATCTACCCATGTGGGCTCCTGCGCTACTTCTTCAAAAGAATATGGCTCTGTCAAAATACACTTGCTCATAAGAGCCATGTATCCAATATATCAGTCAGGTGACTGTCTCTGTTTGTGCTATGATGTAGGTACTCCTACATTCTCTGCCGCATCAAGCTTTAGTCTCTCAGCTTCTGTGGTACGCTTCCTACCTTGTTTCATGTTTGGTTTTGCATGAGTGGACTTCTCCACTCCATGAATCTCCTCCTGTGGCCGATCCACATCCAAAGGTTCATCTTTGGGAACAAGAAGTTCCTCTTCCACATGCAAGTGTAGCTCCCTCTCAAGCAACAACTTCATGGCTTTCACCTCATTGAATTTTATATCCCGTCGCATAATAGTCATCCAATTGTTTGGAAAATACACACGATAGTTATGGGGTGTTTCTGTGTACCCCACAAATATCCCAACTTCTTCTTGGCATCCTTCGTCACATGAATGTAAACAGGTGAGCCAAAAATCTTCAAATGAGAAATATCAGGCTTCTTACTAGTAAAAGCTTCCTCGGGTATACTCATGCCAAGTACTCTATGAGGACAGCGGTTTTGCACATAAACCGCAGTGTTGCATGCTTCCGCCCACAAGTGCATCGGTAGGCCCTGGTCATGCAGCATCACTCATGCAACACCCATGATTGTTCTATTCTTTCTCTCCACGACCCTATTATGCTATGGGTTATGAGGCACTATGAGTTCTCTTTGAATTCCTTCTATGCTACAAAATTCTTTGAATTCGCCTGAGATGTATTCACCACCATTATTGCTCCTTAGAGCTTTCACTTGCTTCCCCGACTCCTTCTCCACCAATGCCTTGAACTCACAGAACTTTGAGAACATTTCACTCTTCTTCTGCATGAAGAAGATCCAGCATCTATGAGAAAAGTCATCAACAAATATCACATAATACATGTGTTTGTTGTTGAAGCAACTGAGAATGGTCCACACACGTCCGTGTGAATTCTCTCCAGGATTACCGAAGAATGGTTCTCCTTCTCATGAAAGGTGGTCTTCACAAACTTACCCATTGTACATTCTTTGCACTGATCTGGTTGCGCAAGAGTACCCTTGGGAAGTCCAGTACAAATTTGCTGCAAAATTTTCAAAGCGCCATGGTGAAGATGGCCCAATCTCCTGTGCCATAACTCTCCCTCATCCCGACTCACCACTTCTTCTGCTTTGCCCACCATTGCAGTGCAACCATCTACCTCTAGCTTGTAGATATTCTTAATTCGAACCCCTATCTTCTTGGTTTGACTCGTTGTTTTATGTCAAAGGAAAGCTTTTCCCTCACTGAAAACAAAATCATAATCTCTGTCTTCCAGCATTGCGACTGAGACCAAGTTCTTCTTTAGACTTGGAACATGCATGACATTCTTCAACAAGAATGGATTACCAGGCTCCCTCTCAAAGGTAATGGTCCCAATGCCAGTCGCACTGTACCAGCCATCATCGCCCATCTCTATATGCATCTAGAGGTCCTTCTCCTCCAAGTCACTAAACAAATTTTTGTCTCCCGTCATATGGAAATATGCACCACTGTCAAGATACCACCCCAATCCCATGCAGCTTGAAACCAAGCATGCGATCAAAGGAAAAATCCAACTCAAATTGTGAGGCTAAGGCCTCTCCAGCTATAGATTCAGCAGCCTGCTTATTCTTCTTCTTCTGTGGACAGTTAGTGGTGAAATGTCCATGTTCGTGATAGTGAAAACACTTCATTTTGGACAAATCTTTCTTCTTGCCTTTCGCACCGGATTTAGAATGATTTTTCTTCCCCTTCCCTTTCCTTGCTTTGGAATCCAAATCGCAATTCTCTTCATCTTCATTCTTCGATGAAGATCCATACCTGATACCCCGCCTTATCTCCTCCTACACAAGATCCGACCAAAGTCGCTCCCATCCTAGCAGTTTCTCTTGTCCATTGTCAGAGTCTTCGTAGCTATGCCAACTCTTCAAAAGCCCAAGGAGAGCCAAGCTGACCAATTTTTCTTCATCAACAGTAACCCCCACACTTCCCAGCTCATCCTTGCAGTGGACAAACTTCGTGAGGTATTTTGGAATACTGTCGCCTTTCTCCATTTTTATTTTTCTGAGCTTGTCTTTAAGCGCCAACTTCCTCTGGTCACTTCTACTTTGGAACAAATTTTTCAAAGCCTTCCACATTAAGAATGAAGTGGCTTTCCGTGAAGGCTGGACACAATGTGGTCCTTCACACCTTCCAACAGAATCCTCCTTGTCTTCGCAATGTTCTTTTGCCATGCAGCAAGTAATGTAGCTTTGCTAGATCCCGGCTTAGGAACATCACTATTGATGAACTCCTTCAGCCCATTATCCTCTAGTACCGCCTCCATCCTATCCTTCCAGGCTATGTAATTTGAGCTCCCATCAAGCGCATACTCCAATCTCAACCCATTGAAAGAAATTTCAATGTATACGCAATTTCTGCACCAAGAATCTTCTGTAGCAAATTCAAATTGTCCACCAGCATGAACTCACTTCACAATTGCAATATTCAATAAACAATGCTTTGATACCATGTAGAAATTATATGCACTAAGCATGCATATGTCCAAGATCCACCTAATATCACACTATTTAACTTTATGAAAGATACTGAATCTATTCCACTTGTTAATCTTTTGCGGAATTTTTTTTTGCACACACATGTGAAGCATAAACAAAAATTATCAATCGCACATAACACAGTTTTCAACTGGGAAAGCTTGAAGCTAAAAACCCAAAATATATATTATCTAACATGGAGATCATATGAAAATCTCATACAGACATACAAAGCTTATCACAAGCCCTCAGTACAGTACAATCGTCATACACTAATTAGGCCTAATATTGCAAATCCATGCACCGATCTTTGCCACCTACTAGCCTGCCTCCACTGTGAAATCTCTGCTGAAGAATAGCTCTGAATGAATTCGAATTAATCTTGGATTTACTGCAAAATCCTGATTCACATCTCCACTCTATGTTTGATGCAATCAATGCATCACTAATAGTCACAAAAAATAGTCTATCTTGCCCTTTGCCTATCTCTCCACTGGTCTCAACTCAAACTGCTATGCACTATAGTTAACTGTTGTATTGTTCAGTTGATTAATGAGTTATTATTTGTGAATAAATTAACTAATTAATTCACTCCACTCTCACTAGTGTACCAATAAGTTAGACTAGATACAACTAGGTCAACTGAGTCTTATTGAGTTAAACTAAATACAAATCCATAAATACTTCTTCCAACTGTGTCATAACTCTGCCACTTGAGTTCTAACTCAGTCCTCCATGCATTAGCTCCAGCAAACCCTTAGATATAGCGTAATTCCTTCTGTCAGTTGTTGTGCCACATCTGTGCACTGAACTGAAGTGCTTCAAGAGAATAAGTTGATGTTTAGAGTCTGATTATTATTAAGAGCTAATAATAGTCGACATGCATCTATTTTTAGATTGATGATCTATAAATAGACTTCGCCCAATATTCTAAAAATAGAATTTCATCTATTTTTCCAACTTGATCAACCATCCAAAAATAGCGTCCTGCAACTTCCGAACATGATCATCATGTCTAAAAATAGACTTGCACCAAAAATAGCCTGCGGGCCCACTTAGTGAAGGCGACTCTTTTCACTAAGCTCATCATCTTGTTGAATCTCAACAGTTGAGAGGCTAGAGGATCGAATAGATATGATACCAACGTAAAAAAAACAAGTTTTTATATGTAGTAGAATACTTAGAATATGTGATATATGTAAATATCCATTATAGGAGAGCAATATATATATAGAAATGTATAAAAAATATGAGATTATGATTTCTACAAATGAGGACCCTCTATATAGCCAAGAAGGTGCCCTTGATGAATAGAATTATCCCTAGAGACATGCCTCCTCAACAAATAATTATTATTTAACTACTATTATCATTATTATTTATTTATATTATTTATATATATTTTATTCATAACATTCTTTGGCACAATTATGATGAGTGGCCCACATGGTGATGTACTCGACCAAATGACACCTTGTTCGAGTAGCTACTGCAATTGTTTCTTCACCTCACTTTCTTCTTTAATAGGGTTCTTGTACAACTCAATTTTTGGAAATGGGGAGTCCGAAAATAGATGGATCCAGTGCTCCACTTCCCTCTTCGGGGGTAACCCTTTAGGCTCTTGGAACACATCCCTATATGCTTGCAACAACTCCTCTAGTTTTTGTTTTTGTTTCTTGGTACACCCCTTCAGGGATGCCTTGCCTCTTACTAAATTCTCTACAAACTTATTTCTCTTAAAACAATCAAACATTTTTTTTTCTTGAACTGATCAATTTCATGGCTTGGTTGGGACTTACAAGTGAAATTGTTGACTTGCATTTGTGCATGTTGATGATGAACGATTTTCCATCTTTAATGAGCTAGGATTGTTTGTATCTCTGCATGAATATTTCATCTCACATGTACATGTAGGAACTCCAAAACATGACTCCACATACATCAAGGGGAACCACATCTAGTTCTACTTCATCAATAAAATTAACACTGATAGCAAATCTAATCTTGCATTTTTTTGTTACCTTTAACTTTGCATCCTTATTTACCCACCCTAGTGGATATGGGTTTCAATGATCATGAACTTCGAGCCCCAAATTCTTGAAAAGCCATGTTGCAATGAGATTCACCTACGAGCCTGAGTCAAACATAGCATAAATCTTGCTATTCTTAACATATATCTCTATATGGAAGAGTTTGACCATTTATATCTCTTCTTATTATCAAAGGCTTTACTCAAATTCACCTCCTATCTCAAAATGATACTACTATCTCTTATTCTTTATTTCGATCGAGAAATTATAGATCTAGTAGTATTAGTCATTTACTTATTTATTATTGCATTAGATGATGATTATTGATGTATTAAGATGTACTAAGCAAATCTAGTTTGATATGGTCTCGTTTATAGAAGCCAAAGACTTACATTTTTTTTGTTTTTCATCTTTACTTTATCATCAAGGATTGTTAGCATTATAGACTAGTAATTGCATCCTTAGTTAGAATCTTTATTATTTCTACATATCAAATATATAGCAGGATCTGCATTTTTTTTTACGTCAGTTACAATCTTCTCTAACTATTACTCTCTTTGTATCATACTTTGTATATTATGTATATAGTTTACTAGTTATATTAACCTGTAAAATAACTTAATTAACTTAAAAGGTATGTTAATCATAGGGAAGGATTAAGCCTTTGTCTTTTCATTTTGCGAGAGTAAGGGTGTATAGGTCAACATAGCATAAAAACCTGTCGAGAATGAACACACCAATAAACTAGGGCTATTTAAAGAGCTCCAATCTAGGTTTTTTCTCCCTTGTTAACTAGGGTGCACATAACTCACGTCAATATATTTTTCTCCCGAAAAGGTTTCCCACGTCATATCTTGTGTAAGATGTGTGCATGACATTTAATTTCACTATTTTCTATTTTTTGAATAATTTTAATTTGTATGCATACACTATTAATAGTAATCTATAGATCTATAAATCTAAAGAGTTATAAAATTGTAATAGTGTATATTTTTAGATTTTTTAGCTATAATTTTATGAGATCTATTGTGATAAATTGTCCAGTGGAATATCCACGAGAGTTTAAAGATCAAGTGGAATGATATGGAACCAAAAGATACCACAAGGGAACCAATAATGATTCTCCAACAATTTCCCCACCTTCAACTTTGAGAAAATTTTTGCCTTTGAAGCGGGAGGGCATGTTAGGGTCCTACTCCAACCCCTTTATTTATATACATTGTAGACACTCATTGTAAGAATGACCCTCTTTGTAATAAAACCCAAATTAGTTAGTAGGCTTTCATTATAAGTGAGCTCATAAGTACTTAATATTATTTATCGATAGGTATATTGAGTAGAAGGTTATGTAAGGTTTTCTCAAGAATTTTGATTTTGTTTAGAGCATTACTCTTGGTTGTTCCCTCTTGAAGAGGAAACTGAACTTAAATATCTATTTTCTATTATAAAAGAGATGTTTCTTGGGGTTTATCTCTCTTTTTTCTTATGTTCCCGGGGTTCACACTATATTTCATATAACTTGTACTACAAATAATGCTACATGGATATAAAATAAAAATACATGATTATTACATGTTAAACATACACACTAAATTGTACCTACTTGGATCAACAATCTAAACCAATCTAACATATTACCGTAGTATCACTAATTCCTCCACCTAAAGAGTTTGGGAAAATAAAAGAACACACAAAAGAATTCACTAATAACTTGAATTTCAATTCCTAAAAAGGCTATAGAAAGAAGTTCTCAACCAAAATACTGAGAAGAGAAGTGTTAATCCATGTTTGCAATTTTAACAAATACTACCTAGCTGCATTACCACAATGGTAAGTCTAAAAAGATTAAATTCAGATAAAGTTTAATGTTATTCTTAAAGCAAATTCCAAAATCAACTGTGAGACTATATAAATTAATATGTGAAGAAAACAATATTATCAAATAATTTGGACCTTATGGAAAACTCAAGAATACTTGTTAATACCAAACTAGTCAAACACACTAAACTTATTAAATAAATCTTTATATAAAAAATAAAATAAAATTATATTACTTAATATAAAAGCCCTTTATTTTGGGTCCCTTTCTCTTTTTTGAATTTTGAAATTGAAATACTGAAATTTATCCAATTTTATGTTAAGTTTAAAAAAATAATATTTCAAATTACATAAAACACATTGATTTAAAAATTTATAAGTTGAAACCAATATTTAAATTGATCCATTATTTTAAAAATAGATGAGCATTCATTACATGTTTACAATTTTAAAATTTACATTTCTCTTCTCTTTTCCCACACCAATGCATTCCAATATTCTAAATAATCTTTCTCAAGATTAATTATATAATCTTCATTACTCATGTCATTCATAATAATGCATTTAGCATTATTTAAATAAATGGTATAGAATACTAGATGTTGACCTTGTTCATAAGTATCTATTTAATATTTTAATGACATTAAAACTATCTCGCATTATTCAAAACTTATATAATATCCAATGTTTACTTTATTAGTAATAATTTATTTAATATTTTAATTACTTTGAAACTATCAAGATGGATATCAATATTCATAATGACTTATTTAATATTTTAATGAAATTGAAATTAAAAAATTGAATTGCATATTCCTAATCATTATCTCTATACTTATGCCTAATGCAAATTAACCAAGACTTGTCAAGATGATCCTTCCTAAAATGTAAGACTATTTTAGCTTAAATATGTATACATGAATCCAACAATACAATTTCTAACAAGATTGAGATGTCTTGTTGTTTAAATTATCTTTTTAGATACATAAATGGATTCAATATCCTAAAAAAACCCTTAAAAACTTATATTAGATTTTGAACAAAATTAAGTAGAAACTCTAAAAAAAATTATTTAATTTATTAGTTAAACTATATGACTATATATATAATGTTTTGCTTTTTAATTAGGTGATATAATAGTCTAACATTTTAGAAAAGATCATGTTAGTAGATTTAGGAGTCAAATTCCTGGACAAATATATCCCTCGTCCCACAAACATGAAAACCCAATTATAATTCAAATGGGAAAATAATTTCCATTTTGTTTCACTTAACTTTATTAATGTATCTAATTCATCATAAATTTGTTATTACCGCGTTTGACATTTGAATGGTACTTTCTTGGGTCCACACCTAAAATTGCTTTCAAACATTTCTTAAATTCACCATTACTTCGTTTGACATCGAATAGTAGTTTTCCTGGAAAATCGCGAAAGTCGCTTTTTGAATTTAATTTTACTCTGCAAACGCAACGTTATAATTGGATCCGCGCAGCAGATTTATTATTGTTGGTAGATTTGATTGTACTGGCTGCAGGGTTGGATTTTGGTAACAACTTCCTCAAACTTTGACGGTCTGTTTTTTTGGCAGTTTTCTTTTATTTTTTTTTAACGAGTACAGTATTCTTCTGTCAAATGTTTTTGGCATTTTCTTTATTTTTATGACGGTTCCAGTATTCTTCTGACGGTGTAGAATAGCTAAAATGCCTCACGACAGAGAATTTTATCAAACCCATGAGAACAAACCTGGATGGGCGTTATAAAAATGTCCTATTATAGGTATCACTATGTAATTCACATGATTTTTTTTTTTGCATTTTGATGATTTTTTTTTCAAATTTTCTATTAATAAAAATGAAAAGTTAAAAAAAAAAACTAAGTTTTTTTTTCTTTTTATCTTTGTGACTTTTTGCCAGCAGGCTACATAAAAAGCTGTAGAAATAATTGCCAACTCATTATTGCTAGAAGAGTGTGGCGCTTCTTTATCTTAGTTTGAATTCTCAGAAACATGAGCAAGCTTTGTATTCCCAATCAGTGGATTTTCAGCAATAGTTGGAGAAAATGGCTTTTCCTCATGTTCTTTATGTTCTTTCTCCTTTTCTTCTCTCTTCTCTTGTGTACCATGCTGATTTCCTGCTTCTGATTGCATTTGATGTTCTTTCAATTCTTCATCCTCATCATCTCAATGCGGCAGACCCTGAAATTGCCATCAGTTTTTCTTTTGTGGCCTCTTGTTTGTTTTTTCTTAAATACAGTGCGTGTGTTTTGCAAGTGCCATGTTTGGTGGCACACCCTACATCTAAAAGTAGTGTTTTCGAAGTCTAATGTTTATGTCCACTTGAGGTCTTTGTGTATTAGGCCTTTGCTTAAATCCATCTCCACACAAACATCAGTGAAAGTTAAAATATCTATGTCCATTCTCTCTCGGTCCAGCTTTATGAACTTTCCTAGATTCCTAAATTTCCCAATGTTTTCTAAGACCTGATGGTGCCAAAAAAGGAGTCCCCGGTTATGTAACTTTACCCAAATAGGCATTTTAGTGACCACCAATGAGTTTGCATCATGTTATCCAAACAGGCATTTTAGTGGCCACCATTGAAATTCTGTCATAATCGAGGAACCATAGGGTTAAGAAGAGGTATGCTCTTCCCCAAAACCATGGTCCATCATTTGTGACATAACTATAATATGCTAGATTATCAAACTAAACCAAGAAGAAACATTTGCATTTTGAAGAATTTTTTTTTTTTTTTTACATATATATTTTGCAGGATATGTTTTAAAATAAATCAAAAAATTTAATTTATAATGTAATTTTTATTAAAATAAAAAATGGTATGTAATATTTTTTTCAAATTTTGTTTTTCAATTTTAAGTTGGATTATATTTTTATTATTTAAAATGTTTTTTTAAATGAATTAATGATGTATTTAATTGGAGTATTTAAGCTATATAAATTAAGTAACTTATGATTATTAAAAACATGTTAAATTTGGAGTCAAATTAACTTAAAAAAAACTTAAAAAAAAAAAAAAAATTTACATAGATATCAAAGAGCCATTAAGAACTTAAGATGACTCATCTTGGATTTCAAGTTCCATAAGATGATAACATTAAACATATCTAGAAAAAAATATAAACCACATAGATACACCATTGAGTTTGTTGTTCATCAAAAATTGAGGAGGAATATCAACATAGTAAAAACCATAACTTCAAGAGGCCATGCTGAAACATCATCCCATGCAGAAACACCATCCATGCACCAATAAGTGAGACAATTTTCACCTATGATGGATATCACTAAAAAATGTCCATTTGGACCGACAACCACAAGTGCTCTATTTGAGACCCCTGGTGCACCATGTTCTCATAAGAAAAGTCATAAATCAAGGCCAAACACATGGACAACTCTATTGAACAACCAAGGTGGCCACTCTCTCAAAAAGATCCATCTAGTAAAAACATCAACACCTACATGGTCTTGAGAGTATACCAAAAACTCTGCAGAAACAAGAAGATATCACCCTTTCATCAATAAAATCCTTAGAGTCACAACAACCATAACTTGACACCTCAATGAAAAAGCCCAATCCCTACCCATCACCCCATCCATCTTTCAACGGATTGAAAAACATCCATAATAGTACTAACCTAGAGACTCCACATACAGACCATTTCCTTTTTTTTCATTTAATATGACTAGACATTAGTTGAATTGAGCTCTAAAGATATTAAAAGTTGTAAATGGACCATTGGTATATTTGGTGCTCATATTTAGACCAGAATTAAGCTCTGTATACATCAATAATTAAACACTATATACACACTCCATCTCAGAAAAAAAAAAAAAACCACCTCATCTATCTATTAATTAGATTAATTTTTACAAAAATACATCAATAATAAATCTATAAACCTAGATCAATAATAAATCTATAAACCAACTGAACATGATTTTTGATCTTGTTCTCGTGACGTTCAAATGATATTGATACTGATATCTTATTTAGATATTTTTGTTTTATTAGGTTTTACTCCTTTTTTTCTCCCTTTGTTCATTGAAGCACAACTGCAATCGTTAAATCATAATTCGTTGTTGGCAGCGAGTCGCTACCCCTGAATACCTGAGTGCACCTATTATTAAACACAGACCAATTTCTTTCAGGTCTTATATATTTTCCTTTATTTCTTCAAATTCTTGGTTCTTTGCATTTTGTTGTGTAAGCTTGTTCATTGTAGCACAACTGCAATCGTTAAATCATAATTCGTTGTTGGCAGCGAGTCGCTACCCCTGAATACCTGAGTGCACCTTTTTTTTCCACAGAAAAAAATCGGATTTTCTATATATTAGAGAATCACAGAGCATATGCAAAAGCATTACAATAAACCGACCTGAAACCCTTCGAGGAGGGAAAAAACAAGGCAGTTATGACTACCTTGAGTACTCATGGTACTACTAAGGCTGCCAGAGCAGAAAAAAGAGAAAATGTCATCAAACTGTTCACTTCCTGTCTTTCCTATCTCCCGGCATGATGCCGAAACAGAGATAAGGAAGATATAAGAAGCCAAGACTTCAGAAACTCATGAAAAATTACCAGATATTGTGCAATGGTAAAAAACTGCTAAGATCGGTAGTGGACACTATTCCGATCCCAGAACATCTCAAACAGCAGCATATAAATAGTTTTTTGTTTTGACTGTTTACACAGGCCTCCTCGGACGAGGAAAACAGCCTGTTTTGTGGAAAGTGTATCAACATGGTCCATGGAATATATACAAAATCATCACAGTAAAGATGAAATATAACCAGAAAGTTTTTAAAACAACACAAACTTGCAGAAAATTAAAACATATTGCTGACAGCACAGCATCAACCGAACTCTGGCTGATCCAGAGGAGTGATCACCCCCTTATCCATCTCAGTTACTGCCCAGGTCCCCAGAGCTTGCTGTACACCTGCTTTAGATAAGGTATCGGCCTTCTGATTTCTTTCCCTGTAAATGTGGCAAACAGTAATATCATGAAAAAAACTTTTGATATTCATAATCTCATTAAGCAAAGGAAGTAAAATGTAATTTCTGCATTGTTGGGTCCTGTTGAACCAGTTCACTACATTCTTTGAGTCACCGAAGATCTGAACCTGTCTCATTTGTTTCAAGGAGAGCCAACATAGTAAGTGGTGTAAAGACTTGAGTTCAGCAAAATTATTTGTTCCCTGCCCCAGACCTACTGATGCTCGAAAGGATTTATCAGTATTTTCGTGTATAACCAAACCTGCTCCACATTGTCCATTTTGGTCTACTGCACCATCGAAAAAAGCCCATGGAACAGATTCTCTGATGAATTCTGGCTGTATGGAGCGAGAGCTGGATTGACCTGATGAGGGTGGAATGCTGTCAAAAATGGATACCCCTGTCACAGCCAATTTCCCAATAGGGAAAAGGAGATCTTTGAAGATTAGTTGATTTATTGCTAGCCACATGCCCCAAGATATCAAGAGAGGTAGGGAGCGGATTTTGTCATCAGAGGTTGACTGCCACCATCGATGCCAAGCTTGCTGTATACTGTCTCCTTCCCATCTGAGAGGGGAATTGATAAGTCTCAATGTTTCTGCCCACAGACTGGCATTGTAAGGACAAGTTAGGAATAAATGCAGAGTTGATTCTTCATTTGTTTTGCAAAGAGAGCACCAGCCAGGACCAATTTTCCCCCTTTTCTGCAAGAAATCCCAAGTAGGTACCTTTTTCTGTAGGATGCACCAGAAGAAGAGTCTGGTTTTTGCTGGACATTTTAGCTTCCATAGGGGCTTAGACCACCAAGCAGGGTCTTCCCATCCTTGTTGGGACATCATCCACTTGTAACCCATCTTAGGGGAGTAGATTCCAGTCTGTGCATGAACCCAAACTAACTCATCACTTCTTTCTGAGATCCGAACAGAAGAGTTTTGAAGGTCCGTCACATAGAGGCTCCATTCCTCCCTCCACCTTTCCTCCAAAAGAAGGTCGGCACCTGTCAGCCACCCTTGTCTCCAGATGGAAGTTGTCCATGGGTTTGCCACTTGATTCAAAAATTGATAGCCCCTTGCAGTCAAAAACTGTCTCAGGTCGTTTGATAGGGCATATCTTTCCGAGCACCCCACCCAGGGGTCACAGCCAATCGCCCGGAGCTCAAACCCTAACCAGGATTGTAATCCACATATCACATCTATTCAATACCTGAGTGCACCTATTATTAAACACAGACCAATTTCTTTCCGGTCTTATATATTTTCCTTTATTTCTTCAAATTCTTGGTTCTTTGCATTTTGTTGTGTAAGCTCAGTGAGCAGAAGCAAAAAGATATCACCTTTTTATCAATAAGATCTCTAGAGTCTCAACAACCATAACTTAACACTTCCATTAAAAAAAAAAGTCCAATCCCTACTCATCACCCCATTCATCTTTTCAAAAGATTAAAAAAAATTCATAATAGTACTAACCTAGAGACTCCACATACAGACCATTTTCTTTTTTTTCATTTAATATAACTAAACATTGGTTGAATTGAGCTCTAAATATATTAAAAATTATAAATAGACCATTGGTGTATTTGGCGCTCATATTTAGACAAAAATTAAACTCTGTATACATCAATAATTAAACACTATATACACACTCCATCTCAAAAATAACCACCTCATCTATCTATTAATTAGATTAATTTTTACAAAAATACATCATTAATAAATCTATAAACCTAGATCAATAATAAATCTATAAACCAACTGAACATGATTTTTGATCTTGTTCCCATGATGTTCAAATGATATTGATACGGATATCTTATTTAGATATTTTTGGTTTATTAGGTTTTACTTCTTTTTTTTCTCCCTTTGTTCATTGAAGCACAACTGCAATCGTTAAATCATAATTCGTTGTTGGCAGCGAGTCGCTACCCCTGAATACCTGAGTGCACCTATTATTAAACACAGACCAATTTCTTCCAGGTCTTATATATTTTCCTTCGTTTCTTCAAATTCTTGGTTCTTTGCATTTTGTTGTGTAAGCTCCGTGAGAGCTTCCAGGGTTGCGTCCTCAAAACCAAACCATGGTGATAATCTCGTTCATACTATGTTTGTAAAATAATGTTACAGTGGTCATAATCTAGTTAATACTATGTTGATAAGAGAAAAATCTCTCTTAACCTTCCTCCAGTTTTTCTACATTTGAGGAGTATAGGATAGGGCAGTATTGACCATGTGCTGTATTGGGTAAACAAATATTCAAATGGACCGGAAGAGAATATGATAATGAGCATAATCTAATTTAATATTACAGACTAGTTAGGCCAACTTCAACTTCAAATTGATGTACTACACTGTTGAGGCAGATTTATGTGTGAGATAGGAGACCCTTCTCTGGAGTTATTAAACTATTTAGTTTGAGGAGGTCTATACACCTTGCCTCAATATTCAGTTGTACCAAATTTACAAAAACTGAATTAAGTTTACATGTTTGGTTTTCTAAAATTGATGTTTTCTTTACCGGGTTCTATAAAGTTATATTACAGTTGTTTTCTTTACTGAGTTCTATAAATTTAAAATTGTTATTGCTAGAGAATTGGTTGGGTGGATTTTAAAAGTTGGATTTTTCCCATTTGCAAATTTTCACATTCTTGGTTGTATTGAATTACCTACTTTTGCTTATAGTTGTGTTTGAATAGTATAATTTTGCATTGGATTTTGGTATTTGGTTTTATGTTTTGTTAGTCAGATTCTAGGGTTGCTAAATTTGCATTATTTTGAAAGTGCAGATTCTTTTTTTAGCTTTGTCAAATTAGGTTTTTTTGAATTGAAGATTTATGTATTTCATTTAGTGATTTTTCATGATATTATATGGATTTATTTATTTATAGGACCATAATGAATTCACCTATTACTCCAAGTTATCTTAATTGAGTTGTGTTTCATTTTATTTGTGAATTTGGGTGAATAATAACAAATAATGTAATCAAAGTAATAGGTCTAGTCATGTTGACACAATGTGTGGTTGTGTTGTATGTCTCAACTAGGAATTAATCAAGCCAATTTTGCACTTCTTGTTGTTGTCTATTTTGGAGATTCCAATTTTAAAAATAGTAATATATATTTATAAAAAATATATTAAATATGTATTTGAGCATACCAAGAACCATTATTTAGGTTATATTGCATCATGGTTAGTTTTGATGTCGTGTTTTTATTTATCAAAATTTGAGTTTTCTAATCCCTTCACATTACAGTGGACCTTGAAATGATTTTATTAAAATTTGTTTCAACTTATCTTTCTTCAAAGAAAATGTTATGAAACAAAAAAAAATGTACAACCATAGAATCCTACTTATCCCTAATCTTATTCCTAACTGTTGCTAATAATTTTATGGAATATGTAGAAGCTTTGGCCTTAAACAACTCATCTTAAGCCTAGATGTTGATATTGATTTGTTGACGATATCTTTGTTGTTTGGCATTTGTTAGTGTACACCTAAGGAGCAACGCTCAAAGTAGGAGTTGTCATTGTGATCCCTATTCTAAGCGTTGCATCTTAGATGTACACTTTAGGCGATAACATGGGAAATGATAATTCATTTTCTCAAGTGAACAAGCCCTTTTTTTAAAACTATCATTCTATGGTTAAAAATCCTCCTTCCTCTCTTTCAACAACCCTCATTTCTCTTCCCTATATCCAAAGTATTAGAGATCATATCTCTTATATTTTTGCTAAAAATAATATTAAAATTCTCTTTAAACGCAATAAAATATTTTAACAATTATTCAAATTAGCTAAAAATAAATATATCCCATGCTTAACAAAGGAGTTTATAAAATTCTTTGCTCCTATAGAAAATCATACATGGATCACACTAGATCATTTAAAACCCATATGAAAGGAAATATGGCTAACACCTTTCATAATTGTGTTTCTAAGTTAATTATTACTAAGAATTCATGTCATTTTCTTTGACTCGTGTAAAGATTCTATTTTTCAAACCTTTTTACTCATGCAATATTATTGGACAAACATTGGAAATTGAAAAAGACCCTAAAAAACTTTAATCTATAAAATGATTAGAAACTTAGTAAATTTAAAAATCTATTTTTTTATTTTCATCATTAACCATTCCTTTAAAAAAATTATTTTATTTTATTATTTATTATTACTATTATTTAATTTTATATTTAATTTCATTTATTAATTAGTTTTAATTCTTTCCTTTAAAAAAATTATTTTATTTTATTATTTATTATTACTATTATTTAATTTCATATTTTTTTTTTCATTTATTAATTAGTGTTAATTCTTTCGTTTAAAAATTTTATTTTATTTTATTATTTATTATTACTATTATTTAATTTCATATTTTTTTTTCATTTATTAATTAGTTTTAATTCATATCTGTTGTTTATCATTTCTAATGGTATTCTCCCTTTTCAATTGTTTTACCCTTTTCAATGGTTCCTCAATTTTAGCCATTTTTAAGCATAAAATCTTAACAATTTATATTTTCTTAACTTTATTTATTTTAGTTTTTTTAATAAATATGTTTTATTTTCAATGACTCTTCTATTATTTCTAAAATCAACCATGCTCATCTTAAATTGAAATTTCAAAATTCAAGTAACAAAATTACATGTGATGAGTAGATGAATTTTAAAAAATATGTTATTGTTTTGTTTTCATTCATTTCTTTTCTATTAAATTCACTTATGTTACTTTTTAGGATGTGTTAATGATTATTGAACTAACAATAAATAAACCAGCTAAAATCC
Source organism: Pinus albicaulis (assembly GCA_034641835.2). Classification (NCBI taxonomy): domain Eukaryota; kingdom Viridiplantae; phylum Streptophyta; class Pinopsida; order Pinales; family Pinaceae; genus Pinus; species Pinus albicaulis. Next base: position 1,812,726,899 of record CM076575.1, read on the forward strand.
ATATTAATTATAGATCTATCAAGCACCGAGAGGGATCAAAGCTCTCTAAGTGCAAACTTTTTTTTTAGTGTAAAACTTAAGGAAATGTTTCCAACTCAAGAGATTTGATCCCTCTAGATGCTTTATAGATTCAGAGTTAAGATGGATCTAGGCTAGTTTCAGTCATCCACAACCACACAATTTTTTTTTAATATATGATTAATCTAATAATTTAAATATGTTGAACATTTATATGAATTTGATGAGTTCCCTCTCTTCCAAATCTCATGCACATTGGACCTGTGCATGAGATTGAAAATTCATAAAACTTACAAATTTCAGAAAAAGAACAAACCCCTAAGACAGAGAATTTGCAACCCAAGATTCGTTGAACGCACCTACTCCACCACAAACACAAATTAAGACAAAAAATTCTCCAACCAAGGGTCGTTGAATGCACCCACTCCACCAAATACCAAAATGACAACTAGGAGGTTCTATTGTGTGCATAGCCCACTGAATATCACTTTTGTGACTAATTACACAAGCCCAGAAGATTGCACAACTGCAACCATAATCCTAACACCACAAGAGAAAAAACCACATATGAAGACCACAACCAAAGAGAATGGGTTATTTGTAAGTCACATAAAGCTACGTCGTAAGGGTATTTGCGCCACTTACAAAAGTTGAAGCTCCCACTCTCAGTGCCAAACCCGCAAATGAGATTTGAGACACAAATAAAGTGTGCTTCGGAGTCCCAGATGTATGCATGAGGGCTATCCCTGAAACAAAAATTTGCATAATGGTTTTTTGTTGCGCTTCACCGACGTTTTAGCTTCTAGGGCGAGGACGCATGGTCACCCACATTCAATATAACCACCCTGCACCCACTGCTCATCGCCTGCTTCACATCAACCATGCCACAATGCCTGCAACCCATTGTAATGTCTACCACCTCTTCTAGAGAGTTCGGACGCCTACCCTCCCATCCATTAATCTCTTCTTCACAAGGAGCATGTCTACCACATGCATTTAGGGGAAAACCTTGAGGCCAGTTGGCTCGTTGTATGTCCACCCCTTTGAGGGGATATAGAAATTTTACCTATTAAGTAAATTCTTATTATGTTTTTTTTTAATTACTTTTTATATTATTATTTTTGTAAATTATGAAAATATTATATATTCTAAGTAGTTTTGCTACTTTTTAATTATGAATATCAAAGAAATTAAAATAATTTTTCTTTTGTATATAAATATAATATAAAATTATTATGAAATTGCATTTAATATAAAATTGTTAATTTGTATAAATGGATTTTTTTTTTTTTTTAGATTTTAAATTAACAAATTGATTTAATAATTGTATAATTGAATTCTTAGTAAAATCTAAATTTCATAATGAGTCTAAATGTGAATATTTCCCAACAAAAAAATTGAATTTATCCCATATCAAAATTAAGTTTAAATTGACTACTATAATGTCCTTATAAAATCACAATTTCCAATGTACTAGAATAATCACAATTTCCATTCACACAACCAAACATTTCAATGTTTGGTTGTGTAACATCAAATGCAAATGTAATTAGCCTTTAGCTTTTTCATTTGTAAAAAAACAAATATTAGATGCAATTGTAATTAGCCTCAATATTTTCACTTGGAAAATAAATTTTGATGGTTGTAGGTGGACTTTGGTTAATATTCTTAAGTCTTGGTTTTATTTTTTTCTCAATGTTTGTTGGAGCGTGGTCCCCAAGTCCTACCATTTTTTCTATATTTTGTAATAGTTTAGCCTTGAGCGGGGGTTTTGGGGCCGGTAAAAACCCCTCATGAATTGTAATGGGTCAAAGGGCAGATCAAGGGGTCACAAACCACGGTTTGTGGACCATAGAGTAGCATAGGCTAATAGTATAAATAGATCAATAGCTCGAGTCTAAGAAGTTAATTTTTGATAATTCTGAAGGTGAATAATAGATTTGTATACGTTGTGATATTTTGTGCGGATTTGTCTGGGTAGAAGGCTCCTGTTGGCTGTGTGCGCGGAGACCTTCGTCCTATTGTGTGCGAACCCCGCTAGCTATTGAAGTGTTTTGTATGAAGGATCTTCACTGTTAAGTAATAAAGAATATTGTTGCGGATATTTGAGTTCTATATGCATTTGTTGATTGTGCTATGCATTTTTTTGCAACTTGTTTCCGATTTATGTATTGTCTGCAATTAGATCTCTTGTGCAACTGTGATAGGGTATATATGAATGCTTATTGGATGGATCTGATGGTATAAGGCTCTGATATAATGTGTTAGAGGTTATTACTTGATTTATGATTACTGTATTAACTTATGCAAGATATTCTGCATATTTGACCTAAATCTGTCTTAAAAGGGTTTACTGGTTAGGGATGTTGTTGCAAAGGCCTTTTTATGGTTATTTGGGATCTTAAGGCACCCACATCATTCGAACCTCTCTGAGGGTGCATAAAATTGGTTCCAACACCCCCCCATACTGCTTAAGGTGAGACTTTGACTTGTGCAAGTAGGTCACTCTTGAAAGGGCCAGTAGTAAGAGGGTTTTGTTGGTTAACCTCAATTCCAAACCTGGGTTAGGACCCCTCAAGCCATCAAGTGGTTTCATTTATGGGACTGGGAGAATTTTGAGGGAGGTTGGGTGATGCCCCAAGGTCATTGGCATCCATTAAAGCTTGAAGTTGGGGACTCGTTTGAAAAAAATATTCAAGAATTTTCCCTAAAATAAAATAGAATTAAGAAACTATATGTTGAAGAGTGGAATCATAAGTATATTTTTACTGAGGTGCACGAGATCTTATTCATAACCTTTTCACACGAACTGCAGGAATTGTTGGAAAGGTTAGCAAAATTCCAAACCTATTGGAAGGACGATTAGCTCACGCACTGGACCCCTGAATTGATCCAACAATTGGAGAAGACTTATAATTCCTTTACCCTGACTGTAGATCGCTGGGTTGATAGCATCTTCGGCGGGTTTGTAACATAATTTGCAGTAGATTAGCTTTTGTCCTACTCTGAAGCTGAAAGGATATTTTTCAAAGTATTGAGGGGTAAGCTCTTACAAACTTTTCCTCTGCTGATTAAGATGCTATTGTGTGAAAAGAGTATTTTGTGTAGCCACACTGAGTGAATGACCCTGATTAGGGAAAAATCATGACGTGCAACGGTAAATACTATCCGGTCAATCAGAAAGGGGATATATATGTATACAGTCCTCTAAGAAGCTCCCTTCTAAATGGAAGTGGGGCTACACATGCTGAGACTAGCCCTCCTGCTACGCCACCATCAAATTCACACAAGGGTAAGGATCCTCCTTCTCCACCATGACCTCCACCTGTGGACGATATGGCCGCACAAATGAAGCTACCCACATTTAAGGGTGCATGGGATTTTGGTTTTTGTCAAATCTGGCGTGGACTGTGCAGAATGTCACTATGGATGTTGTTAAGAGAGTGGAGCTGGATATGACCTTTGAAGGTCATGCTTTAGATTGGTTTATGGGATACCTTTCTCAACATGTGGATCCTGCGGTTCAGTATATCAAGGATGCCATGAAGCAGTAGTTCCTAAAGCAAAAATATTTTTCTCAATGCATAGTAGAACTGAAAGATATTAAGTGAGGGCCTACAGAATCAGTTTGGGAAGCTGACCAACAACTAAAGAAAGTCATTAGCAATGGAGGAATTTCTTACGATGTCTAGTAGCATAAGGAATGGTTCATCGCCATGGGTTAGAAGAATATTGATTCGCAGGAAGAAGCCTTGGAATTTTCTATGAAGTTAGAAGCTGTGTTGAGGGACGATGCTCAATTTGGAGTGCAACAGATTCAGAGCCAAGTAGAAGCTATGCACTTAGAAATTCAGAATTTATGAAGAGACCGGGCTAAATAAGCTAGCGCAGATGTCTTCTGCATAATGTGCAGGGTATCTGGTCACACTAAATATCATCGCCCTTTGCTGACAGGTTATATGCAGGCTAGGGGATCGAGTCCACTGCGCCTGAGAGATGTTGATGGGCCTAGTACCCCAACACGTTGGTGTGTTGATTGTCGGGTAGATGGATGACATGATACAGGCCACTGCCCATGGTTAGGAGCCTATGTCCCAGAACTTAAGCGACAATGGTGCAGATTCTGCTCTTCGGTGGGTCACGATGATCGCAACTGCCGAACATATGACACATTGATTGACAGAGTGAACCTTTACAGAGGGAAGGCTGACCCTTCGTCACCAGCATCTCCCTCTAGATGAGGAGGGTCCCCAGCAAGAGGACGGGGAGGGGGGAGAGGTGGAGGCATAGGTCGAGGGAGAGGGAAATTAATTTCTTACAACTGTGGAGATGTTGGACACTATGCATGCGGCTACTTGAACCCTGCGCGAAAATTGTGCAGGTACTTTAGGAAATTTGATCATGTAATTGAATATTGTCGTATGTTAATAGCTAAAACGCAGGAAAATTAGCATACGCCAACATAAAACATACAGAGGGTTAAATCCAAACCACATGATGATGGTCTAACTGTAAATTTAATTACATGTAGCTATATGGCCACTGGAGGAAATGAGGGGAAGGATATTGCAGAACCACTGATAAGAAAGGCGTCTGGAAAGAAGGAAAGCCTCAACCTATATAAAGAAAGAGAAATATTCATTGAAGCTAGAAAGGATTTTGCTTATGCAGGAGCATCCACCTCAAGAACTCCCATGGAACCGAAAGCCGATGATGAAGTTAAGCCATTATTACAAGCCTGCATTAGGACAATGCATAATCCGAAGGTAGTAGATAATCTCCAGGCCCTCATAGACAGTTGCGCGGAAAAAGAGGTGCTGCGGATAGAAACCAAGGCAGTGAATAAGGTTTATAAACATAAGAAGAGAAATGGTAGGGAGATGCGCATGACTATGCAGATTGGAGACTATGAGATGGACCATGTCATCTTGGATCTGGGGTCTACCTAAACAAACATGGTATAATATGGGAGAACCAAAGTTGGAATGGTCCACCATTCATCTATGCATGACCAATCAGAAAAAGGTCATTCCACTTGGCAGGCTTCTCCAAGTCGTGGTAGACATGGATGGAGTAAAGGTATGTGTTGACTTTGAGGTTATACAAATTGTCGATGATGCAGACCCCTACCCTCCATTGTGAGGATTGGATTGGTCCATTGATATGGGAGGCATCATCAATCTGAAGCAGAAAAGTATGATTTTTTAGAATAATGGTACACGGGTGATATTCCCACTAGATCCACTAGATGGAGAATGATACACCAAACCAGTGCATGAAGGGGATGATGTTGACCATATTTATAAGTTGAATGTGCGATATGAAGATTGGATCAAACCTAGAGCTGGTGGCATGTTGAACTGGGAGAAGGATAACTCCTATTTTTTTGATTCTGATGGTGAATTAGAGAATTGGAAAAACTGATTGCATGATGTCTTTGGGTTGTGCTGCCTCAAGATCATAAATAATTTTCAGTTCATCTCCTCTGAGGTAAGATAACTACCCTACTTTGATGGTTCTGGTAGTGTCAAAGAAAAATTGGAAGCATTAGAAAAATATGTCCCAGAGGAATGAATATTCTGGGCACTTGGTTTATCTATGTGTGCAACTCCAGCGTGGTGGTGGGAGACGCACAAGGGAGCTTTTTAGGATTGGGAGAAATTTAGACAAATGATGACGTTATACTTTGAACCTCCAGCCACTCCACCAACTGAATTATTCTATGGTCGAGGAGATTTGTGCAAGCACCCGGCCATGTGGATGAAGGTATGGGATGAAAATACATGGAATGAATGGGTTCATAGGTTTGTCCACTCATTAGGATCGGTACCTAGTACCTAGTATTTAGAAGTTGAGCTACATCGAGGTACTTGAGACTGGTATACGATGAATGAATATTTCCTAGCAACCTTTGTCTTTGTGGGTGGCTTGGAAAAATTGGATGAAGTGCTGCAGGACATAGATGCTCTGTGTTAGGTCCTCGTAATTTGTTAGATTGGTGAGAACAAATGAATAGGGGCAGCATCAGACCATTCTTTGGAGTTTTGGTTTTTGAATAGGTTATAGGGGTCTAATTAGAAAACCAAGCATATTTATCAAAATTAGACTCAACATGCTTTCCAATGATATATCATAGAACCCATTCTGACATCGGGAAGACCTTCAAAACTTTGTTGCAAGATGACCCAGTTTTGTTGCTTATGTGTTGTGCCCTTGGCATGGAAATACATCCTAAAACTCAGTTCTGCACCCTAATAGTCAAAAACTCAACAATGTACACCTGGAAATATTTTGGAGGCTTGGAAAATCCTAAATGTAAATTTTTTTGCCAAAAATGCTTGAAAATATATTTTGTATTAGATATTTTGTGCCTTGGGCCTTGTAAGGTCTCAAAGGACAAAGTGACATTTATGATTAATTAATAGGCTTCTAGAGACCTAATTAGGGTTTAGTCCTCCAATGCATGATAAATAGAGCATCGAGGTTTCATTGTATTTGTTGGATATTTGCTGAGCATGCTATGAAATAGACTTGGATTTTATTGGTGAAACTGGTTCTTGGTGCCTTGTGATGGTGTTGGATTGTGCTTCTATGGATCAAGCTCACTCTTAGGATTCATTAAGCTTATTCAAATGGTGATGTATTCCATATTTGTGTTTGTCTTCTTTAGTTAATCATTGTGTTTATGGTTCATTTAGTTATAGAATAGAAATAGAGAATAGGATTTACCTTCTTAGTACCCTAGTTCTGCCTACTTTCTTAACTTACATGTTATCTTCCTTAAAGTTTTGCTAAAGAAATCCTTAAATTATCTTTAGTGTTACTGATATGTTATGGTAGAATGCTACTTGTTTGCAAGTAAGTTTTTGAGAATCCTTCATTGCTCTCTTAGCTTTCTTAACTGTTGTTTTTAAGACTTGCTTAGCCTAATTGATATTGAAGAATCCTTCATTGCTCTTCAAGTTTTGATTATGCTATCATCTTAGAAGCTTTTTCTTGTTTATTAGTTTTTTAAAGGATCCTCTATTACCCATTTAACTCACTATGTTCACAACTCCATGTTACTTCACTCTCCCTTGACCTGATTAGATCCATTTGATCTTACCAACTTGCCCTTTGGGCTATCCTTGACTCATTTTTACACATTTCAAAGACTTTTGCAGACTCCACAGCCCAATGGATTGATATTCCCCACTCTATTAACTTACTTAACAACTTTCCCAACCAACCAAACAAACAAACAAACCATAAACTTAACAACTAGCCTAAAAATCAAAACCTAAAAAGAAAACAAGTTCATATCCTTTGCATAAAATAGAGAGAGCCCTCTCTGAGTCTAGGAAGGCTAGGTCCTAGGACTCCAAAGACTGGTCTGATTTTACCCCTATTCATTTTTTCTCACCAGTCTAACAAATTACGGGGATCCAACTTAATGGCTATCACAGTTATACATCCTTAGAGAATTCAAAAGCCATTGTTAAACAATATCTATTGATTTATCACCACCTCATTGCCTAACATAATGGCGATCACAGTGGGACATTTGAGTCAGTGACATCCTAAGTATACCTTAGGAACTCACAAATCCTTATCAAACATAGAAAACTTAAGTGTTAGCCAAAAGTAGAATCCAATTGTTTCACCATCCTAGCAAAATGATGACTCAACTAGAGGACACTCATAGAAACCTTAGGGCTACATAAAGGAACTCAGAAAACCCCAAAACATCCCTAGATTGGTTTTTATAAATTGTTGGTGGTGTACCACAAATACTTATCTTCAAAGTAGTAGAAAAACATCCACCTGGTAACTCCACTAGCCTCCAGTAGGCCTACTAACTTCGCTATTTCTCTTAGACTTCCCTGGGATTGTGTCAAATAAGCCCTAAGCAGTTTAGAAACCTAGTCACACACTGTGTGAGTTTAGCAAACACTAAGAGAGGTCACCTTCCGAAATCAATCATAAATTTTTAGCCTCTCTGCACTTTGGGTTTGAAATCTGGCTTCGCAAAGGATCAGTACCAAATCTCACCCGAACCCAAACCCTCCTACCATAGTTGATGACCCAGAAAGGATTTTGTGGAAAAATCCTAAAACTGAAGTTTCAACTGCTGTTAGGACCTTCATAGAGCAAGTTATGTCCCTCAACATCTCACAACCTTGCAAGATCCCCAGTTTGACTTACACCATACAAGAAACCTTTTCCGAACTAAGTCACAAAGTAGGATTGACCGGACTGACCTTGAACCCATAGATTTGCAGCAGAGTTCTAGTGGAGAAGCCTCTCTTTCCACTCCTCCTAATTTTCAACTTCTCCATCACTTTGGGTCTTTTCATCCCAATTCTTCTCAAAATCAGTTTGCTAGTCCAAGTACTTACACCACACCCATTCATACCACCATTGTGAAAAACACACCGCTTCATCCTACACCCCCTCTCACAAACACTCCCCTTGTAAATCCTCCTTGGATTCCATTAGCTCCCATCATGGAAGCATGGTGCGACTCTCTAGTACTACCACAACCTCTGATACCTTTTCCAAATGACTACCAATCCAAAATCCCTCACTTCACTAAAGATGACTCTACAACTGCCCAACAGAATGTAGATAGAATAAATGACATTTTTGATTACATGGAATTATAAGAGGAAACCATGAAGATGAGGAATTTTGCCCAAATATTAGGAGGAGAAGCTAAAAAATGGTTCAAAAGCTTCACTCCTAACATCATACATTATCTCCCTTCCCTTTACCAGACATTCATAAACAAATGGGAGATTAAGAAAAAACTTCTCTAAATTCTCTCAAAATATAACAACCTTAATAAACACTGTTACTGATGAAATAGGTAACCTCACTGTTACCTACTTTTTTTTGGTAGCATAAAAAGCACCCGATTTTGAAAAGTGGTGATGCAAAATCACCTCTTTTTTTTGTGCACATTTTTGACATTCTAATATTTTTATTTATGAATTATGAATATTGGTTTTAAAATGTTAGTGATTTTCATGCTAATTTTGAAACGTATTGATGCAGCATCAACCTTTTTTTTTAGAGGTGATTTTCATGTTGGTAATAAAACACAAAACTTAGATTATATATATATATATATATATATATATATATATATATATATATAAACAATAAAAAAACCAATAAAAATGCAAAAAAAAAAAATTAGCTCGTAAAAATTTAAAAAATAAATAAATAAAACAAAAAAAAAACAAAAATATTCGAAAATTATATCAAAAGAAATGACAAAATTTGAAAAAAAAACACATAATTTAAAGAAAAAAACAAAAATTCACCAAAAAAAAAAAAAAAAACATCAAAAACATTTTTTTTCGAAGTTATTAAAAAAGACCATATAATTAAAAAAAAAAATTAAATAGAAAATTTAAAAATAATTAAAATTACAAAATTAAAATTTAGATTAAAAAAAATAAAATACAAAAAAGAAAAAATTAAATTTAAAAAATTAAATTTAAAAATTTAAATTAAAATAATAATAATAATAAGAAAAAAAATACAAATGTTAAAATTAACCAAAAAAATAAAAAATAAAAAAAAAAAATTGAAAAAAAAAATTAAAATAAAAGAATTAAAAAAAAAAAAACTATCATTGAAAAACAAAAAAGGAAAAAAACCACGTGTAAATAATTAAAAAACAAATATCCATATATTTACTGTTTTTTTTTTAATGAAACAATTTATAAATTTTAAAAATGAAAAACTAAATAAACTAAAAGATTAAAAAAATTAATTAATTAAATTAAAATTTAATAAATTTAATAAATAAATTTAAATTTTAAAAAATAATTAATCTAAAATATTAAATTTAAAAAAAAAATTAAAACAAATTAAATTAAAAAAAAAAATTTAATTTTTTGAAATTAAAAATTAAAAATTAAAAAATTAAAAAAGAATAAATTAAAAAAAAATAATAATATTAAAAAATTAAAAAGAAAAAAGAAAATAATCAAATTAAAAAAATATATATTAAAAATAAAAATAAAATAAAAAATGTTATGAATTAAAAAATATTAAAAATTAAGAAAAAAACAAAACAAAAAAAAAAATAATAAAAAAAAATCAAATTAAAAAATTTTTTTTTATTAAAAATTTAAAATAAATAAATAAATAAATAAAATAAAATAAATAAAATAAAATAAAAAAACTCTGGATGCGGATGTCTGCATGGAGTGATGGGACATTGGTTCCTACGCGACTCCCGAAGGAGCTCGTGTGGGGTGGCCATATGGCCCCCTGTACACGCATTAATGCGTTCATAACTCCACCAGCTCGCGAAGACATTACTCCACCTGCTCAGACGATCCTTTAATTTGCTATGTGTGTTCATTCAGCTATGGCGTTCGTTCCAGACTATTCAAATTGTTGTGGTAACAGTGGTAGTTCCCCGCTTCCTTTAGGTGGTGCTTGCCCTCCAGGCTGTGTTGAGCCCAACACTCGCACACACACCGGTCATTGCTGTACTATTCTTGCCTGCTTTGAACCACTGCCGGGGCATCATTTCTCACAAAGCCTCTTCCGTGGTGTCAATTCCCCTCACTGTGCTCGGCCTACGGATATATGTGGTATCAATTCCCCTCACTGTGCTCCTGGGCTTCTTGTCTGCCCCTTCTGTTGCAGGTATCTCCATCCTGCCCCTGCCACCATGCCGTGCCTTCGCCACAGAATGAGGTGTCGGCGAGGCACCAGTCGGGGTCGTGCTTCTCACTATTGACCTTCCTCAAGCTCAATTTCAGGGTCTTCCTCAGCTGAAAAGGCACAAGTCCAGCCTCAGGTGATGCGCAGCTTCAGAGGTTGTGGCCGCCATCGTGAAAATTTTCGTTTCGCTCAGCCTATCCCCCCCCCTCTGTTAACCCTCCCAATGGTGCAATTCCTCCTGTCTCCCGTGGGTCTGCCAGCCTTCCCATGCGCCAAACTTCTCAGCGTGCTGACTTCCACTTTGAGTGTTCCTTAGACAGACCCATTGTCACAGCCTTTGTCACTGTGACTCTCAAAGAAGAGTCTCCTCACCCTATTCCCTCCCTTGCAGCCTCGCCTCTGCCCCCTCCGGTCACAAGCCTCCCCAAAAGATTGGATTTGCCTGCAGATATCGCTCATCCCTCCAAGGACGTGCCACGCAAGGAGGATGTGGTCACTGACAAGGAAGGCGTTCTCAAAGGAGTTATGGACGATAGCAGAGATGAATATTGGTTCAGAGTTGTGGAAGAACCTCCGTCTCCGGCTCATGATCAGTGATTCTCCTAGCCTACAGCTTCTTCTAGTATTTTTTCTCAATTACTGTTGGAATTTTTTGTTTACTTGTCTCAATGCTCAGCTGCAAAAGCTGATTGTTACTTTCAGCATATATCTCTCTGTTAAGTTTCTTCGTATAAACTATAGGTCGGTTTCCCTTCCAAGGGCGGCCAAACTGTTTCTTAAAGGACTCGTTTCCCGCTTAGGGCAGTCCAGACTCTTTTTGTTGAGCATGTCTATCAAGCCCAATGTTCAGGCTCTCACAGATGACACTGAGGCAATTTTGTAACAGTAACTTTTATACATAATAGAATTAGTTTTACATAGAAAAATAAAAAATAAAAAATAAAAATAAAAAGAATTGTTTGATCGTGGTGGTGCCACTAATCGACCTCCCGCCAGAGGAGTTCATTTGGGTATCGACCTCCCGCCGCGGGAGGGCGATTCTGGGAATCACCCTCCTGCTGCGGGAGGGTGATTCCCAGAATCGGCCTCCCGTCGCCGCGGGAAGGCGATTTTGGGAATCACCTTCCTACTTCGGGAGGTTGATTCCGGGAATTGCTCACCTGCCGCGGGAGGTCGATTCCCCAAATCGCCCTCCCGTCGCGGGAGGCCGATTCCCAGAATCGCCCTCCACCGCCAGATGGGCAGGAGGCCGACTAGCGGCGCCACCACGATCAATTTTTTTTTTTTTTTCTTTCCTTTAATTTTTTTTTTTTTAATATTTTTTTTAAATTTGATTTTCTTTTTATTTATTTATTTTTAATTCAAAAAATTTAAAATTAGTATTATTTTTTTTAATTTAATTTTTATATTTGAAATTTAATTTGTTTTAATTATTTTTGTTTTTTTTTCTTTATTTTATTATTACTATTATTATTATTTAATTTTTTTTTACTAAATTTTGTTAATAATTTTTATTAAATTTTGTATTTTTTTTTATTTAATTGATTTTTTTTTAATTTTTTAATTTTTTTTTAATTATTAAATTTTATGTTTAGTTTTTTTATTTAATTTTTTAAAGTTTAATAAATTTTGTATTTTTTTTTAAATTTATTTGAATTTAATATTTTTTTTTTTTAATTTTTTATTATTATTTTTTTAATTACATAAAATTTTTGTATTTTTTTATTTCAATTAAAATTGTGTATTTAAAATTAGATTTTTATTTTTTTTAATTAAACTTCATATTTTCAAATTAATATGTTTTTATTTTATTTTTTATTTAATATATTTTATTTAATTTATTTTTTTCAATTTTTCATTTTTAAAGTTTTTTAACTTTTTATTTTAACAATGTTTTTTTTTCTTTATGTTTAAGATTTATTTTTTATTTCAAAATTTATTTGTTTATTCATTTATTTATTAAAATTTAATATTTTTTTTTTTAAATTTAATTTGTTATTTTAATATTAACATTTTTTTTAAAATTTAATAAAATCTATAATATATATATATTAATTTAAGTTCATATATATATATATATATATATATATATATATATATATATATTATTTTTATAATTTAAATTTAATTTATTTTTTAAAATTTATTTGTTTTTTTAATATATATATTTTTAAATTTAATATCTTTATTGTATTTTATTTTTCATTTTTTATTTTTAATTAATTTTTCATTTTTTTCTTTTAATTTAAGTAATGTATTTTTTTTTTTAATAAATTTATTAAAATTTAATATATATATATATATATATATATATATAAACATTTTCTTTTTCTTTTTTAAATTTAATTTCTATATTTTATTTTTTATAATTTCTTTCTTTTTTAAACTTGTTATTTTTTTTTTTAAATTTAATATTTTTATTTTGTTTTTATTTTATTTTTTTATTTCTATATGTTTTGAAATTTTAATCTTTAAATTTATTTATCTTTTTAAATTTTTTTTCCTTAAATTATAGGTTTTTTTTAATGTTTGAATTAGAATTTTTATTTTATTTTTATTTTTAGTTTTTTATTTCTATATATTTTTAAATTTTAAGCTTTAAAATGTTTTTATTTTTTAAATTTATTTTTTTCTTAAATTTTAGGGTTTTTTTTAATGTTTGAATTTTAAAAATTAAAAAATGTTATTTCTATTTTTAAAAATGTCAAAAATATGACACAATTTTTTTTTTTTGTTATTTCAGCATGAACTAGTTTTGTTTTGAGGGTGTTTTTTCAATCCTTTTTTCAAGAAACAATTTTTTTTTTAGCATAATTTTATAAAACGTTGAAATTTGACCTTCAAAAAAAGCCAAGTGCATTCTGGAATACACTTTTTTGTTTTTGGGGTGTTTTTTCATGTTTTTTTGAGTCTTTTTGGGCTAGAGTTCCCGTTTTGAGGTCAAGTTACCTATTTCATCGGTAACAATGTTAAGAGAAATGTCGGGGAAATCATCCAAGACTATTGCACTAGGGTCAATAGTGTGTACAATGCCCTCCCACCTCACATGAAACCCCCACATGGCCTAGCACTAGTGAATTTTATAGAAGGCTTTGATCGAGACATAACCTACCAATTAAGAGAGAGGGATCCCCAAACTTTAGAAGACACACAAAGGGGAGATGTGAATGCAGAGGCCAACCTAATTAAAAAGAGGGCTAGGATGAGGTTAGAAAAGAGATTCACATACAAAGATGAAACTATGGTCTCAACCTCTTCATTCGATGCCAAAATTGACAGCATAGTTAGAACAATAGAGAGAATGATGGAGAGGATAAACTTGAATGAAAGAACACCTCCTAGGGAAAATCAACCAAATCCCCAAAACAGAAATAGGAATTCAAAATTCAGAAGAGAGCCACCCCAAATTAGATAGAGAGACAAGGACCAACAAACTAGGCCTCCTTTCCAAGACAATTATATGGATGAGGAGGAAAGAGAAATAGAACAATCGGAAGAGAACCATGTAAACTTGATAGGCTTTGAAAATGAGGGTGATGTTTTTCTCACAGAAAAAGAACAAGGGTTATTTTCCTCAAATCAAAATGATAGAACAAACTATGAGGATTCTGAAGACTATAAGTTGGGATTTGAGAATGACATAATGGAGGTCCATAGACAATATGATCTTAGGATTAAGAAAAACAAAGAGGCCTCCAAAAAAAACAAACAAGAAACTGTTGTTAAAAAGACCCCCGTAAATATAATGAAAAAGACAGCAGAGAACAAAATCACCATGGCTAAGAAACCTGATCAAAACAAAGATAAAACTAGCCAACAAAATGGTGACCCAAACTACCCTAGTACCTCCACTAGTGGCCCTGGAAAATCTGCTCAAAATGACAGTCCTAATAAAACTTAGCAAGCCAAAATTGCTGAAATAACTATGTGCAAGAAAATAGATGTAAATATGCCAAAAACAGTAACACCTTTCAGCTTTTAAGGATAGATTGCGAAGATCAAAATATGCATGCCCCTTGCTTAACTAGTAACTTAGGATGTATATAGGAATCAAGTCTTCAAAGCTTTTAATATAGGAAATGACACCGACTCCTTCAACTTAACTGGTGACAAACCAGAGCTGCTATTTGGACCTGAAGTAGAGGGAAACTACCAAGAAGGAGCTATTCCTCCATTCTATGTAAGCTTAAACATTCATGAAAAATTCTTCCATAATGCTATGCTAGACTCCGGAGCCTCACACAATATCATGCCTAAGGTAGTAATAGATAGATTAGGCTTAGAAATAACCAAACCTTACAAACACTTATACTCGTTCGATTCAATTAGAGTCAAGTGTTTGGGTCTAATCAAGGATTTATGTGTCAATCTGGCATAAATACGTGATAAGATTCTAGTCATGGACATAGTGGTTGCTGACATTCCCTCAAAGTATGGCATTCTTTTATCCAGATCATGGGGGGAAAAACTTCAAGGGAATCTCCAAATGGACATGTTCTATGCTACCATCCTGTTTTTTAACCAAACAAGGAGGTTGTATTGGGAATCACAAATGAAATATATGGTTAGCAGCCAAGATAGGCCAAACAACACCCCTCTTTATTCCATTCATTCAGATCTTGACTCATTTATCTTGTAGAATGATGATGACATTGACGAACAAGTAAATGAAATTGAGAAAGATATAGGCCTACCACAACAATCAAGCCAAACATTGAATGAGAAACTTGATAGCCAAAACTCTAGTAGGCCCGAACAACAGCATAATGGCGAAGTTGAACTTGAAATGATTTGGAACATGAGATTTGATGGCTCTTATGGAAAAGCTGGTTCGGGAGCTCATGTTTGGATTCATAACACCAATGAAGGCCACTCATACGAAATAAACTTTCAATGCACTAACAATATTTCCAAGTATGAGGCCCTTATCCTTGGTTCACATTTGCTAAAATACATAGGAGCCAAGAAAATTTATGTTCAAGGAGACTCTAAACTGATCATTAGAAAAATCAAGGGAGAGTATTCTACCAAGAATCATAGACTAAGAGAATACCAAAATTCTGCCTTGGATCTCTTGAAAACTTTTGAGAAGTATGAACTTATCTCCATCCCTAGAGCTCAAAACAACTTGGCCAATGAACTTGCCTTTGCTGCCAGTACATGCCAAATGCCTCATGTTAATGAACAATACACTGTGAAAGTCTAGTCGGATAACATAGATCACTGGCATGTATTTGAAAATGACAAAGAGATTGAAAATTTCTTACAGGCTAAAACCAAGTTTGAAATGTTAAAAGCAGACTTAATCCATCAAGAAGCTTGCTTTGACAAAGAACAAGCCCTCAAAACAAAGTTTCCTTGTAAAACTGACATAAATCTCCTAGAATATCCTGTTAAGGCAGAATCATTCGTAGATTTAGATCAGAAAGACCTGGAGGAGCTAAAATGCAAAGATAACTCATTACCAAGAGGTCTTTCCCCTTTAGAAGAGTTGTTTGACTTTAATGATGTAGCAAGAAAGCCAAACATGGAAACCACCGAAACTAATGTGGAGAATGTAACATAGGCAGCATAAAAGAACCTAAAATGATCAAGTTGTCCAAAACTCTCCCTCCTCACATAAAATGGAAATATATAGAGTTGTTCAAAGAGTTTAAAGATATTTTTGCATGGGGGTATGAGGACTTGAAGTCCTACGACACAAGCATTATCCAACATAAAATTTCTCTCTAGGAAAATCAGAAACCATTCAAACAAAAATTGAGAAGAATAAACCCTGTTCTAGTACCTCTAGTTGAAAAGGAAATAAAGAAGATGTATGATGCTGCTATCATAGTCCCACTTAGGTACTTAGAATGGGTTTCCAACCTCATGTTAGTTAGGAATAAAATGAGGGAGATTAGGTTGTGTATAGACCCTAGAAACTTGAACAAAGCCTCCCTAAAGGAAAACTACCCGTTACCCAAAATGGATCATATATTGCAAAGGGTGGTAGGTTCTAAGATAATATTGTTGCTTGATGGATTTTCAGGTTATAGTTAGGTATTGGTACTGCCAAGTGATCAGCACAAAACCACTTTCACAACACCCTGGGGCACATTCATGTATGTAAAAATGCCATTTGGGTTGATGAATGCGGGGGCTACTTTTCAAAGGGCCATGGATATAGCTTTTTCTGAAGACATAGGATACTTCAGAGTAATTTACCTTGATGACATGACTGTCTATTATAAAACTAATGAAGAGCACTTAGTTCATTTGCGAAAGGTATTTTAGAAGTGTAGGAAGTATGGCCTATCGTTGAATCCTAAGAAAACATTGTTTGGTCTTCAAGAGGGAAAAATATTAGGCCACATCCTTTCCTAAGAAGGGATAAAAATAGATCCCAAAAGGATTTAAGGCATACTACAAATCATCCATCCTAGAAATATTAAATAGCTGCAATCTTTCATTGGAAAGATAAACTTCTTGAGAATATCCATTCCTAACCTCACTGAACTCCTAAGAATTATCACAAACATCCTAAAAAGAGAAGTAGGAGTCAAGTGGACTATGGAAGCCAAATAATCCTTTGAATTGGTGAAACAAGCCCTTACCAAAGCACCAGTTCTAATTAGCCCTGACTTTACCAAGGATTTCTTCATATTCTCCTTTGCATCCGAACACACTGTTGCTGATGTATTTCTTCAAAAGAACATGATGGGACAAGAACAACCCATAGCCTTCTTCAGCAAATCATTGAGAGATGCTCCTCTAAAATATAACATCATGGAGAAATAAGCCTTCACCTTGATAAAAGAATTGAAGGACTTCAGAGTTTACATTTTGCACTCCCATGTTATTGATTTTGTTCCACACATAGTTGTTAAAGATATATTGAATCAATACCCTGATGGTAAAAGGGGTAAATGGACTGCTATTATCTTTGAATATGATTTAGAAATCAGACCCACTAAAATGGTTAAAGGACAAGGACTCGGAAAACTCATGGCTGAATCAAATTTTCAAGCACTAGACATGAACATGGTTGATGCATTAGAGGAAGAGGAAGAGTGCACTGTTATGCACATTGAAGAAGTATTTCTGAATTCATCTTGGTATGTTGATATTCCATATGTAATTTTCTATCTTAATGCTCCTCCAACTTTATCCAAAACAAATGCTAGATTCTTGAAACAAAAAGCTTTAAATCTCTGCATTTTTTATGGAGCTTTGTATTGGAAAAATTTTGTTGGCATATTGCTTAATTTTTTCTTGAAGATGATGTAGATAGAATTACGCACGATTTCCATGAAGGAGAGTGTGGAGGTCACCTCTATTGGAAAACCACAGCTAATAAAATCCTTAGAGCTGGTTACTATTGGCCCACTCTTTTCCCTAATACTCATAAGCTACTTGCAACTTGCCATATATGCCAAATTTTTTATGGCACGAAGAAGCTACTACCCTTGTCCTTGCATCCTATTAGTGTCGAAACTCCTTTTCAGCAGTGGGGTTTAGGTTTCATTGGCGAAATCCACCCCGCCTCATATTCCCAACATAAGTGGATTGTCACTGCTACCGATTATTTCACCAAATGGATAGAAGCCATCCCATCAAGGAATGCTACCGACTCAATCATCATAAATTCCTTGAAACCAACATCTTCTCCAGATTCGGTTGTCCCAAGAAGATCATCACCGATAATGTTGCAGCGTCTAAGTCCGAGAGAATGGTGGACTTTTGCTACAAGTATCACATCACACTGGGGCACTCTACAACTTATTACCCTCAAGGTAGTGGACTGGTTGTGTTGTGAAACCAGCTCCAAAAATAGAAGAAAAGAGATATCAACGCCTTAGAAATAAGCCACTTCGAGGGGGCAACCTCCAATACATTACATAAATGAACAATTCTTGGACGATACAAATTACAAAACCTCCTTTCTATCACTACTACATTCGTCAAAATTCTGACAATTTTGTCATATTGTCGGAAATTTCCCCAAATTTGATCAATTTTTTAGATCCCGCCAACAACCATCGGTTCTTTGGTGACGTTTATGAATGTCATTGGAAATGCGGCGTTCTAAGCTATTCGTTGGTATTATGATGTTTTTGGGACACAACGTCAGAAATGCAGCGTTTCTAAAATATGCGTCAGTATTGCGACGCTTTGGAGATGCGACGTTTTGTTCGAAACCGTCGCAATACCAACACATATTTTAGAAACATCGCATTTCCAAAGTTTCTAAAATATGTGCCAGTAGCCAAACCTTACCATATGTTTTAACATATGCCATCGGATTTGATAATATAAGTGCCATAGCATTATATCCAAACTTTAATTGGAATGTACCTCCAATAAATCACATAGTCGGACTTTGCAATAGCTAACACCACCATTGTAATGTTTTTCCACCGTATGGTATACTTTGGAATATGATTTGCCGCCATAATTAAACCTTGGAACTTTGGGTTAATATATATAATGTGTGGAATTATATAATAAGGTTTGGATTAAATGTGAATATATATATATATATATATATATATATTGCAATGGTTTGGAGCAAATGTCATTAATGCATTAATATTTCATTCAAACATTTTTGTATATGGTTTTAAATTATTTCTATGTAAAAATATATATAACAAATTATGTATCTAAAAATACTCCATATTGTTGAAACTATAATTCAAACACATACATATAATTAGCTCAAATTTTAATTTAAAATGCAAATTATATTAATATAATTTCACATTTAAATATATTTTTTCTCATTAATATATAAATATAAATTTATTTTTACATATAATGTTATATTATAGTTTCAAAATAAACATCACATTAATAATTTCACATTCAAATATATTTTTTAAATAGAGTTTTAACTTTTATATATAAATATAAAATAGAATGAAATTTTTGAAAAATAAATATCTAAAATTATTATAGAATTCACACTACATTTCAAATATATTAACCATTATATTTTAAATATATTTTTTTTACATAGTTTTGAAATAAGTTATTAGATTGGTGAACAAAATTAATTACATTAGAATTTTGTCTAATTTCTTTTTTGGTAAATTAGTTTCATGTGGTTCACATGAAATCTCAACTCAACTTTAAACCAGCTAAACAAAAACTCTAATAATTTCATGAAAATCATCTAAAAAATTATTGAAATATCAAACTTGATAGTAGACCAATATGGGTTAAGTTAGTTTTATGAGGATCAGGTTGGAAGTTATGTTGTTAATTTTCAAAATCAAACTAGCCGTTATCCTAACAACTAGTTTAGCCAATTCTAAAAAAAATAAAAAATAATATATATATATATATATTATCACGATTAATTAAATAAAAGTAGCCGTTATTATTTGATTTTAATTTTCATAGTGAAACTAGTCGTTATCCTAACAGCTAGTTTAGTCATAAAATATTCCAAGCTATTAGATCTAGATCTTGGTTAATAATATTTTATTATGCACCATTATCAAGGATAACTCAATATTTTGTTATAAATAAGATCAGGGTTTTCCATTCATTATTTACATTTGATCCTTTTATCAAGGTCGAACTTTGATCACTTTTATTTTCTTTTTTCTTATTGAGCTCCCATTGAGTTCAACACATCTTGGGTTTTCTACGCCATTGAGAGAGATACTTGCTAAATATAATTATTATTTTCTTTATAGGATAATTTGCATCAATGAAAGAAAACATTAGAGGTGGAAAAAAAATTCAAAAGTGTGAAAGGGGCGATGGTAGAGTTTATTTCCCTTGCAAAAAATGTTGTATGAGAAATAATGTTAGAGTTATAATAGCAACATCAACAATTCATTGTAGGAAATATGGGTACATTGATGGTGGATCGAATGACTATCATCCCGTGGTAATTAATTATCTATCTTCATTTTGATTATATCGTAAACTTTTATATTATTTTAATAATTTTTATATATGCGCTAATGTTTAATGATTGTTTGTAATTTTCATAAAGGCACAGTTGCCCCCACTTTTTGCAGATGATCAACCATCTTCCACAACTAAATAGTAGTAGATTAGATGATGTTGCACCAATACAAGAGAATATTGCAGCGAATATTAGTATTGGAAATTATGTTGTACAAGGTGAAGAACATGAAACGAATGATGAAGATAATTTTAATGATCCCATGGAGGTAGATCATGATGACAATAATGAGACTATTCACATTAATGATGGGACAAATCAAATGCTCCAAGACCTGTATGGTGAGTCAGATGAAGATGGTGGAGATAGTGACGATATTTATGATGTACCTCTGATTGAAACGTCAAGTGAACGACTTTTTAAACACTCAAATGTAACTCGTCTATCTGCTACATTGTTGCTGGTGAGCTTAAAGGTTATGAATAATTTGTCGAGCAGATGTATGACACAGATCCTAAGGTATGCAATACGTATATATGATCACATATATGTAAATGATGATTATTTTCCCTTTTTTTAGTTGTAATTAATCTGTAAAATAATAATTCAGTACTTATATATATGTGATTAATAATCTTTACATTAACTAGTTTTTGTTTATGTTGTAGATTGTTGGGTGAATATTTGTTACCATCACCAAATACTTTACCTCGAACATATCGAGATCTACGTGCTATTATGAAAGAATTTGGAATGGAATATAACATTATAGATGCATGTCCTAAAGATGATATTATATATTACAGAGAACATGCGTCGAAAACATAATTTCCGAAATGTGGTACCAATAGATATCGAACAGATCAACTAACAAAAAAGGTGCCTCGAAAGGTTCTTCGTCATATTCCCATAATTCCACGGTTGTAGCGAATGTTCAGGTGTAAGAGCATAGCATAGTTTATGGATTACCATTCAAATAATAGAAGTGGAGATGGTGTTCTTCAAATGCCTGCAAATGGTTCTACATTTAGGGAAATCGAGGAAAAATATGTAGATTTTAAAAATAAACCTCGTAATGCCAGGCTTTCATTGGCAGCTGATGGTGTTAATCCATTCGGAGAGCTTAGATCTACTTACTCAGTGTGGCCCATTTTCATTATCAACAATAACATTCCTCCTTGGATGTCAATAAAGAGGGAGCACATAATCTTGACTATGATTATTCTAGGTATTTGATACATTATTTTTTTTTTAATGTAACATTTTCATTTCTTTCATTGTTTTCATAATATATTTTATTTATTTACTTACTTATATATACATATATCATGGTAATAATTATTATGTACCATAATTTTGAATAATTAGGTAAGTACCAGGTCAAAGATATGAATGTATATATTGAGCCTCTTATTGATGAGCTAATAAATTTATGGCATGGCATCAATATGTATGACATCACTAAACCAATCAAGCTGAAGAGATTTCAATGTTGTGGAATGCTTGTATAGACAATTCATGATGCCCCAGGACTAACACATGTTTGTGGTATGTAATATTTTGTTGCACTTTAATATAATACATAATTATCTAAATTAGATATACCATATTGCATGTTTTAAAAATGATCTCATAGTATAATTGTTATTGATCCATCTATTGCAGGTCTTAAAACAAAGGGTATATTTGCATGTCCAGTTTGTGGCCCTAAGATGAAGTATCGTCATTCGCCAAACTTAGGAAATATGGTGTTTTATGAGTTTAGGCACTTCCTCTCTAAGAAGCATAATTATCGTACTACTAAAAAACATCTTTTCAATGATACAGAAGAAACTGCATTAAAGCCATGAAGAATGACACCTCGGTTATATATATATATTAATTGTTTATGTAATGTTTGGATTTTTTTTTTTAACTAATGAATTTATTTTATTGTATTTTATAAGTATTGTTCTGAATTATTTTATTCTTTGATATCAAGGTCGTCGTCGCGGTGAGGGTACTAATATTGTACTTCCACCTGGAATGAAATGTTATCCTTCTCAATTCGCAAGGTTGCCCTACTATCAGGACCTAAAAATAGCTCATTTGTTTGATACAATGCATATCGGGAAGAATGTGACAGAAACATTATGGTGAATCATAGATGGTGCACATGATAGAGATAAAATTGACAAAATTTGTGTTGACATTGAGAAATCGAATCATGCAATGAAAAGTGTGATCGATAGATCAAATAACAATGGAGGTCGAAATTATAATAATATTCCATGGTTATTAACAAAACAACAAAGCAATGATTCAAAAGAGGTCGTTAGAAGAATTAAATTTCCAACAGGTTTTGCTTCAAACATAAATAATATCTTAACTAATAAAGGTGACTTCAGTGGGGTGAAAACACATGATTGGCATACCTTTGTTAAGGTAATTTTTTTGGTATACGTTTTTGTATGTTATTTCTTGAATACATCTTTTAAATTTTCCTTTTTTTCTGTTTAATTTGGAAACCAATAACGATTCATTTTTTATTTTTATAGTATGTTCTACCTGTATCTCTCCCAAACGACTTCGACAACAATATCAAACAAGTTATATATGGTCTTAGTAAATACATGAGGTAAGTAGTTTTGATTTATACGCAAAATCTCGCTACAATTTCTTTTTGTACTTAATGACATGATGCGTTAATTTACTTGTAATGAAATATATATTATGTTTCATTGAAATAACCTTGCGTAATGATTTTCATATGGTTGTCATTGAAAGAAATCCATCAAGATGAAATAAAGTATTGGAAGAAAGAAATTCCTCGGCTAATGTGTGAAATGCAAAAGTATCTACCTCCAACATTTTTCAATGCACAAGAACACTACTTGATGCACCAAGTTGAGGAGATTGAAATGTGTGGACCAGTACACATAAGGTCAATGTTGGTGGAGAGGCACCTGAAATCCTTGAAGGCTTTGGTTAGAGAAAGAGAATGACCTGAGGGTTCTATGGTAGAGGGATATGTGGTGTATGAATCCATGGTGTATATTAGTCATTTTCTTCGTATATTAGCTGCGCCAGCTATGAATGCGTTGGATTGCATTTGGGATGTGAACTCCATCAAAAAATTTGAAGTGGAGCACCTGTTGGGAAAAGGTAGAATGAAGAAAGTGAGAGGTAAAATATTTATTATATATAATACATATAATGTTTCATTTTTTTACATGTATATGATCATATTAATTTAGGTCTTATTATTTCATCATTTATTAATTAATATAATTTACCATCATTATAAGTTATATCTAATATTGGTCAATTATTGTTTTTTTATTAAAGTGCTCAAGATTATGAGGCACTACTTTTATACATTACAAACAATCTTGAGTGGATGAGTGAATGGATTGAAACATGTAAAACATGTCACGACGATAGGTTATCATGGAAACTACTGTTTGAATTGGTTAGAGAAGCATACCGTAGTGGAGATGGAAATGTTATAGACAAGGAAACTTATTTAGCATATGGTTTAGAAGATAGAAAGGTAAGCAATTAATTCACCTATTTTATTCATTACTTATTTTATATTATATTTATAATGTGACAAAAAGTTTGATTTTTTAGATAATTTTCAAGCTGTGTAAATTATATGATTAATTATTAATTGAGAACACATCTTCTCCATGTTTGGCATATTACAGTTGAAACACCACAAGGCTATGTGGTGCAATGGTCGTAAAATTTCGCATTAAACAGTTGGATGATAACAGGAAAACTTATGAGAGTGGGATAACTGCAGTATTCCAAGTCAATAATGCTTCCTCCATGAGTGACAGACATCCTTGAGAATCTAAAAATAGATATTATGGGTTTTTAGATGATATAGTTGAGTGTGACTTTAATTCATTCAAAATAGTTTTATTCGACGTCAAATGGTATAGGCTACGAATGAATGTACGTGATGATGATAGAACTCTTATTCAACATAAAAATGGATTTCCAAAGGTTAAAACATCGCAGTTTGAAGAAGGAAAAGATCGCTATGTTTTTCCAAGCCAACGCGAACAAGTCTTTTACTCAGAGGTTCCAGGTGAGAATGGATGGTCACTTGCTATTAGATATGATCCAGAAGGAAGGCCATTAGAGTATACTGTAGAGGAAAAAGATGATATTGATCAAGAAGAAGATGATGCAGTGGCAGATGAGCAGGAAGATGCATTGACAGACAAAGAAGATATATTACAAGATGAACCAGGCATAGGAGACAAGGCAACAATTATTAATGATGATGTCGATGAGGATATTATTGAAAAGGACATAATTGATGATGATAATGACATGGCCGATCATTTCAACACTATTTCTGAATCAGATCTTGGTATAGATGTCGATTAGTTGGATGAAAATCAAGAAGATACAGAAAAAGAATATTGATACAGATGTTATGTTAGAGTATGAGCTGGTGTGTTATAACTTTATATTTTAATATGTAGGAATTATTGTCTTTAAATAATTTACTAATTATGTGGGTTTATTGCATGTTGTTTATTATTTCAAACCAATAAATAATGGCCTTAATATTGTACAGGCTAAACTAAAATTATGTATTTATACAAACACATATTGAAAATTTTGTTTACGACCTTAATTAATTTTTGGTTTGTTCATATTCTATTTCATAGATTAGGTATTGGGAAAATGAGAGTGATGTGAGGGGGATGGGAGGGGCCATATGAGCTTCCACCTTCACGTGGTTGGCCCTGTTCATTACAAAATAAATTATTTATGAAACTAAGAGGAGCTAATTCATCTTTTTTTAATTTGCATTATCGTAAATGTCATCGTTGTTGTCTGATTATTGCAGTGCCAAAATTGCTGAAATTGTTAGAAAACATTAAAAGTGCATTTATTTTAGGAATTGTCCAATGAGGCCATAATAATTTGTCCAGATGATCATTTTCTTACAGCCGTGTCATTTCATTTTTAGGGAACCCACCAAAATGCATTTGATTTGGGTTGTTTCGTTTGAGGGTGTCTGCCCAAACCCGTTCATGTCAGGTCGTTTTGTTTGAGGGCGACCATATCAAATTTGCTAAGTTGTGACTACATGGGTGCCTTGTGCACGTTCTTGTGGCCCGTTTTCCATTTCGTTTGAGGGCACCCTCCAAAACCTATTTGGGTCGGGTCATTTCAGTTGAGGGCGCCTACCTAAACACGTTCGTGTCGAGTCATTTCGGTTGATCAAGGAGCCTGCCCAAACACGTTTGGGTCGGGTCGTTTCGGTTGAGGGTGGCCGTATCAAATTTTCTAAGTTGTGACTACATTGGTTCCTTGTGCACATTTTTGTAACTCATTTTCTATTTGCTCTCTTGTGCCTTCATTCATTTGGGTGCTCTGTGTGATCAGGGCACCGACCTAAACATGTTTTGGTCGGGTCGGGTCATTTCGTTTGAGGGCGGTCGTATCAAATTTGCTAAGTTGTAACCACATGAGTGCCTTGTGCACGTTCATGTGGCCTGTTTGTCATTTTCTCTCTTGTGTCTTCATTCGGTCTGGTGCACCATGTCATTTCATTTGAGGGCGCCCGCCCAAACCCATTTGGGTCGGGTCGTTTTGTTTGAGGGAAGCCGTATCAAATTTGCTAAGTTGTGACCGCATGGGTGTCTTGTGCACGTCCATGTGGCACATTTTCCATTTCGTTTAACGGCGCCCGCCCAAACCTGTTCGACTCGGGTCATTTCGGTTGAGGGCGCCTACCCAAAAGTGTTCGGTTCGGGTAATTTCGGTTGAGGGCACCCGCCAAAACACATTTGGGTCGAGTCGTTTCGGTTGAGGGTGGCCGTATCAAATTTGCTAAGTTGTGACCACATTGGTGCCTTGTGCATGTTCATGCAACCTACTTTCCATTTTTTGTCTTGTGTCTTCGTTCAGTTAGGCACGCCATGTGATCAGGGTGCCCGCCCAAACGCGTTTGGGTCGGGTCAGGTCGTTTCGTTTGAGGGCGGTCGTATCAAATTTGCTAAGTTGTGACCGCACGAGTGCCTTGTGCATGTTCGTGCGGCTTGTTTGTCATTTTCCCACTTGTGCCTTCAACGTTTAGTCGGGCGCGCCATGTCATTTAGTTTGAGGGTGCCCACCCAAACCCGTTCAGGTCAGGTCATTTTGTTTGAGGGCGACCGTATCAAATTTTCTAAGATGTGACCGCATGGGTGCCTTATGCACATTTGTGTGACCTTTTTTCCATTTCGTTTGAGGGCTCCCACCCAAACCTATTCAGGTCAGGTCGTTCCAGTTGAGGGCACCTGCCCAAATGCATTCGAGTTGGGTCGTTTCAGTTGAAGGCGCCCGCCCAAACGCATTTGGGTCGAGTCGTTTCGTTTGAGGGTGGCCATATCAAATTTTCTAATTTATGACTGCATTGGTGCCTTGTGCATGTTCATGTAGCCTATTTTCCATTTCCTCTCTTGTGCCTTTGCTCGGTCGGGTGTGCCGTGTGAACAGGGTGCCCGCCTAAATGCATTCGAGTTGAGTCGGGTCATTTCGCTTGAGTGAGGCCGTTTCAAATTTGCTAAGTTGTGACTGCACAAGTAACTTGTGCACGTTCATGTACCTCATTTGTCATTTTCTCGCTTGTGCCTTCGTTCGGTCGAGTGTGTCATGTCGTTCCATTTAAGGGCACCTGCCCAAACCCGTTCGGGTCGGGTCATTTCGTTTGAGGGTGGCCATATCAAATTTTCTAAGTTGTGACCGCATTGGTGCCTTGTGCATGTTTGTGTGGCCCATTTTCCATTTTTTTTAGGGCGCCCACCCAAACCTATTCGGTTTGGGTCATTTTAGTTGAGGGTGCCCACCCAAACACGTTCGGATCAGGTTGTTTCGGTTGAGGGCGCCCACCCAAACACATTTAGGTTGGGTCGTTTCGATTGAGGGTGGCCATATCAAATTTGCTAAGTTGTGCCCACATGGGTGCCTTGTGCATGTTTGTGCAACCCGTTTGCCGATTGCTTCCTTGTGCCTTCATTTGGTCGGGCGTGCCATGTGAGGGCGCCCACCCAAATGCGCTCGGGTCGAGTCGGGTCGTTTTGTCTGAGGGCGGCCATATCAAATTTTCTAAGTTGTGATTGCACGAGTGCCTTGTGCACGTTCGTGCAACCCATTTTTCATTTGCTCACTTGTGCCTTCATTCGGTTGGGCGTGCCGTGTCGTTTAATTTGAGGGCGCTCGCCCAAACCTGCTATATGACGAAATTTGCATGTTTATTTTTTTTTCCTGCATGAGGGATGCACTTGATTTTTATGACCAAGTTGGGAAAAATTCACCCTTCCACGAAATTATTCACTTCTATCACATTTACAATGTTGAATTCCTATGATACTACTCCTAGAACTCTGACTCTACTCTATAGCTAGAATGATTTAATGGAATAAAAACTTATCACTATGAGATGTTGTACTTCATAAGAGACTACTAAGAAGCTTAAGTATGGTAAATGCACCTTCACCTATCATTTGAACATAGATCATAGAGTTATCTTAATTATCAACTTTATGGATAAGAGACAGTTGAGCCCTTTTTAACCCTTGGGGATGATTAATTAAATATTTATGAATCTTAATATTTATAAATTATTTAATTTTATATTTTTCACTTCAAAATTTTATTATGAAAACCATTTTAAATTCATTGTTTTTCTTTTATTGTTTGTTCATTTAATCTTTTAAAATTTTTTTTTTTCATTTAATTTTTTCGAAAGTTTGTTTGTTCTGTAGAGTCCGTTCGTGCTTCGAACCTCTTACCACAACCACTTGGTTGCTTTGACACCATTGATCTTGTAACATCTGATCCTACGGTGAAGAGAGGCTGACTGATAATAAGGGTTTCTTCCTGGTCATCTCTTTCAGCATTTCGCGCTATTCCACTCAGTTGGATGCCGAGGGTTTTGGAGCTGGTACTAGAGGGTTGCCTCTGCGGTTGGTTTAACCAACTCAGTCATGGCCTTCCCTGTTTCTAAAACTCATTACTGCGAAGCCTATGTCACATTTTGCCTAAATTTTGCTATCTTTCAGTGAGGGTTCACAAGACATGGTCCCCTTCAATTTTCTGGTATCTCAATTCCTCCTTCCACTGTAGTACTTCTATGATGACTTCAACAACCTACAGTAACTCAGCATGGTAGGAATAGGTAATCCACTCATATATCTCTTATTACCGATCACTATTTTCTAGCCACTATTTTTTATTATTATTATGATTATATGGGTAACTCCAGGTGGTTACATACTCTTTGCAGGGTTTGGGGAATTTGCAGACTTCGGGCGGCCACAAGCAAGTTGAAAGGATGCAGATGAATTCATCTTTCCTAGGATGAACGATGGAATTCTGTGGAAATAGGTACTCATAAAACTACTACAGAGATTCTGATTCTATGCGTAATGCCCTTTGGTGATAGTTTATAATACTTTAGGGTTTAAGGGTTTTTAGTGCTGCAGATGAACTGGGCTCATTTAAATGATATCGCTAGTTTTTTTTTTAGTCTACTATCGAGGATATTATTTCTTCCTACATGATATTGCCAGCTCTTTGGGGCAGCAAATTTGATTAACTATTGTTCATATGATTTTCTTTGATTTTTATTTTGCAGTACTGTTGATTAGGATTTCGGGTATATATATAAATAAGAATGGAGCTCCACCAACATGCGAGTAATAACAGTTCTCTCCCATAGTATTAAGGGTTAGGATGAAATATGGAATCTTCCTGTGAGTTTATGGAAATGCCTTATTCCTTGCTCCTAGACATTTTAGCTGCAGTCTAGAGAAAACCTTGTGCCCTAATATTCTATATCTTCAAAACTAGTTCAGATCATAGACTGATATCTCCAGGTTTTTCAAAGTGTGATCAAACTCTTCGAGGGAGCTAGTGAGGAAGAAGAAATACTCAACCTAAAAATTCCCTAATTGAGTGTCGCCCATGCTGCATACCTGTAACGACCATTGCAATACATTCCTTCCTTGTATACGTTTTTTAATAACTTCTGCCATTTGTTATCTCTATTCCCCAATTCTGATGGTAGCCCCACAGCTGCACAGACAAATCTGTAATCCAATGTATGTTTTGATCATAAACATAGATTCCCATTGATCTCAATCTCTTTGGTTTTTTGGGTGGCTCTGTATATATATCATAAGCAGGAGTAGGAGACGAAAATGAAGATAGTGGGCAGCAGCAGATGCATACGATTCATCTACTTGTGGGTGTTTTTCCTCTCCCATTTTCATTCTTCAGCAGTAGTGGCAGTTAACCAAGAGGAATAGTACCCATGGCCAAAACCAATTTCCACTATTTGGGGAGACGCAGTTTCAATTCCCCTCTCTCCGACATTCAAAATCATTTCTGAAAATCACAGATACCTTTGAAGCTCTGTTTCTCGCTACAATCGCATAATCTGCTCTGAGTATTGGTTCCCAATTATCCCCTCGTCCTCATATAACACAACCATTTCTTCTATAACTTCTTCTTTGGAGGAATTGGATGTTTTCGTGTGGGACCTGCAGGTGGATCTTCAACATGGCTTGGATGAATCATACACCTTGACAGTTCCAGCACGCGGAGTCGCCAATCTTTCGGCTGAGATGCCATGGGGAGCCATCCGAGGCTTGGAGACATTCTCGCAGCTCGTCCGTCAGTACAATGTCACTTCTATTTACCCTCTTGTCTTCCAATGCCAGGTGAATATCATTGAATATCCTCTATACCCTCATAGGGGTTTTGTCCTGGACACATATAAGAACTTCTATCCCCTCAGGGACATTCTGCGGACCATAAGGGCCATGAGCTATAACAAGCTTAATGTATTCCACTACAACATAACCAATTCATAGTCCTTCCCCCTCGAAATAAATTCAGAGCCCACTCTTGCTAATAATGGATCTTACTCACCAGAAATGTGATATTCTAACAAGGAAGTCGAGCGAATCGTCAAATTTGGGCAAAATCGTGGCGTCCATGTTATTCCAGAAATTGACACTCCAGGTACATAACCTTAACATTACATTTTCGCTAAGTCCATCTAAAACTAGATTTGAAAATGCACATAGAATGTAGAGGTAGGTCTTGCATATCAATATCTAGATTTGAAATGCAGCTAGATGCTGCTGATGTATGTAGGCTAGAAATTGAATCTACACCAGTTGTAGATCATTTTTTCATAAGACAATTTTAAATCTCTTCATTTATATTCTGTGTTATCTAGGTTGGTTTGCCATAACATATAATTTCCAACATATGTTGATATTTATACCAATGTGAAGGCAGCAATAAAGAAATGGTATCTCCGATTTGTTGCAGCCCTACCCTCTATTTCCTTCCATTTCATGCTTGAAAGTACAGGTTATAAAAATCATCTTCTTATTTAATTCAAATTTTTAGTCAAACATTCATGGACAAGGCTGTAAATCATGTGATTCTCCTCAACTTCATTAGATAACACACAGAAACCCAGTCTATTATCTTCCATCTTTGCCTTTGACTGTACAATAAAACAGATAAAATCTCATCCTGTTTTCTAATTGAGCGTTTTAATATGGAATTTGTACATAAGGTAGTAAAGCATTGAATTCTCCTCATCTCCATTTGATAGTGCACAAAGACGTGACTCACGGTCTATTATCTTCCATCTTCCTCCCTGATAGTAAACCAGGGAAAATCACATCCTCTTGTCTAATTGAGTATTTCAATCTGACATTTGTACATAAGAGTATAAAGCATGTGATTCTCTTCAACTTCATTACATAGAACACACAGGCCTCTTTCATGGTTTATTTAGTTATTTTCATTTATCCTCTTGTTTGACAACAAATTTTCTGTTGGAAATACTGAGAGGGGGGGGGGGGGGGGTGAATCAGTATTCCTTTCAAATAGAGCATTAGTTAATCTTAAATTATTATTAGTGTTTTTACAATGATAGCAGTAAACAAGAGGAACACAAATGCACATAGTTTTTAAGGTGGAAACCCACTCCAGGACAAAAACCACCTAATGCTTTTCTAATAATTCTTTAATATTCAAATCCATTTGAAAATAAAGCTCCAACTTCCTAGAATCTAGAAAAGCATTCTTCTCAAGCTCCCACTGGATGGATGCTCCAACGCTCGAGATTCTTCAGTGTTCAACTGAACAGATGCCCCAATGCCCAATGAGCTACAACTCACCCTAGCACCACCCTACCACCCTATAGAAGAATAAAAGAAGAATGGACTCTCGTACTAGGGAAAATGGTCCACTTTACAATGATATAGAATGAAGTAGAAGAAGAAGATACACTAGACCATAACCCCAACTTTGACACAACCACCTAATGATGATCCTAGACCTCCCGACACTGCATCTTCAACTCTTGGTAGATATATACTTGAACAAGTTTTACAATAATGTATTTACAATGACTTGTTTACAATGATACCTTTACAATGACTGTATGCAGTGTTGCCCACTTGAAGACTTCATGTGATGAAATTCTTGCTATTTTTCTGCACCTTGGTTGCTACTCTTATCATGCTACCCTCTGCTACACCTTGCTTTTCTTTGATGCCCTAGAAATTCTGGTACTTTGCAGCCCTTGAGAACACATGATCTATATTTTTCTTTCCTTCTAGGAGCTCGATATTGAATCTAGTGTATCTCTATTATTTCAGATCCCCAATATCTTATTTTTGGTCCTATAGTAGTCCTCTGCATTGTCTTTCTAATGCCTCAAGTTTGAATCAATTTCGATTCTTCAAGGGAGATTTATACCCAATCTCTCACAATGCCCTAATTATGGATTATTTCAGCATAGAAAACTTGTACGGTGTGCCACATGTCACTGTTTCTTTATTCGACTCTAAAATTGATAGAGTGAACACTACAGTCTGTGAACTATCTACAAATTTTATGGAATTCGAATCTGATACTCAGAGAGAGAGTTATGACAATTTTCCCAAGGTCACTTCTTTGAGATGAATTTCAGGAGCCTGCAAAAACACTTACTTCCACAGATCATATCTCTGAAAATATTGCGGACCTTGATCTGAAATTTTCACAGAAGCTTCCTCAAGATTTCAAATTTGCCTCATAAATATTTCAGCTTCTGCACCTTCATAAAAACATATTTAGAGTGAAAATTCCATGATGACCTGTTTCAGATAACGAAATCCCTTGCATGAGGAGGATATGAGGATCACAATTTATATAAATGCTTAGGTTGAGAGGGGCTTCAACAAGTGAACATGGGAGGGATTTTAGGAGCTTAAAAAATATTAATTACAACTTTTCAATGACCCATGCCACAACCCCATGGGGGTTTTAGCCCACTAACTAGGGGTATAAACTTCAAACATGAATATCTCTCAAACTATGAAGAATTACGTGGCATGCCATATATCAATAGAAACATCTAGAGAAGTAGAAACCATAAAAAGCATTATTGACCCAGAATTTATTAATTTGGTAGGTAAAAATTCCCATGAAATATTGGGTTAGCCCCTGGTGCTTCTTGGGTTGACATCAATGACAACCGCTGATCAACAATATCCCCCTTTGGCATTGATGGCAACATAAGTACTCCCCCCATGATCATGACACCTCTTCCTACAACATTCTCTCCCCCTTTGACATCAATGGAAAAGGGTAACCCCCCCCCCCCCCCCTGACACATAACCATCCTGTAGACCTGTACACACTTCCACTCCCCCTTTATATTTTGAATAAGGAAAATCTAATGAGAACTTGGGAGAATCCAAAGCTTCTGGCGAAGATATTCCAATGCTTCACAAGTACTCTCACGATCATCAACACTTCCTACCCAATCTGCATCTGTAAAGGAATGAATAATGAGATTGACACCCTTTGGATACCACAAGCCATATTCTGTTGTTCCCTTTATATATCGAAGAATTATTTTTATGGCAATAATATGTGATTCTTTTGGTGTTGCTTGGAATTTTTCTACTTTTCCAACTACTTGTATAACATCTGGCCGGGAGGCTGTTACATATAGAAGACTACCAATCATAGATTTGTACAACCTTTGATCCACATCCTTAGATGAGTCATCTATGCTCATTTTGAAACCTTTTACCATTGGAGTAAGGATGGGTTTACAATCTGCCATTTTGAGCATTTCCTTGATGTACTCGGCTTGACATATAAATATCCCTTTCTCTTGCTGAGACATTTGAAACCCTAAGAAGTATGTCGGATCACCAAGTAAAGACATCTCAAAATCACTTTGCACCTTTGTAGAAAACTTCTTACTTAGTCAATCATCATTGCTACCAAATATTATATCATCCTCTTTAGCTATTAGACATGCTTTAGTTGCTTCATCCAGAACATATATGTCATACATTTTTCCAACATTGAGCAGATTGTGATTCATGTTTTCAACCAATAGAACATTATTGGCTAGAGCATTTTTTCTTCCGAGAGTGGCAGTACCTGATCCTATAACATTTGAAGACCATCATTTCCAAAGGACACGGTTCCATCCTTCTTCTCTTTCAGAGATACAAATTTATTTCTATCTCCGGTCATATGCGTTGAGCAACCGCTATCAACATACCACACATCTTTGTTGTTTTGAGCCTTGATAGCGAGAGCACAATTATTAGTCTTCTTCTTCTTCCATGTTCATTTGTTCTGTGGCTTCGAAGATTCTTCTGGAGGAATTTCAAATCTGCAGTCTTTGGCTGTGTCCAAAGTTTCAACATTTGTAACATTCAATATTATTTCTTAAATGTTAAAATATATTGATGTTTTGATGAGCCCTGGGAGGTTCATATTGGACAGATATCCTGGAATTGTATTCATTCCTAGGGTACGTGTGACATTCTACAACTTTATGACCAAATTTTCCAAATGAATAACAGTTGCCATAAAAAATATGTTGGTACTTGGATGGAAATTTTCGTTGAGGAATTGTCTTCCAAGGCTGTTCTTGTGAATCTTGTCCAATGAAGTCTACATGCATGTCAGATCTCAAAGGTTCATTGTATTTTGTTGTAGAAGGTCCTGCTTCTTCTTCTTTGTAATCGATGTCAGTTCTGTCGTTGTAAGATACTTGATTGTTGATGAGTTCTTCCAATACCCTTGAGTTGTTGGCATAGTTTTGGATATTTTTTCCTTTCTTCACTTTCTCACACAGCAAGATTACTTCGGCTTCTAATTCTTCCCTTTCTTGGTTGCTTTCTTCCAACTTATTTTGAAGTGACTCTTCAATGCATTTGTGTTCTTCAACTTCAATTTTGAGACCTTGAACTTGTTCTTCAAGAGTATTGGAATGGATTTTCTCTGCCTTGAGATATTTTATAAGCTTGATTGCTTCCTTATAAAATTATTCTATGGTCAATCCTTCTTCTTCATTGTTTGATACCTCTTGTTTATTGTGCTTGGGTTTATTTTGCTTGGCCATAAAAAATACTCTCTCATTGGCTTCTTCTTCGATGTCATTATCTTCATTGGATGATGAGATATCTTCTTTAGAGAGAAAGCTCCTTTTGGATCCTTACTTGTTGAATTTCTTAAAGCCTTTCTTTCCTTTTGAGTTGCCATCACTTATGTTTGGACATTTTGCTGCGAAATGCCCAACCTCATCACAGCCGAAACATATCAATGGAAGTTTACCTTTAAATGTTCCCTTACCAAATTTTAGTTTTCTCATGAAGTAATCATATTCTTCATCTTAAAGACCTTCTTCATCATCTCCCTTTTCTTCAGACTTGCAGGTGCATGTCTTTTCAATTGAAGGTTATTTATCCTTATTCATTTTCTTAGATGCAGTGAACATAGTTTCTAGATGTGAAGTACCCTCTTCTTCATCAAGTCTCATTTCATATGCTATGAGAACTCCATGTAATTCCTCTTTGCTGAGTTTTTCCATATTTGCACTGTATTCTAAGACCGATACCTTTGGGTTGAATCTCCTTGTAACATTCTAAGAATATTTCATATAATAGTCTTCTCATTAACTTGCTCTCCCAATCCTTCCATAGTATCGGTTATTTCATCAACGTATTGGAAGTATGTAGCAACTTTGCAATATTCTTTCATTCTAAATTGCTCAAATTTTGATCTATATATTTGAAGCTTTTCTTCTTTGACATTTGACTCACCTGCATATATATTCTCAAGCTTGTCCCATACATTTTTGGCGGTTTTACAACCCAACACCTTATGATAAGCAGATTCAATAAGTCCACTAATAATAATATTATTTGAT
This sequence comes from Pinus albicaulis, assembly GCA_034641835.2. NCBI lineage: Eukaryota > Viridiplantae > Streptophyta > Pinopsida > Pinales > Pinaceae > Pinus > Pinus albicaulis. The sequence goes on from CM076575.1 coordinate 1,812,762,733, forward strand.
TTTCATCATTTACCAAATTATTCTTACCTTGTTCATCCGTGGTTGATGTAAATCCATTTTGAACAGTGTCCCATACTTTGTAACCTTGAGCCAAGAGATAGACCTCCATTCTTCCTTTCTAGAGTGCATAATTATTTTCATTTAACAAAGGTACACCATTCTTGGTATGCTCCATGACCTCCTCCTAGTTGTTAAACTTCTATTGAAGGAACCAAGCTCTGAAACCAATTGTTCGAAATACTAAGAAGGGGGGGGTGAATTAGTATTCCTTTCAATTAGACCATTGGTTAATCTTCAATTATTATCATTTTTTGTACAATGGTAGCATTAAACAAGAGAAACACAAATACACATAGTTTTTATGGTGGAAACCCACTCCGGGACCAAAACCACATAATGCTTCTCTAATAATTCTTTAATATTCAACTCCAATTGAAAATAAAGCTCCAATTTCCTAGAATCTAGAAAATCATTCTTCTCCAGCTCCCATTGGATGGATGCTCCAATGCCCAAGATTCTTCAGTAGTGAACTGAACAGATTCCCCAACACCCAATGAGCTACAACTCACCCTAGCACCACCCTACCACCCTATAGAAGAATAAAAGAATGGAATCTTGTACTAGGGAAAATGGTCCACTTTAAAATGATATAGAATGAAGTAGAAGAAGAAGATACACTAGACCATAACCCCAACTTTGACACAACCACCTAATGATGATCCTAGACCTCCCGACACTGCCTCTTCAACTCTTGGCAGATATATACTTGAATAATTTTTACAATAATGTATTTACAATGACTGTATGCAGTGCTTCCCACTTGAAGACTTCATGTGATGAACTTCTTACTGTTGTTTTGCACCTTGGTTTCTACTCTTATCATGCTACCCTCTATTGCACCTTGCTTTTCTTTGCTTCCCTAGAAATTTTGGTCCTTTGTAGCACTTGACAACACATGATCTAGATTTTTCTTTCCTTTTAGGAGCTCGAAATTGAATCTGGTGTATCTCTGTTATTACAGATCCCCAATATCTGATTTTTGGTCCTATAGTAGTCATCTGCAGTTTCTATCCAATGCCACAGGTCTGACCCAATTTTGATTCTTCAAGGGAGATTTATACCTAATGTCTCACAATGCCCTAATTATCGATTTTTTCATCATAACGAACTTGTACGACGTGCCATATGTCACTGTTTATTCATTATGCTTTGCAATTGATAGAGTGAACACTAAATTCCATGCACTATCTACCAATTTTTATGGAATTCCAATCTGATACTCAGAGAGAGAGTTATGACGATTTTCCCAAGGTCACTTCTTTGAGATGAATTTTAGGAGCCTGCAAAAACACTTACTTCCACAGATCATATCTCCGAAAATGTTATGCACCTTGATCTAAAATTTTCACAATGGCTTCCTTAGGATTTAGGCTTCACCTCATAACAATTTCATCTTCTGAACCTTCGTAGAAACAAATTTAGAGTGAAAATTCCACAATGACCTATTTCAGATAACGAAATCCCTTGCATGAGGAGGATATGAAGATCACAATTTATATAAATTCTTAGGTTGAGAGGGGCTTCAACAAGTGAACGTGGGAGGGATTTTAGGAGCTTAAAAAATATTAATTATGACTTTTCAATGACCCATGCCACAACCCCATGGGGGTTTTAGCCCACTAACTGGGGGTATAAACTTCAAACATGAATATCTCTCAAACTGTGAAGAATTATGTGGGATGCCATATATCAACAGAAACATCTCGACAAGTAGAAACCATCAAAAGCATTATTGACCCATAATTTATTAATTTGGTTGGTAAAAATTCCCATGCAATATTGGGTTAGACCCTGCTGCTGCTTGGGTTGACATCAATGACAACCGCTGATCAACACTTTATGCACCCCCAAGAAATCTTGTTGGAACATTGAAGTGATAGGTTCCTGCTTAGTTTCAAGTAGGAAGCCTATCACCTTAGGTCTGCTTCCTGTGATAATACTTTTTAAATATTTTCCCCTGTTTGACTGCAAAACAAGATCGTTGATTTGATGAATCTTTGAAGGATTTTTTTCTTACTCTTTCTAGGTGATCATTAGACTTGTTACTCTGTTCAGGTGATAATTGATGTATAATACTTTAATTTTATTTTTTGGTTCATTATTTAGATTCTTTGGAGGATATCATTGAAATCAATAAACTGCGTTGGTGATTTTTGAATTAATGTTTTCAGAGAATTTTACTTCATTTCCAGGTTTTAATTTCTTAGTTTTCTACTACTTTTATCATTTCCACTTTGTTTCCAAAAACATATCTGGGGATAAATAAATTTCTTCAATCCCCATTTCTTAATTCCCTCGATATGTTTTCAATGGAAAACCATGATTTTATTATTGAAATCACTGTTAGGTGATTTTTTAAGTAATAATTTCGTAGAATTTTATTTTATTTCTAAGTTCTTTAAATTTTCTATAATTATTTTCACTATGTTTAAAGCCCTAGGGAGGCCTCCTTATCCTTAAAAGGATGAGGAAAAGAAGCAAATTAGAGGTGAAAATAAAGATGTTTCGTTGACTTAGGGGTGACTGCTAAGCATTTAGGACTATTGTCTAGCTATTGGGAGAACTGGAGTCAAAAATATCTTGATTTGATAACTTCTCTCTTCAAGGAGTCCTGAAGGCGGCTTCTGTAGCCCTAATGAGACAACTACAAGAAAACTACATGGATACTCTAGAAGTTTATACTTCGTTTAGCAATAATTAATGGAATTTTAAGGATGCAATATGTAAAATAACCTCTCGGAACATTCATTCATTATCCTATCCTTGAATAACCCATGAAAAATTTCAAATAACTTCAATGCTCTACCAAAATTTCATTAATTAAGGCACATTACAAACCATAAGACAAGATTCCATGCATTAGAAATTCAGTAGATTAGAAATATAGCATTAAAAAGCACTTACAAGATAATGAAGAATATATCCATCCACATAAATGCAGCAAGAAGCTCAAGAGAGATAGCGGAATTTTCAAAATTCAAGCTCCTCAATCTGGGGAGGTAATACATTAATCCTGGTTTTAGATGGGTTTGTTCGATGTGTCAATTGTGTTGGGTATGTGTTATATTCTTTCCATGACTAAGCACGCGCGAGGGGGCGATAGCCCTCCCTTTGCACTGGGTGCAACGGGGGGGCAGTAGCCCCCCTTGTCGGGGTCCGGGGCAGCGCCCCGGCGAAAATTTTTGGCCCTTAATTTCCGGTGGGTAGTCTGCGTCCATGGTTTTGTGCATGGTTTTGCACATGGTATTGGGGCATGATGGTTTTTGGCCCCTGGTATTTTTGTAGATCCGGTCAAGGGAACTATGGTTATGTTCTAATCCAGGGTTTATGGATTGGGGTTTATGTATGCTTCGGCATGTATATATATGTGTTGTAACACTAAAAGGAATATAATGAAAAATCAAGCTGGTCGTCCCGATTTGGGATCCAGGGAAAAATCTCTGTGTTTATCTGTTTTATGTTTTATGCTCTCGCTATTGTTTATTTTCTGTTATAAGATTCATGTGTAGATAATTTATGTTCAGAGTTAAAACCTACATTTGACATCAGAGTTGTTTCGGCTTCAAGGGGACGCCTTTGTCGCTGAGGGTTTTTAGTTCGGGCCTGAGGTAGACCCTGTTTAGTTGGAGATCTACGGGATCGATTCTTGTGGTGAAAGAAGATGGTGAGTGGCGGAAAGATAGAGTTCGAGAAATTTAATGGTCAGAGTTTTGAGTTGTGGAAGCTCAATATGCAGGATCTGTTGGTGGATAAAGATTAGTGGATCGTGGTAGATCTAGGTACTAAACCAACGGGAGTGTCAGATGAAGACTGAAAGAAATTGGATCAGAAGGCTAAGAGCACAATATGGTTATGTGTCTCAGATTCAGTATTGTTGAATGTATCTGGGGAAGCTACGACAAAGAATTTGTGGGAAAAAATTGGGACTTTGTACCAATCTAAGTCTCTGGTGAATAAGTTGTTCTTGCGGAAAAAGCTGTATAACCTGAGGATGAAGGATGGAGACTCGGTGACAGAGCATCTGAACACCTTAAATACTGTGGTAAGTCAGCTGTCATCTGTTGATATTAAAATATCAGATGAAGATAAGTGCATCAGTTTGTTGTGTTCTCTACCAGACTCGTGGGATAGTCTGGTTATTGCAATAGGTAGCAATACAACTACCTTGAATTTTGATGACATTGTCTCAGCCTTGCTGTCGGAGGAAATGAGACGGAGAAATATGGAGGGTAAGAATGGAGATGCCTTATCTGTACGAGGAAGGTCCCAGAACAGAAACAAGAATAAGGTTTCGAGTGGGAGATATAAATCTAGAGCGAGATCTAAATCTCATGGAAAGTTTGTAAAGGTGTGCTGGAAATGCGGAAAGGAAGGGCACTACAAAAAGGAATGCAGATCTAAAGCTCCTGAGAAAGGAAAGGGATCTGATGAAGGTCCTTCTGCAGAGGTAAAAACCACCTCGGATGAAGGTGGGGATGTGTATTTGGCTTCTTCTTCAAATACACATGTAGATCATGAGTCATGGTTGATTGACTCAGGTGCATCCTTTCACTTCACTCCCCATAGGGAGTGGTTCTGCGAGTATGAGAAATATGATGGTGATGTCTTCCTAGGGGATGATAGGAAGGAAAAAATCATCGGACGTGGAAAGGTCAAGCTGAAGCTGCAAGGTGGAAGGATTAGAACACTTCCTGGTGTTCTGCATATTCCTGCATTGGCCAGAAATCTGATTTCTGTAAGCAAGATGGATGATGCAGGTGTAAAAACAGTGTTCAAGAAAGATGCCTACAAGATGGTTCGGGGAGCACTGGTATTAATGCGGGGAGTTCGGACTGGAACTCTGTACAAGCTACAAGGTAGCATTGTTATTGATGGGTGTAACAGTTCTATGGTTCCTGAAAGTGGAGCGAAAGCCTAGCTGTCTCTGGAGAAAAGACCATGCTATGGCATCAAAGGCTTGGACATATTGGAGAGAAGGGCCTTCGGATACTGCATAGAAATGGTATGGTAGAAGGTATGTCTAATTTCTCTCTAGATTTTGATTTCTGCGAACATTTTGTATATGGGAAGTATAATCGGGTGAGTTTTCCTTCTGGTGCTAAGAGGGCGAACAAGATATTAGAACTTGTGCACGGTGATGTGTTTGGACCTGTGTCAGTTCCATCACTGGGAAATTCTGTGTACTATGTTTCATTCATAGATGACTTCTCAAGGAATACATGGATATATTTCTTGAGGAAGAAATCTGAAGTCTTTGACAAATTTAAAGAATTTAAGGCTCTGGTGGAAAACCATACAGAAAAGAAGATAAAGGCGTTGAGGACAGATAATGGTGGGGAGTTCTACAAGAAGGAATTTGAAGAGTTCTGTAAGAAGTGTGGTATAGCACGGCAGAAGACTACTCCATATATACCTCAGCAAAATGGAGTTGCAGAAAGAATGAATACATTGATGGAAAAGGCAAGAAGCATGCTCAGTGGTACCGGGTTAGGACAAGAATTCTGGGCAGAGGCAGTGGAGACTGCATGTTACTTACTTAACAGATCACCTTCATCAGCGTTGGAGGATAAGACCCCACATGAGGTATGGACTGGTAAGAAACCCTCTCTTTCACATCTAATGGTATTTGGATGTGATGCATATGTACATGTTCCAAAGGAGAAAAGGACCAAGTTGGATAATAAATCTGAAAGGTGCATCTTTATTGGGTATAAGGATGGTTTAAAGGGTTACAAGCTTTGGAACCCAGAAACAAGGAAGGTTGTGTATAGCCGAGATGTGGTGTTTAGAGAAGTGAAATATGTTGTTAAACATGAAGTCCTACCAAAGGAACCTGAGAAGATAAAGTTTGAGCTAAAGGAGGATGAATTAGACTCTACAATAGAAGAAGACTCAGAAGATGAAGAGCCACAAACTCCAGCTTTGAGAAGATTAGCTTGGGAAAGAAGGAAACCATAAAGGTATAGTCCATCTGCTTTCTATTCAGGTTTTGCCTTAACTATAACTGATGATGAACCCAGAACTGTCAGGGAGGCAGTAGATTCAGAGAATGGAAAAATCTGGAAGGAGGCCATGGTTGATGAAATGACATCCTTGCACAAAAACGATGCATGGGATCTGGTGGAGTTGCCGGCTGGAAGGAAGCCCATTGGGAGAAAATGGGTGTTTAAGAAGAAGATGAATGTAGAAGGCAAGGTGGAGAAATAAAAAGCTCGGTTGGTAGCAAAAGGTTATTCCCAAGTGCCGGGAATTGATTTTGGTGATATTTTTCTCCTGTTGCCAAAGTTACTTCTATTAGATTACTTTTATCTGTTGCTGTTGCATTTGATTTTGAGATAGAACAGATGGATGTGAAGACAACATTTCTTCATGGGGATCTAGAAGAAGAGATCTACATGAAGCAACCTGAAGGCTTTATGGTGAAGGGTAAGAAAAAACTGGTATGCAGGTTGAAGAAGTCTCTGTATGGGTTAAAACAGTCACCAAGGATGTGGTATCAGAAATTTGATACCTATATACGGGGACTTGGCTTCACCAGAAGCAAGGAGGATCACTGTGTTTATTTTAAATTAATTGGTGGCCATGTTATTTATTTGGTCTTGTATGTGGATGATATGTTGTTGATTGGAAATGACAAAGAAATTATCCAAGATTTGAAGACCCAACTGTTCTCCAAATTCGACATGAAGGATCTAGGTGCTGCAAACTATATTTTGGGCATGGAAATTAAGAGAGATCGAGCAAAGAGGAAGTTCTGGTTAAACCAGAGGAAGTATGTCGAGACTATATTGCAGAGGTTCAATATGCAGGATAGTAAACCGGTGAATGTTCCTATTCCTGTAGGTGTAAAGCTGTCTGTTGAACAGTGTCCCAAGACACAAGAAGAAGAGGAGTATATGTCCCATGTTCCATATGCAAGTGCGGTGGGTAACCTGATGTATGCAATGGTTTGTACTAGACCAGACATTGCACATGCAGTGGGAGTATTGAGCAGGTTTATGTCAAACCCAGGGAAGGAGCATTGGACAGTAGTGAAGCGGGTTTTCAGATATTTACGTGGCACTAGTTATTATGGCTTGTGCTACCAGGGAAGACCAGGATTGGAAAAAATGTTGGACATTCATGGTTTTGTTGATGCAGACTGGGCTGGAGATCTGGACCAAAGAAGATCTACAAGTGGGTATGTGTTTAGCCTATTTGGAGGCGCAGTCAGTTGGATGAGTAAAAGACAGTCTGTAGTGGCTCTTTCAACTACAGAGGCATAATACATAGTAGCCACTCATGCAAGCAAGGAAGCAGTTTGGTTGCAAAGATTGTGTTCAAGTATGGGGTTGGTACAGCAAGCTATAAGGATAGACTGTGATAGCCAAAGTGCAATTTTCTTGGCTAAGAACACTGCTTATCATTCAAAGACAAAGCACATTGATGTTCAATATCACTTTGTTAGAGATATGGTTGAGGCTAAAAGGGTGTTGTTGGTAAAGGTGGACACTTTGAAGAATGTTGCAGATGCATTGACAAAGTCTGTGAGCACTCAGAAGTTCTCTTGGTGTAGAGAAACAATGGGTGTTGAAGAATTGGGCCAATGACTAAGCCCTCTTGTGGCCCCCCGTGGAAAGAAAACAAGTGGGAGAATTTTGGGTATGTGTTATATTCTTTCCATGACTAAGCACACGCGGGGGGGCGATAGCCCCCCTTTGCACTGGGCGCAAAGGGGGGGTCACAGGGGGGGGCGGTAGCCCCCCCTGTCGGGGTCCAAGGCAACGCCCCGGCGAAAATTTTTTGGTCCTTAATTTCCGACGGGTAGTCCGCGTCCATGGTTTTGTGCATGGTTTTGCACATGGTATTGGGGTACGATGGTTTTCGGCCCCTGGTATTTTTGTAGATCCGGTCAAGGGAACTACGGTTATGTTCTAATCCAGGGTTTATGAATTGGGGTTTATGTATGCTTCGGCATGTATATATATGTGTTGTAACACTAAAAGGAATATAATGAAAAATCAAGCTGGTCGTCCCGATTTGGGATCCAGGGGAAAATCTCTGTGTTTATCTGTTTTATGTTTTATGCTCTCGCTATTGTTTATTTTCTGTTATAAGATTCGTGTGTAGATAATTTCTGTTCAGGGTTAAAACCTACAAATTGTTGCATCAACCAATTGCACTATTACATGAAATTGTTGCCAATACAATCTAACACATTGAAAATCCAAAGCTGACAATGCCAATGAATTTGCAATTCCACTAGCATAGGCTTTTCATAGCCATTTCACCAGACAAAATTCATTTAATCTTTGCTATTCTTTCTGCATAAAAAACTTCTACTCCATCAAATTCATTATCAACTCGATTAGGAACATTAGCACCATCTATCATTTGGACATCGTCAGATGTATCCATTGCAACAGGTGTTTGAGCCAAAGCATTATTTCCATTATTAGAAACATCACCCGGAACAGCTAAATATTTTCCAGCATCTACACTTCTAGTGCCCTGCTGCTTGGGCTCATGAAGTTGGTTTCTAACATTTATCAGGAAAGCCTGAAAAAAATCAACTTACTCCTAAAAGCTACAACATTGGAAGAAGCTACAACTTTAGTGTGTGGAATGTTTCCTTTCTTGGGTATCCAGCTAAGACTATCTTGCCATACACTCAGGCTTTGGAGAAGTTTGCACCACACGTCCAGCAGCTTAGCATGGAAAGTAATGGGAAGGGAGTTTCTATTGATGGTGTGCCCCTCAATTTTGAGGTTGGTGAAATAGATTTTGGAGAACTTGGTACAAATGGCCAACACAAAATTTACCAGTTAATTCATCAGGGTCGTGTAATTCCTTGTGATTTTATTGCCATCATCAAGGGCCAACAACCCATTTATTTACAAGGGGAAGTTGTGAGTAACCACGATGAGCTCATGTCTAACTTTTTTGCACTTTCAGATGCTATTTCTTGTGGGAAGACTCCTTAGGAGTTGAGGAATGAGAAATTTTCTGATCATATTATTGCACGCAAGACATTCTCTAGGAATCGACCATCACTAAGAATATTACTACCATCATTGACAGCATATAATGTAGGCCAGTTGTTAGGAATGTATGAACACAGGATTGCAGTTAAGGGTTTCTTTTGGGGCATTAATTCCTCTGACTAATGGGGCATGGAGCTTGGAAAGTCATTGGCATCTCTTGTATGAGCTAAGATGAACTTGTCTCACACTAAAGGGAAGCCAGTTGAGGGCTTTAACCCCAACACCACAATGTTGATAAGACAATACTTGAAGGTAATCAGATACTAAAATATATTGTTTCCTTTTTCAAGTCTGGAGAAAATATGCATTCTAAGGGGTTATATTAAATTTATAGTTACAACTGCGCTTTTTAGAACTTTCCATTGAAATACATTCATATCATACCAACAAACCACCTGATCTAATCAATGTTCATTTATAGGAAAATGCTCCAATTACTGTGGACTTTCTCCGCTCAAAATCATAGTACATAATTTTCTATTTTTTAGCACCAGTCAATATTTTTATTTTGAATGGTAGTCCTTATTTTTTATTTGAATGAGAGAGCTTCACTTATTTATAAATCTTTCTGTTAAAGTGGAGGCACTTTTGATGATCAAGAATCGATATTTTTTTGTTATAAACCGGGAACCTAGTGTTTGTTATAAACCAGGAACCATTGAAAGGCTTTAAGCTACGAGGGGGTAACCCTGAGATGTTGGAAGTGAGAGGGGGTGTCTGCACTCATACTTACACCTAATCCTTGGGCGTAATTATGGTCCTCTCCTTTGTTACTTTTTATCCTGGAATAAAGGACTGAAATTGTTGGGCAACCAATAGTTTGTAAAAGGGTTGAAATTGTTGATTGTGTTAGTGAGAGTTCTACCAGGACACTTTAATCAAATCAGGTTTGTTTCTCTGTGCATTCTTGTATGGATATTTACATAGATTTTTCAGTTCAGTTGACGAAAAATGAGGTTAAAGTATGTATATTTTCAGAACCAGTTAATATTGTAACTTGTTAGAGTTTTTTGGGGAAATAAACTGTACTCACAGTTTTGAAACTTATAATCAATCAAATTGGGTGTTTGTATGTTATAGTATGGTTTTGAATTAGAAACAAACTTTAAATCTAGGGGAAGGGACTAAAATTTGATTCTTCATCACCCATATATATTTCACCATATAAATATATATATAGAATTTCATTCTGGCTATACTTGAAGGTCTATTATATTGATGTATTGTGCCTTATTGCTTCAATCTGATATATGTTTTGTTTAACCCTTAGTCTAAGGGTTTGTAACTTGTACTTGTAGATATTTCAATGGTTTTGAATGTACTCTATTTTAGCCCATGGTGAATTTAAGTAATTTCTAATTTTTATTACCAGCAGATTATGCGGCCCTCTCTCATACATTATAGTTTAGTTTTTAATGTAAATAATCACTTTGACACAGTTTTAATCTCATTTCTTGTTGTTTCACTTTTTAATGGCATTACAATGACGTTTATTTAGTGATTTCAGTTTTTTGTCTAGCATTTAGAATTATTCTACAAAATTTCCCATTTGGTCCTTATACCCACTCGTATTTCTTATAATTATTGCCAGTGTTGGTTCTTATACCCACTTGTATTTCTTATAATTATTACCAGTGTTGGGTCTTTATACCCACTCATATTTCTTATAGTTATTAATAGTGTTGGTCTTCCTATGGGACTTTGGGACTTTCTCTTCGCCCTTCTGAAACACATAAGTATATATATGATTAACCAAAGCATGAATTGTTCCAATAATGAATTTATATTTATTAAGTTGGAACTAACATGTTTCAATATTCACCTTATATTCTTAAGAAAAATTAATTATCATATAACAGTGTGATAACGACATTCTTTTTTTTTTTAATATTTCCTTTCCATTGGAATACCGACGCTTTATTTGGTTGTATTTATGTCGGAATTGCGATGGTGTAAACTTATGAAGAGAGACTCTATATCTGTCGGAAGAGCGATGCCTTAAATGTTGGAAGAGCTAACGTCGGACTTGTGATGGTATTAACGTAGGAAGAGAGTTTCTATATAACGTCGGAAGAGAGACGCTAAAGTCGTTGGAAGAGTAACGCTAAAGCCGTCGGAAGAGTGATGCTTTAAACGTCAAATGAGAGATGTTTAATGAAGTTTAATGATTTTTAATTTGCATCAGAAGAGTGACGTTTATGCTCCATCAGAAGAGCGGCGGTTAATTTTCGTCGGAGAAGCGACATTTATTTCCGTCGGTAGAGTGACGTTTTTCTCTGTCGGTAGAGCGACATTTTGCTTTTGTCGAAAGAGCGATGTTGTCTTTTTGTCAGAAGAGCGATGGTTTGGATAACATTGGAAGAGTGATGATGTTCTGGAAACATTAGAAATAGTGTCACTATTCTGACACTTTATTGAAGTGTCGTAATTGTGACTCTAAGGCTAACCACGTTTTGTCCCGCCTCATAGTGTCGCTCTTCCAACGACTATGTGTCGCAATAGAGACACTTTGGCCATCGAAAATTGGGCCAAATGTTCTATTGTATATATAGGAGTCCACGAGGCCACAATTTAATCGTAGCCGACCTAACAATAATAATTTAAGGGTACAATAATAAAAATATGGGGGTTACAGGGTACAATTATAACAATAAGCAGGTTACACTAACAACAATAAGGGACTATACTAGTAATATAGGGACCTAACATGCCCCTATCCTTCAAAAAAGTGTTGTCCTCAATGCTTGAGTAGCTCTGGATACTTCTATATAAAATTCTCATCATCCCATGTAGAATATTTAGTGGGTAAGTTCTTCCACTTGATGAGATACTTTGAAAATGATTGATTTCATAGCTGTCGTGTTCTTGTTTTTGTCACCACTTCAGGTTCCAATATGATTTTTCCTTCCTCATAAAGTTCTGGAAATATTGTTTGAACTGGAATATTTTCACCTATAACCTTCTTTAAGCATGAAACATGGAAAACTGGATGCACTGGTGAAGTAGTAGGAAGCTCCAATTTGTATGCCATAGTACCAATATTTTGCAACACCTTGTAAGGACCATAGTAATTTGGCGATAATTTATTATCCTTCTTAGATTTCTTGAGAGAAATTTTTTTGTATGGTTGTAGCCATAAAAATACCCAGTCTCCTACATCAAAACTTCTCTCGCTGTGATGTTGATCTACCTGTCGTTTCATTCGATTTTGTGCCAAATTCAAGTTATCCTTTAAGAGCTGGAGAACTTCTTGTTGATGCTCGATGTGATCTTCCACTGCTTGAACCTTTGAATTTTCTCTTAAAGATGATGTGATGGATAGTGGATGATATCCATAAAGTGCCATAAATGGGGTCATTTTTGCTGCAGTATGGAAGGAGGTGTTATACCACCATTCAGCGAGAGGTAACCACTTGACCCATTGTGTTTGTTTATCAGATACAAAACAATGAAGATATCCTTCCAAACATTTATTTACTATCTCAGTTTGACCATCGGATTGAGGATGATAAGATGAGCTATGAGCTAATTGAGTACCCAAACAAGAAAACAACTCCATCCAAAAATTTCCAGTAAAAATTGGATCTCTGTCGCTCACAATAACCCTTGCGTTTCCATGTAGCTTTTGAATTGTGTCCATAAATTTAGTAGCAACTGTACTTGCTTTAAATGGATGAGATAATGCACAAAAGTATGCATACTTGGTAAGTCTATCAACTACCACCATGATGACACTCTTTCCTTCGGACTTAGGTAAACCTGTGATAAAATCCATTGAAATCTCCTCCCAACGTTGACTTGGAAAGGATAAAGGTTGTAGAAGTCCTGGGGTCTTAATTGTTTCCACTTTATTCTGCTGGCAAACCACACATTCCGCGACAAACTTTTGAATATCAGATTTAAGGCCATCCCAAAAAAATTCTTTCTTCACCCTGTGGTAAGTTTTTAAAAATCCTGAGTGTCCTCCTAAAGGAGAAGTGTGGAATTCCAAAAGAATATTTTGTTTTAGTTGGGAATTCTTACAAAGATATAAGCGATCTTTGTACCATAAGGAATCATTTTTCCAACTAAATGTATCGGATGTACTAGGATCTTGCTGCAACTTTTGAATGAGTGTCCATACATCTTTGTCCTTCTTCCATTCATCTCTTGCTTCAGTTATCCAATCTGGTTGGATAATAGAAATGGCACAAAGCAATGCTTCCACCTCTTCATTATTTCTTGAGAGTGCATCTGCAACAACATTAAGCTTTCCTTTTTTGTAGATTTTTTCAAAGTCATAACCCAACATCTTTGTGACCCATTTTTGCTTCTCTTTTGAAGATATTCTTTGTTCCAAAAAGTGTTTAAGACTATCATGATCAATTTTTACCTTGAAGTGTCTTCCCATTAAGTAAGTTCGCCATTTCTTTAGTGCATGCAGTATTGCTAACATTTCCTTCTCATAAATAGGTTTCTGTAAATACTTTCCTTTGATTGGACGACTTTCAAAAGCAATGGGTCTTCCTTCCTGCATTAAAACTGCACCAATTCCATTTCCTGAGGCATCACATTCCACGATAAAGGTTTTTGTGAAGTCTGGCGTAGCTAAGACCGGTGCTAGGCACATTGCCTCTTTAAGATGTTCAAAGGCCTTAGTTGCTTCAGGAGTCCATGAAAATGCATCTTTCTTGAATAATGTTGTTAGAGGTGCTGCTATTCTCCCATAATTCTTAACAAACTTGCGATAATACCCTGTTAACCCGAGAAATCCTCGCAACTGCTTTATGGTTGTGGGAACTTTCCATTCCTTAATGGCTTTAATTTTGTTAGGGTCCACTTTAACACCCTCGTGAAATACAATATGACCCAGATATTCCACCTCTTGTACTCCAAAGAAACATTTGGATGTTTTTGCATATAATTGTTTCTCCTGCAATAGTTTGAGCACCCTGTCAACATGTTCAACATGATCCTTCCAAGACCTACTGTAGATTAGTATATCATCGAAAAATACTAGCACAAATTTTCTAAGGAAGGGTTTGAAAATGGAATTCATCAACCCTTGAAATGTAGAAGGTGCATTGGTAAGGCCAAAAGGCATGACCAAAAATTCATAATGACCCTCATGAGTTTGAAATGTTGTTTTCAGAATATCTTCAGTCTTCATTCTAATTTGATGATATCGTGAATGAAGATCCAATTTGGTAAAATAAATTGCTCCATGTAATTCATCTAATAATTCATCAATCATAGGAATGGGAAATTTATCTTTAATGGTGTTAGGTGCCTATATTACTAGTATAGTCCCTTATTGTTGTTAGTGTAACCCCCTTATTATTATTATTGTACCCCTGTAGCCCCCATATTGTTATTATTTTGCCCTTAAATTATTATTGTTAGGTCGGCTAGGATTACATTGTGGCCCCATGGACTCCTATATATAGAAAGGAGGTTTTGAAATTTGTATTATCCAAGAATTTTTCATTCACGTAATGTATTGGAGGTTACCCCCTTGAAGTGGCTTATTTATAAGGCATTGATATCTCTTTTCTTCTATTTTTGGAGCTGGTTTCACAACATTTGGTATGAGAGCTTTGAGATTCTAGGGTTTCGCTACTCCAAACATGTCATCATGGAATTTGCCCTATAAATTTTTTTCTACGAAGGTTCAGAATCTGAAATGTTTAGAGTGCGAAGCCAAAATCCTGAGGAACATCGTCGCAAAATTTTAGAGATTTGTACGCAATCTTTTCGGATATATGATCTATGCAATTTAGGTCATTTTGCAGGCTCTTGAATTTAATGTAAATAAGTCATCATGGTATTTTTGTAATAAAATGTTTTCTACAAAGGTTCAGAAGCTGAAATTTTTAGAGTGCAAAGCCAAAAGCCTGAGGAACATCATCGCAAAAATTTAGATATTGGTTTGCAATATTTTCAAAGATATGATTTGTTGAATTTAGGGCTTTTTTAGGCTTTTGAATTTCATCTCAAAGAGGCGATCGTGGGAAAATATTCATAACTCTCTCATTGAGCATCGGATTGGAATGATGTAAAAAGTGTCCACAAGCACACAGATTTTATTTTTCGGTCTATCAATTTCATAGCCAAAGGAGGAAATAGTGACACGTGGAAATTTGTACAAGTTCTCTCTACTGAACCAGTCCAAAATTGAGTCATTGTGGGAGATTGGACATAACTTTGCCTTGAAGAAACCAAATCATATCAAACCTGATGCATTTGAAAGAAGCTTCAGAGAGCTACTACAGTGCTAAAATTTAGATATTGAGGACCTGCAATTATAGATATAATTCAATTTCAATATCAAGCTCCTCAAAAGCAAGTAAAAGGTGTGTATTTTTTTTTTCCGAATTCCATAAGTCTTGTTTGAAGAATCAAGTTGAGTTGATTCCAAGGGAATATTGTAGAATAGATATCAATATTGGATTCTTAAATGGCCCCTAAAAAGAATTAAACACCCATTAAGCCTTTAGAAGGCTCTACTATGACTCATGAAGACAAAGAATGGCAACATGAAATATCAAAATTACAAGAGAAAGTGCAACAAATTTCGCTCTTGCAAAGAAAAACAAAAAGTGAAATGTAAGTTTTGAAGAAAGACGTGGAAATTAAGATGGATCATTTGAAGAAAGGCATGGAAGCTAAGATGAATGGTTTGGAAGCTAAGATGGATGGCATGGAAGTGGGCATGGAACCTAAGATGGATGACATGGAAGCTAAGATCGATGAAAAAATGAAAGACAACATGGAAAACATGAAGAAGGATCTAAAAGTAGACATCGAAGGTTTAGCAAAGTTGATACAAGAAATTTTTCCTAATGGTGAAAATATAGTAGAGGAAACTCATGATGAGAAAAAAATAAATGTTAATCGTGATTTCATAAACTCTAATGTTGGAGGCAAGAACCACCATATTCCAAAAATGGATATGAGGAATTTTGATGGAGAGGATCCTGTAACATGGATACTGCAGATGGAGCAATATTTTGATATCAATAATGTGCAAAACACACAAAAGGTACACATTGCAACTTTACATTTAGAAGAAAATACATTTGTATGGTATCGATGGCTTTGCTCCCGTAAAAAAAATGTCACCTGGTAAATTTTTATGGAGGAAATGATAACACATTATGAGGATACGAAGAGCAACACTTTCTTTAGCCAATTGATAAATCTCAAACAAAAATTTTCAGTGGGGGAGCACATTGACGACTTCCAAAAATTGAATATAAGGGTAACTGATCTTTCAAAGGAAGACATGATCGATCTCTTCATAGGTACTTTAAAGGATAACATCCAACATGAAGTTCACGTTTTGGAACCTGATTCATTGGAGAGGGCATTTAGGTTGGCAAGAAAAATTGAATGTAAAATTATGGCGACAAGGAAGCCTACCACTCACTTCTATAAATAGGGAAGTGTTGCTACTCCTATATTTCCACAACCTACAAGGTTGACACCACAACAATTGGAAGAAAAAAGATCAAAAGGGTTTTGCTACAGTTGTGATAGCAAATACACGAAAGGACATAAATGTGCTGAGAAGATATTAGTTTACATAGATTGTGAAGAGGAAGAAGAAAATAAACAAGAAGAGGATATACATGAGGAACCAGCCCTAGAAGAAGAAGAAATGAGTCTGACCATATCGTGTAATGCATTGGCAGGAATTACCACTCCTAAAACTCTCAAGATAGAAGGACACATCAAGAAGAAAATGGTAATAGTGTTGATTGATTCAGGTAACACCCATAATTTTATTCATTGTAAGGTAGCCAAGGAATTGAATTGTTTCCTATACCCAGCACCAAAATGTCAAGTGATGGTTTCAAATGGAGGAACTATAAACTGCTCTAGAAAATGCCATAATATTAAGCTAACCATGGGGGAATATGTATTTAATAGTCCAATGCTTTCCATTCCTATGGGAGGTGTTGATGTTATACTAGGATTACAATGGTTATAATCTTTGGGGATGATTGCTTTTAATTTTCAAGAAATTTTCTTGAATTTTTTTTCAGAAGGAAATAAAGTCAAATTACGGGGTATTGTAGGGAAGCCAAGAAAGATAATAAGCTCTAATGTCATGACAAAGCTTCTAAAGAAAGAACAAAGAGGCGTAATTGCACAACTATGCTCACTAGAAGTTCCAACATCAAAATCATCTATTTCTGCAGATTTCCAAAAAGTCTTGGACAATCATTCCAAGGTGTTTGAAACTCCCAAAGGACTCCCACCTATTCGTGATAATGATCATGCTATTCATTTGATTCCAGGAAGTGATCCTCCAAATATCAGGCCTTATAGATATCCTTATGTCCAAAAGAGTGAAATTGAATGTATGATTGTAGAAATGTTAGAGGTAGGTATAATTCAACCTAGTCAAAGTTCTTTCTCTACTCCTGTAGTATTGGTACACAAGAAGGATGGATCATGCCACATGTTTCCAGACTATAGTGAGCTCAATAAGCTCACCATTAAAGATAAATTTCCCATTCCTATGATTAATGAATTATTCGATGAATTACATGGAGAAATTTATTTTACCAAGTTAGAGATTCATTCAGGATATCATCAAATTATAATGAAGACTAAAGATATTCCAAAAATAGCATTTCAAACTCATGAGGGTCATTATGAATTTTTGGTCATGCCTTTTGGCCTTACCAATGCACCTTCTACATTTCAAGCGTTGATGAATTCCATTTTCAAACCCTTCCTTAGAAAATTTGTGCTAGTATTTTTTGATGATATACTAATCTACAGCAGGTCTTGGAAGGATCATGTTGAACATGTTGACAGGGTGCTCAAACTATTGTAGGAGAAACAATTATATGCAAAAACATCCAAATGTTTCTTTGGAGTACAAGAGGTGGAATATATAGGTCATATTGTATCTCACGAGGGTGTTAAGGTAGACCCTAACAAAATTAAAGCCATTAAGGAATGGAAAGTCCCCACAACCATAAAGAAGTTGCGAGGATTTCTTGGGTTAACAAGGTATTATCGCAAGTTTGTTAAGAATTATGGGAGAATAGCAGCACCTCTAACAACATTATTGAAGAAAGATGCATTTTCATGGACTCCTGAAGCAATTAAGGCCTTTGAACATCTTAAAGAGGCAATGTGCCTAGCACCGGTCTTAGCTACGCCAGACTTCACAAAAACCTTTATTGTGGAATGTGATGCCTCAGGAAATGGAATTGGTGCAGTTTTAATGCAGGAAGGAAGACCCCTTGCTTTTGAAAGTCGTCCAATCAAAGGAAAGTATTTACAGAAACCTATTTATGAGAAGGAAATGTTAGCAATACTACATGCACTAAAGAAATGGCGAACTTACCTAATGGGAAGACACTTCAAGGTAAAAACTGATCATGATAGTCTTAAGCACTTTTTGGAACAAAGACTATCATCAGAAGAATAGAAAAAATGGGTCACAAAGATGTTGGATTATGACTTTGAAATAATCTACAAAAAATGAAAGCTTAATGTTGTTGCAGATGCACTCTCAAGAAAGAATGAAGAGGTGGAAGCATTGCTTTGTGCCATTTCTATTATCCAACCAGATTGGATAACCGAAGCAAGAGATGAATGGAAGAAGGACAAAGATGTATGGACACTCATTCAAAAGATGCAGCAAGATCCTAGTACATCTGATACATTTAGTTGGAAAAATGATTCCTTATGGTACAAAGATCGCTTATATCTTTGCAAGAATTCCCAACTAAAACAAAAGATTCTTCTGGAATTGCACACTTCTCCTTTAGGAGGACACTCAGGATTTTTAAAAACTTACCACAGGGTGAAGAAAGAAATTTTTTGGGATGTCCTTAAATCTGATATTCAAAAGTTTGTGGCGGAATGTTTGGTTTGCTAGCAGAATAAAGTGGAAACAATTAAGACCCCGGGACTTCTACAACCTTTATCCATTCCAAGTCAACGTTGGGAGGAGATTTCAATGGATTTTATCACAGGTTTACCTAAGTCCGAAGGAAAGAGTGTCATCATGGTGGTAGTTAATAGACTTACCAAGTATGCACACTTTTGTGCATTATCTCATCCATTTAAAGCAAGTACAGTTGCTACTACATTTATGGACAGAATTCAAAAGCTATATGGAAGCCCAAGGGTTATTGTGAGCGACAGAGATCCCATTTTTACTGGAAATTTTTGGACGGAGTTATTTTCTTGTTTGGGTACTCAATTAGCTCATAGCTCATCTTATCATCCTCAATCTGATGGTCAAACAGAGATGGTAAATAAATGTTTGGAAGGATATCTTCGTTGTTTTGTATCTGATAAACAAACACAATGGGTCAAGTGGTTACCTCTCGCTGAATGGTGGTATAACACTTCCTTCCATACTGCGGCAAAAATGACCCCATTTATGGCACTTTATGGATATCATCCACCATCGATCACATCATCTTTAAGGGAAAATTCGAAGGTTCAAGCAGTGGAAGATCGCGTCGAGCATCAGCAAGAAGTTCTCCAACTCTTAAAGGATAACCTGAATTTGGCACAAAATCGATTGAAACAACAGGCAGATCAACATCGCAGCGAGAGAAGTTTTGATGTAGGAGATTGGGTATTTTTATGGCTACAACCATATAAACAAATGTCCCTCAAGCAAGCTAAGAAGGATAATAAATTATCGCCAAAGTACTATGGTCCTTACAAGGTGTTGCAAAAGATTGGTACTATGGCATACAAATTGGAGCTTCCTACTTCTTCGCGAGTACATCCAGTTTTCCATGTTTCATGCTTAAAGAAGGTTATAGGAGAAAATATTCCAGTTCAAACAATATTGCCAGAACTTGATGAGGAAGGAAAAATCATATTGGAACCAGAAGCGGTCATGGAAACAAGAACTCGACAACTACGGAATCGATCAATTTCAGAGTATCTCATCAAGTGGAAGAACTTACCCACTGAAGATTCTACATGGGAGGATGAGAATTTTATACGGAAGCACCCAGAGCTACTCAAGTGTTGAGGACAACACTTTTTTGAAGGAGAGGGGCATGTTAGGTCCCTATATTACTAGTATAGTCCCTTATTGTTGTTAGTGTAACCCCCTTATTGTTATTATTGTACCCCTGTAACCCCCATATTGTTATTATTGTGCCCTTAAATTATTATTCTTAGGTTGGCTAGGATTACATTGTGGCCCCACTAGGATTACATTGTGGCCCCATGGACTCCTATATATAGAAAGGAGGTTTTATAATTTGTATCATCCGAGAATTGTTCATTCATGTAATGTATTAGAGGTTGTCCCCTCGATGTGGCTTATTTCTAAGGCGTTGGTATCTCTTTTCTTCTATTTTTGGAGTTGGTTTCACAACAAATGGTGATCTTATTGAGCTCCCTATAATCCGAACACATGCACCATGATCCATCATTCTTGTGTACCAATACTACAGGAGCAGAGAAATAACTTTGACTAGGTTCAATTATACCAACCTCTAACATTTCTGCAATCATACGTTCAATTTCGCTCATTTGGACATAAGGATATCTGTAAGGCTTGATTTTTGGAGGAACACTTCCTGGAATCAAATGAATAGCATGATCATGATCATGGATAGGTGGGAGTCCTTTGGGATTTTCAAAAACCTTTGAATGATTGTCCAATACTTTTTGGAGATCCGCAGAAATAGATGATTTTGATGTTGGAACTTCTAGTGAACATAATTGTGCAATTACACCTCGTTGTTCTTTATTTAGAAGCTTTTTCATGACATTAGAGATTATTATCTTTCCTGGCTTCCCTACAATACCCCGTAATTCAACTTCCTTTCCTGCTGAAAAGAAATTCAAGAAAAGTTCTTGAAAATTAAAAGCTACCATCCCCAAAGATTGTAACCATTTTAATCCTAGTACAACATCAACGCCTCCCATAGGAATGGAAAGCATTGGACTATTAAATACATATTCCCCCATGGTTAGCTTGATATTATGGAATTTTCTAGAGAAATTTATAGTTCCTCCATTTGCAACCATCACCTGAAATTTTGGTGTTGGGTATAGGAAACAATTCAATTCCTTGGCTACCTTACAATGAATAAAATTATGGGTACTACCTCAATCAATCAACACTATTACCTTTTTCTTCTTGATATGTCTTTCTATCTTGAGAGTTTGAGGAGTGGTAATTCCTGCCAATGCATTACACTATATGGTCCGACTCATTTCTTCCTCTTCTAGGGTAGGTTCCTAATGTATATCCTCTTCTTGTTCTTTTTCTTCTTCCTCTTCACAATCTATGTAAAATAATTTCTTCTCGGCACACTTATAACCTTTAGTGTATTTTCTATCACAACTATAGCAAAGCCCTTTTTACATTTTTTCTTCCAATTGTTGTGGTGTCAATCTTGTAGGTTGTGGAAATCTATGAGTAGCAACACTTCCCTCTTTATAGAAGAGAGTGGTAGACTTCCTTCTCACCATAATTTTGCATTCAGTTTTTCTTGCCAACCTGAATTCATTCTCCAATGAATCAGGTTCCAAAATGCGAACTTCATGTTGGATGTTATCCTTTAAATTCCCTATGAAGAGATCAATCCTGTGTTCCTTTGGAATATCAGTTACCCTTATATTCAATTTTTGGAAGTCCTTAATGTGCTCCCCCACTAAACCCTTTTGTTTGAGATTTATCAATTGGCTAAAGAAGGTGTTGCTCTTTGTATCCTCATAATGTGCTATCATTTCCTCCATAGTGACAATTTTTTTTGGGAGAAAAGCCATCAATACCATACAAATGTATTTTGTTCTAAATGTAAAGTTGCAATGCATACCTTTTGTGTGTTTTACACATTATTGAGATCAAAATATTGCTCCGTCTATACTATCCATGTTACATGATCCTTTCCATCAAACTTCCTCATATCCATTTTTGGAATATGGTGGTTCTTCCCACCAAAATTAGAGTTTATGAAATCACAATTAACATTTATTTTTTTCTCATCATGAGTTTCCTCTACTATCTTTTCACCATTAGGAAACATTTTTTGTATCAAATTTGTCAAACCTTCAATGTCTACTTTTAGATCATTCTTCATGTTTTCCATTTTTTCATCAATCTTAGCTTCCATGTCATCCATCTTAGATTCCATGACAACTTCCATGCCATCCATATTAGCTTCCAAAACATTTAACTTAGCTTCCACAAATTTCTTCAAACCATCCATTTCATTTTTTGTTGTTCTTTGTGATAGCGAAATTTGGTGCACTTGCTCATGGACTTTTGATATCTCATGTTGCATTTATTCATCTTCATGAGTCATAGTAGAGCCTTATGAAGGCCTAATGGGTGTTGAAATATTTTTAGGAGGAATTTTATAACCTAATACTGATATCTATGCTCAATAGGCCTTTGGAATCACCTAGAACTGATTTTTCAAAAAAGACTTATGCAATTTGAAAAAAAATACACACCTTTTTCTTGATTTTGAGGAGCTCGATATTGAAACCGATTTATATCTCTGATTTTGGATCTTCAATATCTTAAATTTGGCCTTGAATTAGCCCTATGAATATTCTTTCGAATACCACAGGTCTGACCTGATTTGGATTCTTGAAGACAACGTTATGCCCAATCTCCTTTGATGACCTAATTATGGATTAGTTCAGTAGAGCAAACTTGTACCACCTGCCACGTGTCATTTTTTCTTACTTCGGCTCTAAAATTGATATAACTAAAACTATATTCTATGTACTTGTGGCCACATTTTACATAACTCCAATCCGATGCTCCTGCAAAAGACCTCACTTCCATAGGCCATATCTCCGAAAATATTGCGAACCAAGCTCTGATATTTTGCGAAGATCTTCCTCTAGATTTCTTCTTCGCTCCCTACAAATTTCAACTTATAAACCTGTGTATAAAAAACGTTATAGCGAGAATTCCATGATGACCTGTTTAGGTAAAATTCAAGAGCTTGCAAAAAGACCTAACTTCCACAGATCATATCTCCGAAAATATTGTGAACCAAGCTCTAAAATTTTGTGAAGATGTTCCTTGGGATTTCAGCTTCGCGCTCGAAAAATTTCAGCTTCTGAACCTTCGTAGAAAAGAAATATAGTGAAAATTCCACGATGACTTATTTGGGGCAGCGAAACCCTAGAATCCAAAACTCTAATACCAAATGTTGTGAAACCAGCTCCAAAAATAGAAGAAAAGATATATCAATGCCTTAAAAATAAGCCACTTCGAGGGGGAAACCTCCAATACATTACACGAATGAACAATTCTTGGATGATACAAATTACAAAACCTCCTTTCTATATATAGGAGTCCATGGGACCACAATGTGATCCTAACCGACCTAACAATAATAATTTAAGGGCACAATAATAACAATATGGGGGTTACAGGGGTACAATAATAACAATAAGGGGGTTATACTAACAACAATAAGGGATTATATTAGTAATATAGGGACCTAACAAGCTGAGACCTCTAAGAATATTTTGGTGAACATCATCAAGAAACTATTGGAAGAGAACAAAAACTCATGGCATGGAAAAATGGTGCATGCACTATGGGTTGATAGACTAACAACTAAGAAATCTATCAATATGTCTCCCTATCAGCTAGATTATGGCATGGATTCTGTTTTCCCAATATCCTTGGGATTTCTGGTTATGAAGCTTCTTCAAGAAGTTCAACTAGAAGAAGATGACATGCAAACGATTCTGAACCAAACCATTCATTTGCAACAGTCAAGGGAAGAAGTTTACGAAAGAACACAAGCAGTGCAAGAAAACATAAAAAAGATTTTTGACAAAAGAACCAAAGCTAATAATTTCCACATTGGAGACACAATGCTGAAATGGGATTCTAGGAGGGAGGATAAAGGAAAACATGGCAAGTTTGAAAGTTTGTGGAAGGGTCCCTACATCGTTCATTCAGCTAGAGGTAATAATGCTTTCTTTTTATAAGAGCTGGATGGAGTACAGGTATTTGAAGGTCCTGTCAATGGCAGGATGCTCAAACACTATTTTTGTCAAAGTTCCTAGTTTGAAGCTTTCATTCATTGTACATAACATTGATTGATGAAAAAAACAGGAAAAAAAAACACAAAAATAGAAAAGAAGAAAAGAAGGCAGATTTGAAGAAGAGGTACAACCCCATACCCAAAAAAGAGTACTTCTGAAAGTGTGCAAGCCTAAATTCCACTACTGTTTAAGAGAAAAGAGTCTTGTTCAGTCATCTAGCCTAATCATGGCTGAACATGTTTTGAATTTCTGTTATAGGTTAGTGAAATAAGGCTTGTCAAACCATTTAAGCTTGACTTGTCAGTAGGAATAGATTCAGAGGAAAAGATGTTGGTTCTCAATGCTCAAATATGAACCAAAGAGAACGATATGGATGACTAACAAATGATGAAACATATCCCTCATAATTTCTAGATTTTTTTATAAAAAAATAATGTCTGTGTGCAGCTTTTCCGAATGCCATAGCCCATGGAAAATCAGATTTCTCAATCCTAGTTTAGTCATGTTTTCAATTTCATGTTAGTAGGTTAAAGAAGAAAAGTTTGTCAAACAGCTTAATATTGAAAAATTAGTAGTATAGGTAGATAATAAGACAGCTCATTAGCCTAATCTGAACTCTTGGGAGTGATAAGGGTAAAAATATTTAGTTTTTGTTTTATGATTTCAAAGAAAAAATAATGTCAAGAGTTTTCCAGTCCAAGTGCACCCAAAGGAAGAAACATTTTCAGGCAAGGTATGATGGGTAGGTAGAGATGAGGTTGAAGCAAGCATGTCTTTAAGATTCTTAAGATCATAGCTTCAATGACACATAAGCAAGTGAAAAAAGAGAAATCTTCCCAATGGATGAGGCATTGGTCTTCAAAACTTAGAGATTTGAGCTCTGAGGTCCTGGACACCTCCTGAAAAGGAGCTTCCCTCCCCAAGTGGAGCCACTGTTAGTCATTAGTAATTTTTACTATCTGAAGATGACAAAATATTAGTCCTATATTTCTAAAAACAAGATTCATAAATATTGTGAGTTTTAGAAATTTCATTGCCTTCATTATCCTTGTCACAAATTTTTCATTATTCTACTATTTACTATTTCATGATTAACCTACCATTCCTAAAGAGCCCCTCATGGGCTTATGCCACTCATCTAGTTCCTTTTTCCCACCTATCACATCTACACTCTATTTTTCTTTTACCCCACTACTTCACTTCCATCTAAGGTTACCAATTAGCCTATTTTTTCCCATGTTCATCAGGTTCCTCAAACCAGGATGGTCTCAAAAATACCTCTATGAGCTCCTTAGATCAATCAAGTACCTCCATTTCTATATATTCAAATACACCCATTGGTCAAAAATCTCTGTTTTTACACTGTTAAGATCCCAAGCCTAATTTCAGTCAAGGACCAAGTTAAAACCCTACCACTAGATCATTATGTTTTCCCTAGGTTGTAGGATCTTCATTGGTATTTCAAGCTATGTTTTTCTTATGCTAGGACTTGGTTCAAAAGAAAAAGAAGAGCAACACATGATTGCCCGATAAAACGGTAGGAGAATCTCTAAAGGAGGTTATTTTGTCAATTTTCAAGTCTTGCAAAAGGTGAATGTGCCTGACATTTCCATAGGAATGTCAAAGGAAAATCAGCAAAGGAAATTGATAGGTTAATTGATGAGTTTCTTATATAAGGCAGAGAGCACAGAGTCTAAAGGAGAGAACAAGTTTTTAAGTCTGATTGGATCAACACTATGCCAAAAAAAAACCAATGCAACAAGACACATAAAAGAGGATCAAGATCTCATTTCAGTCATTTTCATTCAACGGTGAAAAAAGTCGAAAAAACATGGTATGAGCTCCAAGGTAAATATGAAAAGTTGTGAGGATTCTACCAGTGTTTGGAGGTCTAAAGTTATCAAAGTGATTACAACATTTTAAATAATCATAGGAGAAAAGTCACTTCAGGGTTTCATAACACCTGATAAAGTGAAAAAGGTTCAAGAACATGGATCACCCAAGAAAATTAAGCCTTGAGACTCAAACAACATCTGCAGAACAAGCAGGTGAAAAGTATCCATGGACAAGTTTTAAGTTATAAAATCAAACACCTGTAAGACAAAAGTGGTCAAGGAAGGTAATCAACATGATTTTAAATTTCATAGTGCTTGTCAAAAGGTGATTTTATCATGCCTAATGATCAGTAAGAAGAGGCCAATGATTAAGTTGAAATGTACAAAGGAGGTAGCAAAAGGCTAAATTCATCATCTCTTCACCTACAACAAAAAGAGACAAAGGTATATCAGTGAAAAGGTGAGAAAAGAGTAACCACATTAGCAAAGTGGGTTTTCTAATTTAAATTTATCAAACTATAAAGGCCTTTTTTCACCCTTCAACAATTCACTTTTCTTTCACAAAATCATCGAAGAAACACTTAGAGAAAAATTTGTGAATTCTCGGCAAGTTCGGGAAAATCTGGCCTATGCTACGTGCCTGGAATCCTGTGCTACGCTCCTAGAGTCATTTCGATGTGTAAAGTCTAATTGTGCACAATGCACCTATGATCACGTTGTGCATTTTCTCTGTGCATACCTAGCAGATAGAGGCCTCGACATGCCTATATGGTACTCGTTTGACCCTGCACAAGAGCGCGTTCATAAAACCCTTGTGTTGTACGTTTACACCTTTCATGAGAGTGCGTTCAGCCTTGCCTAGCCAGAGACCCAATAAACCAGCATGCTACGCATTCACAAGAGCTCGCCTAACTAGCCCATGTGCTACCCATTCAACATTGCATGAAGACTACCCAATAGGCCCGTACAACCTCGCCCGACTGGCCCTTATGCTACGCGTTCGGTGCTACGTCCTTGGCCAACCCGAAAGCACGTGGAGAGACCCGAGAGTCTTTTATGTGCTACGCGTTTGGCCAAGAGGGCCTCTACATCAGTCCAAGACCGGGATCTACAAAAAAACCTCCTCAAAATCACTTCCAAGGGTTTCATAACACCTATGAGGGGTAAGTACAAGACACCACCTCACTTTCAAGTTTCTTGTCTTTGGCATTAGAGGAATAAACCCTAGAAATTTCCATCAATTTCACAAAGCAGAATTATGGTTTTTGGCCTTCAAGGCAACAGTAAAAAACAAAATGTCAATGAAAGGTAATCGTGACAGTGGTGAGGGAGGCCAAGGGCCTAGAAGACAACAATGTAAAGGTGGAAGAGTCAATAGGTTTGAGCCACTGAACACCAAGGAGTTGATGGCCTCTCCTATGACAGTTTCCTATTTTTAGAACGTAGGTTGTTTTGACGTCTTTGAAAAGGTGCAACAGGTCCAAAATCGCCCTGAGTTGACCAAGATTTTTATTGTTAACCTCCATGATCATCAAGTGAATTTAGTAGGAGTAAAATTTGATCTAACTTCAAATATCATTTCTATGGCCACCGGGATACCCAGTATGGGAGAAAAGTGGTTCAAGCAGGCTAATTTGGACCTGAGCGATTGTCAGCCTTTCCTGAAACCTAGATACCAATCTAAATGCAAATCCATTTTTCCCTTTTCACGTTTACTAGAGAGATAGGTGCCTTGATGATAGTCATTATGAAATATTTTACATGTGAGGGTAGGTTTTCCAAGCTCTATTCATACCACATAATATTTCTCATGCACTTCAATAGCACCAAGTTGCTACATTTGTCCTATTTTATTTATAGGAGTATTGATAAGATGTCTTATATTCTGCAAAAGAGGGCCCCTTCACAACAAATGCAGAGTCTTTTTCACCATTCCCTCATCAAGATGGTTGTACTACATCAATTAGAGCAACAGGGTATTCCATGGCAGGTGTTCATCACCCATGAATTTTTCACAAACCCACAACCCCATCCTCAACAAAATTTGTCCTCATCATCTCATCCTCCCCCTTACACTCCCCCATCATCTTCTACTGACCATGCTTCACCTTCTACCCATATACCCTCACCTCAAGAAAAATTTTCTTCTTCACCTTCTCCCAATGCATCAAATGAAGAGGGAAGTGGAAGTGAACAAGCCAATGATGATGAGGAAGAGGAAAAAGATGAAGAAGAGGCAGATAATGAAGAAGAAGGCAGTGATAAAGAAGGAAGTGATAAAGAGACATATGATGAAGAAGAAGGTAGTGATAAAGAGACATATGATGAAGAAGAAGGCAGTGATAAAGAGGACATTATAGAGGAAGATGATGAAGAAGAGGCAAAGGATGATGAAGAAGAGGAAGAGATTAGCAGTGAAGAAGAGGACAATAAAGAGGTAGATGACAATGAAGATGAAAATGCAAGTGATGAGGAAAGTAGCCAATAAATTGATGGTGATATTGGAAACAACCCACTAGTCAATGAGGAGGATGAAAATGTAGAAAACAATGAAGAGGCGAACAGTAATGAAAAAACTGATGAAGACACCTCTAATAGTGACAACACAAAAAATGATAAAGGCCATGATGATGTTGAAAACAAAAAGGAAAGTGATGATGCAGAAACCATGATAACTGATAGCCCTAATGATGATGACAACAAGGACACTAAATATCAAAAAATCAGTGAAGAGGTTGATAACATTAGTGAAGATCACAACAAAAAATCAAGCAAGAGTGAGAAGGAAAGTAGTGACAATACTAACAGTAGTCATAATGGCCAAGTAGGCAGTGAAAATAATGAGCCTAACAGTGGAAATAGCTAACCAAACCAAGAAGGTAATGAAGATGATGTTAATAAGGGAGAAAGGGATGATGATGCAAATGAAGATCACAGCAGTGATGTCAGCATGGGAGGAAAAGAAACTGAGGATGATAAAGGAAATAAAAAACATAGTGCAGAAAACACTAGTGTAGAGATCAATGAGGAAGAGAAAGGCAGTTCTGAGGTCATCCATTGTGAGGGAATTTGGGTGGAAAAATTTGAGCTTTTTCCTCTCACATATCAAAGAGGAAAGAGGCATGTGTTTGCTGCCTCTAAAAGGCAAGGGACCATGCCATCCTCCTTAGCTAAAAGGCTTGACAAAGGAAAACAAAAGATAAAAGAAGAAGAAGGAGAAGATCAACATGAGGTTGAGAGAGAGTTTGAAATCATTCATATTGACAATGATGAGGAGAATGAAGCAAGGATAACAAACTTTCTCCTCCAAAACAAAAATTCCCAAATTGAAGACCTCCAAGAAAACCTAGATAGAACCAAGGTTGTGAATAATTTCCTTGAGATGGAGAATAGACAGCTAGGGGCACAAAATGCCATTTATGAAGCTAGAGCAATTAGAGCCCGGAAAGAGGCTCAAAGGGCACAAGTAAACTTAGAGGAATTCATGGGCACCTGTGAGGAAAGTGAAGATGAGGAAGAAAAATCTAGGAGAAGACCAAGAACCATGGGTTTAAAGAGGGCTTCGGCAAGACAAACAGAGCAAGAATCCACCTTGGCAGAGCATCTCCCTCTAAGTGAGCTTCTTTCCATGGAGATAGAATGTGATTAGGAGCCATGGCTAGAAAGAGCAAACACACACTTGGAGGCAAAATTGTAGAAGGAAAATAGAGACCTTGACCTCTGAAGGAAGATGACCAAACACTATGCACTTAGAAATCAAATTGCAAGAGCCAAGCCCAAAAGAGCCCTTGCCAAAGTTCAAGCACTCAAGGATAAAGGGTCAAAAAAAGCTCAACCTTCTTACTGGTGCTTCCATGCAAGCATCCTAGACATAAAAAAGGAAGACAAATGAAAATTTTGGGAGCTTTTTGGAAATTTTGGATTTTTGCTGATTTGGAGGGCCAAGGGGGTAGCACCCTTGGTGCTTCAATTTTTCTTAGGGCATCTTTAAGAGTAAAGGATTACTTTTTTTCAATGCTCAGCTCAAGTACAACATGCTCACCAAGTTTCAGGTCAATTGGAGCTGTTTTGGTCCTCGAAAAGGGTCAAAAACACCCTAATTTTCACCTTTCTGCCTAGTTTTTAGAACATGTGTTGCGCCTTTACCAATCTTGGGAGTTTTTATTTTTGAATAGGTTACAGGGGTCCAATCAGAAAAAAAAGGGTAGCTCTGGAAGGTAGACTCAACAGGCTTTATAGGGCAACAACATGGTGGTTGTTAGTGGCCCAAGTTTGGTCATCTCGGGATAGAGGAATATGGCAGTGGTGGATAACTTACAGTGGAAGACACTAATAAAGCAGTTGTAGTCGTTGACGACAAGGGCTGCACTCGATCATCTAGATGAGTTATTATTATTATTATTATTACTAGGAATTGCATCAGATGTTGCAAAGGAAATGTTTTAAGATATAAATTTGAAATTTTTTATTTCATATTTATTTATTTTCTTAGAGTTGTTTCTAATCAATTTTCAATATTGAATTTTATCACGTGATTAAAATTTTGGAGTCTTTTACATTCTACCCATAATCTGTTTCTGAATGCATTGATTTATGCATTATTTTATGGGATGTCCATTTAAAATATTTGTGAGAAAAAATTAATCAGAGCTAAAGAGTATTTAATCTGTAGAAAAAAGGCTATCAACTTCTCCAATTTATTTTAATATACAAAACTTGGATTACCAATACCAACTTCAAGTGCAATGCACTAAAAAGCTAATTTTACCAAGCAATGTAAAAATGCTAGAGGTTCCACTTGAACTATTTCATTTGTTGTTGGATTTTTTATGGCTGGTTGACTTCAAAAAAATTATGCAAATATGTAATCATTTCTTTTATATTTTTTGATATCCCTTCAAATTGACCCATATGTGAACCTCTATCAAAGGATGAAAATTATGCAAATTCAATTTCTTAGGTTAAAAACAAGCTCCTAAAATATGTAATAACAGAAACACAATTAACATTCTCAACATAAATACAAATCCATTTTTTCTAAGGACTTAAAAAGGCTTGTACACTAGACATGTACAACCATAAATATGCCTCTACCTCTTCCCCAATCAAATATTAGAGAAAGTTGTAACCAATTAAAATTTTAAATAATTGAATCTCATGGAGACTAAAGAACTGCATTTTTTTTTTCAAAATTTATAAATAAATATCATAATAAAATCAGGATTTGGGGGATCCATGCACTAACTTCCAACATATAAAATATAAAATACCCAAATCCACTCAAGTTATTTGAAATAGATTTAGCGAAAAAAAAGTAATATTATTGGCCTATTGAGGGTTGATATTATTGACCTATTGAGGGTTGCAATGTAACAAAAGTGTAATGAAGCTAGTGATATGTACTAAAGACAAAATCATGATTAAACACTTTGTGTGTCGAATAATAAAAAAACTTTTATCGGTCCCAATTGAAAAACAAAAATATATATCAATCCCTCTCGATTCCAAAAGGGCATGCCTCAAAGAAATGGCAAGAAGTGGTTAGGAACAATTGCCATGTATTAGTCTAATAATGAAATTATGCCTCAAAGAAATGTCAAGAAGTGGTTAGGAACAATTTCCATGTATTAGTTTAATATAATAAAATTATGCCTCAAAGAAATGGCAAGAAGTGGTTAGGAACAATTGCCATGTATTAGTCTAGTATAATGAAATTATCCCTGAATCCATAGACATCTTTACGTGCACAACTATGATTTCATAAGGAATTGATGTAAATGCACATTGATGAATGTTTTTATAAAATATTTAAAAAAAAGTTTAAATAATCAAATTTTAATACTTTAACATTAATTTTAATGCTTTGGTGTAATTTCTTTAACTACTAATTTTTATATTATACTCCAGCTAAGATTGAGAGTTCACCACATTTTTACTTCAAAGTTGTTAGTTGTTTTTTACTCTTTTCTCAAATGTGTTAGTATTTCTTTTTTCTTTTTACTCTTTTTCGATTTGAATAATTTCATGTTAATTATAATTATTTCTTAGATTATACTTCAAATAAGATAGAGAGTTCATAACATTCTTACTTCAAAATTATTGGTTATTAGTTTTTTTAACATGTCCAATACATCACTCTCATTTGGCTAGAAATTACACTAGTGAGTTCATATAAGGAGTGCCTTAACAAGACATGAATTGACTAGTGACTTCACATCAAGAAATGGATGCTTCTCATCAATGAATACCTTAACAAAACATCTTTCTACTTTTTATTGAAGATTTTTGTTTTTTTTTTATGTAAATGACAAGTTTATTTCAATGCAAAATAGGAATGACAATATTTACTAAGTTTATTTCAATACAAAATAGGATTAGCAATATTTACTTTTTTAATTAACTAAGATATTTGACTTATACAAAATAACTGATTTTCTTAAGTTATACATGACACAAATTATTTTAATAATTCATTTTTTATTTTATTTTTCATAATTGTTAGCAGTCCATTTTATTTTTTTATTTTTCGAATTTTAATAATTTAATATTAACTTTAACCTTTAAGTTATTGATCTCGTACCTACAATTTTTAAAACTATATTTCTAAATTTTTATTATCTTTTAATAATTTAATATTAATTTTAAAAGCTTATCTGTTTGAAAAAAAAAATTAAGAGAGAATCCTCATCACAGTCTAGGTTTTTAACCTAACAGGCAGAAGTTTTTTTTTACCCCTCAGGATTTCAGGATTTTTATCATTGAATCTTTTGAGTATGAATATTGTGCACAATCGCTGACAAATTAAATTGTATTTCAAGATTTTTATCATTGAATCTTTGGACTTTGAATATTGTACGGAATTGTTGAAAAATTAGATTCATATTGTGCAAAGTTGTTGATAAATTTAGATACATATATAGCATTAATATTGTGCAAAGTCGTTGATAAATTAAAAATATATATAAATCCATTAAAATCAGAAAAATTGGTAAATATGCTCTAACTTTCTTCTTAACCTCTCTTCATTTTCTTTTACTTATGGAATGTTTTTTATAAAAATAAAATAAAGAAAATATATTTATAAAAATAAAATAAAGAAAATATATTTAAACTAAAATTGACAAAAATGAAATAAGGAAAATATATTTAAAGTTGCTAGAAATTGGTTACATTTAAAGTTGTGTGAATTGTAGTCCAATAAAAAAATTTCGAAGAACGATAAAATAATGATCCATAGATCTAACGTATGTTGTAGGAAAAGTTCCAATTAAAGATGAAAATACCAAAAACAACCAATACAAAACAAATATCATATCACATGTTTCGTGAAATAAATAATCTATATAACAATAAAAAAAACCGTGCATGTTATTCAAAAGGCGTAGATGGTTTTTCTTTGCAGTCCAGAATTTTACGAGGGCAACATTCTTATGGAGAAGTGAAAGCAAAATAACCTTCAAACTTAAGCCATCAAGAAACAGAGAGCAACGAATATGCAAGAGAAATATTCTTATATAAAAGTGAGAGCACAAATTGTTATGGATGGAGAAGTGAGAGCCTTAGGCCATCAAGAAACAGACGGCAACAAATATGCATGAGAAACATTCGTTCTTATGGAGAAGTGAGAGCAGAATAGCCCTCACCCTTAAGCCATCAAGAAATGGTTTAACAAAAAAATCTTTATTATTTATTTATTTTTAAATGTACCTATTCTCCATTCTAACTATTAGTTTTAATTATAAATTATTAATCCAATGGTATAAATATTTTCTATCTTTTAACATTCTATCATATGGTGCACAATGGTGTATAGTGGCAGCTAGAGAAATTGTTTTTAAAGAAAAACGCTTTAAGACATCATTATAATTATTATTTTGCACTCAACACGTAAATATGTTTTGTTATTATTATTATTATTATTATTATTTAATAATTTTATTAGTTTATATATATATATATATATATATATATATAATTCCTTTATTTTTATATTTTTATTATTTTTTAATATATAAATATATATTTTATACTGTCTTTCTATTTATTTTTTTCTTTATAGCCAAAAGCGTGATTAACGATATGTGAAATGGATAAAATCATCCAACTATGTATACAAAAAAGTTTCAATTGCATGACAACAAGGTTGATGAAAGCAGCTAGAGGATCGAATAGATATGATACCAATGTAACAAAAAAAGTTTTTATATGTAGTAGAATACTTAGAAGATGTGATATATGTAAATATCCATTATAGGAGAGCAATATTTATATAGAAATGTACAAAAAATATGAGATTATGATTTCTACAAATGAGGACCCACTATATAGCGAAGAAGGTGCCCTTGATGAATGAAAATGTCCCTAGAGACATGCCTCTTCAATAAATAATTATTATTTAACTACTATTATCATTATTATTTATTTATATTATTTATATATATTTTATTCATAACATACTTTGGCACAATTATGATGAGTGGCCCACATGGTGATGTACTCGATGAAATGACACCTTGTTCAAGTATCTACTGCAATTGTTTATTCACCTCACTTTCTTCTATAATAGGGTTCTTGTACAACTCAATGTTTGGAAATGAGGATGGATCCAGTGCTCCACTTCCCTCTTCGGGGGTAACCCTTTAGGCTCTCGGAACACATCCCTATATGTTTGCAAAAACTCCTCTAGTTTTTGTTTTTGTTTCTTGGTACACCCCTCGAGGGATGCCTTGCCTCTTACTAAATTCTCTACAGACTTGATTTCTCTTAAAAACACTCAAACATATTTTTTTCTTGAACTCATCAATTTCATGGCTTGGTTGGAACTTACGAGTGAAATTTTGGACTTGCATTTGTGCATGTTGATGATGAACGATTTTCCATCTTTGACGAGCCAGTATTGGTTGTATCTCTGCAAGAATATTGCATCTCACATGTACATGTAGGAACTCAAAAACATGACTCCACATACATCAAGGGGAACCACATCCAGTTCTACTTCATCAATAAAATCAACACTGATAGCAAATCTAATCTTGCATTTTTTTGTTACCTTTAACTTTGCATCCTTATTTACCCACCCTAGTGGATATGGGTTTCAATGATCATGAACTTTGAGCCCCAACTTCTTGAAAAGCCATGTTGCAATGAGATTTGCCTACGAGACTGAGTCGAAAATAGCATAAATCTTGGTATTCTTAACATATATCTCTATATGGAGGAGTTTGGTCATTTCTCTCTCTTCCTATTATCGAAGGCTACTCAAATTCACTTCCTATGTCAAAATTCTACTACTATCTCTTATTCTTTATTTCAATCAAGAAATGATAGATCTAGTAGTATTAGTCATTTCGTTCTTTAGTATTGCATTAGATGATAATTATTGATATATTAAGATGTACTAAGAAAATCTAGTTTGATCTGGTCTCGTTTATAGAAGCCAAAGACTTACATTTTTTTGGTTTTCATTTTTACTTTATCATCAAGGATTGTTAGCATTATAGACTAGTAATTGCATCCTTAGTTAGAATCTTTATTCTTTCTACATATCAAATATATAACACGATCTACAATTTGTTTTACGTCAGTTACAATCTTCTCTAACTATTATTCTCTTTGTATCATACTTTGTATATTATGTATATAGTTTAATAGTTATATTAACTTGTAAAATATCTTAATTAACTTAAAATGTATGTTAATCATAGGGTAGGATTAAGCCTTTGTCTTTTCCTTTCACGAGAGTAAGAGTGTATAAGTCAAAATACCCGTCTAGAATGAACACACCAATAAACTAGGGCTATTTAAAGAGCTCCAATCTAGGTTGTTTCTCCCTTGTTGACTAGGGTGCACATAACTCACGTCAATATATTTTTCTCTCCCGAAAAGGTTTCCCACATCATATCTTGTGTAAGATGTGTGCGTGAGATTTAATTTCACTATTTTCTATATTTTGCATAATTTTAGTTTTTATGCATACACTATTAATAGTAATCTATAGATCTATAAATCTAAAGAGATATAAAATTGTAATAGTGTATATTTTTAGATTTTTTAGGTATAATTTTATGAGATCTATTGTTATAAATTGTCCAGTGGGATATCCACGACAGTTTATAGATCAAGTGGAATGATATGGAACCAAAAGATACCATAAGGGAACCAATAATGATTCTCCAACAATTTCCCCACCGTCAACTTTGAGAAAAATGGTGCCTTTGAAGGGGGGTCATGTTAGGGTCCTACTCTAACCCTTTTATTTATATACATTGCAGTCACTCATTGTAAGAATGACCCTCTTTGTTAATAAAACCCAAATTAGTTAGTAGGCTCTAATTATAAGTAAGCTCATAAGTACTTAATATTATTTATCGATAGGTATATTGAGTAGAAGGTTATGTAAGGGTTTTTCAAGAATTGTGATTTTTTTTAGAGCATTACTCTTGGTTGTTCCCTCTTGAAGAGGAAACTCAACTTAAATCTCTATTTTCTATTATGAAAGAGACGTTTCTTGGGGTTTATCTCTCTTTTTTATTGTGTTCCTAGGGTTCACACTATATTTCATATAACTTACACTACAAATAATGCTACATGGATATAAAATAAAAATACATGATTAGTACATGTTAAACATACCCACTAAATTGTACCTACTTGGATCAACAATCTAAACCAATCTAACATATTACCATAGTATCACTAATTACTCCACCTAAAGAGTTTGGGCACATAAAATAGCACACAAAATGAATTCACTAATAAGTTGAATTTCAATTCCTAAAAAGGCTATAGCAAGAAGTTCTCAACCTAAATAGTGAGAAGAGAAGTGTTAATCCATGTTTACAATTTTAACAAATACTACTTAGCTGGATAGTCTAAAAAGATTAAATTCAGAGAAAGTTTAATGTTCTTCTTAAAACAAATTCCAAAATCAATTGTGAGACTATATAAATTAATATGTGAAGAAAACAATATTATCAAATAATTTGGACCTTATGGAAAACTCAAGAATACTTGTTAATACCAAACTAGTCAAACACACTAAACTTATTAAATAAATCTTTATAAAAAAAAATCTTATATTACTTAATATAAAGCCCTTTATTTTCAGTCCCTTTCTCTTATTTAAATTTTAAAATTGAATTAGTAAAATTTATCCAATTTTATGTTCAAGTTTAAAAAGATAATATTTCAAATTACATAAAACAAATTGATTTAAAAATTTGTAATTTTAAACCAATATTTAAATTGATCCATTATTTTAGAAATAGATGAGCATTCATTATAATTTAACAATTTTAAAATTTACATTCCTCTTCTCTTTTCCCACACCAATGCATTCCAATATTCTAAATAATCTTTCTCAAGATTAATTATATAATCTTCATTACTCATGCTATTCATAATAATCAATTTAGCATTAGTTAAATAAATTGTATTTAAATAAATGGTATAGAATACTAGATGTTGACCTTGTTCATAAGTATCTATTTAATATTTTAATGACTTAAAAACTATCTAGCATTATTCAAATCTTATAGAATATCCAATGTTTACTTTATTAGTAATAATTTATTTAATATTTTAATGACTTTGAAAATATCAAGATGAATATCAATATTCATAATGACTTATTTAATATTTTAATGAAATTGAAATTAATAAATTGAATTGCATAGTCCTAATCATTATTTCCATATTTATGTCTAATACAAACTAACCAACACTTGTCAAGATGATCCTTCCTAAAATGTAAGGCTATTTTAGCTTAAATATGTATACATGAATCCAACAATACAATTTCTAACAAGATTGATATGTCTTGTTGTTTAAATTATTTTTTTATACATAAATAGATTCAATATCCTAAAAAAAAAACCTAAAGAATTCATATTAGATTTTGAACAAAATTTAGTAGAAATTCTAAAAAAATTATTTAATTTATTAGTTAGAATATATGACTATATATATAATTTTTTGTTTTTTAATTAAATGACATAATAAAAAAATCATGTTATTAGACTTAGGAGTCAAAACCCAATCATAATTCAATTGGGAAAATAATTTCCATTTTGTTTCACTCACCTTTGTTAATGTATCTAATTCATCATAAATTTGTCATTACCGTGTTTGACATTTGAATGGTACTTTCTTGGGTTCACACCTAAAATTGCTTTCAAACATTTCTTAAATTCACCATTAATTTGTTTGACATCGAATAGTAGTTTTCCTGAAAAACGCTAAAGTCGCTTTTTGAATTTAATTTAACTCTGTAACCGCAACGTTATAATTGGATCCGCGCAGCAAATTTATTTTTGTTGGTAGATTTGATTGTACTGGCTGCAGGGTTGGATTTTGGTAACAACTTCCTCAAACTTTGACGGTCTGTTTTTTTTGGCAGTTTTCTTTTATTTTTTTAACGAGTACAGTGTTCTTCTGTCAAATGTTTTTGGCATTTTCTTTATTTTTATGACGGGTCCAGTATTCTTCCGGTGTAGAATAGCTAAAATGCCTCACGACAGAATTTTATCAAACCCCATGAGAACAAACCTGGATGGGCGTTATAAAAATGTCCTATTATAGGTATCACTATGTAATTCACATGATTTGTTTTTGCATTTTGATGATTTTTTTTTCAAATTTTCTATTAATAAAAATGAAAAGTTAAAAAAAAAAAACACTAAGTTTTTTTTTCTTTTTATCTTTGTGACTTTTTGCCAGCCCGCCACATAAAAAGCTGTAGAAATAATTGCCAACTCATTATTGCTAGAAGAGTGTGGCGCTTCTTTATCTTAGTTTGAATTCTCAGAAACATGAGCACGCTTTGTATTCCCAATCAGTGGATTTTCAGCAATAGTTGGAGAAAATGGCTTCTCTTCATGTTCTTTATGTTCTTCTTCCTTTTCTTCTCTCTTCTCTTGTGTACCATGCTGATTTCCTGCTTCTGATTGCATTTGATGTTCTTTCAATTCTTCATCCTCATCATCTCAATGTGGCAGACCCTGAAATTGCCATCAGTTTTTCTTTTGTGGCCTCTTGTTTGTTTTTTCTTAAATAAAGTGCAGGTGTTCTGGTGGCACACCCTACATCTAAAAGCAGTGTTTTCGAATTCTAATGTTTGTGTCCAGTTGAGGTCTTTGTGTATTAGATGGATGCACTCCGGCATGGCCTTTGCTTAAATCCATCTCCACACAAATACTAGTGAAAGTGAAAATCTCTATGTCCATTCTCTCTCGGTCCAGTTTATGAACCTTCCTAGATTCCTAGAGAGTTCCCAATGTTTTCTAAGACCTAGTGCCAAAAAGGGAGTCCTAGGTTATGTAAGGTTACCCAAACAGGCATTTTAGTGACTGCCATTGAATTTGCTTCACTTTACCCAAACATGCATTCTAGTAACCACCATTGAATTTCTATCATAATCGGGGAACTATGGGGTTAAGAAGAGGTATGCTCTTCCCCAAAACCATGGTCCATCATTTGTGACATAATTGTAATCGTCTAGATTATCAAACTAAACCAGGAAGAAACATTTGCATTTTGAAGTGAATATTTTTTTTTAATATATATTTTGCAGGATATATTTTAAAATAAATAAAAAATTTAATTTATAATGTAATTTTTATTAAAATAAAAAATGGTATGTAATATTTTTTTTAATTTTGTTTCTCAATTTTAAGTTGGATTATATTTTTATTATTTAAAAGAGTTTTTTTAATGAATTAATGATGAATTTAATTGGAGTATTTAAGCTATATAGATTAAG
Source organism: Pinus albicaulis (assembly GCA_034641835.2). Taxonomy (NCBI): domain Eukaryota; kingdom Viridiplantae; phylum Streptophyta; class Pinopsida; order Pinales; family Pinaceae; genus Pinus; species Pinus albicaulis. The sequence goes on from CM076575.1 coordinate 1,812,802,419, forward strand.
TAACTTATGATTATTAAAAATATGTTAAATTTGGAGTCAAATTAACTTTAAAAAATAAAAAAACTTAAAAAAAATAAAAAAATTAGATAGATATCAAAGAGCCATTAAGAACTTAAGATCATTGATCTGGGATTTCAAGTTTCATAAGATGATAACATTAAACATATCTAGAAAAAAATATAAACCACATAGATACACCATTGAGTTTGTTGCTTATCAAAAAATGAGGAGGAATATCAACATAGTAAAAACCATAACCTCAAGAGGCCATGCAGAAACATCATCCCATGCACCAATAAGTGAGACAATTTTCACCTATCATAGATATCACTAAGAAATGTTCATTTGGACCAACAACCCCAACTGCTCTATTGAGACCCTGGTGCACCTTGTTCTCATAAGAAAAGTCATACATCAAGGCCAAACATATGGACAACTCTATTGAACCACCAAGGCCCACCAAGGTCGCCACTCTCTCAAAAAGATCCATCTAGTAAAAAAATCAACACCTACATGGTTCTGAGAGTATAGCAAAAACTCTAAAAAACAAAAAAATGTCACCCTTTCACAATGAAATCCCTAGAGTCACAACAACCACAACTTGACACCTCCATAAAAAGGCCCAATCCCTACCCATCACGCCATCCATCTTTTCAAAGGATTGAAAAACATCCATAATAGTACTAACCTAAGGACTCCACATATAGGCAATTTCCTTTTTTATTTCATATAATATGACTAGACCTTGGTTGAATTGAGCTCTAAAGATATTAAAAGTCATAAATGGACAATTGGTGTATTTGGTGCTCATATTTAAACCAGAATTAAGCTCTGTATACATCAATAATTAAACACTATATACACACTCCATTCAACAAAAAAAAAAAAAAAAAAAACCTCATCTATCTATTAATTAGATTATTTTTTACAAAAATACATCAATAATAAATCTATAAACCTACTGAACATGATTTTTGATCTTGTTCCCATGACGTTCAAATGATATTGATACTGATATCTTATTTAGATATTTTTGTTTTATTAGGTTTTCCTTCTTTTTTTTCTCCCTTTGTTCATTGAAGCACAACTGCAATCGCTAAATCATAATTCATCGTTGCCAGCGAGTCGCTACCCCTGAATACTTGAGTGCACCTATTATTAAAGACAGACCAATTTCTTCTAGGTCTTATATATTTTCCTTCATTTCTTCAAATTCTTGGTTCTTTGCATTTTGTTGTGTAAGCTCATTTTGCTCCGTGAGAGCTTCCAGGGTTGCGTCCTCAAAACCAAACCATGGTGATAATCTCGTTAATACTATGTTTGTAAAATAATGTTACAGTGGTCATAATCTAGTTAATACTATGTTGATAAGAGAAAAATCTTTCTTGATAAGAGAAAAATCTTTCTTAACCTTCCTCCAGTTGTTCTACATTTGAGGAGTGAAGGATAGGGCAGCATTGACCATGTGCTGTATTGGGTAAACAAATATTCAAATCGACTGGAAGAGAATATGATAATGAGCATAATCTAACTTAATATTACAGACTAGTTAGGCCAACTTTAACTTCAAATTGATGTACTACACTGTTGAGGCAGATTTATGTGTGAGATAGGAGACCCTTCTCTGGAGTTATTAAACTATTTAGTTTGAGGAGGTGTATACACCTTGCCTCAATATTCAGTTGTACCAAATTTACAAAAACTGAATTAAGTTTACATGTTTGGTTTTCTAAAATTGATGTTTTCTTACCGGGTTCTATAAAGTTATATTACAGTTGTTTTCTTTACTGATTTCTATAAATTTAAAATTTAAAATTGTTATTGCTACAGAATTGGTTTGCTGGATTTTAAAAGTTGGATTTTGCCCATTTGCAAATTTTCACATTTTTCGTTGTATTGAATTATCTGCTTTTGCTTATAGTTGAGTTTGAATAGTATAATTTTGCAGTGGATTTTGGTATTTGGTTTTATGTTTTGCATTACCTTGAAAGTGCATATTTTTTTTAAAACTTTGTCAGATTAGGTTTTTTAGAATTGAATATTTATGTATTTTATTTAGTGATTTTGCATGATATTATATGGATTTATTTATTTATTGGGCGGCAATGAATTCACCTATTACTTCAAGTTATCTTAATTGAGTTGTATTTCATTTTATTTGTGAACTTAATCAAGGTAATAGGTCTAGTCATGTTGACACATTGTGTGGTTGTGTTGTATGTTTCAACTAAGAATTAATCAAGCCAATTCTACACTTCTTGTTGTTGTCAATTTTGGAGATTCCAATTTTAAAAATAATAATATATATTTATAAAAAATATATTAAATATGTATTTGAGCATACTAAGAACCATTATTTAGGTTATATTGCATCATGGTTAGTTTTGATGTCGTGTTTTTATTTATCAAAATCTGAGTTTTCTAATCCCTTCACATTACATTGGACTTTGAAATGCTTTTATTAAAATTTGTTTCAACTTATCTTTCTTCAAAGAAAATCTTATGAAACAAAAAAAAATTGTACAACCATAGAATCCAACTTATCCCTAATCTTATTCCTAACTGTTGCTAATAATTTTATGGAATATTTAGAAGCTTTGGCCTTAAACAACTCATCTGAAGCATAGATGTTGATATTGATTTGTTGATGATATATTTGTTGTTTGGCATTTGTTAGTGTACACCTAAGGAGCAAAGCTGAAAGTAGGAGTTGTCACTCTCATCCCTATTCTAAGTGTTGCGTCTTAGGTGTACACTTTAGGCAACAACATGGGCAATGGCAATTCATTTTCTCAAGTGAACAAGCCCTTTTTTTTAAATTATCATTCTATCTCTAAAAATTCTCCTTCCTCTCTTTCAATAGCCCTCATTTCTCTTCCCTATATCCAAATTATTAGAGATCACATCTCTAATATTTTTGATAATATTAAAGTTCTCTTTAAACCCAATAAAATATTTTAACAATTATTCAAAATAGCTAAAAATAAACATATCCCATGCTTAGCAAAGGACTTTATACAATTCTTTGCTCCTATAGAAAATCATACATGGATCACACTAGATCATTTAAAACCCATATGAAAGAAAATATGGCTAATACCTTTCATAATTGTGTTTCTAAGTTAATTATTACTGAGAATTCATGTCATTTACTTTGACTCATGTAAAGATTCTATTTTTCAAACCTTTTCACTCATGCAATATTATTGGACAAACATTGGAAATTGAAAAGCACCGTGAAAAACTTTAATCTATAAAATGGATAGAAACTTAGTAAATTTAAAAATCTATTTTTTTTATTTTCATCATTAACCATTCCTTTCAAAAAATTATTTTATTTTATTATTTATTATTACTATTATTTAATTTCATATTTCTTTTCATTTATTATTTAGTTTTAATTCTTTCCTTAAAAAAATTATTTTATTTTATTATTGATTATTACTATTATTTAATTTCATATTTTTTTTTCATTTATTAATTAGTTTTAATTTTTATATATTGTTTATCCTTTTTAATGGTATTCTCCCTTTTCAATTGTTTTACCCTTTTCAATGGTTCCTCAATTTTACCTATTTTTAAGCATAAAATCTTAACAATTTATATTTTCTTAAATTTATTTATTCTAGTTTTTTTAATAAATATGTTTTATTTTTAATCAATTTTCTATTATTTTTACAAGCCACCATGCTAACTTTAAATTGACATTTCAAAATTCAAGTAACAAAATTAAATGTGATGAGTAGATAAATTTTAAAAAATATGTCATTGTTTTGTTTTCATTCATTGCTTTTCTATTAAATTCACTTATGTTACTTTTTAAGATGTGTTAATGATTACTGAACTAACAATTGATAAACCAGTGAAAATCCATCTTAATTATAGATCTATCAAGCACCGAGAGGGATCAAATCTCTCTAATCGCAAACTTCTTTTTTAGCGCAAAACTTAAGGAAATGTTTCCAACTCAAGAGATTCGATCCCTCTAGGTGCTTTATAGATTCATAGTTAAGATAGATCTAGGTTGGTTTCAGTCATCCACAAGCACAAAAAATTTGTTTAATATATGATTAATCTAATAATTTAAATATGTTGAACATTTATATGAATTTGATGAGTTCCTTCTCTTCCAAATCTCATGCACATTGGACCTGTGCATGAGATTGAAAATTCCTAAAAACTTACAAATATCAAAAAAGGAAAAAACCCCTAAGACAGAGAATTCGCCACCCTAGATTCATTGAATGCACCTACTCCACCACAAGCACAAATTAAGACAGAAAATTCTCCAACCAAGAGACGTTGAATGCACCCACTCCACCAAAGACCCAAACAACCACTGGAAGGTTCTACTGTGTGCATAACCCACTAAATATCACTTTTGTGAGCCCAATTCTACAAGCCCAGAAGATTGCACTCCTACAACCATAATCCTAACACCACAAGAGAAAAAACCACATACGAATACCACAACCAAAGAGAAAGGATTACTTGTAAGTCACATAAAGCTAGGTCGGAAGGGTATTTGCACCACTTACAAAAGTTGAAGCTCCCACTCTCAGTTCCAAACTCGCGAAGGAGGTTTGAGACACAAATAAAGTGTGCTCCGGAGTCCCAGATGTATGCTTGAGAGATATCCCTGAAACAAACATTTGCATAATGATTTTCTGCTGCACTTCACCAATGTTTTAGCTTCTAGGGCTAGGACGCATGGTCACCCACATTCAATATCACCACCCTACACCCACTTCTCATCGCCTTCTTCTCATCAACCATGCACAATGCCCGCAACCCATTGTAACATCTACCACCTCTTCTAGAGAGTTTGGACGCCTACCCTCCCATCCATTAATCTCTTCTTCACAAGGAGCATGTCTACCACGTGCATTTAGGGGAAAACCTCGAGGCCAATTGGCTCATCATATGTCCACCCCATTGAGGGGATATAGACATTTTACCTATTAAGTAAATTCTTATTATGCTTTTTTTAATTACATTTTATATTATTATTTTTGTAAATTATGAAAATAGTATATATTCTAAGTAGTTTTGTTCATTTTTATTATGAATATCAAATAAATTAAAATAAATTTTCTTTTGTATATAAATATAATATAAAATTATTATGAAATTGCATTTAATATAAAATTATTAATTTGTATAAATGGATTTTGTTTTTAAATTAACAAATTGATCTAATAATTGTGTAACTGACTGCTTAGTAAAATCTAAATTTCATAATGAGTGTGAATGTGAATATTTCCCAAAAAAAAAAAATGAATTTATCCCATATCAAAATTAAGTTTAAATTGACTACTATAATGTTCTTATAAAATCACAATTTCCAATGTACTAGAACAATCACAATTTCCATTCACACAACCAAACATGTCAATGTTTGGTTGTGTAACATCAAATGAAAATGTAATTAGCCTTTAGCTTTTTCATTTGAAAAAAAACAAATATTAAATGCAATTGTAATTAGCCTCAATATTTTTAGTTGGAAAATAAATTTTGATGGTTGTAGGTGGACTTTTGTTAATATTCTTAAGTCTTGGTTTTATTTCTTTCTCAATGTTTGTTGGAGCGTGGTCCCCAAGTCCGACCATTTTTTCTATATTTTGTAATAGTTTAGCCTTGTGCAACAGTTTTGGGGTAGGTAAAAACCCCTCATGAATTGTAATGGTTCAAAGGATAGATCAAGGGGTCACAAACCACGGTTTGCGGACCATAGAGTAGGACAGGCTAATAGTATAAATAGATGGATAGCTCGAGTCTAAGAAGTTATTTTTTTATAATTCTGAAGGTGAATGATAGATTTGGATACTTTGTGATATTTTGTGTGGATTTGTCTGGGTAGAAGGCTCCTGCTGGCTGTGTGATCGGAGACCTTAGTCCTATTGTGTGTGGACCCTATTGGCTATGTGCGCAGGATGTTGAAGTGTTTTGTATGAAGGATATTCACTGTTAAGTATTAAAGAATATTGTTGCGGATATCTGAGTTCTATATGTATTTGTTGATTGTGTTATGAATTTTTCTGCATCTTGTTTTTGATTGGGTATATATGAATGCTTATTGGATGGATTTGATGGCATAAGTCTCTGATATAATGTGTTAGAGGTTATTACTTGATTTATGATTGTTGCATTAACTTGCGCAATATATTCTGCATATTTGACCTAAATCTGTCTTAAAAGGGTTTACCAGTTACGACTGTTGTTACAAAGGCCTCCTTATGGTTATTTGGGATCTTAAGGCACCCACATCATTCAAACATCTCTCAGGGTGTGGAAACTTGGTTTCGACACCCCCCATACTACGTCAGGTGAGACTTTGACTTGTGCAAGCAGGTCACTCCCGAAAGGGCCAGTAGTAAGAGGGTTTTGTTGGTTAACCTCAATTCTGAACCTGGGTCAGGACCCCTCAAGCCATAAAATGGTTTCATTGATGGGATCGGGAGAAATTTGAGGGATGTTGGGTGATGCCACAAGGTCATTGGTAGCCATTAAAGCCTGAACTTGAGGACTGGTTTGAAAAAAAGATCAAGAATTTTCCCTAAATAAAAAATACGTAAGAAGATATCTATTGAAGAGTGGAATAATAAGTATATTTTTACTGAGGTGCACGAGATATTCTTCATAACATTTTCACATGAACTGCAGGAGTGGTTGGCAAGGTTAGAAGAATTCCAAACTTGTTGGAAGGACGATTAGCTCACACACTGGACCCCTGAATTGATCCAAAAATTGGAGAAGATTGATAATTCCATTACCCTGACTGTAGATCACTAGGTTGATAACATCTTCGGTGGGTTTGTAACATAATTTGTAGTCAATCAGTTTTTGTCGTACTTTGAAGCTAAAAGGATATTTTTCAAAGGATTTAGGTGTAAGATCTTACAAACATTGCCTCTGCTGATTAAGATGTTATTGTGTGAAAAGGGTATTTTATGCAGCCACACTGAGTGAATGACCCCTTCTTAGGGAACAATCATGACGTGCAACGGTGAATACTATTAGGTCAATCATAAAGGGGATATATCTATATAAAGTCCTCTAAGAAACTCCCTTCTAAATGGATGTGGGGCTGCACACGTTGAGACTAGCCCTCTTGCTACACCACCATCAAATTTGCTCAGGGGTAAGAATCCTCCTACCCCACCACGACCCCCACCTGTGGATGATATGGCCGCACAGATGAAGCTATCCACATTTAAGGGTGTGGGGGATGAGGATATCAACCGATTTTGGTTTGTGGCGAATGTGGTGTGGACTATGTAAAATGTCACTACGGATGCTGTTAAGAGAGTGGAGCTAGATATGACCTTTGAAGGTCGTGCTTTAGATTGGTTTATGGGATACCTTGCTCAGCATGTGGATCCCATGGTTTAGTATACCAAGGATGTCCTGAAGTAGCAGTTCCTAAAGCAAAAATATTTTTCTCAATGCATAGTAGAACTAAAAGATATTAAGAAAGGGCCTACGGAATCGGTTTGGGAAGTTGACCAAAAACTAAAGAAGGTCATTAGCAATGGAGGAATTGCTTACGATGTCTAGTAGCATAAGGAATGGTTCATCTCCGTCGGTCAAAAGAAGATTGATTTGCAAGAAGAAGCCCTGGAATTTTCTATGAATTTAGAAGCTGTGTCGAGCGACGATGCTCAATTTGGAGCACAACATATTCAGAGCCAATTAGAAGCTATGCACTTATAAATTCAGAATTTACGAAGAAACCTGGCTAAATAAGCTACCATAGATGTCTAGTGCATACTGTGCAGGGTATCTGGCCACACCAAATATCATCAACCTTTGCTGACAGGTTATATGCAAACTTGGGGACTGAGTCCACTATGCCTGAGAGATGTTGATGGGCCTAGTACCCCAACACTTTGGTGCATTGATTTTCGGGTAGATGGATGACATGATACAGGCCACTTGTTGTGGTTAGGAGCTTATGTCCCAGAACTTAAGCAGCAATGGTGCATATTCTGCTCTTTGGTGGGACACGATGAGCACAACTGCCGAACATATGATGCGTTGATTGACAGAGCGAACCGTTTTAGAGGGCAGGCTGACCCTTCGTCACCAGAATCTCCCTTTGGATGAGGAGGGTCCCCACCAAGAGGACAGGCAGGGGGGAGAGGTGGAGGCACAGGTCGAGGGAGAGGGCAACTAATTTGTTACAACTGTGGAGATGATGGACACTATGCATGCGACTACTCAAACCCTGCATGAAAATCATGCAGTTACTTTAGGAAATTTGATCATGTAATTGAATATTGTCCTGTGTTAATAGCTAAAACGCAAGAAAAGTATCAAGCACCAACATAAAACATACAAAAGGTTAAAGTTGAACTGAGCGATGACAGTCCAAGTGTAAATTTATTTACACGAGGCGGTATGGCCACTGGAGGAAATGAGGAGAAGGATACTGCAGAACCAATAATAAGAAAGGTGTCTGAAAAGAAGGAAAGCCTCAACCTATACAAAGAAAAATAATTTTTCATTGAAGCGAGAAAGGATTTTGCTGATGCAGGAGCATCCACCTCAAGAACTCCCATGGAACCGAAAGTTGATGATGAAGTGAAGCCATTGTTATAATCCTGCATTAAGCTAATGCACAATCCGAAAGTATTAGATAATCTATAGGCCCTGATAGACAGTTGCACAGAAAAAGAGGTGCCACCTACAGAAACCAAGGCGATGAATAAGGTTTATAAACATAAGAAGAGAATTGGTAGGGAGATGTGCATGACTATGCAGATTGGAGACTATGAGATGGACCAGGACATCTTGGATCTGGGATCTAATGCAAATTTATTACCTAAACAAACCTAGTATAATATGGGAGAGCCAAAGTTGGAATGTTCCACCATTCAGCTATGCATGGCCAATCAGCAAAAGGTCATTCGACTTGGCAGGCTTCTACAAGTCATGGTAGACATGGCTGGAGTAAAGGTATGTGTTGACTTTGAGGTTATACAAATTTTGGATGATGCCGACCCCTACCCTTCGTTGTTAGGATTGGATTTGACCATTGATATGGGAGGCATCATCAAAGTGAAGCACAAAAGTATTATTTTTTAGAATAATGGTACTGTTGAAGCCCTGAAAATCGGGTCTTACAGCAAGGGGGATACCCACCCAGTCCGAACCTTGGTTAGCAGTTCCTTTTCCGTTTGGTGTAGTGGGTCCGACTGGAGATAATGGGACCAGTTTCCCAATATGTGTGTGTGTGTTTTGAGAATTGATATTTCTTTCCTAAAGTTCCTAAGTGAAATGATTTTATCATATTTCTAATCTAATAACATGCAAATTGTATTCTAATTTAAATAGAAATATCTAATTCTAAACTAACCCGAGATGTAATCTTTCTATTTATGCGATCTAAAATGATTTCAGATAACAATCGATAATAAAGATCATTCAACTGTTTTAAGAAAAGAATTCAATAAAGATCAACCATTTCATATAAAAAGTTAGATGAAACAGTTGTGAAAAGCATATCGCATAATAAGCTATTCATACATTAAGCATAAATAAATGGCTATCACCGTACAAAAGTTTAAAATGATAACTCAAACATTCAAACATCAATATATAAATAACTGAACATGAATATCACTTTAACACAGGGGCAGAAATAGTTAAGAGATAAATTTAGTACCATTTATAACTAGTTCTACTCATGAGCTAGAATCAATAATGACTTATCTCTTCTTAATCCAGTATCCACTAAGAGTAAAGAAGTGCAACATCAGTACCAGATATTAAACACAGATATCAATAAATCTTGTTCCATTCATTTATCAAAACCTCCTCTGAGGGTGCAAAAGTGCATGTTCTGAGGACAAGTTTTTGACAAATTTCAAGACCCTTCTCTAAATGCATGAGAAGGGTTTAAATACTACTAAATAAATCTAAAAATAAATTATTACAAAAATGTAGGATACGGTTTAAATGAATGTCCTTTTTCTAGGCAAAAAGAAATTAAAATTAATACTAAATCTAAAATTTAAAACTATCAACTAACTACTTATGAATCTGATCTTTGAATTTGTAAGCATTTAGCATCGATTTGAGAAGAACAGGTTGGCCGAATTCATATTTTAATTTCCCTGTGGAAACGACATCGGAAAGTGCTGGCGTTATCTTCTTGGCAGAATTAATGATACAATTGAGAGCCATACATTGGCTGTGTGGTTTTACCAGACATGTCCAGTAAGAATCTCAATTTAACTTTGTTAAACCTTTAATCGATTTTGCCTTTTCTTCAGCTTTCTGTTTCCACTCTGTTTGCAGTTGATGTGCTTGTGGTAGGTATCCTGGAGTATTTTCTGAAATTAAATTTGCCTTGTGCAGAGTTTCATTTACACAATCAATGATATTGCTTGCCGTTGTAGCCGCTTCTTCCGCTGCTTGTTCTGCATTCTTAATCTGTGCATCCCAATTATTGAAGAGCATCTCTTTATGACTGTCATTGATGATTGGTGCTCTTGCCCTTTTTCCTTCCTTTGTCTTTTTCCAGGCCAAATAGTCAGTAACTCTTTCATTAGTTAAATCATAATCATGTCGTAATTCTACGACATGATTAGTGATTTTATCACTTTCTTCACAAAAAGAGTTCCATTGTGAGATTTTCTAGCATAATATATCTTGTTGTTGCAGTAGTTGATTATTCAAAGAAATAGACTCTGTAATAAATTCTGTGAGCTTGGGTTCATCTTTGTGCATCTCTTGCATAATCTGTATTTGTTTCACTTTCTCAACCAAATTATTCTGATATCCAACTTTCATTTGTTGAAACTCTTGCTGTAATTTCTCAAGTTGTATCTGTGCTTCACTGTTAGCATTGGCCTGTTGTAATTGTTGTTGTAGAACCTGTATTTGATCTTCTTTTTCATTCAATAATTGCCTTACCTCAGATGCTTTGTCGATGGCTGCAGAGGCATATGCTCCTGTAATCTAAGATAATTTAGTAAGATTTTCAGTTGGATTACTAATAGGATCTTTCCATAAAACATCCAATTGTTCTGCATCAGTAGAGATTACACTTTCTAGTTTCCTTTTCTTCCTTTTCTTTCTTACTACTGCTTTATGTTGTGGGCTATATAATATATCCAGAGGAGGAATTTCCTCTATTTTGAGCATAAGCTCAGAGGATGGAGTAATGGGAATATGTTCTGTTTCTGTGACATTGCCACTTATTCATGTAACTAAACCTTTTACTGTCTGTACATTACTTACAAGAGTCTGTGTGTTTTGTCCTTCAACATTAATCAATTCATTAAATGTTTCCCATTCCTTATCCAATTCAGTTCTGATGGATGGTTGTTGTACAATGAGAGGGGGAAGATTTAACTGTGGAGTGGTTGTAATATGTTTCTCTAAAAGTTCTTTTGATTGGGCAATATCTTTCACTGACCCTTCATTTTTATCATGGTCATTACCAGACTTTTTAGAACATTCAGAAGTTTCTTTTCCGGACTTTGACTAGATTTTTCTGAAGCTGAACTCCCACTTAGACTAACACTAGGAGTTGGTTCCCTTAAGGATTCCAAACACAATTTATCCAAAGGAATAGTGGTCAACCTCCTTTCTCTGTACATCTTAAACTCTTGGAATTCTTCTGGAGAAAACTGTGTTTAAGCTGAATGTAGAATCTCTTTAAATGTGCATTTTCCTTGAAACATATCATCAAAAAAATAATCTTCTTTAGCAAATATTCTCACCTTGACTATAGTGGTGAAATCCTTCACAACATCATATGGGTCGAATAGCCTTCTTGAAAACTTGAATAATTGTAAACATGTAATATTTTTTACTTCCTTAAATGCATGACCAACATCAAATAATAAAAATGCTCTGCGGGCCACAGGAAATTGTGGCCAGATAGCCTTCTTCTTATCCTTCAATTCTTTGGTCAAACCTCCCTCTCCGTAGGTTTGATACACAATTTGTCGGGCCAGGATTTTGTCAGGAACATACAATGGTAAAACATGAGGGGAAGCAGAACTTCCAAAAACCCTAACATAGGTAAACAATTCTTCTCCAAACCATCTTGTGACAGGGAGCATATCTACTTCTACTTCAAGAGAAAATCTTGGAGCATCCTTATTATACAACATTCTGTACAGTGGCAACATAATGGCATAGAAAATCTTGTAAAAATGGGGAATGAACTTTGATTCCCACAATTCTTTGTGATAAACATGAATGGGCAGGGGATCATGAATTGTCCATTTCCAACCCATTAAAGGAAACTTAGGAACAAAGCAGATTGAATCCATTACATAAGAAGCTAAGTAAAAAAGAGGATAAATCCTCTGAGAGACAGTCCGTTTAGACCGATAATTGAAAATAGTTGTGGCTAAGTTATCAGACAAAATCTTAGCCCAATCAACAATGGTAGCATTAACAACAACATTTAACAATGGTAGCCATTCAAGTGAAAAATTATTAATGTCAGGCTTTGCAAAAAGCCTACATAGCATAGCAACAGCGAAACAATATGGAGAAGTGAGAGAACCAGTACTGTACATACCGTGTTTATCTTTCTTTAGTGGTTCGTCTCTTCTTGACCATTCCTTGGTGCATTTCGCTAGGTTTTCATTTTCCTTAGCAAACTTCTCCATAAAATGTTTGTTGTAGGTTGCCTGTGGCTCCGACAAATGATACATAAGCCTTAAATCTTCTGGAGTGAATGACCCAATGAGCTCTTGCCCCTAAGTCTTGAATTGTCTGTCTGTAATATCAGTGCTATCCAAAACCCATTTCACCAATTCTGTATATGGGAGAATTTTCGATCTTGCTGCTATTCGGTGCAAAAATGAACAAGCTAACTCTGTAAGAGATGCTTCAGAAGAATCACTTGATCCTGTAGTAGCCGAAACCTACGTTACTCTAGGGTTTTCTTCTTCAAGCAGATTATGCATACCATCCCAAGTAGTGATACCAACGTCTTTGTTGCAGGTGGTGTCTGTGTACAAGGAAGCCATGTCTTTACTTTCAGAACTCGGAGCTTTGTCTTTCTTTCCCATAATACTCTAAATATCGCTTTGTATAGTCTTATGTTCTTCGCGCCTGCAGTTTATGAATTAAGTGAGAGTAATGATATGAAAAGGTGATGGGAAAGTTTTAAATGTTGAAGGCACATAAAATATATCATCTTATGTGAAATAACTCTTTAATCAAAATGAAACCATTTTTCATTAATAAATGACAATCAATTCATTGATTAATCATTAAAACGCATAACGGAGTCTTGATTTACGGAGAAGATTTTCTTCGTACAACGAGCCTCAAAAGTCTGCGATAAGGCGATCTACGATTTGCTTCGCAAAATCGCAATATCGCAAATCGCAATTTCGCAAATTGCAATTGTAATATCATAATAGCGCCACATTGTATCATCGCGAAATCGCAATATCGCAGATTGTAATCTCTAAAAATTTCCATAGCGCAATATCGTATCATTGCGAGATCGCCATATCGCGAAATCGCAATATCGTAAAATTGCAGAATAGAACTTATGACAAACGTCTATTAGTGTATTTTCTATGAAATGCGATTTGCGATATATGTTATCGCACATCGGTGTTTTGAGGTTTCTTAGCATAAAATATGATATCTGAAACTTGCGATGCGATGAATTTTCTTTTAGCGCGTAGTTTCTCATCGTACTTTTAAAATTCCGCTCGTAAAAAGGCATTCATTATCCTATTGCGATGTGATATTCTTCAAAGAATGATTTTATTCAATACTGTCATAAAACTTGAGTCTTTTTAAATATTTTCTAAGGAATTTCCCAAAGTTTATGGTAGTAAGTTTTTTGAAAAAGGAAAACAAGCACTAATTAATTTTTTTGGATTTTTTGACTAAGGGTCCCCACTTATTTAGTATTATCACTAATACTAAATAAGAGGGGGATTGTTGCTGGCCACAACAATTGGCGATTCACTTGGAAGAACTAGTTATCTCTGTTTTTCTTTTGAATTTTCTAGACTTACAAAACAGAAAATTTTCCAGACAATCAAACTTTATTATAAAAAAACAAAGTACATTATGCTTTTATCTATTTCATTTCTTTTCTTCTATATTAAATTTTTACTATTCACTTCCTCAAGCCAGTATTTGTATCTACATCAATCATTACTTGGTTTATAAAGATAAAAACAAATATTTCTCTGTAAATCAGTTATATATATGCTCATTTGTCGTAGGTAGAGCCACTGCTGCTAGCAGGCGTCTATAGCCTCAACAGGGTCACATGTTACCCAGCAATGATCCTATGTCCTATTTAGGGAAATATACAATTTTCAAAGAGAAATCCATATTCACACTTATTGCTTTTATTTTTCTTTTTTATCCTTAAAGAACAATGTCTTGGTTTGGTAGCCAATTTATGACAATGCCATTCACTTGATTTATAACTTTGCTGAACAAGATGGCTCGTGATGAGACCCCTTACTCTTTTGATTGCAATAATCTTGAGTCATTGCCCTGTTATGGTATGCAGTATTGGAAAATTCAGCAAGCTATAGTATCTATGATCATGATAAGTCGGCTCGTGATGAGACCTCTTACTCTTTAAGTTAAAAAATGTATCATTAGATTATTCCTTGAACATTATAATTTTCTAGGTGGGGAGGAAGTCATTGTTTCCTTAAGATATCTCTGGATGACAATGGTAGAGTTTTTTGGAAAGAAATTTTCTACAGAGAATCTTCATTTTGTTATTGATACCTTTCATTAGACTGATATAAAACATTTTCTTGCTAGAGGTCGTTTTTTATCAAAATTTTACAAAGTTGAAATTAGTATCATTTTTAGGCTAAATCTTTTAACTGTATCTTTAAATAATAATGATCAATTTTCTAAAAGAATTCTATTTATACAAGTGAAAAAAAAAATCTAAAAGAGAATTTGTATCTTTTTCGTGAATTCCAAATGTAACCATTAACAACTGGTTTTATTATGAAAGTAAAGAAAACTAATATACAAAATAGAAGAATAATCTCCTATGGAAAATATTTTTTGAGGATCTGTCCATTAACAGGTAAAGACTCACTTTTTCCTGTTAAATCCTGTAACATAAAGGTAGATGGACCTATGATCTCTGCAATTTGGAAAGGACCAAGCCACGTTCGTTGAAATTTCATATGTTTCCCTTTTTCCTCATGAGCTTTGTCCCATTTTAAAACTAAATCTCTGACCTGAAATTCTCTTTTGGATATCATGTTTGAATCAAAAGAAGCTTTGACTAATTCTTGGTGATGAGCATGAGTTATTTTAGCCTGTTCTCTTTTTTCTTCTAGCTTAATTATTTCTAGATGTCTTAGTTGTAAAGAAGAAGTTGGTGTTTCATCAATGTATTGAACTAAGGCCAAAGAAGGAATTTCTAGATGAGTTGGAAGAACCACTTCTTTCCCATAAACCAAATTAAAGGGAGAAGTGCCAATGGAAGCTTTATGTGTTATCCGATCTGCCCATAAAGCATATATTAAATACTTATGCCAATTTTTATGATTTTGATCAATGGTTCGCTTAATGATTCTGATTAAGTTTTTATTTGTGGATTCAGCTAACCCATTTCCCTGTGGATAATAATTGGCAGAGTATTTAAGTTTGAAACCTCTCTTGAGTGCAAATTCAGTCATAGCATTACTAGAAAAATATGATGCATTATCAAACATTAAAGCAGAAGGTAAACCGAACCTGGTGATTATGAACTAATCTATGAATTCGATGATATTTTCAGCATTAGCAGTCTTAAGAGGTATTGCTTCTACCCATTTAGTGAAATAATCAGTTGATGTAATGATATACCTATGTTGCTTAGAAGAGTGAGGAACGATCTCACCTATTATGTCCAATACCCATTGATCAAAAGGTTGTTCAATGTTGACTGGTTGTAACGACAATGATGGTTTCTTTTGTCTTTCAGCAGTGGTTTGACAAACTTGACATTTTTTGACGCAACTATGTGAGTCTTTGAATAATGTGGGCCAATAATAGCCTGCGAGAACGATTTTATGTGCAGTAGTATCTCCAGCATAATGTCCACCTGTTGGCCCATCGTGAAGTTCCTGTAAGAATTTTTCAGCTTCAGATTTCTCCAGACATCTAAGGAGAACAAAATCATAATTCATTCTAAAAAGAACATCACCCACAAGCTGATATTTCTTAGCCTTCAACCTTAGAGCTCTTTTCTTCGTATAATCGAGATTTGGAGGAGCATATCCATTCTTTAGATAAAATATAATATCAGCAGATAAGGATTCAACATCGTTTAGGCTTACCTCAAACATTTATATCTCTTCAGCTGGTTTTTCAGAAATAAGCGATGCTCCAGCTAATATTTTGCAAAAGCCTTGACCTCTTACGATATTTTCTGGTTTGATTTTTACATCATATTCTTGTAAGGTAGTAACCCAATTAGCTCTTTTCTCACCCACATGTTTCTGTACTAAAATATTTCTTACTGCTAGAAACGGTACTATGATTTTTTTATGGGTTTTAAGTAGAAAGGGTCTGTAATATTTAATTGCTTTGAAAACATCATAAGCTTGCTTCTCTACATCTGAATAGTTCAACTCATCTCCCTATAAATTTGAACTGAAAAAAAACAATTGGAGCTTCTGCCTTGTCTTGATTTTCTTGAGTGAGTATCGCAGCATAAGATTTATCAGAGGCAAATGTATATAAAATAAAAGGATCGAAAAAATTTGGAGTTGCTAAATATGGAGCATTAACAATTGCTTGTTTGATCAGATTGAATGCCTCATATTCATTTTTTCCCCATTTGAATTTTGAATTCTTTTTAATCATTTCTTGTAAAGGAGATACAATTCTTGAAAAATCTGGGACAAATATATTTACAAAATTAATCTGGCCAAGGAAATATTGCATAGCTTTTTTGTTGTGAGGTAAGGGTATTTCATAAATCTCCTTGATTCTATCAGGATAAACATGAATTCCATATTATGACACTATGAATCCAAGAAATTTTCCTTCGCTTAATGCAAAAAAGGATTTTTTTCGGGTTAAGTGAAATTCCATACTTTTGACAACGTTGGAAGATCTGCTTTAAATCCCTAAGATGATTACTTCATTTTTTGGAATATATAGTTATATCATCCAAATAGATTACCACTGATTTGTTAACTAATCCCTTAAAAGCTATGTCCATGGCTCTCTGAAATGTGGCACTAGCATTGATCAGACCAAAAGGAATCTTTGATATGCATAACTGCCCCATTTGGTTCTAAATGTAGGTTTCAATTGATCATCAGGATGGACCAATACTTGGTTGTAGCTAGAGAAACCATCTAATAAAGACATTAATTCTGATCCTGCAACTGCCTATAATATTTGCTCCATAGGAGGCAAAGGAAAATTATCTTTTTGGCAGGCTTTATTAAGATTTCGAAAGTCAATGCAAATTCTAATGTCTCCGTTCTTCTTTCTAACAGGAACCATATTGGAAACCCATTTAGAATTTCAGACAAAAAAAATAATCTTGGCTTTCAATAACTTATTAAGTTCAGACTTAATCTGATTTTCTAGATTGGGATGGATCTTTCTCAGCTTTTGTTGGACAAGTTTTTCATCATTTATCATTGGGATAGTATGTTGGATGATAAAAGTGTCATAAGTTTTGAGTTCATCATAATTCCAAGCAAAGACACTTTTATATTGTTTCAAAAGACGAATATATGCTAATTTTTCTTTAGGATCTAGACCAAGGCCTAGGTTGATATTCTGTGGTTTGGTATCAGTTCCTAGATTTACTAATTCATAATTCAAAGTTGAACTTTGTAATTTTGAATTGGTAGATCTTTTGAATCAATCTTTCAAATCATAAGGGTCTTCTAACTTGACTACTGACTTTGGCATAACACTATTAGTGCTATCTATTTGTTTTTCATGTTGGTCCTCATCAATTATCTGATTGGTGTAAGATCCTTCAGATGTGAGAAAGCTTACAATATCAGGATCATCATTGAAAATACTCCAATTGGTAATGTTATCAGGAATCGAAGGTCTAAATATTAATTCGATTGAAAATCGATCAGGGCTAAAGTCTTCTGAAGGAATGAGTTTGGAAGCTACATTAGCTAGGAGGTCTGCACTAGCATTTTGGTTTCTAGGAATTGATGAAATATTAAATGCTATAAAATGTTCTGTCAGATCTTGAACTAAAGATTGATAATGCTTTAAATGACCTGATAAACAATGTATAGTATTGCGTACCTGTTTAATTACAATTTCAGAATCTCTGAAAACTTGTAGATATTTGATATCTAATCCAATTGCTTTGTATAATCCTTGGACTAAAGCCTCGTATTCTACGGTGTTATTAGTGCAATCGAATTCGAGTCTGCAAGTTAACATAATTTTGTTTCCCTCTGGACTAACCAACACGCACCCTACTCCTGCTTCTTCACTAGAATTAGAACCATCAAAAAATAACTTCCAAAATAAAGATTTATTTACAGGAGTATCTACAAATTAATGCATTTAGAACTATCTGTTTGAGAAAAAAATTCTATCTGAGATAAAATAGAATTTTCTAAGTAAGGTGAAGTATGAGCATTGAAATTTCCTAAGAAAGAATCAACTGAATAATTTCCAATGATATTATTGTTGTATGTAGCTGGTTCATTTTCTCCTTCCAATTCTGTTACGATGTATTTCTGATGCTTTTTTCATTCAACCTTTATCTGATTTGGTTTACCATTATAAGGAAGCCACATGTGGGACCAATCAGTTGCAAAGTATCCATGAAGTTTTTCTAACCAATCTCTGCTGAGAATTAAGCCATAAAATTCTGGAATATCTGCAACTAAAATATCAATAACTTGACATACCTTCGGATTTGATGACAGCCTTATGGTAACTTGATTTAATTCGCCAATCACTTCAACTTACGATCGATCTAGCTGGACTATGCACACATCAAAATTTTGTGGTTGAATGTTCAAATTTTCACATACTGATTTTGGTAGAATATTAGGTGAAGCTCCAGAATCCACTAAACAATTATGCAAATTTTTATTGAAAACTTCATAAGTAAGAAGAAATGGAGGAGTATGAGATCTTGACCTTCCTCCAATTAAAGCGATATTTTCTAGATCAACTTTGCTAATCACATTAGTTGGAGGTCTTCCCATGTCGTTGGAAGCTTGAGAGATTACAGGATAAGGAAAAGGTTTTTATGGTACATCATGTAATTCTTTCAAAAGTACCTTTTGCTGGTGTTTTAATTTTCTCAATTCATAAAAAGTGATGTTAGCCCTAGTCTTCTTCATATCTTCTATGATATTATACTCCATTTCATCCAAAACGATCAGTGTTTTTGATGTAGTTGATAAATCTGATTGGACTGGGCTAGTCTGAGTTGCTTGAGTTTGCACTCTTTGGCTTAGGAGTAGTTTGAGGAGGATCAAGTTGATTTCTACTTCGAGTGCTAACCAGGGATGCTTCTTGATCTTCCTCATCTGGGACGATGAAATCCCACATATCTTGTACTTCTACAACTTCTTCTTCATCAGTAGTTTCTTCAGTAATAGTTTCCTCTTCCTCTTCCGATTCAGCATTTGTAATAGCATTTGGTGGCTTTGGATCAGTTGAAGGATTTCTTCTAAAAGGCTTGAAAGACTTTTTAGAAGATTTTTCTGCCACTTGTTTCTTAATGTCAACCATTTCGTTAGACATGGTTTTTAAAACTTTCTGCAATCCTTCTAAATCAAATGGATCTTTCGATTGTTTTTTCTTGGGATCTTTCTTAAAAGTAACTTTCTTGGATTTTTGTTCTTCTATCGTGTTTTTATTTTCTAGGGCTATGATACATTTCTCTACTGCTATTTATTCCTTCATATTTTCTGCTAAAGTTGTTTTGTTAGCCCTATCAACGAAGATTGCTATGTTTGATGGTAAATCAGAAATGTACCATTCACTTCACAATTCTTCACTAGGCTTGGAAGTAGTAGGAATTTTGTTTAACAGTTTATTGAAACGTGAGTTAAAAACCTTGATAGGTTCTTTTGACTCAGCTCTAAGATTAGAAAAATCATTGATCAACGTTGTTGTAGACCTATCATCACCGAACTTAGTCAAAAATTTATCTTGCAAAATATCCCAACTAGTGATAGATCCAGATGGTAATGAGAAATACCATGATCCAGCTGCTCCTTGTAGAATATAGGGAAAAATTTTAACAACAACATCTTCATTAATAACTCCATTGAGATTTATGGACAGCATAAAGTTGTTTATATGTTCTTTTGCTAGCATGCCTGCCTCAGGATTAAACTTAGGCAGTCATTTTTCAGGATGGGCTGGTAATTGACTCAAGGGTGCAGGCATCAAGACTGCCCCTGGATTATTCCATGGCATTTGGGCCATCGCTGAACTACTAACAGAGGAAAGTGCAGAAAGTGATCTTTGTGATTGGGAAGATGAGGATATTACGATTCCAAATATTTGAGAATGATATGTGGAATTTTGAGTGAACTGATGAACAATAATCTGGAGTGGAGGGGTGGATGGTTGACTTTGTGGTGAAGAGGTTGAAATGGATGATGATTATGAAAGAGTCTCACTATCAGACCCTTTAGGAGATTTCCTTGCTCTCTTCCTTGTAGGTAGAGGTAACTCATTTGGCTGAATGCCAAGCTTCTCGCTCTGTAATCTTGGTAAGAGGATGAGCAGGATTATATTGCGAAGTCACACTGCCTTGAGATTTATCAGATCTTTGAGGTGATATTGAAAATCGTTGAAGTTTATGAATCAAGGATTCAACTTTAGGAGGTTGAATAGCATATTCTTCTGAAAAGTCAGGGTTTGTGGCAGTGGCTGTTGTTCTTTCGACTTCTGGCTCTAGATTTAAAAACTCTATGTGTGATGGAGAAGTTGGGGAAGATGGTGAGGGAAAGTTACTCTCAGAATGGTATTTATATTTTATCTTACTTTCCATTCATAGTTAGGGGCCCTCCTTCTAGTGACAAATATGTTGAAGCCCCGAAAACCAGGTCTTACAACAAGGGGGATACCCACCTGGTCTGGACCTTGGTTAGCAGTTCCTTTTCCGTTTGGTGTAGTGGGTCTAACTAGAGATAATGGGACCAGTTTCCCAATATGTGTGTGTGTGTTTTGAGAATTGATATTTATTTCCTAAAGTTCCTAAGTGAAATTCTTTTATCCTATTTCTAATCTAATAACATGCAAATTGTATTCTAATTTAAATAGAAATATCTAATTATAAACTAACCCGAGATGTAATCTTTCTATTTATGTGATCTAAAATGATTTCATATAAAAATCGATAATAAAGATCATTCAACTGTTATAAGAAAAGAATTCAATAAATATCAACCATTTCATATAAAAAGTTAGATGAAACAGTTGTCAAAAACATATCGCATAATAAGCTATTCATACATTAAACATAAATAAATGGCTATCACTGTACAAAAGTGCCAAATGATAACTCAAACATTCAAACATCAATATATACATAACTGAACATGAATATCACTTTAACACAGGGGCAAAAATAGTTAAGAGATAAACGTACCATCTATAACTAGTTCTACTCATGAGCTAGAAGCAATAATGACTTATCTCTTCTTAATCCAGTATCCACTAAGAGTAAAGAAGTGAAAAATCAGTAGCAGATATTAAACACAAATATCAATAAATCATGTTGCATTCATTTATCAAAACCTCCTCTAAGGGTGCAAAAGTGCATGTTCCGAGGACAAGTTTTTGACAAATTTCAGGACCCTTCTCCAAATGCATGAGAAGGGTTTAAATACTACTAACTAAATCTAAAAAATAACTTATTCCAAAAAATGTAGGATATGGTTTAAATGACCGTCCTTTTTCTAGGCAAAAATAAAGTAAAAATAATACTAAATCTAAAATTTAAAACTATCAACTAACTACTTATGAATCTGATCTTTGAATTTGCAAGCATTCAGCATCGATTTGAGAAGAACAGGTTGGCCGACTTCATATTTTAATTTCCCTATGAAAATGGCATCGGCAAGTGCTGGTGCTATCTTCTCGACAGAATTAATGATACAATTGAGAGCCATGCATTGGCTATGTGGTTTTACCAGACATGTCCAGTAAGAATCCCAATTTAACTTTGTTAAACCTTTAATCGATTATGCCTTTTCTTCAGCTTTCTGTTTCCACTCTGTTTGCAGTTGTTGTGCTTGTGGTAGGTATCCTGGAGTAGTTTCTGAAATTAAATTTGCCTTGTGCAGATTTTCATTTACACAATCAATGATATTTCTTGCTGTTGTAGCTGCTTCTTCTGTTGCTTGTTCTGCATTCTTAATCTGTGCATCCCAATTATTGAAGAGCATATCTTTATGACTGTCATTGATGATTAGTGATCTTGCCCTTTTTCCTTCCTCTGTATTTTTCCAAGCCAAATAGTTAGTAACTCTTTCATTAGTTAAATCATAATCATGTCGTAACTCTATGACATGATTAGTGATTTTATCACTTTCTTCACAAAAAGAGTTCCATTGTGAGATTTCCTAGCATAATATATCTTGTTGTTGCAGTAGTTGATTATTCAAAGAAACAGACTCTGTAATAAATTTTGTGAGCTTGGGTTCATCTTTGTGCATCTCTTGCATAATCTGTATTTGTTTCTGTTTCTCAGCCAAATTATTCTGATATCAAACTTTCATTTGTTGAAACTCTTGCTGTAATTTTTCAAGTTGTATCTGTGCTTCACTGTTAGCATTAGCCTGTTGTAATTTTTGTTGCAGAACCTATATTTGATCTTCTTTTTCATTCAATAATTACCTTACCTCAGATGCTTTGTCCATGGCTGCAGAGGCATATGCTCCTGTAATCTAACATAATTTAGTAAGATTTTCAGTTGGATTAGTAGTAGGATCTTTCCATAAAACATCCAGTTGTTCTGCATCAGTAGAGATTACACTTTCTAGTTTCCTTTTCTTCCTTTGATTTATTACTACTGCTTTATGTTGTGGGCTATAGAATATATCTGGAGGAGGAATTTCCTCTATTTTGAGCATAAGCTCAGAGGATGGAGTAATGGGAATATGTTCTGTTTATGTGACATTGCCACTTATTCCTGTAACTAAACCTTTTACTATCTGTACATTACTTACAAGAGTCTGTGTGTTCTATCCTTCAACATTAATCAATTCATTAAATGTTTCCCATTCGTTATCCAATTCAGTTCTGATGGATGGTTGTTGTACAATGATAGGGGGAAGATTTAACTGCGGAGTGGTTGAAATCTGTTGCTCTAAAAGTTCTTTTGATTGGGCAGTATCCTTTACTGACCCTTCATTTTTATCCTGGTCATTACCAAAAATTTTAGAACATTCAGAAGTTTCTTTTCCAGACTTTGACTTAGATTTTTCTGAAGCTGAACTCCCACTTAGACTAACACTAGGAGTTGGTTCCCTTAAGGATTCCGAACACAATTTATCCAAAGTAATAGTGGTCAACCTCCTTTCTCTGTACATTTTAAACTCTTGGAATTCTTCTGGAGAAAACTGTGTTTGAGCTTAATGTAGAATCTCTTTAAATTTGCATTTTCCTTGAAACATATCATCAAAAAATCATCTTCTTTAGCAAATATTCTCACCTTTACTGCAGTGGTGAAATCCTTGACAACATCATACGGGTAGAATAGCCTTCTTGAAAAATTGAATAATTGTAAACATGTAATATTGTTTACTTTCTTAAATGCATGACCAACATCAAATAATGAAAATTCTCTGCAGGCCACAGGAAATTGTGGCCAGATAGCCTTCTTCTTATCCTTCAATTCTTTGTTCAAACCTCCCTCTATGTAGGTTTGATACTCAATCTCTCGGGCCAGGAGTTTTTTAGGAACATACAATGGTAAAACATGAGGGGAAGCATAACTTCCAAAAACCCTAACATACGTAAACAATTCTCCATACCATCTTGTGACAGGGAGCATATCTACTTCTGCTTCAGGAGAAAATCTTGGAGCATCCTTATTATACAACATTTTGTACAGTGGCAACATAATGGCATGGAAAATCTTGTAAAAATGGGGAATGAACTTTGATTCCCACAATTCTTTGTGATAAACATGAATAGGCATGGGATAATGAATTGTCCAATTCCAACCCATTAAAGGAAATTTAGAAATAAAGCAGATTGAATCCATTACATAAGCAGCTAAGTAAAAAGGAGGATAAATCCTCTGAGAGACAGTCTGTTTAGACCGATAATTGAAAACAGTCGTGGCTAAGTTATCAGACAAAATCTTAGCCCAATCCACAATGGTAGCATTAACGGCATCATTTAACAACGGTAGCCATTCAGGTGAAAACTTATTAATGTCAAGCTTTCCAAAAAGCCTACATAGCATAGCAGCAGCGAAACAATACGGAGAAGTGAGAGAACCACTACTGTACATACCATGTTTATCTTTCTTCAATGGTTCGTCTCTTCTTGACCACTCCCTCGTGCATTCTGCTAAGTTTGTATTTTCCTTAGCAAACTTCTCCATAAACTGTTTATTGTAAGTTGCCTGTGGCTCCGGCAAATGATACATAAGCCTTAAATATTTTGGAGTGAATGACCCAATGAGCTCTTGCTCCTGAGTCTTGAATTGTCTGTCTGTAATATCGGTGCTATCTAGCACCCATTTTACCATGTCTGTATATGGGAGAATTTTTGGTCTTGCTGCTATCCGGTGCAAAAATGAACAGGCTAACTTTGTAAGAGATGCTTTAGAAGAACCACTTGATCCTGCAGTAGCCGAAACCTCCATTAATCTAGGGTTTTCTTCTTCAAGCAGATTATGCATACCATCCCAAGTAGTGATACCAGCGTCTTTGTTGTAGGCGGTGTCTGTGTACAACGACGCCATGTCTTTACTTTCAGAACTCGGAGCTTTGTCTTTCTTTCCCATAATACTCTGAATATCGCTTTGTATAGTCTTCTATTCTTCGTGCTTGCAGTTTATGAATTAAGTGAGAGTAATGATATGAAAAGGCAATGGGAAAGTTTTAAATGCTGAAGGCGCATAAAATATATCATCTTACGTGGAATAACTCTTTAATCAAAACGAAACCATTTTTCATTAATAAATGACAATCAATTCATTGATTAATCATTAAATAGCATAACGGTGTCTTGATTTATGGAGAATATTTTCTTCGTACAACGAGCCTCAAATTTCTGTGATAAGGCGATCTGTGATTTGCTTCGCAATATCGCAAAATTGCAATATCACAAATCGCAATTTCGCAAATTGCAATTGTAATATCATAATAGCGCCACATCGTATCATCGCGAAATCACAAAATCACAATATCACAGATCGTAATCTCTAAAAATTGCCATAGAGCAGTATCGTATCATTGCGAGATCACCATATCGCAAAATTGCAATATCACAAAATCGCAGAATAGAACATATGACAAACGTCTGTTAGTGTATTTTCTGCGAAATGCGATTTGCGAAATATGTTATCGCACATCGGTGTTTTGAGGTTTCTCATCATAAAATATGATATCTGAAACTTGCGATGCGATGACTTTTCTTTTAGCGCGTATTTTCTCATTGTACTTTTAAAATTTTGCTCGTAAAGAGGCATTCATTATCCTATTGTGATGCAATATTCTTCAAATAATGATTTTATTCAATACTATCATAAAACTTAAGTATTTTTAAAGATTTTCTAAGGAATTTCCCTAAGTTTATGATAGTAAGTTTTTTGAAAAAGGAAAACAAGCACTAATTAAATTTTTTGGATTTTTTTACTAAGGGTCCCCACTTATTTAGTATTATCACTAATACTAAATAAGAGGGGGGTTGTTGCTAGCCACAACAGGTACACGGGTGATATTCCCACTGGATCTAGCAGATGGAGAATGATACACCAAACCAGTGCATCAAGGGGATGATGTTGACCATATCTATAAGTTGAATGTGTGATACGAACACTGGATCAAACCTACAACTAGTGGCATGTTGAACTGGGAGAAGGATAGCTCCTATTTTTCCAATTCCGATGGTGAATTGGAGAATTGGTAAAACTGATTGCATGATGTCTTTGTACTGCGCTGCCTCAAGATCATAAATAATTTCTAGTTCATATCCTCTGAGGTAAGAGAACTACCCTACTTTGATGGTTCTAGTAGTGTCAAAAAAAATGGAAGCATTAGAAAAATGTGTCCCAGAGGAATGAATATTCTAGGCACTTGATTTGTCTATGTGCGCAACTCCGGTGCAGTGGTGGGAGACACACAAGGGAGCTTTTCAGGACTGGGACAAATTTAGACAAATGATGATGCTACACTTTGAACCTCCAGCCACTCCACCAACTGAATTATTCTATGGTCGAGGAGATCTGTGCAAGCACATGGCCTGTGGATGAAGGTATGGGATGAAAAGACATGGAATTAATGGGTTCATAGGTTTGTCCACTCATTAGGACCAGTACCTAGTACCTAGTATTTAGAAGTTGAGCTACATCGAGGTACTTGAGACTGGTATACAATGACTAGATATTTCATAGAAACGTTTGTCTTTGTGGGTGGCTTGGAAAAATTGGATGAAGCCCTGCAGGACATAGATGCTCTGTGTTAGGTCCCTGTAATTTGTTAGATTGGTGAGAACAAATGAATAGGGGTAGCATCATACCATTATTTGGGGTTTTTGTCTTTGAATAGGTTATAGGGGTCCAATTAGAAAACCAAGGGTATTTCTGGAAAGTAGACTCAACAGGATTTCCAACGAGACATCACAGAGCCCACTCTGACATCGGGAAGACCTTCAAAATGTTGCTGCAAGATGATCTAGTTTTCTTGCTCATGTGTTGTGCCCTTTACATGGAGGTACATACTAAAACTTAGTTCTATGCCCTGATCAACAATGTATGCTTGGAAATTTTTTGGAGGCCTCGAAAAGCCCAAATGTCAATTTTTTTTCCAAAAATGCTCGAAAATATATTTTATGCCTTGGGCCTTACAAGGTCTCAAAGAAAAAAGTGACATTTATGATTAATTAATAGGGTTCTAGAGACTTAATTAGGGTTTAGTCCTCTAATTCATGGTAAATAGATCATGGAGGTTTCATTGCATTTTTTGGATATTTGCTGAGCATGCTATGAAATAGACCTGGAGTTTATTGGTGAAACTGGGTGTTGGTGCCTTGTGATGGTGTTGGATTGTGCTTCTATGGACCAAGCTCACTCTTAGGATTCATTAATATTATTCAAATGGTGATGTATTCCATATTTATGTTTGTTTTCTTCAGTTATTCATTGTGTTTATGGTTCATTTAGTTATAGAATAGAAATAGAGAATAGGATTTACCTTTTTGGTACCCTACTTCTGCCTGCTTTCTTAACTTCCATGTTTTCTTCCTCAAAGTTTTGCTAAAGAAATCCTTAAATTCTCTTTAGTGTTAGTGATATGTTATGTTATAATGCTACTTGTTTGCAAGTAATTTTTTGAGAATCCTTCACTTCTCTCTTAGCTTGCTTAACTGTTGTTTTAAATACTTGCTTAGCTTAATTGATATCGAAGAATCCTTCATTGCTCTTCAAGTTTTCATTATGCTATCATATTATAAGATTTTTCTTTTTTATTAGTTTTTTAAATGATCCTTTATTTCCCATTTAACTAACTATGTTCACAACTCCATGTTACTTCTTTCTCCCTTGACCTGATTAGATCCAGTTGATCTTGCCAACTTGCCCTTTGAGCTATCCTTGACTCATTTTTACACATTTCAAAGACTTTTGTAGACTCCATAGCCAAATGGATTGATTATTCCCCACTATATTAACCTACTTAACAACTTTCCCAACCAACCAAAGAAACAAACAAACCCTAAACTTAACAACTAGCCTAAAAATCAAAACCTAAAAAAAAAACAAGTTCATATCCTTTGCATAAAATAGAGAGAGCCCTCTCTGAGTCCAGGAAGGCTAGGTCCTACGAATCTAAAGACTGGTCTAATGTTACCCTTTTTCATTGTTTCTCACCAATCTAACAAATTATGCGTATCCAACATAATGGCGATCACAGTGGGACCTTCTGAGTAAGTAACAAGCTTATACATCCATAGAGAATTCATAAGCCCTTGTTAAACAGTATCTATTGATTTATCGCCACCTCATTGCCTAACATAATGGTGATCATGGTGGGACATTTGAGTCAGTGACATCTTAAGCATACCTTAGGAACTCTCAAATCCCTATCAAACCTAGAAAACTTAAGTGTTAGCCAAAAGTAGAATCCAATTGTTTCACCATCCTAGCAAAATGATGACTCAACTGAAGGACACTCATAGAAACCTTAGGGCTACATAAAGGAACTCAGAAACCCCCAAAACATCCCTAGATTGGTTTTTATAAATTGTTGGTTGTGGACCACAAATACTTATGTTCAAAGCAGTAGAAAAACATCCACTTGGCGACTCCACTAGCCTCCAGTAGGCCTACTAACTTTGCTAGTTCTTGTAGACTTCCCTGGGATTGTGCCAAATTAGCCTTGAGAAGTTTAGAAACCTAGTCACACACTGTGTGAGTTTAGCAAACAATAAGAGAGGTCACCTTCCAAAATCAATCATAAATTTCAGTCTCTCTACACTTTGAGTTTGAAATCTGGCTTCACAAAGGATCAATACCAGATCTCACCTGGACCCAAACCCTCCTAACATAGTTGACGACCCAGAAAAGATTTTGTGGTAAAGTCCTATAACTAAAGTTTCAACTGCTGTTAGGACCATTTATAGAGCAATTTTTGTCCCTCAACATCTCACAGCCTTGCAAGATCCCCGGTTTGACTTACACCATACAAGAAACCTTTTCTGAACTAATTCAAAAAGTGGGATTGACCAAACTGACCTTGAACACATATATTTGCAGCAGAGTCCTAGCAGAGAAGCCTCTCCTTCCACTCCTCCTGATTTTCAACTTCTCCATCACTTTGGCTCTTTTCATCCCAATTCCGCTCAAAATCAATTTTCTTGTCCAAGTACTTCCACCACACCCATTCATACCACCATTGTGCAAAACATACCACTTCATCCTACACTCCATCTCACAAACACTCCCCTTGTAAATCCTCCTCGGATTCCATTAGCTCCCATCATGGCAGCATGGTATGCCTCTCTAGTACTACCACAACCTCTGATACCTTTTCCAAATGACTACCAATCCAAAATCCATCACTTCACTGGAGCTGACTGTACAACTTCCCAATAGCATGTAGATAGAATAAATGGCACTTTTGATTACATGGAATTAGAAGAGGAAACCATGAAGATGAGGTTATTTTCCCAAAGCTTAGGAGGAGAAGCTAAAAAATGGTTCAAAATCTTGACTCCTAACATCATACATGATCTCTCTTCCCTTTACCAGACATTCATAAAAAAATGGGAGATTAAGAAAAACCCTCTCTAAATTCTCTCAGAATATAACAACCTTAAGTGAAATGTTGGGGAAAGCATCCAAGACTATTGCACTAGGTTCAATAGTGCATACAATGCCCTCCCACCTCACATGAAATCCCCATAAGACCTAGCACTAGTGAAATTTCTAGAAGGCTTTGATCCAGACATGACCTACCAATTAAGAGAGAGGGATCCCCAAAATTTAGAAGACATTGAAAGGGGAGATGTGACTGCAGAGGCCAACCCGATTAAAAAGAGGGCTAGGATGAGGTCATAAAAGAGAGGCACATACAAAGATGAAACTATGGCCTCAACCTCTTCATTCGATGCCAAAATTGACAGCCTAATTATAACAATAGAGAGAATGACGGAGAGGATAAACTTGAATGAAAGAACACCTCCTAGGGAAAATCAACCAAATCCCCAAAAAAGAAATAGGAATCTGAAATTTAGAAGAGACCCACCTGAAATCAGACAGAGAGACAATGACCAAAAAATTAGGCCACCTTTCCAAGAAAATTATATGGATGAGGAGGAAAGAGAAACAGAACAATTGGAAGAAAACCATGTAAGTTTGATAGGATCTGACAATGAGGGTGATGTTTTTCTCACAGAAGAAGAACAAGGTTTCTTTTCCTCAAATCAAAATGATAGAACAAACTATGAGGAGTTTGAAGAGTATAAGTTGGGATTTGAGAATGACATAATGGAGGTCCATAGACAATATGATCTTAGGAGTAAGAAAAACCAAGAGGCCTCCAAAACAAACAAATAAGAAAATGTTGTTAAAAAGACCCCCGTAAATATAATGAAAAAGACATCAGATAAAAAATTCACCATGGCTAAGAAACCTAATCAAAACAAAGATAAAACTAGCCATCAAAATGGTCACCCAAGCTACCCTAGTACCTCCACTAGTGGCCCTGGAAAATCTGCTCAAAATGACAGTCCTAATAAAACTTAGTAAACAAAAATTGCTAAAATAACTATGTGTGACAAAACAGATGTAAATATCCCAAAAACACTAACACCTTTCAGCTTTGAGGGAGAGATTGTGAAGTTCAAAATAAGCATGCCCCTTCCTGAACTAGTAACTCAGGATGTATATAGGAATCAAGTCTTGAAAGCTTTTAATATAGGAAATGACACTAACTCAAACTTAACTGATGACAAACCAGAGCTGCTATTTGGACCTAAAGTAGAGGGAAAATATCAAGAAGGAGCTATCCCTCTCTTCTATGTAAGCTTAAAAATTCATGACAAAATCTTTCAAAATGCAATGCTAGACTCTAGAGCCTCACACAATATCATGCCTAAGGTAGTAATGGATAGATTAGGCTTATAAATAACAAAACCTTACAAACACTTATAATTGTTCGATTCAAGTAGATTCAACTGTTTGGGTCTAATCAAGGATTTATGTGTCAATCTGGCATAAATACTTGCTAAGAGTCTAGTCATGGACATAGTGGTTGTTGACATTCCCCCGAAGTATGGCATGCTTTTATCCAAATCATGGGGGCCCAAACTTCTAGGGAATTTCCAAATGGACATGTCCTATGCTACCATCCTGTTTTTTAACCAAACAAGGAGGTTGTACCAGGAATCACACATGAAATATATGGTTAGCAGCCAAGATAGGCCAAATAACACCCCTCTTTATTCCATTCATTAGGATCTTGACTCATTTTTCTTGTATAATGATGATGACATTCATGAACAAGTAAATGAAATTGAGAAATATATAGGCCTACCACAACAGTCAATCCAAACATTGAATGAGGAACTTGATAGCCAAAACTCTAGTGGCCCCGAACAAGAGCATAATGGCAAATTTGAACTTGAAATGCTTTGGAACATGATATTTGATGGCTATTATGGAAAATCTGGTTCGGGAGCTGGTGTCTGGATTCATGACACCAATGAAGGCCACTCCTGCAAACTAAACTTTCAATGCACTAACAATATTTCCAAGTATGAGGCACTTATCCTTGGTTCACATTTGCTAAAATACATAGGATCCAAGAAAATTTATGTTCAAGGAGACTCTGAACTAATCATTAGACAAATCAAGGGAGATTATTCTACCAAGAATCCTATACTAAGAGAATACCAGAATGTTGCCTTGGATCTCTTGAAAACTTTTCAGAAGTATGAACTTATCTCCATCCCTAGAGCTTAGAACAACTTGGCCAATGAACTTGCCTTTGCTGTGAGTACATGCCAAATGCCTTATGTTAATTACCAATACACTGTGAAAGTCAAGTGTAGACCAGCAATCCCGAATAACATAGATCACTAGCAAGTATTTGAAAATGACAAACAGATTGAAAATTTCTTACAATCTAAAACCAAGTTTAAAATGTTAAAATCAAACTTAATCCATCAAGACACTTGCTTTGACAAAGAACAAACCCTCAAAACAAAGTTTCCTTGTAAAACTAACATAAATATGCTAGAATATCCTCTTAAGGCAGAATCATTTGTAGATTTAGATCAAAAAGACTTGGAAGAGTTGTTTGACTTTAATTATGTAGCAAGAAAGCTAAAAATGGAAACCACTAAAACTAATGTGGAAGTATGTAACATAAGTAGCATAAAAGAACCCAAAATGATGAAGTTGTCCAAAACGATCCCTCCTCACATAAAACATAAATATATAGAGTTGTTCAAATAGTTTAAAGATATTTTTGCATAGGGGTATGAGGACTTGAAGTGCTACAACATAAGCATTATCCAACATAAAATTCCTCTCAAGGACAATAAAAAACCATTCAAACAAAAATTGAGAAGAATAAACCTCGTTCCAGTACCTCTAGTTGAAAAGAAAATAAAGAAGATGTATGATGCTGCTATCATAGACCCACTTAGGTACTGAGGATGGGTTTCCAACCCCATGTCAGTTAGGAAGAAAATGGGGGAGATTAGGCTGTGCATAGACTTTAGAAACTTGAAGAAAGACTCCCTAAAGGAAAACTACCCGTTACCCAAAATGGATCATATACTACAAAGGGAGGTAGGTTCTAAGAGAATATCATTGCTTGATGGATTTTTGGGTTACAATTAGGTATTGGTGCTGCCAAGTGATCAGCACAAAACCACTTTCAAAACACCTTGGGGCACATTCATGTATGTAAAAATTCCATTTGGGTTGATGAATGTGGGGGCTACTTTTCAAAGGGCCATGGATATAGCTTTTTTTGAAGACATAGGCTACTTCATAGTAATTTACCTTGATGACATCACTGTCTATTCTAAAACTGTTGAAGAACACTTAGTTCATTTGCGGAAGGTCTTTGAGAAGTGTAGGAAGTATGGCCTATCGTTGAATCCTAAGAAAACATTGTTTGGTCTTCAAGAGGGAAAAATCTTAGGTTACATCCTTTCCGAAGAAGGGATAAAAATAGATCCCAAAAGGATTGAAGGCATACTACAAATCAACCATCCTAGAAATATTAAAGAGATGCAATATTTCATTGGAAAGATAAAATTCCTGAGAAGATTCATTCCTAACTTCACTGAACTCCTAAGAAATATCACAAAAATCCTGAAAACAAAAGTAGGAGTCAAGTGGACTACGGAAGCCAAACAATCCTTTGAACTGGTGAAACATGCCCTTACCCAAACACTGGTTCTAATCAACCCTGACTTTACCAAGGATTTCTTCATATTCTCCTTTTCATTCGAACACATTGCTGCTGATATATTGCTTCAAAAGAACATGATGGGACAAGAACAACCCATAGCCTTCTTCGCCTTGATAAAAGAATTGAAGGACTTCAGAGTTTACATTTTGCACTCCCATGTTATTGATTTTGTTCCACACACAATTGTTAAAGATATTTTGAATCAAGACCCTGATGGTAGAAGGGGTAAATGGATTTCTATTATCTTAGAATATGATCTAGAAATCAGACCCACTAAATTGGTTAAAGGACAAGGACTCGCAAAACTCATGGCTGAATAAAATTTTCAAGCACTAGACATGAACATAGTTGATGCATTAGAGGAATACGAAGAGTGCACTGCTCCGGACATTGAAGAAGTATTTCTGAATTCATCTTGGTATGTTGATATTCTATATGTAATTTTCTATCTTAATGCTCCTCCAACTTTATCCAAAAAAAAGCTAGATTCTTGAAACAAAAGCTTTAAATTTTTGCATTTTTGATGGAGCTTTGTATTGGAAAAATTCTATTGGCATATTGCTTAAATGTTTGCTTGAAGATGATGCAGATAGAATTATGCATGAGTTCCATGAAGGAGAGTGTGGAGGTCACCTCTACTGGAAAACCACAGCTAATAAAATCCTTAGAGCTCGTTACTATTGGCCCACTCTTTTCCCTGATACTCACAAGCTACTTGCAACTTTCCATAAATGCCAAATTTTTTATGGCAAGAAGAAGCTACTACCCTTTCCATTACATCCTATTAGTGTTGAAACTCCTTTTTAGCAGTGGGGTTTAGATTTCATTGGCGAAATACACCCCGCCTCATCTGCCCAACAGAAGTGGATTCTCACTGCTACCGATTATTTCACCAAATGGATAGAAGCCATCCCATCAAGGAATGCTACCGAATCAGTCATCATAAAATTCCTTGAAACCAACATCTTGTTCAGATTCAGCTATCCCAAGAAGATCATCACCGATAATGTTGCAACGTTTAATTCCAAGAGAATGGTGGACTTCTGCTACAAGTATCACATTACACTGTGGCATTCTACAACTTATTACCCTCAAGGTAATTGACTGGCTAAGTCGTCTAACAAGATTTTGGTGAACATCATCAAGAAACTATTGGAAGAGAACAAAAAATCATGGCATGGAAAAATGGTGCATGCACTATGGATTGATACACTAACAACGAAGAAATCTATCAATATGTCTCCCTATCAGCTGGTTTATGGCATGGATTTTGTTTTCCCAATATCCTTGGGAGTTTTGGTTATGAATATTATTATAGAAGTTCAATTAGAAGAAACTGACATGCAAGGGAGGCTGAACCAAACCATTCATTTGCAATAGTCAAGGGAAGAAGTTTACAAAAGAACACAAGCAATGCAAGAAAACTTAAAGAATATTTTTGACAGAAGAACCAAAGCCAATAATTTCCACATTGGAGACACAGTGCTGAAATGGGATTCCATGAGGGAGGACAAAGGAAAACATAGCAAGTTTGAAAATTTGTGGAAGGGTCCCTACATCATTCATTCAGCTAGAGGTAACAATGCTTTATTTTTACAAGACCTGGATGGAGTAGAGGTATTCGGAGGTCCTGTCAATCGTAGGATGCTCAAACACTATTTTTGTCAAAGTTACTAGTTTTAAGCTTTCATTCATTGTATATAACATTGACTGATGAAAAATTCAGGAAAAAAAAAAAACAAAAAAACAAAAAAGAAGAAAAGAGGGAAGATTTAAGGAAGGGGTACAACCCCATACCCAAAAAAGAGTACTACTGAAAGTGTGCAAGCCTAAATGCCACTACTAGTTAATAGAAAAGAGTCTTGTTCAGTCATCTAGCCTAATCATGGTTGAACATGTT
The DNA here is from genome assembly GCA_034641835.2 of Pinus albicaulis. Lineage (NCBI taxonomy): Eukaryota > Viridiplantae > Streptophyta > Pinopsida > Pinales > Pinaceae > Pinus > Pinus albicaulis. Next base: position 1,812,837,414 of record CM076575.1, read on the forward strand.
TTGAATTTCTGCTGATAGGTTAGTGAAAGAAGGCTTGTCAAACCATTTAAGCTTGTCTTGTCAGTAGGAATAGATTCAGAGGAAAAGATTTTGGTTCTCAATGCTCAAATTTGAACCAAAGAGAAAGATATGGATGACTAACAAATGATGAAACATAGCCCTCATACTTTCTATTTTTTCTTATACAAAAATAATGTCTGTGTCTATCTTGTCTGAATGCCATATCCCATTTAAGGAAGAGGTACAACCCCATACCCAAAAAAGAGTACTACTGAAAGTGTGCAAGCCTAAATGCCACTACTGGTTAAGAGAAAAGTGTCTTGTTCAGTCACCTAGCCTAATCATGGCTGAACATGTTTTGAATTTCTACTGATAGGTTAGTGAAAGAAGGCTTGTCAAACCATTTAAGCTTGACTTGTCAGTAGGAATAGATTCAGAGGAAAAGATGTTGGTTCTCAATGCTCAAATATGAACCAAAGAGAAATATAGCGATGACTAACAAATGATGAAACATAGCCCTCATACTTTCTAGTTTTGTTTATACAAAAATAATGTCTATGTGCAGCTTGTCCAAATGCCATAGCCCATGGAAAATCAGATTTCTCAATCCTGGTTTAGTCATGTTTTAAATTTCATGTCAGTAGGTTAGAGAAGAAAAGTTTTTCAAACAGCTTAATCTTGACAAATGAGTAGACTAGGTAGAGAATAAGAGAGTTCATTAGCCTAATTTGAACTCTTGGAAGTGATAAGGGTAAAAATAGATTTTTTTTGTTTATGCTTTCAAAGAAAAAATAATTTCAAGGGTTTGCCAGTCCAAGTGCACCCAAAGGAAGAAACATTTTTAGGAAAGGTATGATGGGTAGGTAGAGATGAGGTTGAAGCAAGCATGTCTTTAAGATTCTTAAGATCATAGCTTCAATGACACATAAGCAAGTGAAAGAAGAGAAATCTACCTAATGGATAAGGCACTGGTCTTCAAAACTCAGAGATTTGAGCTCTGAGGTGTTGGACACCTCCTGAAAAGGAGTTTCCCTCCCTAAGTGGAGCCACTGTTAGTCATCAGTAATTTTAACTATCTGAAGATGACTAAATATCAGTCCTAGATTTCTAAAAACAAGATTCCTGAATATTGTGAGTTTTAGAAATTTCACTGCCTTCATTATCCTTGTCACAAATTTTTCATTATTCTACTATTTACTAGTTCATGATTAACCTTCCATTCCTAAATAGCCCCTCATGGGCTTATGCCACTTATCTAGTTCCTTTTTCCCACCTATCACACCAGTACTCTATTTTTCTTTTGCCCCCCTACTTCACTTCCATCTAAGGTTACCAATTAGCCTATTTCCCATGTTCATCAGGTTCCTCAAACTTGGATGGTCTCAGAAATACCTCTATGAGCTCCTTATATCAATCAAGTACCTCCATTTATATATATTAAAATGCACCCATTGGTCAAAAAGCTTTGTGTTTACACTGTTAAGATCCCAAGCCTAGTTTCAGTCAAGGACCAAGTTAAAACCCTACCACTAGATCATTAGGTTTTCCCTAGTTTGTAGGATCTTCATTGGTATTTCAAGCTCTGTTTTTCTTATTCTAGGACCTGGTTCAAAATAAAAAGAAGAGCAACACATGATTGCCCAATAAAAGGGTAGGAGAATCTCAAAAGGAGGCTATTTTGTCAATTTTCAAGTCTTGCAAAAGGTAAATGTGCCTGACATTTCTGTAGGAATGTCAAAGGCAAATCAACAAAGGAAATTGATAGGGTAATTTATGAGTTTCTAAAAGAAATCAGAGAGCACATAGTCTAAAGGAGAGATCAAGTTTTTAAGTCTGATTGGATCAACAGTATTCCAAACAAAAACCCAATGCAGTAAGACACATAAAAGAGGGTCATGATCTCATTTCATTCATTTTTATTCAATGGTGAAAAAAGTAGAAAAACATGGTATGAGCTCCAAGGTAAATATGAAAAGTTGTGAGGATGCTACCAGTATGTGGAGGTCTAGAGTTATCAAAATGATTACAACATTTTAAAGAATCATAGGAGAAAAGTCACTTCAGGGTTTCATAACACCTGCTAAAGTGAAAAAGGTTCAAGAACATGGATCACCCAAGGAAAGTAAGCCTTGATACTCAAACAACATCTGCAAAACAAGCAGGTGAAAAGTATCCATGGACAAGTTTCAAGTTATAAAATTATACACCTGAAAAACAAAAATGGTCAAGGAAGGTAATCAACACGATTTTAAATTTCATAGCTTTTCAAAAGGTGATTTTATCATACCTAATGATCAGTAATAAGAGGCCAATGATTAAGTTGAAATGTAAAAAGTAGGTAGCAAAAGGCTAAATTCATCATCTGTTCACCTATAGAAAAAAGAGACAAAGGTATATCAGTGAAAATGTGAGAAAAGAGTAACCACGTTAGAAAAGTGGGTTTTCTATTTTAAATTTATCAAACTATAAAGGCCTTTTTTCACCCTTCAAAAATTCACTTTTCTTTCACAAAATCATCAAAGAAACACTCATAGAGAAATTTGTGATTTTTTTGCAAGTTCGTGCAAATCTAGCCTATGCTACGCGCCTGGAATCCTGCACTATGATCCTAGAGGCATTCCACTGTGTAAAGTATAATTATGCATTGCGCACCTATGATCACGCGCTGCGCATTTTCTCTATGCAAACCCGGTAGCCAGAGGACTCTACAAGCCCATATGCTACATGTTTGACCCTACACAAGAGTGTGTTCAGAAAACCCTTGTGCTGCACATTTACAGCTTACAAGAGAGTGCATTCAGCCTTGCCCGGATAGAGACCCAACAGACCAGCGTGCTGCGCATTCATGAGAGCTCGCCTGACTAGCCCCTATGCTACCCATTCAGTGTTGCACAAAGACTGCCTGACAGGCCCGTGCAACCTCGCCCAACTGGCCCCTGTGCTACACATTCAGTGTTGCATCCTTGGCTGACCCAACAGCATGTGCAGAGACCTAAGAGTGTGTTCTGTGCTACACATTTGGCCAGGAGGGCCTCTACATCAGTCCAAGACCAGGATCTACAAAAAAACCTCCTCAAAATCACTTACAATGGTTTCATAACACCTTTGAGGGGTAAGTACAAGACACAACCTCACTTTCAAGTTTCTTTTATTTTGGATTAGAGGAATAAACCCTAGAAGTTTCGATAAATTTCACAAAGCAGAATTATGGTTTTTGGCCTTCAAGGCAACAGTAAAAAACAAAATGTCAAGGGAAGGTAATAGTGACAATGGTGAGGGAGGCCAAGGGCCTAGAAGATAGCAGCACAAAGGTGGAAGAGTAAATAGGTTTGAGCCACTGAACACCAAGGAGTTGATGGCCTCTCCTATGAAAGTTTCCTATTTTCATAACGTGGGTTGTTTTGACGTCTGTGAAAAGGTGCAACAAGTGCAAAGTCACCCTGAGTTGACCAAGCTTTTTATCCTTAACCTCCATGATCATCAAGTGAATTTAGCAGGAGTAAACTTTGATCTAACTTCAAATATAATTACTATGGCCACCGGGATACCGAGTATGGGAGAAAAGTGGTTCAAGCAGGCTAATTTGGACCTGAGCCATTATCAGCCTTTTCTGAAACCTAGATACCAATCTAACTGCAAATCCATTTTTCCCTTTTCACATTTACTAGAGAGATATGTGCCCTTGATGAGAGTCATCATGAAATATTTTACATGTGAGGATAGGTTTTCCAGGCTCTATTCATACCACATAAGATTTCTTATGCACTTCACTAGGGCCAAGCTACTACAATTGTCCTATTTTCTCTATAGGAGTATTGATAAGATTTCTTATATTGTGAAAAAGAGGGCCCCTTCACAACAAATGCAAAGTGTTTTTCACCATTCCTTCATCAAGATGGTTGTGCTACATCAATTAGAGCAACAAGGTATTCCATGGGAGGTGTTCATCGCCCATGAAGTTTTCACAAACCCACAACCCCATCTTCAACAAAAATTTCCCTCGTCATCTCATCCTCCCCCTTATATTCCCGCATCATCCTTTACTGACCATGCTTCACCTTCTACCCATATACCCTCACCTAAATAAGATCTTCTTCCTCACCCTCTCCCAATGCATCAAATGAAGAGGAAAGTGGCAATGAACAAGACAGTGATGATGAGGAAGAGGAAAAAGATGAAGAGGAGGTAGACAATGAAGAAGAAGGCAGTGATAAAGAGATAGATGATGAAGAAGAAGGCAATGATAAAGATGATAGTACAGAGGCAGATGATGAACAAGAATATGATGAAGAAGAGGCAAAGGATGATGAAGAAGAGGAAGAGGTCAGCAACGAAGAAGAGGACAAGAAAGAGCTAGATGAAAATGAAGATGAAAATGCAAGTGATGAGGAAAGTAGCCAGTAAATTGATGGTGATGTTGGAAACAACCCACTAGTCAATGAGGAGGATGAAAATGTAGATAAAAATGAAGAGGTGAACAGTAATGAAAAAACTGATGAAGACACCTCTAATAGTGACAACACAAAAAAAGATAAAGGCCATGATGATGTTGAAAACACAAAGGAAAATGATGAAGCAGAAACCATGATAACTGATAGCCCTAATGATGATGACAACAAGGACACTAAATATCAAAAAATCAGTGAAGAGGTTGATAACAGTAGTGAAGATCATAACAAAAAAATTAAGCAGGAGTGAGAAGAGAAGCAGTGACAATAGTGACAACACTCATAATGGCCAAGTAGGCAGTGAAAATAATGAGCCTAATAGTGGAAATATCTCACCAAACCAAGAATGTAATGAAGCTAATGTTAATAAGGGAGAAAGAGATGATGATTCAAATGAATATCACAACAATGGTGTCATTATGGGAGGAAAAGAAACTGAGGATGATAAAGGAAATCAAGAACACAGTGCAAAAAACTCTAGTTCAAAGACCAATGAGGAAGAGAAAGGCAGTTCTGAGGTCAGCCATTGTGAGGGCATTCAGGTGGAAAAATTTGAGCTTTTCCCTCTCACATATCAAATAGGAAAGAGGTTTGAGTTTCCTGCCTCTAAAAGGAAAGGGACCATGCCATCCTTCTCAGCTAAGAGGCTTCACAAAGGCAAATAAAAGATCAAAGAAGAAGAAGGAGAAGATCAACATGAAGTTGAGAGAGAGTTTAAAATCATTCATATTGACAGTGATAAGGAGAATGAAGCAAGGATAAAAAACTTTCTCCTTCAGAACAAAAATGCCCAAATTGAAGACCTCCAAGCAAACCTAGATAAGGCCAAGACTGTGAATAATTCCCTTGTGATGAAGAACAGACAGCTAGGGGCACAAAATGAAATTTATGAAGCTAGAGCGATTAGAGCCCAGAAAGAGGCTCAAAGGGCACAGGTAAACTTATAATAATTCATGGACACCTATGAGGAAAGTGAAGATGAGGAAGGACAATCTAGGAGAAGACCAAGAACCATGGGTTTAAAGAGGGCTTTGGCAAGACAAAGAGAGCAAGAATCCGCCTTGGCAGAGCAGCTCCCTCTAGCTGAGCTTCTTGCCATGGAGATAGAATGTGATTGGGAGCCATGGCTAGAAAGAGAAAACACACACTTGGAGGCAAAATTTCAGAAGGCAAATAGAGACCTTGACCTCTGAAGGAAGATGACCAAACACTATGCACTTTGAAATCAAATTGCAAGGGCCAAGCTCAAAATAGACATTGCCAAAGTTCAAGCCCTCGAGGAGGAAAAGTGTAAAAGAAAGCTCAACCTTATTACTGGTGCTTCCATGCAAGCATCCCAGACATAACAAGGAAGAGAAATTCAAATTTTGGGAACTTTTTGGAAATTTTGGAATTTTGTTGATTTGGAAGGCCAAGGGGGTATCACCCTTGGTGCTACGGTTTTTCTCGGGGCATATTCAGGATGAAAGGCTTACATTTTTGGAATCCTCATCTAAATTATAGAATTCTCACCAAGTTTCAGGTCAATTGGAGTTGTTTTGGTCCTCTAAAAGGGTCAAAAACACCCTAATTTTCACCTTTCTGCCTAGTTTTCAGAACATGTACTACGCCTTTACCAGTCTTGGGAGTTTTTATTTTTGAATAGGTTATGAGGGTCCAATTAGAAAACCAATGGTAGCTTTGGAAGGTAGACTCAACAAGCTTTCTAACGAGCCATCATGGAGCACATCAGTGATAAAGAGGCATCATAGAGCCCATCACATCAGGAAGGGCTTCAAAACTTTGCTACAAGATGACCTAGTTTTCTTGCTCATGTGTTGTGCCCTTAGCATGGCAATACATCCTAAAACTCATTTTTGTGACGTGACAGTCAAAAAGTCAACAATGTACGCTTGGAAATTTTTTTGAGGCTTGGTAGAGCCCAAATGTCAATTTTTTTGCCAAAAATACTCGAAAAGATATTTTTTATTAGATATTTTTTGCCCTGGGCCTTGCAAGGTCTCAAAGGACAAAGTGAAATTTATGATTAATTAATAGGCTTCTAGAGACTTAATTATGGTTTAGCGCTCCAATGCATCATAAATAGAGCATGGAGGTTTTATTGTATTTGTTGAATATTTGTTGAGCATGCTATGAAATAGACTTGGAGTTTATTGGTGAAACTAGTTGTTGGTTCCTTGTGATGGTGTTATATTTAGTTTCTATGGGTCAAGCTCACTCTTAGGATTCATTAAAATTATTCAAATGGTGATGTATTCCATATTTATGTTTGTTTTTTGTTGTGGTCCTGTGATTTGGCAAACTGGCATACCAAATGACAAGGCAACATGGAACCAATATTTAGAGTCCTAGGACCTAGCCTTCCTAGACTCAGAGAGGGATCTCTTAGGTTCTTTGCAAAATGATATGTGCTTTTTAGCTTTTAAGGGTTGATTTTAGGCTAGTTATTAAGTACAAGGTTTGTTTGATTGTTTTGGTTGGGTATGATGATCAAAGAGTATAGATAGAATGAGGAAATCTCTAAATCATTGGGCTATGGAGTCAAATGGAAGTCAGGATAAGTTAATTAAACGATCAGGGAGTATCATAGGGAAAATCTAACTTGGCCAGTGGATCTTCAATTTTTTTAGGATAATGAGATGAACATTAAGGATAAGAATAAAATTTAGGACATAGGGAAATTAAGAATCATTTATCATGTACTTTAAAAAAGAGAAATATTTCAAGGTAACTGTTTGAAGCAGGCCAAAGGACAAGGAAAACCATAGACTTCTTTGGACAAAATTTTAATAAGAAAACCTTTTAGACAATGATCTAGGAATGAAAACACTACTTTCCAATAAATAAAACATATAATATAACAGTGAGAGTATCCTAAGATCAAACATAAATAATCCAATCTGATTTTGACAAACTCTCTAGGGATATTTAAAGCAACCTTTTCAGGCATTCCAAAGGACAAGGCACACCATAGATTTCCCTGGTTTAGACTCTAGTAAGCATACTTTAAGGAGATCTTTAAAAAAATGTCTCAAGTTGTACTCAAGTAGCATGGACTCATCACTAATTTCCCTGGTTGCACTCTATTAACATCATTCCTTAGAACAACATCTCAAGCCATACCAATGAACAATGTGGACTTACCATAGATTCCTGGTTATAATCTATTGAATCATTTCTAAAATAACAAGCTAGATGGAACTGGAGGGCAATTAAGAATCCTCCAATTAGACCTTGCAAATGAAAACATTAAGACAATGAAGAGAAAACATAACTAAGGTGCTTTCAAAAGACATTTCTTAGCCTAAAACCTTTGCTCTATTGTAAAAACAAAATGGAAACATAATGAAAACGGGAAATAACAATAACAGATTAGAAGCACTTCACCAACATCCAAGCTCAGGGATCTAGTGATCTAGCATCCTCCATCAACAAAAAAATCAAAGCATCCACAAGATCCAAGACATCAATTTTCCTTCTGTTGGGAATCTGTAATTTTAGCAGATTGGTGAAACTAAAACTTTAGAGACAACACTTGAACCACTTTGGGATTCTAGGATTTAGCCCTCCTGAATCCAGAGAGGGATCTCTCTATAAGTGCAAATATTGATTTATCTTTAAAGGTTTTTACATGTGATATTAGGCTAGTTATTAAGAGAAAGGGTTTTGTTTGGTTTTGGATGGTTGAGTATGATTTTTAGTTGAGTGGAAAGTCCTAAAAGAAAATAGTTTCAAAGGGGTGAAGGTATAAGCAATCAGAACAAGATTTGGCTAATAGGATAGAGATAATGCTAGTTTTTATTCCATTGAGCTATGGAGTCATAAAAGGGTTTAATTGTGCAACAATTTCAAGAGTGGTCCAGGGGACAAGTCATCTATATCACAAGATCTTTTAGATAAAATGACGGAATGGAACAATAAAAGTGTTGAAGGGGTGAAAAAAGACAATAATTTCAACTAGGATTTATCAGTCTTTCCAAACAAGAAAATCCTTTTAAGTAACTCTTTAAAACCAACCAAAGGACAGGGCTAACAATAGACTTCTTTGGACAAGATTATATTTAAGCTAACTTAACAGACAAACAATCCAGTAATCCACATAATTACTTTCAGAAGGGATGAAAACAAATAAGAAAACAAAGTGCAGCCTAAGATCATATAAGATACTTTTAAATCTAAACTGCTTTCAGAATACTCTTAGGGAAACCTTCAGAATTACCTTTGAAGAAAGAATGAGAAGTCAGGGAAAACCATAAACTTTCCCAGTCTAAATCTACTGAGCATATAATGAAAATATGATTCAAGAACTTCCTTTCAAGCTTTTCACATCAAAACAGGGGCAAACCAACATTCCCTGATAATGTTTACACTTAACTTAATTCATTCTTAAACACACAATTTGGAGGAAAACATTGAGATAAATCTTATCAGTCAGAGAAGGGTACTATAAACAGTAAATCCTAACTCTATGCTTGATGTTCTTTATCAGATAATAAGTGAAACAAAATGGCATACATGAAAGGAAAACAATAACACAGAAAGAAGCACTTCACCAATGATATAGACCAGGATCCCAAGAATCAGCTTGTATATTGATGTCAATCCAGTTACATTCTTCAAGTCCAATGTTTCAGTTCAGAAATCATCTTCTCTTCTCAACCTAACTTATTTGATCAGAAACAGAGCTTCAAGAGCCTCTGAACACTATTTACATATAGAAAGTTTCAAGCACAATTATTACATCAAAGTTCTGCAACCAACCAATAACCAACCCTTTACAATGAGTTCCTCAATAAGATTTTATAGAAAAATGAGGAGGTGGGTGAGAGAAAAGATCTATAGGCTCAATTAATATAGTTTAATGCTTCTCAGCCTTTGAGGGGCTCAATGAAGAATATTACAGATATTTCCTCTATATTAATGGGTTTACATTAAGTATTAAGCTTGCTGGGAAGATTTGTTGACTTTAAGGCTCTTAGTTATCTTTGTAATAAATTCTCTGACAGTTTGCAATAAGTTATTTGATTGAATTAACTGTTCAGTTGTATTAAGGCAAATATTACCGACTGAAGCAATAACTCTACCTCCTTTAGATGCTTTGAGGCTGCAGGTGTCTTTTGGCAACTGAGAGGAATCAATTAGCCTCTGAAGTGGCAGTGGAGGCTTTCTCGGATTGATAGATCTGATTTTCTTTCTTTAATCACTGTTAATTTTCTTTAATTCTATGTGTTAGGCATAATTAGGCCTAAATTTTGTCTTATGTTCTTCAAAATGTGTTTAATTGAGTAGATTAGGCTTCAGATGGTCGATTTAGGCCATAATCCCTCAAAAATTGTGTAAATAATCTTCAATTCTTCATCTATGCTATAGTTGGATCCTTTCACACTGATACTCTTTATTTGATTAAATTTTGCTGTGTTTTTCAGATGTGCAGGTGCGCAAAGGGTTTTTTAAGATGGAATCAGTGCTCATGAAGTACTGATAGAAAATAATTCATAACCCTGCGAAAATATCTCTTTGATGAATATAGGCCTGGAGGATCGTCATCCCCGACCTTTGTTTTTCTTTTAACATAATGGAAAAACCATTGAAACCTACACAATACAAGAAAAATTAGAAAAATCCTGCATATTTGGGTTAGACTACTTTGGAGGCTTAGGTTTAGAGTGTAGTCATTGGATGGAAACATCCAACGGCGAGGATTGCACGTGGAGGTTAAAAAGGAAAACGGTTGGAACAAACACTGGGGAGATTAAGTGAAGATCGTTGATCTACAGAGATCAACAGTCAGGCTTAATCGGGATAATTTAATGCAAAGGGGTCACATTTATAATGAAATGGGAGAAAATACAAAATAAATGGGTTAAAAACCTTAATCAACAGTGAAAAAGGCGTAAATGAAATTTGGGGTTTCTCGGATGATTCTGAATCGTCAGATGAGATCAGCCATATAGATCAATGGTAGAGGTTGATCTATGAAGTCCCTTTGGAGGATGGCGGAGGGCGATGAATTGAGGGTGAGACTAAACTAGGACTGTTGATCTACAGAGATCAAACGTTGAGAATGAATGTGATGGAATGCAATATAAATGGGGAAAATGGTTTTGGACCAAGAAACCACGAGTTTCGCGCAGCAAAAAGGCAAATAGGTGGTTTAACCTTTTTGAATGCGATATGTGTTAGAGCCTGAAACATGGCCCTTTAAAACCACCTACATCGCATGATTTTGAATCACTAACCTCCAGTCTTAAATTTATGCGAAACCACGCACCAGCCGTTAGATCTAGGGCCTTAGATCGGACGGCTGTGGAGAGAGCGTGATAAAGAACAAATGCTCGGGAGATAACAAGTGGGGCAAGGTTTGAATGGTTTTGATCTGGGCCATCAGATCAAGGAATGAATGATGAAGATTAAATCTGGGAAATGGTAGGACCCAAAGGACTTGGGCCTATCGGTTGATTCCAGATCGTTGGATCAAGGAATGAACGGTACAGATTAAATCTTAGGGTTATTGTAATGATATATGTGGTAGATTTTAGGCGGAGAATGGGTTATTGTGAGCTGTTGATATGCAAAGATAAATGGCAGAGATTCGTCGATAAACATTACAAAGAAAGGCTTATGAAATTAACCAAAGGTGGCGAGGAATGATCTGGACCGTCGGATCTTTTCGTATGGACAGTCTAGATGCAATTGGGAGATTGCGATTGGTGGGGGGAAAAGGAGCAAAGCACCAATGCGATTGAACGTAGACCATTGATATGAGGATCAGATCGACGACAAAGAATGAATCGGAGGAGGTAAGAGGCGGGTGAAAGGGCTTATGATCAGATTGATGTGGGCCATTGGATCTAAGCCTAGCAGGGAAGATCAATGGTCGAGGATCCATCGAAAGGGGTCAATCTGAGGGGGGCAAATAAAATATTTAAACGCGCCCAATGAAATCTTCGATGGGAGATTGCGTAGGTCGTTGATTAGTTTAAGATCAACGTTTGGGAATGGCAGGTCACGTTATAATATGAAAAAATGGGTTAAAAAATAAAATACAAAGGATATTTTGTATCGGGGAGGGGTTTCATATTATGTTTAGCGCCCGATTGCGAGGCTTTTGGATTATGTGGTGGGGAGATGGTTTGAGGGGTTTAGCACAAAGGGGCTCATCTAAATCGAAACAATGGAGGGGCCTTTCAAATGTGCCTGATTAAAAACTCTGATGCAAGATTTTATTGATCATTGATCAGTTTGTAGATCAACGGTCCTTTTCCCTTAAAACAATGAAACAACAGGTTTTAATAAAAGCATTGAAAAGTGGGTTTTTAAACAAAATGCAAAGAGAAATTTGGTTTTTTGCCAAGTATTTTTTGTGTTTTAGCACCCGATTGCGGGCTCTCGGTTTTACAAAGGAATCAAGGGATCAAGAGTTTATACAAAGGGAGCCAATCACATCGGGGGTTTTATGTAACAAAAATCCATGCGTTCATTGAAATTTCTGATGTGATAAGCACCATATAGGTTTAGCACTTGGTTACAGTGCCAAGTCGCATGGTGGGGAAGTGGTTTAGGACTTGGCCAAAGGGGCTTAGGCCCATAATGTAAAAAGTGGGTTTTTTTTATGTTTTTTCAAAGATTTTCAAAGGATTTGAAGGGATTCGATAAGGCAAAAAAGGAGTTTTAAACCTTATCAAAGGGGTTTTTTTGAAAGGAAGAAGGGAAATGAGGAAAAATAGATGAAATTCATGGGGAAAATGGGGATAAAATGGAGTTTAATCTTCAGTGAAAGCAGGGGTAAAAATGAGGAAAAATGAAGTTTTTCCAACAGCCTTTTCTTCATGAAAACAACAGATTTTCAGAATTAAGAGGGAAAAAGCAGTGAAGATTAATCAAAAGATAAGTTATCTTGATAAGACTTCAAGAATTAACAATTTCGGCAATAAATTTTTTTTCCGTGAAGACTTCAAAAAAAATTTAGCCACCATTTGATATGACAAATTTGTATAGGTGGCTAACAGTGGCTCCACATGGGGATGGTGCCTTCTTGAAGGCATCAATAACTTCATACTTGTATTCTCTGGGGGACTAATCAGTGCCTCATCCATTGGGCTACAACTTTCTTCACTTGGATGATCTTCCTTTGTTTTGAAAATGTTAGCAACCATGAAAAACAATGGAACTCTATCAAACAAGCTTTCTACCTACCCAATCCTACTGATCTAACATTTTTTTTCTTTTCAGAGTGTATTTGGATTGGAAAACTCTTTTACAATCATTTTATTCTTTTGAAAGAAAAAAACTAGTCTAAGTCTACTTCTTATTTCTCCATGAACTCAGATTAAACAGTTGAGTTCATAAGCTTCTCTACCTAACTACTATCTGTTAGGATAAAACTTTCTAACAGATTTTTATTCACTAATTTCTAAAACAGAAATTTAAAAGCATACAAGTCAAGACTGAAAAATCTAACTTGTTGCTGATCTATGGCATAAAAAAAAGTTGCACATAGATTTTTGTTTGCGGAAAATTAAATCAAAATGGTGAAGGCTTAAGATCTGAAAGTTTTAAGCACATCCTTCTCTTTTTCTTCAACTCTGTTTTTGAGTTTGTTCGAGTTATTTATCCTTGTTATCTGGTTCAATTTCTGGGCTGATTAGAACCAGTTCACTTGTGTCTTTGACTCATGATTAAAATAGATTAAAGTCATTCTTCTTTTGGAAACTTAGGTTCAGATTTTGAGCTTGTTTGAACCTTTATTTTCTATCCTAATCTAGCTAACTGATAAGCCAATATTAAGTTGTTTGGCCAATCTCATTCACTAACCTATCAGCAGTAAATTGAAAGCTAATTAGCCATGATTAGGTAGTATGACTAACTAGGAGTGTGTTTTTCAGGAGTGACATTTGAGCTTACACACTTTCAGATTTTGTCTCTCTTTTTTGGTATGGGGTTGTACCTTTCTTGTTTTTACAATCTTCCCTCTTTTCTCTTTCTACTTTTTTGTATTTTTTATTTTTATAACTTTGAATGCAATGATGGATGAAATATTTATAATGAGAAAAAGATAAAAAAGGCTTCTGAACATGATAAGATCAAGAGAAATAATGTTTGAGCATCCTGCCATTGACAAGACCCCCAAACAGTTCATCTCCATTCAATTCCTCGAAGAAATAAGCATTGTTACCAGCAGTAGAATGAATGAGATAAGGACCAAGCCATAAGTTATCAAATTTCCCATACTTTCCCTTGTCTTATGTCCTTTAATCCCACCTTAACACTTTGTCCCCAATGTTGAAATTGTTGGCCTTTGTTCTTCTATAAAAAATCTTCTTGATGCTCTCTTGCTTTTGTAATGCTCTGTTGTAAACCTCTTCTCTGGTTTGCTAAATATGTATAGTTTGATTTATTATTTTGATCATGTCATTGTCTTTATACTGCACTTCTTGAATCAACTTCATAACTGGCACACCTAGGCTGGTTGGAAAAATTGCGTTTGTACCATACACAAGCTGATAGGGTGACATCCCAATAGATTTATTAAGTGTTAATCTATCAGCCCATAGTGCATGCACTAGCTTTATGTGCCAAGACTTCTTGTTTTCCTCCAGCAACATTATGTTCACCAAAATTTTGTTTGAGGATTCTGCCAGCCCATTACCTTGAGGGTAATAAGCAGTAGAATGACCAAATGTAATCTGTTATTTGTGACATAATTCAACCATCTTCTTGGATGAAAATGCTACAAAATTATCCGTAATGATCTTCCTAGGATAGTCAAATCTAGAGAGGATATGAGTCTCAATGAATTTTATGATGACAGAGTCATTGGCTTGTCTAGAAGGGATGGCTTCTATCCATTTGGTGAAGTAGTCTGTTGTAGTGAGAATCCATTTATGTTGGGTAGATGAGGGTGGATGGATCTCTCCTATGAAGTCAAGTCCCCACTGTTGAGAAGGATCTTCAACAGTGATTGGATGCAGAGGTAAGGGCATCAATTTTATTTTGCCTTCAAAAAGTTGACATTTGTTACAGGCAATGATCATTTTATGGACATCTAGAAAAAGTGTGGGCCAATAATAACCAGCTCTAAGGATTTTGTTAGTTGTAGTCTTCCAGTAGAGGTGGCCTCCACATTCTCCTTTATGGAACTCGTGCTTAACCTTCTCTGCATCATTCTCAGGCAAACATTTAAGAAATATCCCACTTGCATTTTTCCAATAAAGACATTTATCTATAATGCAGTGGTTTACAACTTTTAACTTTAAAAACCTTTCCTTTGTTCTTGATAAACCAGGAGGTGTATTCAAATTAAGCAAAACGTATAGAATATCAGCATACGAAGAGGAATTCATAAAATGGTCTTCAATAATGGGAGTTGACAGTTCCTCTTGTTCATCTAAAGCATTTATCATATTCATATCAAGGACTTCGAAATTTGATTTAGCCATTAATATAGTTAGACCTTGGCCTTTAATGAGTTTAGTGGGCTTGATCTCTAAATCATATTCTAGTATCACAACTATCCACTTACCTCTCCTACCATCCGGGTCCTATGTTAGAATGTCTTTCACAACTGAATTTGGGACAAAGGCAATGATGCGAGAGTGTAAAATATAAATTCTGAAGTCTTTTAAGGCTTTGACTAAGGCAAAGGCTTTTTTTTCCATAATTTTGTACTTCAGAGGAGCATCTCTCAATGCCTTGCTAAAGAATGCAATGGGCTACTCTTGTCCCTATGGATTTTTCTGCAATAGGACAACAGCTATTGTATGTTCTGATGCAAATGAAAAAATGTAAAAATCTTTTGAAAAATCAGGACTGATTAGAACTGGTGTTTTGGTTAATGCTTTTTTTACCAGCTCAAAAGATTTATTTGCTTCTAAGGTCCACTTAACCCCTTATTCCTTTTTCAGCATGTTTGTAATATTTCTAAGGAGCTCAGCTAAGTTCGATATGAACCTTCTCAAGAAATTAATCTTTCCAATGAAAGATTGAAGTTCCTTGATGTTTCTAGGATGAGTGATTTGCAATATAGCCTCAATCTTCTTTGGGTCTATCTTTATTCCCTCTTCCGATATGATGTGCCCAAGAAGTTTACCTTCTTGGAGACCAAACAATGTTTTCTTTGGGTTTAAAGATATCACAAAATTTCTGCATTTCTCAAATACTTTTCTTAATTGTTCTAAGTGCTCTTCATTTGTCTTGGAAAAAATAGTGACATCATCAAGGTAAATGATGATGAAGTAGCCTAATTCTTCCGAGAATGCAATGTCCATGTCTCTCTTAAAAGTATCACCAGCATTCATTAAACCAAAGGGCATTTTCACATACATGAAAGTTCCCCAAGGTGTAGTGAAAGATGTCTTGAGTTGATCATCAAGATGTACTAAAATCTGGTTGTATCCTGAGTAACCATCTAGCAAAGAAATTCTTTTAGAACCAACTACCCTTTGTAAAATATGATCCATCTTGGGTAAAGGGTAGTTGTCTTTTAATGAGGCTTTTTTTAAGTCTCTAAAGTAAATACAAAGCCTAATCTCTCATGTTTTCTTCCTAACTGACACTAGATTAGACACCCACTCTGAATACCTAATAGGGACAATAATACCAGCTTCATACATTTTCTTGATTTCCTTCTCATCCAAAGGTAACTGAACAGGGTTTATTCTGCGCAGTTTTTTTTTAAATGGCTTTTGGTTTTCCTTGAGAGGTATCTTGTGCTGAATTATTTCAGTGTCATAGGATTTCAGATCCTCATAACTCCATGCAAAAACATCAAAAAGAAATTTTAAACAGCTCTGTGTATTTGAGTTTGATGTGTGCTGGTAAAGTCTTAGACAGTTTGATCATTTTTCGGTTTTAGTTCACTGCCTATATTACACTTTTCTACTTCAGTCTCGACAGGCTCTAGTTTTGGCTTTTTGGTCACATCATTGAAATCAAACAACTCTTCTAAAGGGACCAGACCTTTTGGAAAAATTTGATTGTTAGACTATAGAGTTTCTAAGTCTTCTTTATCTAACTCTGCAACAGTTTCCATTATGTTTTCAAGTTTGTTAGACAACATATTTACGTCAGTCATCTCTGGAGACTCTTCTTCATCATCAAGTAAATTTTCTTTGTTAGAACAGTTTGTTTCATACTATGAATCTGAACTTGGTAGTTCAAATTCATTTCTGGACCGCAGGAAGTCTTCTATTTGTTTATCTCCATCAAACACTTGCCAATATTTCTCGTTATCGAGAACAGCTAGTCTGAATTTATTTTGAGTTGTGCATTGTTTGGTTTCATATGGTGTTAAACATGTTCTAGCAGCAAAATTTGAACTGTGGGCCATGATATTCTTTTCTCTTGGGAGAAAAATCAGTTGGAATTCCTCAAAAAATTTCAATAAATCCATGACATCGTTTCTATAAGCTCTAAGTCTAGGGTGTTTAACATTGTATTTTCCATTCACTTGCCTAATTATTAACTCTGAATCCCCACGAACTTTAATTCTCTTGGCTCCTAATTTCTTCAACAAGTGGAAACCTAAAAGAAGGGATTCATACTCCGCTATGTTATTCAAACACTGAAAATTTAATCTATAGGAATGGCATTCCGTGTGGTTGTTCTCAGTGTTACCTATCCAGATGCCTGCACCAGCATTTCTCCTAGTGAAGGACCCATCAAATTTCATACTCCAAAGAGGACTAGTTTTGGGTTCATCAGTTTGGGTACTATCCTCTTCAACTAGCGTGCTTTTGGATTGTTCTTGAACATAAGGACTTCATTGAGTTTGTTTTAATTCCTTGAGTTTTTCATTGCGTTGAAGACTACTTTCTTGACTCTCAAGGTTTAAAAGAAAAGGATGAATGATTTGTAGCTCTAGCCTTGTGTTTTGTTTGTTATACTTTTTAGGTTTAGAAAATGATTTTGACAATTTTGTGTTGTCTTCCTCCTCCTCTCTATCTACCATTAATTCAGTTAAGGTCACTTGTTCATTGAATGTTTCATAATTGAAAAGGATAAATGAGTCAAGGCATGTATTTACATAATAAAGGGGAGAGTTTTTCAGTCTCTCTTGGCTAGTAACCATGTATTGCATATGAGACTCCCTGTAAAGTCTTCTAGTCTGATTAAAAACAGGGATGGTCGCATAGGTCATGTCCATCTGCATAGTTCCTTGTAAATAATAGCATACCATATTTTGGGGGTACATCAGCCACAACAATATCCATTACTAAACATTTGGCTGGGATTTGTGCTAAGTTAACACAGAGGTCTTTGATTAATCCTAAAAATTTCACTCTGCTTGAGTCAAAGGAGTAAAGATCTTTGTAAAGTCTGGTGATTTCAAGGCCTAGGCTCTCCATTACAGCTTTGGGAATTAAATTGTGAGAGGCCCTTGAATCATGCATAGCGTTGTGAAAATTTTTGTCATGAACATTTAAACGAACATAAAAAGGAGGAACTGGTCCTTCCTGATATCTACCTTCAATCTTAGGACCAAAAATGAGCTATGGCTAGTCATCATTAAGATTGACAGTGTCATTATTCTCTTCTATGTTAAAATCCTTCAAAATTTGGGATCTGTACACATTTTGGGCAGTTAATTCAGTGAGAGGAACAGAGATCTTGATTCTGGCAATTTCTTGCACCAAAATAAAAGGCATTTGATTCTTTGAAGTGCTTGTTTCAGCCTTATTAATAGCCACTCTATCAGCAAAATCAGTTTGCTGATTTCCTCTATTTACATTGGTTAGAATTGTTTTAGCAGGAGCACTAGCTAAAGTACTAGCACTGCTAATATCTGCACTCTGTTTTTCATTGTTTTGAGTGATTTTCTCTTTATTTTTATCAGAATTTACAGCCATTGTTTTTTCCTTCGGTTTTGCAATTTTGGGTTTATTTACAGTGTTGTTTTGAACAAATTTGTCAGAGGGTTTGTTGTTGGGAGTTTCCAGATTTTTTTACATCTAAGGTCATACTCTTTTGGAGTTTCTATAATGACATTTTCCATTTCTTGGTAATAATATTCATCTTCTGCTCTCTTGTCATCATAGGTTGTATATAGACCTTGTTTCCTATTGTAATGAACTTCAAAGTCATCATTATCTACTCCCAACATGTTTATGTCATCTTCCTCTACTTGTTCACATGTCTCTTCAACCTCACTTACATAGTTTTGATGAAAAGGAGGAGTGATCTGTTGATCATCTTCCCTTGGTCTATTCTGAGGTTGGTTTCTTCTAAAATTCTGATTTTGGTTTTGATTTCTTTTCTGAGGAGCTATTTGGTTTTGACTTGCTTGTGCTCTCTCAAGTATGCTCATGTTTTTCATCATCTCCATCATTCTTTCCATCTTTGAGCTAGATGTGGAAGGTGTAGATTCCTCTCTAAAGTACACTTTCTTCTCATTCCTCATTCTTGCTCTTTTCTCCATTAAATTAACTTCCATAGCAAGAGCTCCTTTTTTCATATCTTCAAGGGTTAAAGGATCTCTCTCTCTCTCAGCTGATAGGCCATTTCAGGATCAAATCCTTCAGGAAAATTTTTTAAAGCTGAGCCTTGTGGAGGTTTTAAGTCTGGGGTAAGGGCATTATAAACACTGTTAAACCTAGTGCAATAAGCTTGTACACTTTCCCCAGTGTTTCTGTGAATATTCTTGTAGTCAGAAAGTATTTGGAGGGGGTTTTTCCTCACTTCCCATTTGTTTAAGAATAACTAGTGGAAGGCTTGGAGATCATTAATACTGTGAGGGGTTAAGCCTTTGAACCATTTTCTTACTTCTCCCTCTTAACTCTGAGCAAATAATCTACGTTTGACAGTTTCATCATCAAACTCATTTCTGTCAAAGTAGTCATTCATCTTATCCACATGTTGTGATGTAGTAGTGGTATTACTGGCATCATACAATGGTATCTTGGACTGATAGTCCTGTGGAAGATTGACTAATGTTAAAGGAAGGACTAGGGGAGCATACCATGTTGCCATGATAGGAGGTTGTGGAAACAATGCGAGGTTTACAAGTGGTGGGTTGAAAAGAGGGAAAGTGGGTTGGAATGAAGTGGTTTGAACAGTGTATGTATGAAGAACAAATGTGGATGGACCAACAATAGACTGTTGAGAAAATCTTGGATGAGAGACACCTAAATTGTGAAGGAAATGTAAATCAGGTGGTGTAGTTTCTCTACTACCAGGATGTTCACTTCTATCTAGGGATGAAAATGAAGACACTAAATATAATTGATCTAAATCATCAAGTGACCAAGTTCTAAATGGATTTCTTAAGTCAACTTGTGATTTTTGTAGAGCTGCAAGGTTTTCAGGAACAGAATTAGCTGTAAGGGGTGATCTAAAAACAGTTGAAGATTTAACCTCAGGAGACTTCCTAAGGATTATTTCAGGGTTATAAACTATCTCAAGAGGGTTTGGGTCAGGATAGGATCTATTACAAATATTTCTAGAAGCCACTATGCTATGTATTTTAGACCCAACTTAAACAATAAAAGTTTAACCAAATATGACAATATTTTAAGAGGCTAACTGATCTTTAATCAAGAAAAATTTAATCCTAAAGTCCTCTTAATTGAGTTTAAATGATGTTAGATGATAATGGGTATTTCTAGTGGAGCCTTAAGTTCTGTTTAGGATTGTGGAGTCACCAGGTGGAAATTTTTAGCTCTTTTGGAGGTAAAAGGTTTTATGGTCCACCACCATGTTTATTTGAATACCAATCTGAAATATTTTTGGGTTTTCTGAGTTATTTCATTCCTATGGGTTCTAAGAGTGTCGTAAATATTTTTCAACACTTAGCTACGATGATGAGACAAATAACGTTTGCTCTTATGGCTAAGCTAGCTAAACCTTCAAGGTTTGATAAGTTCTTACGAGAATCCTAAGGTTTCCTTAGCTTGTGACTAATTCAAATGAGTTTTATTATGATTACCATTTTCTTTGGTAGTGCTTGAAGAGAGCTACTTGTACTCAAGGGGTTTTATGAGGTCTTAAGTGTACCTAAGATAAATTTGACTGAGTCCCCAATAGAGTTGCCAGAAATGTTAGGAATCTGTAATTTTAGAAGAATGGTGAGACTTAAACTATAGAGACAACACTTGAACCACTTTCGGATTATAGGATCTAGCCCTCTTGAATCCAGAGAGGGATCTCTCTATAAGTGCAAACATTGATTTATATTTAAAGGTTTTTATGTGTGATATTAGGCTAGTTATTAAGAGCAAGGGTTTTGTCTGGTTTTAGATGGTTGAGCATGATTTTTAGTTGAGTGGAAAGTCCTAGAAGGAAAGAGTTTCAAAGGGGTGAAGGTATAAGCAATCAAAACAAGCTTTGGCTGATAGGATAGATATAACGTTGGTTTTTCGTCCATTGGGCTATGGAGTCATAAAAGGGTTTAATTGTGCAACAATTTCAAGAGTGGTCCAAGGGGCAAGTCATCTATATCACAATATCTCTTAGATAAAATGATGGAATGGAACAATAAAAGTGTTGAAGGGGTGGAAAAAAACAATAATTTCAACTAGGATTTATTAGTCTTTCCAGACGAGAAAAGCCTTTTAAGTAACTATTTAAAACCAACCAAAGGACAGGGCTAGCCATAGAATTCTTTGGACAAGATTATATTTAAGCTAACTTAATAGACAAACAATCTAGTAATCCACATAATTACTTTCAGAAGGGATGAAAACAAATAAGAAAACAAAGTGCAGCCTAAGAATAGATAAGATACTTTTAAATCTAAACTGCTTTCAGCATACTCTTAGGGAAACTTTCAGAATTACCTTTGAAGAAAGAACTAGAAGACAGGGCAAACCATAAACTTTCCTAGTCTAACTCTATTGAGCATATAATGAAAATATCATTCCAGAACTTCCTTTCAAGCTTTTCACATCAAGACAGGGGCAAACCAACATTCCTTGATAATGTTTACACTTAACTTAAGTCATTCTTAAACACACAATTTGGAGGAAAACATTGAGATAAAGCTTATCAATCAGAGAAGGGTACTGTAAACAGTAAATCCTAACTCTATGCTTGTTGTTATTTATCAGAGAATAAGTGAAACAAAATGGCATACATGAAAGGAAAACAATAACACAAAAAGAAGCACTTCACCAGTGATATAGACCAGGATCCCAAGAATCAGCTTGTATATTGATGTCAATCCAATTACATTCTTCAAGTCTAATGTTTCAGTTCAGCAATCATCTTCTCTTATCAGCCTAAATTATTTGATCAGAAACAGAGCTTCAAGAGCCTCTGAACACTATTTACATGTAGAAAGTTTCGAGCACAAGTACTACATCAAAGTTCTACAACCAACCAGTAACCAACCCTTTATAATGAGCTCATCAATAAGATTTTATAGGAAAATGAGGAGGTGGGTGAGAGAAAAGATTTATAGGCTAAATTAATACAGTTTAATGCTTCTCAGCCTTTGAGGGGCTCAATGGAGAAGACTACAGATATTTCCTCTATATTAATGGGTTTACATTAAGTATTAAGCTTGCTGGGAAGATTTGTTGACTTTAAGGCTCTTAGTTATCTTTGTAATAACTTCTCTAACAGTTTGCAATAAGTTATTTGATTGAATTAATTGTTCAGTTGTATTGAGGCAAATATTACTGATTGAAGCAATAAATCTTCCTCCTTTGGATTCTTTGAGGCTGCAGGTGTCTTTTGGTAACTGAGAGAAATCAATTAGCCTCTGATGTGGGAGTGGAGGCTTTCCCGGATTAATAGATCTGATTGTCTTTCTTTAATCACTATTAATTTTCTTTAATTCTGTGTGTTAGACATAATTAGGCCTAAATTCTGTCTTTTTTTCTTCAAACTACGTTTAATTGAGTGGATTAGGCTTCAGATGGTTGATTTAGGCCATAATCCCTCAAAAATTGTGTAAATAATCTTCAATTCTTCATCTATGATATAGTTGGATCCTTTCACACTAATACTCTTTATTTGATAAAATTTTGCTGTGTTTTTCAGATGTGCAGGCGTGCAGAGGGTTTTTTAAAATGGCATTAGTGCTCATGAGGTAATGATAGAGCATAATTTGGAACCCTGCGAAAATATCTCTTTGATGAATATAGGCCTGGAGGATCGTCATCCCTAGCCTTTGTTTTTCTTTTAACATGATGGAAAAAACCATTGAAACCTGCACAATACAAGAAAAATTAGAAAAATCCTGCGTATTTGGGTCAGACTGCTTTGGAGGCTTAGGTTTAGAGCACAACTATTTGATGAAAACATCCAACAGTGAGGATTGCACGTGGAGGTTAAAAAGGAAAACGGTTGGAACAAACGGTGGGGAGATTAGTGAACATCGTTGATTTGTAGAGATCAACGTTCAGGATTCATCGGGATAATATAATGTGAAGGAGTAACATTTATAATGAAATTTGGGGTTTCTCAGATGATTCTGGACTATCGGTTGAGATCATCCATATAGATCAACGACGGAGGTTGATCTTTGAATTCCCTTCGGAGGATGGCGGAGGACGATGAACTGAGGGTGAGACTAAACTGGGATCGTTGATCTACAGTGATCAAAAGTGGAGAATGAACGTTATGGAATGCAATATAAATGGGGAAAACGGTTTCAGACCAAGAAACCACGGGTTTCACGCAGCAAAAAGGCAGATAGGTGGTTTAACCTTTTTGAACGTGATATGTCTTAAAGCTTGACACGTGGCCCTTTAAAACCACCTACATCGCGTGATTTTGAATCATTAACCTCCGGTCTTAAATTTACGTGAAATCGCACACTAGCCATTAGATCAAAGGCATTAGATTGGACGGTTGTGGAGAGAGTGTGATAAAGAACATATTCTCAGGAGATAACATGTGGGGTAAGGTTTGAGCGATTTTGATCTGGGCTGCTAGATCAAGGAATGAACAGTGGAGATTAAATCTAGGAAATGGTAGGACCCAAAGGAGTTGGTCCTATCGGGTTGATTCCAGATTGTTGCATCAAGGAATGAACAGTCCAGATTAAATCTTAGGGTTAATGTAATAATATATGAGGCAAAATTTAGGTGGAGAATGGGTTAATGTGATCCGTTGATCTATAGAGATCAATGGCGGAGATTCATTGATGGACATTACAAAGTGGGGCTTATGAAATTAACCAAAGGTGGTGAGGAATGATCTGGACTATCAGATCTTTTCGTATGGATGGTCTAGATGCAATTGGGAGATTGCGATTGGCAGGGGAAAAAGGAGAAAAGTGCCGATGTGATTGAACGTAGACCTTTGATCTAAGGATCAGATCGACGGTGGAGAATGAATCGGAGGAGGTCACAAGCGAGGGAAAGGGCTTATGACCAGATCGATGTGGGCCATTGGATCTAAGCTTGGTGGCGAAGATCAATGGTCGAGGATCCATTGGAAGGGGGCAATCGAAGGGGGGAAAATAAAATATTTAAACACACCCAATGAAATCTCCGATGCGAGATTACGTAGGTCGTTGGTTGGTTTAAGATCAACGATTGGGAATGGCTTCAACCAATGAATGGCGGGTCACGTTATAATATGAAAAATGGGTTAAAAAATAACATACAAAGGATATTTTGTATCGAAGAGGGGTTTCATATTATGTTTAGCGCCTGATTGTGGGGCTTTTGGATTATATGGTGGGGAATTGGTTTGAGGGGTTTAGCACAAAGGGGCTCATCATAATCGGAACAACGGAGGGGCCTTTCAAATGCGCCCGACGAAAAACTCCGATGTGAGATTTTATTGATCCTCAATCGGTTTGTAGATCAACGGTCCTTTTCCCCTAAAACAATGAAACGACGGGTTTTAATAAAAACATAGGAAAGTGGGTTTTTAAACAAAATGAAAAGAGAAATTTGGTTTTTTGCCAAGTCTTTTTTGTGTTTTAGCACCCGATTGCGGGCTCTCAGTTTTACAAAGGAATCAAGGGATCGGGAGTTTATACAAAGGGAGCCAATCGCATTGGGGGTTTTATGTAACAAAAAGACATGCGTTCATTGAATGTTTCGATGCGATAAGCGCCATATGGGTTTAGCGCTTGGTTACAGTGCCAAGTCGCATGGTGGGGAAGTGGTTTAGGACTTATCCAAAGGGCTTAGGCCCATAATGTAAAAAGTGAGTTTTTTATGTTTTTTCAAATATTTTCAAAGGATTTGTAGGGATTTGAAGGGATTCAATAAGGCAAAAAAGGAGTTTTAAACCTTATCAAAGGGGTTTTTATGAAAGGAAAAAGGGAAATGAGGAAAAATAGAGGAAATTCATGGGGAAAAAGGGGATAAAATGGAGGTTAATCTTGAGTGAAAGCAGGGGTAAAAATGAGGAAAAATGAAGTTTTTGCAGTAGTCTTTTCTTCATGAAAACAACATATTTTCAGAATTAAGAGGGAAACAACAGTGAAGATTAATCAAAAGATAATTAATCTTCATAAGAATTAAAGAATTAACAATTTTGGAAATAAAAACTTGTTTCTTGAATGCTTCAAAAATGATTTAGCCGCCATTTGATATGACAAATTTGTATAGGCAGCTAACACCTTCAACTTCCAAGAGACTATGTATTACTTCAAAGAGTCATCAAATGCCAACAATACAATGAGTTCAGATGTAGTATTTATGCTGCAAATTAGGAGGTGAAGCTCAAGATAGGGTTTGAGTATAATTTATTACAGAGTAAGTGCATTCCTAACCTTGAAAACCATGTAAGGTTTAAGGCAGCAATATCTGCAGCTACTTCTCTGTTTTAATAACTCTTATCCTATCTTAAAAGGAATAATAGATTAAATATTTGACTTTAAAGGCTTTGTAATAACTTTGAAATAACTATTGCGCTGCTTCCAAATATTTCTGACTGTGTAATAACTGCCCACTGCCTTTATGAAAAGAAATCATGCTATAGGTGGTAGTTTGGTCTTTGGAGGAGTAAATGCTTCCTGATTTAGTCATTCGAAGTTGTCTTTGGGTTAATATGTCTTTGTTTAATCATAAAACTTTGTCTTTAGGCCTTTGAAACTTGATTTAGTCTTTGTAATCTGTCCCACTACCTTTATCCTTTATTTTCTACTTTATGACTGTTTTTTTATTTATTTTTTGTTTTTAAAATTTTGACTTTCATCCTTAATCATTGCCTCCAGGGCTAACCCTTTATGTTTATCCTTTGATTTAGAATTATCCCTTTAATCCTTATGTTATTCATTTTCTTCATTGCTTCTCCAACTGTAATTGTCTTTTGCGTATAGGGGAGGTTTCTTCGTGGTATGAGGGTTTATAATCGATCGATGATCACGTTTCATCAAAGGTAAACCATTATACAAACCCCCTAGCTTTCTTTTATGGGAATTTGCCTCTAGGATCATCATCCAGAGGTTAATTTGATCATTTTTTGACCATCGGAATGGTCCTTGAGCATCCCACAGTTAAACATGCACATAACAAAAACACATGTTAGCTTAAAACCTGTGAGGAGGGGTAAGACTGTGTTTTCAGCACTTCTGGGTGGTCGACAGGCGTATTGTAGAGGAGAAATGGAGCAGAGGGTAAGGTTTCGTATGCAGAACCTGGTGAAATTCGAACATAGGCGAAGAAATTTGAATTTAGGTGTGGGGAGGAGAAAGTGGTTTTGGAAAACCATGGTGGTTTATCGCGTCCGTTGAGGGCGGTAAGTGGTATTGGACGCGTGGCAAGGTAAATACCGCCTATTTCATGTGGGTTCGGGGTTATTAAACCCATGGCTATTTTCCGCATGATATGGGGTCTAGGTCATCAAATCTCAAGCGATGAGATGGATCGTGCATAAATATCTGGGAGCAACGTGCATGTGTGAAGGTTGGAGTCCGGGGACAGATGGTGCATGGTGAATGGGCGACAAAGTTTTAGTGGAAGCAAGGCCCTACTTGATGATGTGGCCTGGTTTCGTCGCGTTGTGTGGGATTGAAGGCAAGGGCGCGATAGTCGTTGGATCAGGGCCCAAATCTCCAGATTGACGGTGGATGTGTTCCGGTGAAAAAGTGAAACAGTATGGGGGAAAACGGGTCCAATTTAATTTTTCAAAGGTTAAGGGGGGTTACTATAAGGTTTGCAGGGGTGTATAACTTAAAAGGGGAGGAGGTTTATTTTTAAATGGGGACGGGGCTAAGATATAGCAAAGGGTCATGGTATTATGTGAGGAGGGGGCTAGGTCTTTAAGCAAAAAGGGGCTTTAAAGGCCTATTTCAAAAGAGGGTGGGTTTAATACAAAAACATGGTTTTTGCAAGGTTTTAAAGGGTTCGATAGGCTAAAAAGTTAAATTTAAACAATGAGAAAAGGGATTTTTTCATTGTTTAAGGTTTTTTAGACAGAAATGATGAATAAGGGTGTTTATGATGGGCTTTTTAGGGGGAAGGAAAATGTGTTCTAGAGGGGAAAAAAGGGGATGAGTGAGGGTGTAGGTGAGGTGATAAAATGAGGTAAATAGGCCCAGAAAATGAGGTCTTCTTAGAGTAGCAGGGTGAACTTTTGAGAAGGAAAAATATGAAGTTTTTAATGAACCAATTAAGCTCAGAATGATGAAGGCAGTGATATTTCTTGATCTCACGATGTTTCTCAAATATTTTTTCTAGAAATCTGGGATTATAACTTAGTCATCCTTTGATATCAGCAAAAAATTACTAATGACTAACAATGGCTCCACTTGGGGAGGGAAAATTTCCTTTTAAGGTGTCGAGAACTCCAGTTTATCAAATCTTTGAGTTTCAGCAGACCAGTGTCTTTTCCATTGGGCATATTTCCCTTGTTTTTCACTTGCTGATATTTCTTTGAAATGACAATCTGAACCATCTGCAACATATGATTTCTTTCAAACAACATTTCTACCTACCCAATCCTACTTTTCCTAACATTATTTCTTATTTTTTGAGTGCACTTGAACTGGAAAACTCTTTGAATTTTTATTTTTGAAAATAGAAATAAACTATCTACTTCAATCCTTATTTTTTCCAAGAGTCCAGATTAAATTAGTGAACTCTTTTTATTCTCTACCTAAAAACTATTTGACTGCCAAGATTAAGCTGTTTGGCAGTATTGATTCTCTAGCTAGTGACATGAAATTTAAATCATGGTTCAAATCTGGTTTAGATAGTCTCATTCACCATGGTTGTGGCTTTGGAACAAGATGCACGCAAACATTATTTGCATAAAAGTAAATTTAAAAAGATAAGGCTATGATTTGTCATTAGTAATGCATCCTTATCTATTTCTTTGGTTCTGTTTTGAGCATGTGGAACTAGAATCTTTATATTTCCCTAATCTATCCTTCTTGTTAATTCAAGTCTAAAATAATGTTGACAATCATTGTTTCTACTAACTTATCAACATAAATTTAAAGCATGTTCATCCATGATTAGGCTAGATGACTGAACAAGATATATTTTTGAATCAGTAGTGGCATTTAGACTTGTACACTTTCAACAGTACTGTTTTTGGGTATGGGGTTGTACCTCTTTTGGATTTTGCCCTCTTTTTTCTTTTCTTTCATTGTTTTTGTATTTTTTTCTCAATATTTTCTCATGTAGTGTTTTATGTATAATGAATGAAAGCTTTGAAGCTATGACTCCTAACAGAAATAATGTTTGAGCATCCTGCCATTCACAAGACCTCCAAATAAATCTTCTCCATTCATCCCTTGCAAAAAGAAGGCATTATGACACCTAATTGAGTGAATGAAATAAGGTCCTTTCCATAGATTTTCAAATTTTCCATGTTTACCTTTATCTTCCCTTCTAGAATCCCATTTTAGGACTGTGTCTCCCACTTGAAAATTATTATCTTTAGTTCTTTTGTCAAATATTTTATTGATGCCTTCTTGTATTGCTTGCATCCTTTTGTACACTTCTTCTCTTGTATGTTGTAAATGAATAGTCTAATTTATCCTTCTTTGTATGTCATTTTCCTCTGTTTGTACTTCTTGGAGAAGCTTCATTACTGGAACTCCCAAATATGTAGGAAAGACTGCATCTATGCCATATACCAACTGATAGGGGGAAATATTTATTGATTTCTTGGTGGTTAGCCTATCAGCCCATAATGCATGCACCATCTTACTATGCCATGATTTATGATTTTGATCTAGAAATATTTTGATAATGTTGACCAAGATTTTATTGGAGGATTTAGCTAGGCCATTTCCCTAAGGGTAGTAAGCTATGGAGTGTCCTAAGGTGATATGGTATTTATAGTAGAAGTCAACCATTATTTTGGATTTGAAGGCAACAACATTTTTTGTAATGATCTTTCTAGGACAACCAAAATGGGATAGTATATTGGTTTCAAGGAACTTGATAATGACAGAGTCAGTAGCATTCCTAGAAGGGATGGCTTCTATCCATTTGGTAAAATAATCAGTGGTAGTAAGGATCCACTTATGTTGGGCAGATGATGTTGGGTGAATTTCTCCAATAAATTCTAAACCCCATTGCTGAAAGGGAGCCTCAATACTGATGGGATGCAAAGGTAAAGGTAGGAGTTTCCACTTGCCATAAAACAATTTGACACTTATGGCAAGTCATAACTAGTTTTTTAGTATCAGGGAAAAGGGTGGTCCAGTAATAGCTAGCTCTAAGAATATTTTTTGTTGTGGTCTTCCAGTAAAGGTGGCCTCCACACTATCCCTCATGAGGCTCATGCATGATTTTTCCTGCATCATCCTCAAGCAAACATTTAAGCGGAATGCCAACATCAATTTTCCAATATAACACTCCATCTAAAATGCAGTAATTTAAAGCTTTTTGTTTCAAGAATCTAGCTTTAGTCTTTGATAGAGTAGGGTGAGTATTAAGATAGAGAAGCACGTTAATGATGTCAGCATACCAATATGAACTTAAAAATATTTCTTCAATGTGTGGAGCTGTGAATTCTTCTTGTTCTTCTAAAACATCAATCATATTTATATCTAATGCTTGGAAATTTGATTCTTCCATGAGCTTTGCTAATCCTTGTCCTTTAATCATCTTGGTAGGCCTGATTTCTAAATTATATTCTAAAATAATAGCAATCCATTTTTTCCTTTTTCCATCAGGGTCTTGATTTAGAATGTCCTTGACAACTATATGTGGGATAAAAGCACTGATATGTGAATGTAAAATGTAAACTTAGAAATATTTCAATGCTTTTATTAAGGCTAAGGCTTGTTTCTCCATGATGTTATATTTGAGTGGAGCATGTCTTAAGGCTCTACTGAATAAAGATATGGGTTGTTCTTGTCCCATGTTATTCTTTTGCAACAATATTGCAACAATGGTGTGCTCAGAGGCAAATGAGAAAATGTAGAAATCATTACTGAAATCAGGACTAATAAGAACTAGTGTTTGAGACAGAGCTTGTTTTACCAGTTCGAATGATTGTTTGGATTCTAAGGTCCATTTAACTCTTGTGTCCTTTTTGAGAATGTTTGTGATATTCCTCAAAATTTCAGTAAGGTTAGGGATGAGCCTTCTAAAAAGGTTGATTTTTCCAATGATATTGTAACTCTTGAGGTTTCTAGGATGGCTGATTTTCAATATGCCTTCAATCCTTTTAGGGTCTAATTTGATTCCTTCTTTAGGTATTATGTGGCCAAGAAGTTTTCCTTCTTGAAGACCAAAGAGTTTCTTTTTGGGATTCAAAGATAAGCCATATTTTCTACATTTCTCAAAAAAAATTCTCAAATTTCTCAAATGTTCTTTATCAGTTTTGGAGAAAACGGTAATGTCATCAAGATAAATGATTATGAAATAGCCTATGTCTTCTGAGAAAGTTATGTCGATGGCTCTTTGGAATGTGGCTCCTACATTCATCAAACCAAATGGCATTTTAACATACATGAATGTACCCCAAGGTGTGGTGAAAGAAGTTTTGTGTTGATCACTTGGGAGTACTAGTACTTAGTTGTAGCCTGAAAAACCATCCAACAATAATATTCTCTTAGATTCAACCACCTTTTGAAGTATGTGGTCCTTTTTAGGCTAAGGATAATTATCTTTCAGGGAGGATCTGTTCAGGTTTCTAAAGTCAATACGAAGACTAATTTCCCCGGTCTTCTTCCTAACAAACACACGGTCGGACACCCACTATGAGTATTTAAGGGGAACTATGATCCCAACATCATACATATTTTTGATCTCTTTCTCAACTAAAGGTAATAAAATAGGGTTTATCCTTCTTAGTTTTTGTTTGAAAGGTTTCTGATTTTCCTTAAGAGGAATTTTGTGCTGAATAATGTCGGTATCATATGATTTCAGATCTTTGTACCCCCATGCAAACACATCTTTAAAATCTTTAAAAAGTGCAATATATTTATGTTTTATATGAGTAGGAATAGTGCTAGCTAACTTGATCATTTTGGGTTCATTTGTGCTGCCTATGTTATTTTATTCTACATTAGTTTATGTACGCTCCATATTTGGTTTTTTAGCTACATCATTGAAATAAAAAAGCTCCTCTAATGGTGTAAGATCCCTTGGTATTGAATCATTTTTACATTGTAAAACTTCAAGGTCCTTTTGGTATGTTTTATTTAGTGATTCTATTGTATAAATATATTCAAATTGGTTTATATCAGCAGTAGAGGACAACTCTATTTCATGGGCTTGTTTTTCATCAAGATAGTCTTTTTCATGGCTTAAGCTAGGTATTAATTCGGCAAAATCATTTTCAGATTGCAGAAAATCATCAATGTGTTTATCTCCCTCAAACACTTGCCAATAGTCTTCATTGTCAGGGACTTTAGGCCTATTTTTTACTTTGACATTGAATTGTTCATTTACCTGGGGTATTTAGCAATTGTTGGTAGCAAAGGCAAGTTCATTTGCAAGGTTGTTTTGAGCTCTAGGGATGAAAGTGAGTTCATATTTTTCAAAGGTTTTTAGGTGCTTTAGGGTAGCATTCCTATATTCTTTTAATCTTGGGTTTTTGGCTGAATACTCCCCTTTTATTTGCCTAATGATCAGCTCTGAATCTCCTTGGACTGATATTTTCTTGGCTCCTAAATATTTAAGCAAATGTAGGCCAAGGAGGAGAGATTGATATTTTGTAATTTTATTGGTGCATAGGAAATCAAGTTTATAGGAATATCCTTAGTTTTTATTATGTATCCATACACCAGCTCCAGAACCTGTTTTTTTGCAAGAGCCATCAAAGCTCATTTCCCATAGTGTGTCTATCTCATGCTCATTTTCCTTTTGTTGTTTAAGGTTGCTAACGTTAGGGTTGTTAGATTCTTCTTTTGGGGACTAATTTAATTGTTTTGGTGGACTTAATCCTATCTCATTCTCCTTTTTTTGTTGGCTGATTTCATCTTTATTGTATAATATAAAGGAGTCTACATATGAATGAATATAATAAACAAGAGTGTTGTTTGGCCTATCTATGTTACTTACCATAAATTTCATATGATATTCTCTGTATAATCTTCTGGTCTATGTAAAAACTGGAATGGTAGCATAAGACATGTACATTAGAAGGCTTCCTTGATGTTTGACTCCCCATGATCTAGATAGAAGCATGCCATATTTTGGGGGAATGTCAGCAACAACTATGTCCATAACTAGACCCTTAGCAGGAATTTGTGCTAGATTGACACATAAATTCTCGATTATGCCTTAAAACTTGACTCTTCTTGAATCAAAGGAATACAGGTCCTTGTAAGGTTTAGTAATTTATAGGCCTAATCTCTCCATCACCAATTTTCACATAAGGTTGTGAGAGGCACCAGAATCTAGCATGGCATTGTGTAAAATCTTATCATGTATATTTAAGCTAACATAAAATTGAGGAATGGTCCCTTCTTGTTATTTTCCTTCTACTTTAGAACCAAACAACAATGCCGGTTTATCATCTGTCAAGTTCAAGGTATCAGTATCACTTCCTATATTCAACGCTTTCAAAACTTGGTTTTTATCTACATCTTGGGTTACTAGTTCAACTAAGGGTATGCTAGTTTTGAGTTTGGCAATCTCACCATCAAGGCTGAAAGGGACTAATTTTTTTGACATATTTACATTTGTTTCGTCAATCATAGTCTTTTTAG
The DNA here is from genome assembly GCA_034641835.2 of Pinus albicaulis. Lineage (NCBI taxonomy): Eukaryota > Viridiplantae > Streptophyta > Pinopsida > Pinales > Pinaceae > Pinus > Pinus albicaulis. Next base: position 1,812,869,886 of record CM076575.1, read on the forward strand.
CGATTCTAATTTTCTAAGTTTTATTAGGACTGTTATTTATGACAAATTTCTCAGGGCCACTAGCAGAAGTACTAGGGCATCTTGGGTCAACACTTTGCTGATTGGTTTTTTCCTTGTTTGAGTCAGTTTTATTAGTCAAAGTGTTATTTCTGTTTGCTATTTTTTTAGGAATATTTTCTGAAGTTTTCCTAATAGCAGTGTTCGTGTTTTTATCATTAGAAGTTTCTGGGTTCCTTTTTCTTATAAGATCATATTGTCTGTGCACCTCCATTATAGCATTTTCAAACTCCAATTGGTAATCTTCAAAATCCTCATGATTATTTTCATTTTGCTCTGAGGAGAAGAATCCTTGTTCTTCTTCAGTGAGGAAAGCATTTGTCTCACTATCAAATCCTATTAGATTTACATGATTCTCTTCCAACCTTTCAGTTTCCCTTTCTTCTTCTTGATCTACATAGTTTTCTTGAAAGGGAGGCATAATTTGTTGGTCGTTATCTCTTCGTCTATTTTGAATAGGGTCCCTTCTGAAATTGGGTTTTATATTTCTGTTTTGGGGATTAATTTGGTGTTCTCTAGGAGGCACTCTATCATTTAAGTTTATCTTTTCAAGCATTATTTCCATTACCCTCACTAAGTTGTCAATTTTGGCATCAGATGATGATGTTGATGCCATTGTTTCATCTTTATATGTAACTCTTTTCTCTGATTTCAACCTAGCTCTTTTCTCAATTTGATTTGCCTCTACACTTATGGCTCCCCTATGCATATCTTCTAAGGTTAATGGGTCTCTTTCTCTTAGTTGGCAGGCCATGTCTAGGTCAAAGCCTTCAGGAAATTTAGCTAAGGCTAAGCCTAGTGGAGGTTTCATTTTTGGGGGAAGTGCATTGTAAACACTAGTGAACCTAGTGCAATAATATTGGACACTTTCCCCAATATTTCTTTTAAGGTTGCTATATTCTGAAAGGATTTGGAGAGGGTTCTTTTTAATTTCCCATTTTTTTCCCATTTATCATTTATGCTATTAGGAGTTAAGCTTTTAAACCATTTCTTGGCTTCTCCTCCTAAACTTTGGGCAAAGATTCTGTTTTCACTCAAAAAATTTCAAAACATCATTGTGTCAACTCTATTTTTTATAATGGTCTCAAAATAGGTTTGATAGTCATTTTAGGTTTTGGTTATGGGTAGGTCATAGTTTTTATAAGTTTAAAGGTCATCCTTGAATTCAAATAAGGTCTTTAGAAGTCCATTCCATGATCAAATACTCATCTTTTCTATTTAGAAGTCATTCCATTCAGTTTCGAGGTAAATTTTTTCAATCAGACAGGAATCCACCATTTCGTAGCACCACTAGTTCAAAAAACTCGTTTTGCGCTACGAAAGCGTTGTCTTTTCGCAGCGCAATATGAAGCAAAACTCTGTTTTCTGGTTTTGAGCATTCAACTTCAAAGGATGTCTCTGAGCAAACAGAAAGTTATTTTATGAAACGCAGAGAGGTTATTTTCACAAACATATTCAGTACCAATAACCTCTCTCAATTTTCTAACAAGTGTTATCAGTTGGGAGATACAAGGCATTCTTTGAAGCCCTATTTTCATAAACAAAGTTTCCCTATTTTACACATGTTTTTCAAAGGCAGTTTCTAGACAACAGATGATGTGTTTCAAAACACCGAGAGAGTTTTGTATTCAATACATCATGGCCTACAACAACCTCCTTAAGTTTCTACAAATAGATCATGGAGTAGGATATATAGGCTCTTTCCCAAGACCTATTTTTCAAGAAAAAACAGGAAAAACCAATAGGCCAACCTATTGCAAATGAAGAAGGGACCTCAAGAAGGCTAGAATGACTTTGTTTTTCAAGTGATATGATGAAATAAAATTGATTTTGAGTTTTTAGCACATTTACAATTTTCATTTTGGAAAATTTTGGACAAAACTGCTCACTCAGCAGTTTCGTAGCGCAAACAGTGTAAAAAAGGCAAAAAGTGCTACGAAACTACTATAGCATCTTTTCTTTTCCTTTTTCATCACACTTTGGGGGGTAAAAATATGAATTAAGGTTTGAAATTTCTATGGAGGATATATATAAAGGAAATGAAGATTATTTTTAAGGAAAGAAGTCAATATTTTGAAGAAAAAAGGGTTAAAGGGCAGTGCTATGAAAAGTGCTACGAAACTGTCTTGTTTTTGTAGCGCGGTCTATTTTCAGCTCATTTGAACAGTTTGATGATGGTTATGGACAGATGGAGCCTAGGGAGGAGTTTTTGCATGTGTTAATTCAACTTCAAACAGTAAAGGACCATGAAATGAAGAGTACATGATGGTCATAATGTTCAATGAATGCAAAAGACCATATGCCTAAAAACCAGGGTTTGGTTTCCTGCTTATGTGGAGGTCAGCAAAGTGGTCATGAAGAGTTGAAGCCCATCATCCAAATTCGACCATGTGATGATACACTTGTTAATGATGTAATTTAAAATATATAAGGTTGTTAGGATAATGTTTTTAAAGATAGTAATGAAGATTTTGAGTCCTAGTTGAAATAGGACTATCAAGTAGGATAGGTGTCTATTTGTCATAAATTTGATGTTTTATGGTTATGCAAGGTGTCAAGAGTTAGGAATTCAAAGTATCTAGTAGAATATGAGTTCATATCATGTTGTAATAGTCTATTAAAGACCAAGAGGTCGAATTAGCAAAGGGTTGGACATTTTTTAGCAAAAAGACTATGTTTTTTGTAAGTGACTGTTTTCATCCTAATGCAAAATTTCTACTTAGACAAATCAAGATTCATAAGGATTTCTTGTATTTTCTTGTTCTAATAGCATCTTTTCAATATTCTATTGTAGTGGTGTTTTCTTATGTTACTCAGAATTCATCAATGATGCTCTGACTTCCTTCATAGAAAAACTGACTGTGTGTTTCATTGTTCTACATGTGTATTCCTTGAATTGAACTCTGATATGCCTTGACTTCCATGCTAGGTATATTATTTTGGTTTCGCTGAAGCTAATATGACTCCAGAAGCCTGATGTACACTTGCTAATGTGATTTACAACCAATTTATATCATTTATCTATTTTTATGCCATATATAGTTAGCCATCTACATATTTATCAAAAATCATAAACCCTTGAGAGAGCCCTCTCAGGTTGAGGAGGCTAAGCCTTAGCCAAAAGATTGGCCTGAAATAGTTACATGAGATTAACTTGATTGGCAGCCTATCAGGTATAATTTTGTGATAACATATTCTCATCTTAATGGTATCTTATTCTATTTCCATGTAATCAAAGGCATCATCCATTTTATCTACATGCTGTTGGGTAGTAGCAGATTCAATTTCACTGAAATGGGGAATTCTAGATTGATAATCATTTGGTAAAGGAACCAGTGGTTGAGGTAACACTAATGGGGCATACCCTGCTGCCATGGTGGGAGAAAATGGGGGATTTACAAGAGGTGGATTTGTGGAAGTGACAGTGGGATTAAATGGAGTGTTTTGAACAGTGAATGTGTGGATGGGAGTGGTGGAAGTACTTGGAATAGCTAGCTGAATATGAGAAGATTTTCTATGGAAAGAATTGAAGTGGTGGAGAAGCTAAAAGTCAGGAGGAGTGGAAGAAGATGCTTCTCTGCTAAAATTCTGTTGCAAATATGTGGGCTCAAGGTCAGATTGGTCAATACCACTATGTGACTTGGTCCTGAATAAGCTCCTTGAATGGTATAAGTCAAGGTAAGGATCCTTTAAGACTTTGAGGTTTTTAGGGATGGATATTGTTCTTTGGATGGTCCTGACAATAGTTAAATTTCCAGCTTTAGAAGTTTTCCACAAAATCTTTTCTTGATCATCAACTATTGTAGGAGGATTAAGGTCTAGATGAGATTTGGTATTGATCCTATGTGAAGCCAGATTTCAAAATCAAAATTCAGAGAGGCTGAAAGTTTTAAGGACTATTTTCATAATTTTTAACCTTTCTTAGTGTTTAGTATCTTCTAAAAATTTTGGGACTGGTTTAACATAATCCTAAGGAAATCGAGAAGTACTAGTGGATTAATAGGCCTACTAGGGCCAGTGGAGTTGCCAGATGGAAATTTTTAGCTTTTCAAAGGTAAAATGTGTTATGGTCCACCAACAAATAAGTAATAAAAACCAATCTAAGAACGTTTTTTGGATTTTTCTGAGTTTTTGTGTGGTTCTGTGGTTTTTAAGAGTGTTCTATACCTGAATCATCATTTGGCTAAGATGGAGAAAAAAACAAAGTCTACTCTATGGCCATCAGCTGAGTTTTGTGTGATTAATAATGGTTTCTGGAGTCCTAAGGTATACTTAGTTTGTCACTGACTCAGAAGGTCCCACCTTGATCATCAGAATGTTGTAGTTCTGGGGATGAGGTGTCAGATAAATCACCAAATATTATCAATAAAGGGTTTCTGAATCTTTCAGGGTATTTAAGCATGAATTTACTCTGAAAGTCCCGCTGTGATCGCCAAAATGTTGTGGTCCCATGATTTGGCAGATTGGCATACAAAATGACAAGGCAACATGGAACAAGTCTTTAGAGTCCTAGGACCTAGCCTTCCTAGACATAGAGAGGGATATCTCAGGTTATTTACAAAAGGATATGTGCTTGTTTGATTTTAAGGGTTGATTTTTGGCTATTTATTAAGTACAAGGTTTGTTTGATTGTTTTGGTTGGGTATGATGATCAAAGAGTATAGATATAATGAGGAAATATCTAATTCATTGGGAAATGGATTCAAATGGAAGTCAGGATAATGTCATTAAAGGATCGAGGAGTATCACAGGGAAAATCTAACTTGGCCAGTGGATCTTCAATTTTTTTAGGATAACTAAGTTATAATCCCAGATTTCTAGAAACAATGGGCCTAGAAATTGAGGTCTTCTTAGAGCATTAGGGTAACTATTTGAAGCAGGCCAAAGGATGGGGTGAACCATAGAATTATTTGTAAAAACTTTTAATAAGCAAACATTTCAAACAACAATCCAGAAATCAAAAGACTACTTTCAGATAAAGAAAACATATAAGATAACAGTGAGGGTAGCCTAAGATCAAACATAAATAATCTAATCTTCTTTTGACTAACTCTCTAGGGCTCTTTAAAGCAACCTTTTGAGGCAGTCTAGAGGACAGGGCACACCATAGACATCCCTAGTTTAGACTGTAGTAAGCATACTTTAAGGAGATCTTAAAAAAAATGTCTCAAGTTATACTCAAGGAGCATGGACTCATCACTAATTTCCCTGGTTGCACTCTATTAACATCATTCCTTAAAACAACATCTCAAGCCATACCAATGAACATGGACCTACCAAATATTCTTGGTTATAATCTATTGAATAATTTATAAAATAACAAGCTAGATGGAACTAGAGGGAAGTTAAGAATCCTCCAATCAGACCTTGGAGAAGAAAACATTAAGACAATAAAGAGAAAACATAACTAAGGTGGTTTCAAAAGACATTTCTTATCCTAAAACCTTTACTCTAATGTAATGAAGAAAAATGGAAATATAATGAGAACATGAAATAAAAATAACAGATTAGAAGCACTTCACCAACAGCCAAGCTTAGGGATCCAGTGATCTAGCCTCTTCCATCAACAAACAAATCGGAGCATCCACAAGATCGAAGACATTAATTTTCCTTCAGCTTCCAAGAGACTATGTATTACTTCAAAGAGTCATCAAATGCCAACAATATAGTGTGTTCAAATGTAGTATTTATGTTGCAAATGAGGAGGTGAAGCTCAACATAGGGTTTGAGTATCATTTATTACAGACTAAGTGCATTCCTAACCTTGAAAACCATGCAAGGCTTAAGGCAGGAATATCTGTAGCTACTTCTTTATTTTAATAACTCTTATCCTATCTTCAAAAGAAGAATAGGTGAAATTTTTGACTTTAAGGGCTTTGTAATAACTTTGCAATAACTATTGAGCTGCTTCAAAATATCTCTGACTGTGTAATAACTGCCCACTGCCTTTATGAAAATAAATCATGTTGTAGGTGGTAGTTTGGTATTTGGAGGAGCAAATGATTCTTGATTTAGTCATTCGAATCTATCTTTGGGTTAATTTTTCTTTGCTTATACATAAAACTCTGTCTTTAGGCCTTTGAACCTTGATTTAGTCTTTGTAATCTATCCCACTACCTTTATCCTTTATTTTCTGCTTTATGACTTTTTGTATATTTATTTTTTGTTTTTTAAATTTTGACTTTCATCCTTTAATCACTACCTCCAGGGCTAATCCTCTATGTTTATCCTTTGATTTAGAATTAGCCCTTTAATCCTTCTATTCTTCATTTTCTTCATTGCTTCTTTGACTGTAATTGTCTTTTTCATGTAGGGGAGGTGTTAGCACCTGAATTGGACCCCAAGCTGCAAAAGGAAAATCAGGGTAACAACTAAACCATGCTCAGCCTTGTAGCTAGCCCTACAAGGACAGGAGAGGGCTCTCTCCGTGAAAGAATATTCAATGGAAAAAAATAAATGGACTGATATTAGGCTAGATAAAATGATGGAAAAAAGGTTTAATAAAATGAATGAATGAATGAATTAATTAATTTCAGGGATGTGTGGGATTAAAGGGACAGTTGAAACCAGGAATTAAATCAGGACACAGGGTATTTCATGGGGAAAGATAGGCAGGAAAATTAGCAATTAAAATTTAATGAGGATGGGATGGAAAGACTGGTGTGGAGTTGAAAAGGGTACAATAAATGGATCATTTTCAAACAGAAGAAAAATACAGAGTATGACTGATTCCCCAAGGCAGAGCATATAAAATAGATTCTACCTTTCTATCTTGAAAGCATTCAAAAGGAAAAGTTTATGGATGAATGGAACACATAAAAATTCACATATGAAACAAAGGAGAAAAACAAATGCTAAACCTCATACCACATGGATCCCACAAATCATAGCTGCATCTCTTATTAATTCCTGTCAAACTGTACAATGTAGCGCAGAGATGTTCTTCCACAATATTCCCCTACTTTCAAACTCAGACTTTTTCAGACTGCTTTACAAATGATTTACAATTACATTAAATAGGCTGGAATGTGGGAACATAGATCCACAAGAAAAGGGAGTTGTTTTAACAGCTGAAGAAATGAAATACAATCATAATAAAGAAATACAACAATCTACCCCTGAAAATAAGGGACATCATTGCATTTGACCAGTTGGAGATTTTGCTGTTAGGCTGTATGAAAGAAAATAGGTAAACTGATGAACAGATTTCCTATTTTGCTGCTTGTTGTAAAAATCTTTGTTTTAAATAAGCTCTCGGCCCTTTTACTGTCACTTTGCTTTCCATTATTCCTTTATTCTCTGACTTTTTAATACAATGCTGTTGCAATAAATTAAATTGAATTTATGCCTTTCGTGAAGGGAAATTTTATTTTTAAATGCGAAAAGGGAAGGGAAATGGGGCGGAAATCACATTAATCACAATCAGAATCAGGGAGGGGGGTAGGAGGAGTGATATATATATGAAACAAATAAAATATGCGATGTGATGGTGGAATGAGGGAAATCGCAATCGCAATCGGGACTTTGGGGCATGCATATTGCAATGGGCGGTTGAAACCAAAACTTCTGATGTGATTGGAGAAGGGGGAATGGGAAAAGCCTTTGTAAAAAATGAAATATAATAAATTTCACATTTACAAAGGGGAAGGCCCTTTATAATATATATGGGTGGAAGTACCGTATGGTGGGCCTGAGGGTCAATCGCAATCGCAACATCGGAGGGGAGCGGAGTGCAACACAAATGGAAATGCCGATGCTGATGGCCCGATTAAGTTCGAGTCGTTGGTTCGGTGGGGAAGATCAATAGTGGGATGTGGATCGGAAGTTGCAATCACATCGGATTTTCTAGACACGGGTCAATCGGAGTACCATGTCAAAGTTTGCGATGCGATTGATCGGGGCGATGGAATCGGGGAGTGCGATCAGGTAATCGGAAGAGAGGATGCGATCGGGAGATCGGAGGAGGGGATGTGATTAATCGCATCGGATTTTCATGCAATTGGAGTGATCGGGGCTCTTCAAATAAGCGTTGCAATCGGAACACGCATTCAAATTTTGCGATTGTGGCGGGGTTATATAATATAAAACTTTAAAATAAAGTTTTATTATTAAAGTCTTGAGTATGGTGTGGAAGTAGTTTGGGAACGGAGGGGGAGTATATATATATGACATAAAATTTGTTATAAAGTTTACGGGTGATGGAAAGGGGAAGTGGTATATAACGACGGGACTTTATAATATAAAGCTATTTATTATAAAGTCCTAAGGCATGGAGGGGAAGTGTTTTAGCAATTAAATCACATGTTTTATTAAATTATTTATAATGCGAATTTATAATCGAAAAAGGGAGAAGAGGGGTTTTTAAAGGGATATAAGACTTTAATTAAACAAAGTTTAAGGGAAAAAATGGGAAAAGGGGAAGGATTAGGATATAGAGGGCTTTTACTTCACTTAAGCATAAATTTCAATCCAGAAGTCAGTTTTGAGAGTCTAGTATACCATTGGAAAGCTCTTCCGGGCTCTTTCTGATGGATCTACTTGGAGGATTAGTTGGCGTTGAACACACTGTGAAAAACTCTCTGAAGGTGGGGACATCACTTTGTGGAGATAACAGCTTCTGAATTGTGACTTATTACATATGATGATATATAATTACATAATGAATAATAATAATAATAAAGACAAAATATCATTGTTTTCACCTCAAAACATGGTTTTGGGGTGAAAATTACATCAAACTGAATAAAATGTCTCTCTGATTATTCCAGGTGTTGTGGCTTTTATCTTATTGGCTTCCTCACGACCTTGCTAATATTATTGACATTTGACTCATTAATTTGACCATGGTAAGACCCTAGAAACTAATGAGACCCATCCTATGACCTACTGATATGATTTTGAGAATGAAAGTGAATAATGACTGAAGACCATAGAGAGGAAAATCAACAAGTTTCACATGAGGGAAAACCGATGAAGAATTACTACCATCAATGAATCCATGACCTAGAAGAATGGTGAAATTTATTCGGTATGAGACACCTAATATGCAAATGAAAAATAGCAGTTTTGATCACTGATGGCAGTGTAACTAGACTGACAATAACATTGGCTGCAATGGGGATGGTAGCTCCTTGGAGGTGCCAAGAACACCGTAGACCAAGTAGCCTTATCCATTGGGCATGGAGTCAAAAATGTTGAAAATTGACACAAATGCAAAATGACTCTGACTCTAAACTAAGACTGAAAATTGAAATAAAACCAAACCATACACATATCATCCAAGTTTTATAGCCTTCACCTTGGGCCCCAAACTTGAATGACTGTGCATTTTGAACTTTTCTTTTAGAAAAATAAAATAGTATATAAAATGATGATGAGATAGATTTTGATCCATGTCTTCAAAAATGGTAGTGCTTCAATAGCCTACCATTTACTACTTCTCCAGGACAATCCTGGCCATCCATTTCTGAAAGTATGAAGGCATTCTGACCCCTGTATGTTGTAATTCTGTATGGTCCCTTCCAAATGTTGTCAAATTTACCGTGCTTCCCTTTGTCTTCATTTCTAGCATCGCATCTCAACACTACATCACCCAACTGAAACTTTTCTGCTTTAGTCTTCCTGTCATAGATCTTTTTAATCTTGTCCTGCAACTGGCTCACTTTCTGTGACACTTCTTCTTTTGTTTGTTGAAGGTGGATCATCTGGTTGATCCTTCGCTGCCAACTTCTTGTAATAATCTCATAACTGGAACTGTAAGAGAAGTAGGAAAGATAGCATCAGTACCATAAACCAGCTCAAAAGGTGACATAACTATTGATTTTTTACTGCTAACTATGTCTGCCCACAGTGCGTTGATAAGCTTCCGGTGCCAATTTCTTTTGTTTGCCTCCAAAATTTTCTTAATTATATTCATCGGCGACTTGCTGGATGACTCTGCCAGGCCGTTGCCTTGTGGATAATACGTTGTTGAATGGCCCAGCATGATGTTGTATTTATCACAGAAATTGATCATTTTCTTTGATTTGAACGCGGCTGCATTACCTATCACAATTTTACATGGGAAACCAAAACGAGATAAAATATTTGATTCCAGGAATTGAATAATTACCGTGTCAGTCGCTTGCTTGGAAGGGATGGCCTCGATCCATTTCGTGAAGTAATCTGTCCCAGTTAATACCCATCGATGTTGTGCTGAGGACGCGGGATGAATTTCTCCTATAAAATCGAGTCCCCACTGCTGAAAGGGTGCATTCACTGAAACGGGTTTCAAAGGAAGTGGAAGCAATTTCTTCTTCCCTTGGAAAATTTGACATTCATGACAATTCATCACTATTTTATATAAATCAGAAAATAATGTGGGCCAATAATACCCGGCTCTCAATACCTTGTTCACTGTAGTTTTCCAAAACAGGTGACCACTACAGTCACCTTTATGGAAATCGTGCATTACTTTCTGAGCTTCTTCTTCAACCAAGCAATTTAGCAAAAATCCTCCCAGATCCTTCCAAAATAGAGCACTGTTGAAAATGCAATATTTTGCAGATTTAAGCTTCAAAGATCTACCTTTACTCTTAGACATGCTTGGAGGTGACAGATGCTGAAGAACATACACAATGTCTGAATACCAAGGGGACTGCAAAAAAATATCTGAAATAGGAACCAGCAAACCTTCATCTTCCTCTTGGGACATTGCTGAAATGAGGTTTATGTCTAAAGCACACATATTTAAATGGGCCATCAATTTTTCCAACCCCTGGCCTTTGATCAACTTCGTAGGCTTGATCTCCAGGTCGTACTCCAACATAGCTGCTATCCATTTGCCTCTTCGACCTTCTGGATTAGTTTGCATGAGCACATCCTTGACTGCTACATTAGGGACATACGCTATAGTGTGTGAATGTAGAATATAGACCCTAAAATTTTTCAATGCCTTGACAAGAGCCAATGCCTACTTTTCAATAATATTATATCTTAAAGAAGCATCTCTAATAGTCCTACTGAAAAAGGAAATTTTCTTTTCTACTTCATCTCTCTTTTGCATTAAAACAACAACCATAGTATGCTTAGATGCAAACGAAAATATAATAAAATCTTGAGTATAGTTGGGACTGATCAGAACTGGGGCATTAGACAAAGAAAAATTTACCAGATTGAATGAATTGATAGCTTCCTCACTCCACTTAACCATGTTGTCTTTCTTCAACATATTGGTCATTTCTCTCAAATGATCAGCCAGATTAGGTATAAATCTGCGCAAAAAATTCATCTTACCATTAAAGGCCTAAATCTCTTTCTTGTTCCATGGAAGATCTATGAGCCAAATTTCCTCCACTTTGGCTGGATCTATGTAGATGTCATCTTTATAGATGATATTCCTGAGCAATTTTCCCTCATCCATGGCAAAAATGCTCTTTTTGGGATTGAGAGAAATCCCAAACTTTCTGCAACGCTGAAAAACCACTCTTAGATGGTGCAAATGCTCATCATATGAACCTGAAAACACTTTCAAATCATCCAAATAAACAACAAGAAAAGCGTCTTTTTTATTTTCAAAAACAATGTCCATTGCACGCTGGAAGGTGGCTCCAGCATTCTTCAGTCCAAAGGGCATCCTGGCATACTAGAAGGTTCCCCAGGGTGTTGTGAAGGCAGTTTTATCTTGGTCCTTCTCATGCACCAATATCTAATTGTAGCATGAGTATCCATCAAGTAGTGACATCCTAGATGCTTCAAATAATCTCTGCAGAATATGGTCCATTTTTGGAAGTGGGTAATTATCTTTTAAGGACGCCTTATTCAAGTTCCGAAAGTCAATACACAGTCTTATTTCTCCATTCTTTTTACACACTGGGACCAAATTCAAAATCCAATCAGAAAATCTAATATGAACTATGATTCCTGCTATGTACAGCCTGTTTACCTCCTTTTCAATTGATGGCAATAGCTTTGGATTGATTCTTCTCAACTTTTGTCTGAAAGGATTCTGATCCAGCATGATAGGAATTGTATGTTGAATTATGTTCTTATCATACACTTTAAAATATGAATAATCCCATGCAAATACATCAGAAAATTTAGAAAGAAATTTAACATACTTCTCCTTTACCTCAGGGGATAATGTCTTTGATAATTTGAAAAACTTGGGTTGATCAGCTGTTCCAATATTCACATCTTCAACTCCTTTCTCTGTGGGCACCAAGCTTGGTTTCTTTGCGACATCATCCTGATCAAAAAGCTCCTCTAGAGGTATGAGACATCTAGGAATTACATTATCCTTTAACTGAAAAATGTCCATTTGGTTTGCTTCCAACTCCTGATCATCAACCTCATACTCACCCTCTATTGGAGTATCTTTGAATTTTCCATCACCTTGCAAAAATGCATTAATCTCATTATCATCCCAAAATACTTGCCAATACCTTAAATTGTCCGGAACAACAGGCATATGTTTGACATAAATTTCAAACTTATTGATCGATTTCATCGGAATCTTCAAGTAACTTGCAGTAGTGGCAAGAGAATCAGCAATAATGTTCTGTATCCTGGGCACTGCTATCAAAGTATACTCTGGGAATGTTTTCAAAATGTCCAAGACTACATTTCTGTATGCCCTCAATCTTGGATGTTTGGCTTGGTATTCTCCCTTCACCTGTTTGATTATCAATTCGGAGTCGCCATATACAGAAATCCTTTTTGCATTCAACTTCTTCAAAATTTTGAGGCCTGCAATCAAAGCCTCATATCCTGGTTCATTGTTAGAGCAATCAAAAGCTATCTTATAAGCACAAACTCTAACATTACTTGGAACCTTCTCGGGTTGAAAAACAGGGCTCCTAATCCATATTCCAATGCTAGCTCCATCCTTACCAACAGCTCCATCAAAATCCATACTCCACAAGCCTTCTTCTTCTTCTTGAAGATGCTGGAAATTTGTTTCTTTCTCTTCTTTACCTTGGCTGATTTCTGGTTGTTCATTGTCCCTTTGCTGCTGGCAGGCAGGAGGTTCAGAAGTGTTTGTTGCTTTTTCCTTTTCCTGTTTGAGGACCTCTTTGAAATTCTTTGAAATCTCAGGTATTTCATCCACTTGTACCAATTGAACATTCTCATCATTTATACCACCATCAGAATACAAGACAAAAGACTCTAAGTCTATATGGACAACATTGATGGGATGATTTACAGGCTTGTCTTTGCTGGTAATCATATATTTCATTTTATTTTCCCTATATAACTTCCTCAACTGGCCTAATACAGGGATAGTGGCATAAGAGAAGTCAAGCTGCATGGTTCCCTTAAGTTTTTCACCCCAAGACCTAGATAGGAGCATTCCAAACCTTGGTGGGACATCAGCAACAACTACATCCATCAAGAGATTCTTTGCTGGAATATGGTATAAAGACACTACCAAATATTTAATTAAACCAATACAGTGGACCCTACTTGAGTCGAAGGAATACAAGTCATGATATTTACGAGTGATGTCAAGGCCTATCTTCTCCATGACAGCTTTGGGCATCAAATTATGTGAGGCCCCAGAGTCCAACATATCATTATGCAGGATAAACTCATGTACTCTAAGACTCACGTAAAAAGGAGGGACTTCATTTTCTTCATATTCTTCTATGGCTAGACTGAAAATAAGTTCAGGGTAGTCATCTTTTACATTGACGATATCAGAGACAGAATCTATTTGCAAGACTTTGGACACCTGAGTTTTATACACACTATTATTCACCAACTCTGTGAGGGGCATAGACACTTTTAATTTGGAGATTTCATTTTCTAGATTAAAGGAGGGATGCTTTTATACCTCTTTGATGGGAGGTTCTTTCTTTTCTGTTGGCTCCTTTGCTGCATTCTGCTATTTCTTCTCATTGGCTGTGTTAGCAACTACAAGTACTTTGCTAGAGGAAGGATTAGCCAACTCATTTCCTTTCTTTTGTGCATCGTTTTTCATTTGGAGTTCCTTTCTCTTTTGAATGGGGCTGACTGTAACCTCTCTGTTCCTTAAAGAGTATTACCTTTTCTGAGTTGACAGAGCATTCATATACCCTCTCTGATATTCATCAGACTCTTCTTCCAGTACTGTATCATTGGCCAAAATGAAATTTTGGTCTTTTTGAATGTTTGGAGTCGCCACTATATATTCTTCTTCTTCTGTAAGGAAAATGGGCACACCATCAGCTGTGAAAAAGTGATTAGCCTCAATCACAGGATCATCATCATCTGAATCCATCCCTTGCACGTAGTTCTGCTGCAAAGGAGTTTTAATCTGCTGTTGTGGTGGCATACTTTGGTCCTACGTTCTTTGCTCTCTCTGTTTAATTCTGAATTGTGGTTGCTGCCCTCTGAAATTCGGATTTCTTATTTGAGGCTCAGGTCTATCTGCGATGGTTAACCTATCAACCATTTTTTCCACCGTTTTGATCAGAGTGTCCATTTTACTGTCTGAAGTAGAGGCCTCCTCTTTTATTGTGACTCTTTTCCCAGCTTTGGCTCGTGCTCTTTTAGCCAGCAGATTAGCTTCAACGTTTACCGCTATCTTCTGCATGTCTTCAAGTGAAGACAGATCTCTTTCACACAGCTGATATGCCATGTCGGCATCAAATCCATCGGGAAATTTTAGCAATGCTAGTCCCACAGGAGGCTTCAAATTAGCTAGAATAGCATTATATACAACATTGAATCTCAAACAATAATCCTGCATGGTTTCACCCACATTTCTTTTAATTTTCTCATATTTATACATAATTTGAAGTGGGTTCTTTTTTACATCCCATCGGTCCAGGAACTGAGTGTAAAACTCCTGCAAAGTGAAAATTGTGCCTAGCGGTAGGGCTCTAAACCACTTTCTGACTTCACCTCCGAAAATTTGAACAAATAGCCTTGTTGTTACATTCTCCACTTCTACCTCGTGCAAATCAAAAAATTCATTCATTTTATCAACATTTTTTTGAGTCGTGATGCTCTGAGTGGCATCAAAGATTGGAATTTTACTCTGATATTCAACCGACATATCATCGAGGACCTGGGGTAAAACCAGGGGTGCATACCTGACAGCCATAACTCTGGGTGGATTTATGACACGACTTGTAAGATTTGAGGACGGTGTTAATGGAGGAGATGATAATTGGGAGTTGACTGATGGGAATGCTGATGAATTGGGAGGGGGAAAAGTTGTTCCTGATGATTCTACAGGCTCAGGAATATTAGTTACAGTGATGGACTGAAGATAATTCAAAATGTAATCGTCAGTGGAGGTATTTTCTCTTTGGACTTCAATATCTACAAGGAAATCAGGATCTGAAACTATATCATCAATGTCATTTTCAGACTTATTCCTAAATAAAGAAAGCTCAAAATTCTCATCAACAGAAAGATCCTCTACAAAAAACCATTCACTGGGCCAAGTATAGGACCTGAAAACAGGTCTGGGGCTTAATGGTCCTTCTTGTCTTCTGACAATTCTTGGGATAAGATTTGGATTTTCAAACACAGGGGGAGGATTTGGATCTGGATTAGCCCTGGTGTATATTCTTGAAGCCAGTGTGGTTGAATGTATATTTTACAAAAATCTTATTTTGCAGCCTAGCAAAATCTGAACATCATCTTTGAAAAATCTGGAATTATTTGATGTACTGGGGCAAATCTTGCAAGTCAGATGTTATGTTTATAAAACTAAACCGGAGATTGACTGAAGCAACACTTATCTACTTATGCACTTGCAAATAAATGTGTAGTTCGAAGGATACTTGGCATAACTTCAGGCTCCTTTTGTAGTTTATAAAAAAAATAACACTAGCAAACAAACAATCTTGAACTTATCCCCAGTATGGCCGCCAGATAATGTTAGCACCTAAATTGGACCCCAGGCTGCAAAAGGCAAATCAGGATAACAACTAAACCATGCTTAGCC
This sequence comes from Pinus albicaulis, assembly GCA_034641835.2. Lineage (NCBI taxonomy): Eukaryota > Viridiplantae > Streptophyta > Pinopsida > Pinales > Pinaceae > Pinus > Pinus albicaulis. Next base: position 1,812,885,862 of record CM076575.1, read on the forward strand.
TTGTGGCTAGCCCTACAAGGACAGGAGAGGGCTCTCTCCATGAAAGAATATTCAATGGAACACAATAAATGGACTGATATTAGGCTAGATAAAATGATGGGAAAAAGGTTTAATAAAATGAATGAATGAATTAATGAATTAATTTCAGTGATGTGTGGGATTAAAGGGACAGTTGAAATCGGGAATTAAATTAGGACACAGGGTATTTCATGGGGCAAGATAGGTAGGAAAATTAGCAATTAAAATTTAATGAGGATGGGATGGAAAGACTGGTGCGGAGCTGAAAAGGGCACAATAAATGGATCCTTTTCAAACAGAAGAAAAATACAGAGTATGAATGATTCCCCAAGGCAGAGCATATAAAATGGATTCTACCTTTCTATCTTGAAAGCATTAAAAAGGAAAATTTTATGGATGAATGGAACACATAACAATTCACATATGAAACAAAGCAAAAAAACAAATGCTAAACCTCATACCACATGGATCCCACAAATCAGAGCTGCATCTCTTATTAATTCCTGTCAAACTATACAATGTAGCACAGAGATGTTCTTCCACACTATTCCCCTACTTTCAGACTCAGACTTTTTCAGACTTCTTTACAAATGATTTACAACTACATTAAATAGGCTGGAATATGGGAACATAGATCCACAAGAAAAGGGATTTGTTTCAACCGCTGAAGAACTGAAATACAATCATAGTAAAGAAATACAACAATATGCCCTTGAAAATAAGGGACATCATTGCATTTGACCAGTTGGATATTTTGATGTTAGGCTGTATGAAAGAAAATAGCTAAACTGATGAACAAATTTCCTATTTTGCTGCTTATTGTAACAATCTTTGTTTTAAATAAGCTCTCAGCCCTTTGACTGTCGCTTTTCTTTCCACTATTCCTTTATTCTTTGAATTTTTAATACAATGTCGTTGCAATAAAATAAATTGAATTTATGCCTTTCGTGAAGGGAAATTTTATTTTTAAATGGGAAAGGGAAGCGAAATGGGGCGGAAATCACATTAATCGCAATCGGAATCGGTGGGAGCGGAGAGATATAATATAGCAAATAATAGTGAAATCACAATCGGAATCGGGGAGGGGGGCAGGCTGAGTGATATATATATATATATATGAAACAATTAAAATATGCGATGCGATGGTGGAATGAGTGCAATCGCAATCGTAATCGGGACTTTGGGGCAGGCATATTGCAATGGGCGGTTGAAACCAAAACTTTCGATGTGATTGGAGAAGGGGGAATGGGAAAAACCTTTGTACAAAATGAAATATAACAAATTTCACATATAGAAAGGGGAAGGTCCTTTATAATATATATGGGTGGAAGTACCGTATGGTGGGCCTGAGGGTCAATTGCAATCGCAACATCGGAGGGGAGGGGAGTGCAACACAAATGGAAATGCCGATGTCGATGGCTCGATTAAGTTTGAGTTGTCGGATCGGCAGGGAAGATCAACGGTGGGATGTGGATCGGAAGTTGCAATCACATTGGAGTTTTTGGACGTGGGTCAATTGTAATAGCATGTCAAAGTTTACGATGCGATTGATCGGGGCGATGGAATCGGGCAATGCGATCAGGTAATCGGAAGAGGGGATGAGATCGGGAGATCGGAGGAGGGGATGTGATTAATCGCATCGGAGTTTCGTGCGATTGGAGTGATCGGGGCTCTTCAAATAAACATTGCGATTGGAACGTGCATTCAAATGTTGCGATTGCGGCGGGGTTATATAATATAAAAATTTAAAATAAAGTTTTATTATTAAAGTCTTGAGTATGGGGGGGAAGTATTTTGGGAATGGTGGGGGAGTATATATATATGACATAAAATTTGTTATAAATTTTACGGGTGATGGAAAGGGGAAGTGGTTTATAACGACGAGACTTTATAATATAAAGCTATTTATTATAAAGTCCTAAGGCATGGAGGGGAAGTGGTTTAGCAATTAAAACGCATGTTTTATTAAATGATTTATAATGCGAATTTATAATCGGAAAATGGGGAAGAGGGGTTTTTAAAGGGATATAAGACTTTAATTAAACAAAGTGTAAGGGAAAAAATGGGAAAAGGGGAAGGATTAGGATATAGAGGGCTTTTACTTCACTTAAGCATAAATTTCAATCTAGAAGTCTGTTTTGAGAGTGTAGTATACCGTTGGAAAGCTCTTTCCAGGCTCTTTCTGATGGATTTGCTTGGAGGATGATTTGGCGCAGAACATACTACAAAAAAATCTCTAAAGGTGGGGACATCACTTTGTGGAGATAACAGCTTCTGAATTGTGACTTATTACATATGATGATATAAAATTACATAATGAATAATAATAATAAAGAAAAAATATCATTGTTTTCACCTCAAAACATGGTTTTGGGGAGAAAATTACATCAAACTGAATAAAATGTCTCTCTGATTCTTCTAGGTGTTGTGACTTTGAGCTTATTGGCTTCCTCATGACCTTGCTAATATCATTGACATTTGACCATGGTAAGACCCTAGAAACTAATGAGACCCATCCTATGACCTACTGATATGATTTTGAGAATGAAAGTGAATAATGACTGAAGACCATAGAGAGGAAAATCAGCAAGTTTCACATGACGGAAAACTGATGAAGAATTACAACCATCAATGAATCCATGACCTAGCAGAATGGTGAAATTTATTCGGTATGAAACACCTAATATGCAAATGCAAAAGAGCAGTTTTGATCACTGATGGTAGTGTGACTAGATTGACACTAACAGGAGGTTTATTCATGGTATGAGGGTTTATAACCCATCGATGATCATGTTTCATCGAGGGTAAACCATTATACAAACCCCCTGGCTTACTTTTATGGGAATTTACCTCTCGGATCATCATCCAGAGGTTAATTCAATCTTTTTTTGACCATCGGAATGCTCCTTGAGCATCCCACCATTAAACCTGCACATAACAAAAACAATTGTTAGCTTAAAACCTATGAGGAGGGGTAATACTGCATTTTCAGGGCTTCGTGGTGGTCGAGAGGCCTATTTTAGAGGAGAAATGGAGCAGAGGGTAAGGTTCTATATGCGGAACCTGGTGAAATTCGAACAAAGGTGGAGAAATTTTAATTTAGGCGCGGGAAGGGATAAACTGGTTTTGGAAAACCATGGTGGTTTATCACATCTGTTGAGGGTGGTAAGCAGTATTGGATCAAATGTGCATGATGCCATTGGGTGATCGATGCGTGGCAGGGTAAATATCGCCTATTTCGTGTGGGTTAGGGGTTATTAAACCCATTGCTATTTTTTGCGTGATATGGGGTCTGGGCCATCATATCTCAAGTGATGAGATCGATGGCGTGGAAAGATTTTGCAACAACGTGCAGGTTTGAAGGGTGGAGCCCGAGGAAAGATGGCACATGGGGAATGGGCAACGGAGTTTTAGTGGAATGCGGGGTCCGACTTGATGATGTGGGCGAGTTTTGTCACGTTGTGCAGGATTGAAGGCAAAGGCGCGACAGCTGTCAGATCAAGGCCCAAAGCTCCAGATCGACGGTGGATGTGGCCTGGTGAAAAGTTGAAGTGGGATGGGGGAAAGCGGGTCCAATTTAATTTTTCAAAGGTTCATGGGGGGTATTATAAGGTTTGCGGGGGTGTATAAAGTAAAAGGGGCAGAGGTGAATTTTTAAATGGGGACGAGGCTAATATATAGCGGAGGGTCGTGGTCTTATGTGAGCAAGTGGCTAGGTATTTAAGCAAAAGGGGGATTTAAATGCCTATTTCACAAAAGGATGGGTTTAATACAAAAACAAGGTTTTTCAAGGTTTTAAAGGGTCTGATAGGCTGAAAAGTTAAATTTAAACAATGAGAAAAGGGATTTTTTCATTCTTTAAGGTTTTTTAGACAAAAATTATGAATAAGGGTGTTTATGATAGGCTTTTTAGGGGAAAGTAAAATGGGTTTCAAAGGGGAAAAAATTGGATGAGTGCAGGTGTAGGTGAGGTGATAAAATGAGGAAAATAAGCCCAGAAAATGTGGTCTTTGTAGAGCAGCAGGGTGAAATTTTGAGAAGGAAAAAGATGAAGTTTTTAATGAATCAATTAAGCTCAGGATGATGAAGGCAGTGAGATTTTTAGAACTCACAATATTTATCAAATATTGTTTCTAGAAATCTGGGATTATAACTTAGTCATCCTTTGATATCAGCAAAAAATTACTGATGACTAACATTTTCTTCAGTTATTCATTGTGTTTATGGTTCATTTAGTTATAGAACAGAAATAGAGAATAGGATTTACCTTCTTGGTACCCTACTTCTGCGTGCTTTTTTAACTTCTATGTTTTCTTCCTCAAAGTTTTGCTAAAGAAATCCTTAAATGCTCTTTAGTGTCACTGATATGTTATGTTAGAATGCTACCTATTTGCAAATAAATTTTTGAGAATCCTTCACTACTCTCTTATCTTACTTAACGTTAGGTCCTAGGACTCCAAAGACTAGTATGATGTTACCCCTGTTCATTTGTTCTCACCAATCTAAAAAATTATTTTGGATCCCCGTAATTTGTTAGATTGGTGAAAACAAATGAACAAGGATAATATTAGACCAGTATTTTGAGTCCTAGGACCTAGCCTTCTTAGACTCAGAGAGGGCTCTCTCTATTTTATTCAAAGGATATGAACTTGTTTGCTTTTTAGGTTTTGATTTTTAGGCTAGTTGTTAAGTTTGGGGTTTGTTTGTTTGTTTCGTTGGTTGGGAAAGTTGTTAAGTAGGTTAATAGAATGGGGAATATCAATCCATTAGGCTATGGAGTCTACAAAAGTCTTTGAAATGTGTAAAAAAGAGTCAAGGATAGCTCAAAGGGAAAATTTTCAAGATCAAATGGATCTAATCAGGTCAAGCGAGAGTGAAGTAACATGGAGTTGTGAACATAGTGAGTTAAATGGGAAATAAAGGATCCTTTAACAAACTAATAAACAAGAAAAATCTTCTAAGATGATAGCATAATGATAACTTGAAGAGCAATGAAGGATTCTTCAATATCAATTAAGCTAAGAAAGTCTCAGAAACAACAGTTAATGAAGCTAAGAGAGCAGTGAAGGATTCTAAAAAATTACTTGCAAACAGGTAGCATTCTAACATAACATATCAGTAACACTAAAGAACATTTAATTATTTCTTTAGCAAAACTTTGAGGAAGAAAACATGGAAGTTAAGAAAGCAAGCAAAAGTAGGGTACCAAGAAGGTAAATCCTATTCTCTAGTTCTGTTCTATAACTAAATGAACCATAAACACAATGAATAACTGAAGAAAACAAACATAAATATGGAATATATCACCATTTGAATTAGCTTAATGAATCCTAAGAGTGAGCTTGATCCATATAATCACAATCCAACACCATCACAAGGCACCAACAACCAGTTTTACCAATAAACTCCAAGTCTATTTCATAGCATGCTCAGCAAATATCCATAAATACAATGAAACATCCATGCTCTATTTATCAGGCATTGGAGGACTAAACCCTAATTAAGTCTCTAGAATCCTATTAATTAATCATAAATGTCACTTTGTTCTTTGAGAACTTGCAAGGTCCAAGGCACAAAATATGTAATACAAAATATCTTTTCGAGCATTTTTGGCAAAAAAAATTGATATTTGGGCTCTGCCAAGCCTCCAAAAACTTTCCAAGCATAAATTGTTGACTTTTTGACTGTTAGGGTACAGCATGGAGTTTTAGGATGTATTTATATGCCAAGGGCACAATAGATGAGCAAGAAAAATGGGTCATCTTACAGCAAAGTTTTGAAAGCCTTCCCGCTGTTGGAATGGGATTTGTGATGTCTCGTTGGAAAGCCTGTTGAGTCTAGTTTCTAGAGATATCCCTGGTTTTCCAATTGGACCACTGTAAATATTAAAAAAGCAAAACTCCCAATACTAGTAAAGGCACAACACATTTTCTGAAAACTGGGCAAAAAGGTGAAAATTAGGGTGTTTTTGACCCTTTTGGAGGACCAAAACAACTTCAATTGACCTAAAAATTGGTGAGCATGATATAATTGAGCTGAGGATTTGAAAAATGTAAGCCTTTCCTCCTAAATATTCCCTAAGAAAAATCGTAGCACCAAGGGTGCTACCCCCTTGGCCCTCCAAATCAACAAAAATCCAAAATTTCCAAAAAGTTCCCAAAATTTGCATTTGTCTTCCTTGTTATGTCTAGGATGCTTGCATGGAAGCATCAGCAAGAAGTTTGAGCTTTCTTTGAACCTTGCCTCCTTGAGGGCTTGAACTTTGGCAAGGGCTCTTTTGACCTTGGCCCTTGCAATTTGATTTCTAAGTGCATAGTGTTTGGTCATCTTCCTTCGGAGGTCAAGGTCTCTATTTTCCTTCTACAATTTTGCCTCAAAGTGTGTGTTTTCTCTTTCTAGCCATGGCTCCTGATCAGATTCTAGCTCCATGGAAATCATCTCACTTAGAGGGAGTTGCTCTGCCAAGGTGGATTCTTTCTCTCTTTGTCTTGCCAAAGCCTTCTTTAAATCCATGGTTCTTGGTATTCTCCTAGATTGTCCTTCCTCGTCTCCAATTTCCTCATAAGTGCCCATGAATTCCTATAACTTTACCTATGCCCTTTGAGCCTCTTTCCAGGCTCTAATTGCTCTAGCTTCATAAATGGAATTTTTTTCCCCTAGCTGTACGTTCTCCATCTCAAGGGTATTATTCATAGTTTTGTCTGTATCTAGGTTTTCTTGGAGGTCTTCAATTTGGGCATTTTTGTTCTGGAGGAGAAAGTTTGTGATCCTTGCTTCATTCTCCTTTTCATTGTCAATATGAATGATTTCAAACTCTCTCTCAACCTCATGACGATATTCTCCTTCTTCTTCTTTGATCTTTTCTTTCCTTTGTCAAGCCTTTTAGCTGAGGAGGATGGCATGGTCCCTTCCCTTTTAGAGGTAGCAAACACAGGCCTCTTTCCTCTTTGATATGTGAGAGGGAAAAGCTCAAATTTTTCCACCTGAATACCCTTACCATGGCTGACCTCAGAACTTCCTTTCTCTTCCTCATTGATCTCTGCACTAGTGTTTTCTTCATTGTGTTCTTGATTTCCTTTATCATCCTCAATTTCTTTTCCTCCCATGCTGACATCACTACTGTGATGTTCATTTGCATCATCATCCCTTTCCCCTTATTAACATTAGCTTCATTACCTTCTTGGTTTGGTGAGCTATTTCCACTATTAGGCTCATTATTTTCACTGCCTACTTGGCCGTTATGACCGCTGCCACTATTTTCACTGCTTCCCTTCTCACTATTGCTTGCTTTTTTGCTATGATCTTCACTACTGTTATCAACCTCTTCACTAGTTTTTTGATATTTAGTGTCATTGCTGCCATCATCATTAGGGCTATCAATTATCATGGTTTATGCCTCATCACTTTCCTTTGTTTTTTCAGCATCATCATGGCCTTTATCATTTTTTGCATTATCACTCTTAGAGGTGTCTTCATCAATTTTTTCATTATTGTTCGCCTCTTCATTATTTTCTGCATTTTCATCCGCCTCATTGACTAGTGGGCTATTTCCAACATCACCATCAATTTCTTGGCTACTTTCCTCATCACTTGCATTTTCATCTTCATTTCAATGTACCCTTTTACTATCCTCTTCTTCATTGTTGACCTCTACCTCTTCTTCATCATCCTCTGCCTCTTCTTCGTCATCCTTTTCTTCATCATCTGTCTCTTTATCACTGCCCTTTTCTTCATTGTTTGCCTCTTCTTCATCTTTTTCCTCTTCCTCATCATCACTATCTTGTTTACTACCACTTCCCTATATGTTTGATGCATTGGGAGAGGGTGAGGAAGAAGAGTTTTCTTGAGGTGAGGGTATATTGGTAGAAGGTGAAGCATGGTCAGTAGAAGATGATGGGGGAGTAGAAGGGGGGGGGGGGGGGTGATGAGATGATGAGGGAAATTTTTTTTGAGGATCAGGCTGTGGGTTTGCGAAAACTTCATGGGTGATGAACACCTCCCATGGAATACCCTGTTGTTCTAATTGATGTAGCGCAACCATCTTGATGAGGGAATGGTGAAAAAGACTCTACATTTGTTGTGAAGGGGACCTCTTTTGTACAATATAAAACATCTTATCAATACTCCTATAGAGAAAATAGGGCAAATGTAGCAGCGTGTCCCTAGTGAAGTGCATGAGAAATCTTATGTGGTATGAATAGAGCCTCGAAAACCTACCCTCACATGTAAAATATTTCATGATGACTCTCATCAAGGGCGCATATCTCTCTAGTAAATGTGAAAAGGGAAAATGGATTTGCAGTCAACTTGGTATCTAGGTTTCAGCAATGGTTGATAATGGCTCAGGTCAAAATTAGCCCGCTTGAACCACTTTTCTCCCATACTGGGTATCCCGGTGGCCATAGAAACGATATTTGAAGATAGCTCAAAGTTTAATCCTTATAAATTCACTTGATGATCATGGAGGTTAAGGATAAAAAGGTTGGTCAAATCAGGGTGACTTTGGACCTGTTGCACCTTTTCACAGATGTTAAAACAACCCACGTTCTGAAAATAGGAAACTGACATAGGAGAGGCCATCAACTCCTTGGTGTTCAGTGGCTCAAACCTATTTACTCTTCCACCTTTGCGCTGCTATATTCTAGGCCCGTGGCCTCCCTCACCACTGTCACTATTTCCTTCCGTTGACATTTTTTTTTTACTATTGCCTTGAAGGCCAAAAACCCTAATTCTTCTTTGTGAAATTGATGGAAATTTCTAGGTTTTATTCCTCTAATCCAAAAGACAAAAAACTTGAAATTGAGGTGGTGTTTTGTACTTACTCCTCAAAGGTGCTATGAAACCCTTGGAAGTGATTTTGAGGAGGTTTTTGAGTAGATCCCAGTCTTGGACTGATGTAGAGGCCCTCCTGGCCAAACATGTAGCACAGAATGCACTGTCGAGTCTCTGCACGTGCTGTTAGGCCGACCGAGGACGCAGCACCGAACGTACAACATATGCGCTAGTCGAGTGAGGTTGCATGGGCCTGTCGGGCAGTCTTCATGTAGTACAGAATGCGTAGTAGAGGGGCCAGTCGGGCTAGATCTTGTGAATGTGCAACACTCCTTTCTGTCGAGTCTCTGGTCGGGCAAGGTTGAATGCACTCTCGTGCAATTTGTAAACGTGTAGCACAAGGGTTTTCTGAATGTGTTCTCATGCAGGGTCAAATGCGTAGCATATGGGCCTGTCGGGCCTCTGGCTTCTGGGTCTACACAGAGCAAACGCACAGTGCACGATCACAGGCGCGCAACACATAGTTATAATTTACACAGTGGAATGCCTCCAGGAAAATAGCGGAGGATTCCAGGTGCGTAGCACATGCCAGATTTGCCCAAACTTGCCAGAAATTCACAAATTTTTCTCTCAGTGTTTCTTCAATGATTTTTTGAAAGCAAAGTGAATTTCTGAAGGGTGAAAAAGGGCCTTTATAATTTGATAAATTTAAATTAGAAAACCCACTTTGCTAATGTGGTTACTCTTTTCTCACATTTTCACTGATATACATTTGTCTCTTTTTGCTGTAGGTGAAGAGATGATGAATTTAGCTTTTTTCTTTCTCCTTTGTAAATTTCAACTTAATTATTAGGCATGATAAAATCACCTTTTGACAAGCACTATGAAATTTAAAATCGTGTTGACTACCTTCCTTGACCACTTATGTTTTGCAGGTGTCTGATTTTATAACTTGGAACTTGTCCAAGGATACTTTTCACCTCCTTGTTCTGCAGATTTTGTTTGAGTGTCAAGGCTTACTTTACTTAGGTGATACATGTTCTTGAACCTTTTTCACTTTAGTAGGTGTTATGAAACCCTGAAGTGACTTTTCTCCTTTGATTCTTGAAAATGTTGTAATCACTTTGATAAATTTAGACCTCCACACACTGGTAGCATCCTCGCAACTTTTCATATTTACCTTGGAGCTCATACCATGTTTTTTCTACTTTTTTGAACATTGAATGAAAATGACTGAGATGAGAGCTTGACCCCCTTTTATGTGTCTTGATGCATTGGGTTTTTGTTTGGCATATTGTTGATCCAATCAAGATTAAAAACTTGATCTCTCCTTTAGATTCCGTGCTCTCTGCTTTCTTTTAGAAACTCATCAATTACCCTATCAATTTCCTTTGCTGATTTTCCTTTGACATTCCTGCAGAGATGTTAAGCACATTTACCTTTTGCAAGACTTCAAAATTGACAAAATAACCTCCTTTGGAAATTCTCCTGCCCTTTTCTTGGGTAATCATGTGTTGCTTTTATTTTTCTTTGAACCGGGTCCTAGTATAAGAAGAACAGATCTTGAAATACCAATGAAGATCCTACAACCTACGTAAAACCTAACGATCTATTGGTAGGGTTTTAACTTGGTCCTTGACTGAAATTAGGCTTGGGATCTTAACAGTGTAAAAATAGAGCTTTTTGACCAATGGGTGTATTTTAATATATAGAAATGGAGGTACTTGATTGATCTAAGGAGATCATAGAGGTATTTCTGAGACCATCCAAGTTTGAGGAACCTAATGAACATGGGAAAAAATAGGCTAATTGGTAACCCTAGATAGAAGTGAAGTAGTGGGGCAAAAAAAAAATAGAATGCTGGTGTGATAGGTGGGAAAAAGGAACTAGATGAGTGGCATAAGCCCATGAGGTGATCTTTAGGAATGGCAAGTTAATCATGAACTAGTAAATAGTAGAATAATGAAAAATTTGTGACAAGGATAATGAAGGAAGTGAGATTTCTAAAACTCACAATATTAAGGAATCCTGTTCTTAGAATTCTAGGAATGATATTTAGTCATCTTTAGATAGTAAAAATTACTGATGACTAACACTCTGGTCTTTGATGAATCCTGGCCCCATAAGGAGTGCGTTGCACTGGCCTGGGATGCGCAGATGCAAGACATCATCAACTGTAGAAATATGTCGATCGAGGATAATGAGGATGACCCAAGGAATTTTAATATCCCAGAATCAAAATGAGAGCACACAATTGCAGGGTCTGCATTAAGGATGGTGGACATTACTAAACCTCTAAAATTGAAGGAAGTCAACATTGGGACAAAAGAGCTGCCCGAGTTGGCCAATATTTGGGACTACTAGGATGATGATATAGTAGGAAATATTGCAGTATTTCTAACAGAATATTAGGATCTGTTTCCTACAAAGTTCTCTGAGCTGAAGGGAATTTTGGGGGACCTAGGTGTCATGAAGGTCACGTTGAAACTAGATGTGCGCCCTATTTATCAATGCCCTTATTGATTGAAACACAAATATAATAATAAATTAAAGGAGGAGTTAGAGAAGATGGTGGCTGCGGGTATCATTGAATTGGTCGAACAATCTAATTTTGTAATCTCAATGGTGGTTCAGGACAAAAATACCATAGGAGAAATAAGGATTTGTGTAGATCTGCGCAAGTTGAATGATGCCTGTGTGCATGACCCCTTCCCTACCCCATTTTCTGATGAGATCCTGGATAATGTAGGTGTTAGGTCCCCATAATTTGTCAGATTGGCAAGACCAACTGTGCAAGGGTAACATCAAACCAAATTTGGAGTCCTAGGACCTAGCCTTCCTAGACTCAGAGAGGGATCTCTCTATATTTGTGGAAAATATGTAACTTGATTGATTTTAGGGTTTTGATTTTAGGCTATTTATAATGATAGGGTTTGTTTGTTTGCTTTTTTTGGTTGGGTTGGGTGTCAAGAAAAATAGATAGAGTGAGAGAGGTTCAAACCATTTGGCTATGGAGTCTGCAAAAGGTCTTGAAAAGTACAACAATAGGTCAAGGGTGTTTCAGAGGGCAAGTTAACAATGCCAAATGAATCTAAGCAGCTTATGTGAGCGAAATGAACATTAAATTGTGAATATAGTAGGTTTAAAGGGAAATTAAGAATCCTTTAACAAATACTTTAAACAATAAGGGCCTTTAAGATCATTATGCATAAATAAATAACCAAAGAAACGGCATACCATAAGCTTCTTTGATCAAATTTCACCAAGAAAATCCTAAGACAACAACCCAGAAAACCCTAGAGAGCAATAAACTTGTAAATTCTCTACTGATTTCACCTTTAGGCAAAGAAAACATTTAGGATAACATATAGTAATGATCAAAGAGAAGGGAACTCCTAGGTTCCTTAATCAAACTACAAAGACCTTCAAAGCAACCATTTAAGATGGACAAAAGGGCAGGGAAAAACATAAACCTCTTCAGCCAAACCCTAATTAGTAAAATTCAAAGAAAAGACCTCAAAAACAATGTTTTAAGTTATACCAAAGTACAGGGCTAACCATAAACTTCTTTGGAATTGGCTCCATCAAATCGTTATTAACATAAAAAATCTAAGTGGAACTAGAGAGAAATTACGAATTCTCTAATCTAACCTAGCAGAGGAAAACATCTAAGCAATAGAAAGCAGACAGAGTTAAGGTGCCTCTAAACAACATTTCTTAACCTAAACTTTTTGTTCTACTACATGAGAAAAGATGAAAAAAAATGAAAACATAAGAAGACACGTACTAAATAAGAAATACATCACCATTAACCATGATCATGAATCCTACACATGTGCTTGTCTCATTGATATTCAGTCCAAAACCTCCACAATGCTCCAAAGCCAAAAACTCCTTACAACTCAAGTTCTATGAAGTTTATCTCAACAATCAACCAACACCAAATAACGAATCTTACATGTAGTATTGAACTACCAAATGAGGAGGTGGAAACCCTAGCTAGGGTTTTAGAAGTCATTAACTAGATAATAAATGCATTTGACCATTGAGACCATGCAAGGCCCAAGGCACAAATATCCCAAACTCATTCATAACAAAAATACCTTCTAACATAACTCCTCATCTAATTTTAGAGCTTTTTTTCCTTTAAGCCTTCAAAATATCTTTTTAAATAACTTCTTGTGTCTTTTGTTGACTTTCAGGCAAGGGCATAGCGCCAAGGTGCAAGGGTTCAGTGCCAGGCGAAGGGCGCAGTACCAAATATGGAAACATTGCCTATTTTGAAGCTAAGATTTGGAGGCCTTCTCGGTGTCCAAATGAGCTCCATGATAGCTCATTGGAAAGCCTGTCCTATCTAGTTTCCAAATATTTCTTTATTTTTCCGATTGATGCCATTTTTCATACTCAAAAGTCCATTCTCCCAATACTACTCAAGGCACAGCGCCAGTGCTGAAAATATGGCAGAAAGGTGTCTTTTTGATGGTTTTTGGCTCTTTTGAGGAACCATTTTTGCTCCAAATGAGCTGAAATGTTTTGTGGATGATGCGCTAGGCATGATAAACATGAAAATTTAAGTTATTTATCATTTTTTTCCCCAAAAAAGAACACAACGCTAGTGGCGCTGCGCATTTGGCCCTTTTTTCTGCTGGTCAAACAATCAACAACCAAAAATGTGCATAATGTGCCAAAATTTTGAATTAGCTTGCTGATCATGCGTGGGGCGCTTGGCGGGATACATCAGTAAGGATTATCAAGATTTTCCTTCTCCTTTGCCTCTTTTTTCTTGGTTATGTTGGGTGCGGAGCCTGATTATCTTGTTTACTTTGTATCACAACATTGGACCCCTGTACCTTAAAAGGGGCGGAAACACCGCTCGTAATTAATCGTTGCTGTGGGGGGTCCAGGGGGGCAGCAGCGCTTTTCGGAGCCCCCCCTGGCTTTGAAAAAGATGTAAAATCGCCTTGTAAAAGTATAGTAATTTCTAGTCAATCTGGGCCGTTCATTAGGCAAATGATTTGACGGTAGAAGTTATGTTTAGATTAGGGTTTTTTTCCCTAGAAGGCAACCCCCTTGTATATATGAGGGTATTGTATTGCGGCTGTGTATTATGTGTGTATTCTCAGAGTGAGAAACAGAGAGGGAGACTGTGAGAGAGAACAGAGGATATTACAGCGGATCTGCTGTAGGTTTTGTCTCTTCTTTTTTGCTGGATAATAGAAAGGAAGGACTGGTTGTTCGGGGTGGACGTAGCCCAAACTGGGTGAACCACGTATATCTATGTCTCTCTAGTTTTATGTGTTTTTTGTGCTTGTATTTTTCCACATATTTTATGTGTTGCACTGCTCTGTAATATTTAATTTTCTAAAAACTGGTATCAAAGCCGAAGGTATATTTGGCTGATAAACTCGCAGGAAAGAAGGGTTCCTGGTTCGAGTGGGAGAAATGGCAAACGATGGTAAGTTTAGGGTCGAGAAATTTCTCGGCCAAAACTTCCCACTGTGGAAGATGCAGATGGAGGATTATATGTATCAGAAAGATCTGTACCTACCATTGAGTGGAAAAACAAAGAAGCTGGCAGCCATGACAGACGCGGAATGGAACATTCTCGATAGAAAGGCACTCGGAATAGTACAGTTGTGTCTAGCGGTGTCAGTCGCCTTCAATATTTCGAAGGAAACAACAGAGGGTTTGATGCAGACGTTGGCGAAAATATATGAAAAATCCTTAGCCTCAAACAAGGTATTTCTTATGAAACGACTATTTAATATGAAGATGTCGGAAGGTGAATCTGTTGCAGACCATTTAAATGAATTTAATATAGTTACCAGTCAGTTAAGTTCTGTAGGGGTAAACTTTGATGATGAAGTTAGAGCTCTGTTATTCTTGTGCTCATTACCAGAGAGTTGGAATGGTTTAGTAATGGCCATTAGTAACTCTGTCTCTGGATCTAGTACTTTAAAGTTTGATGATGTTGTTGGTGCTATCCTTAGCGAGGAAATGCGACGGAAAAGCTCCGGTGAGACATCAAGTAATGCTTTGAGTGCAGAGTCTAGGGGAAGAAGAATGGAAAGAGGAAAGAGCTCGGGATATCGTAGTAAATCAAGGAAAGGCAGATCCAAGTCCAGATTGGGGATAGTGTGCTGGAATTGCGGAACGAAAGGAAACCTAAAGAAAGACTGTAGATCTCAGAAGGGAAAAGTGTAGAAAATTGAATAATTGATATGTTATCCACCGATATTCTCCTGATCACACACTATTTTAGCTTCATGCATAATACAAAATCTCTTCTACCATTGATCATCACATGCGGAAATAAAATCAATTGCATGCACACATTAAAGCCATAAAAATTCACACATATAAACACAGTATTTCATGGGAAAGCTTAAAGCTGAAAACCCCCAACTATCTGTATATTATACATGTCATGGATATCATGTAACAATCATAGTACAAATCTCTTTGCAAGCTCTCATGCACTACCTCCCTTGCTACACACTATCAAGCTAGATCTAGCAAAACTCATGCTCCAACCTTTAGCCACTTGATAGCCAACCTCAATTGCGTGTTTCAATGCTATGGGATGGTCTCTTTATATGGATAAACCACCTAGATTGAACTGCAAAATCCTCATTGATTACTCCACCTATCTGTGTGTTGCAAATAGCAGTAGTATAGTCACAACCGATAGTTAACCTGCTCACCTATTTACGCACTAGTCTCCGCTGGCTTGTCCGTACCTTTGAAGTTAACTGATGTATTCTTTAGTTTATTTATGAGTTAATAATTAGTGAATTAATTAATAATTAATTCAAACCACTCTCACTAATTGTATCAATCAGTTAGACTAGATACAAAAAGCCCAACTATGTTTAGATTAGTTAAACTAAATACAACTCCACTAACTTCCTCAATCAACTCCACCAAACTACTGTCACATGAGTTCTAACTGAAGTCATCATGAAATAACTTCACTTAAACCTAGGAAAAGCGTATTTCATACTGTCATTTGCATGTGCCACATTCGGGCATCAAGGCGAAGTGCTTCAAGAGAATAAGATGTGTTTATAGTCCAAATATTGTCGACTAATAATATTCGACATATCTATTTTTAGACTGGAAATCTAAAAATAGATTCTGCCCAATATGTCTAAAAATAGAAATCCATCTATTTTTCCAACTTGACCAACCATCCAGAAATAACATCCCGAAACTTATAGAATATGCTCCATATGTCTAAAAATAGACATAGTCTAAAAATAGATTTTTCGACAAAAAATCACATGTGTGGTCCCCACCTAGTTTAGGTGATCACTTTCCAACTAGGATCAAGAAAGATGCTTCAGGAGGCCTCCTTCACTATTTCTTGTTGCCATTTTCAACACTCCCTCTCAACAAGAAAGGAATGTCTTTGCATGCGACATGCAACTCCATGCATTCACCACCACCCAACCTTCACAAGCGCCATGCAACTCCATGCATACACTCACCAAATTCTCTTGGCCCAGACCGACTCCAAACAACTAAATCATCCCCGATACATCTAAAGATAAAGTCTTCGAATTCTGTTGGTACCAGCTTGCACATGTCTTTAGGAACCCTTGTGCTATTGAAATCTACACCCATGCACTGCGCAACATCCCAGCCTACGAACGCGCTCCGATGTCACGTGCTGTCATTGATCTGACTGCATCAATCCAACTAATCCTGCTACTACTGCTTTGTGGGCTCCTCGTAGCTAGGTTCAATTCATGAGATCCACACCATCTCCATGAATCCTACCCAGAAATTTCTTCTTAGGATTATCCATGCATGTCGCCCCACCTCTCACTTGGTGGTATAGCTGCATGCACTCCCTCTGCCCATCTGGAATTGAATTTATCTACATGAGTGGTTGATCCCACTCCATGATCCTCATCTTGTAGCTGCTCCACATCCTGAGGTTCACTCTTACCTGCATGCAAATCCTGCTCCCTCTCAAGCGTCAATTGCATGTCTTTCTCACACTTCCCAATAGTAGGAAGCTCCGTAGAAATCCCATCTACTTCAAATCTATAAAGATTCTTCTGCATCTCCAGTTGTGGCTGCTCCACAACCTTCTGAGACTGCTTCTCACGCTGCATGTTGAGAGCATCCCTCTCAACCACCAAGTCACTAACCTTTTCTTTGCTCCTCAAAGCTTTTCATGCATCTTGTACCTCAGTGCATGTAGATTCTTGGCTCGTGCACATTGCAATTGTCCCGCCGTCACAAAATTTTCTAACAAAAGAGCTGATTTTAAATCGACAATATCTCTCTCATCCGAGCTCCGATTCAACCGATTTTTTTTTCAATTTGGGTATTTTTTGGCAAGGAATCCAAATATGCTATTTTTTTTTGAAAATATTTTACCAAAAATTTCAGATATTCTCTGAAAACTCGCGCACCCAAAAATTCCTCCTCTCATTCCATGTAGAAAATCTATAACCGACTCGTGGTTTCTCCATTTTTATTTTCTGAGTTTATCCTAAAACTCAACCACTTCATCTTTGGAAATTGATCCAATGATCAATATCACTCCGATACCATGTGAAAATTATATACAATATACATGTATATTTCCATTTTCTCCATCTTTATGTTTCTTGGAAGTTTTATCCTAAAACTCAACGCTTCAATGCTTTGCAATTGCTCCAATGATCAATATCGCTACGTACCATGTAGAAAATTGAGTAATTGATATATTTATCCTGGTCCTACGATCACACACTATTTTAGCTTCATGCATAATACAGAATCTCTTCTACCATTGATCATCACATGCGGAAATAAAATCAATTGCATGCACACATTAAAGCCATAAAAATTCACACATATAAACACAGTATTTCATGGGAAAGCTTAAAGCTGAAAACCCCCAACTATCTGTATATTATACAAGTCATGGAGATCATGTAACAATCATAGTACAAATCTCTTTGCAAGCTCTCATGCACTACCTCCCATGCTACACACTATCAAGCTAGATCTAGCAAAACTCATGCTCCAACCTTTATCCACTTGATAGCCAACCTGAATTGTATTTTCAAGCTATGGGATGGCCTCTTTATATAGATAAACCACCTAACCTGAACTGTGCAATCCTCATTGATTACTCCACCTATCTGTGTGTTGCAAATAGCAACAGTATAGTCACAACTGATAGTTAACCTGCTCTTTCACCTATTTCTGCACTGGTCTCCACCGAAACTGTCCATGCACTGAAGTTAACTGATGTATTCTTTAGTTGATTTATGGGTATTTATAATTAGTGAATTAATTAATAATTAATTCACACCACTCTCACTAATTGTATCTATTAGTTAACTTGGATACAAAAATCTCAACTATGTTTAGATTAGTTAAACTGAATACAACGCCACTAACTTCCTCAAGCAACTCACCAAACTCTGTCACATGAGTGCTAACTGAAGTCATCATGCAATAGCTTCACTTAGACCCTAGGAAAAGCGTGTTCCATACGGTAGGTTTGCATGTGCCACATCCGAACATCAAACTGGTGCTTCAAGAGAGAATAAAGATAATTTTTATAGTCAAATATTATTAAGAGCTAATAATAATGGAAAGCATATATTTTTAGACTGGAAATCTAAAAATAGATTCCGCCCAATATGTCTAAAAATAGAAATCCATCTATTTTTCCAACTTGACCAACCATCCATAAATAGCATCCCACAACTTATAGAATATGCTCCATATGTCTAAAATAGACTTTGCGACAAAAATCACTTGTGTGGCCTCCACCTAGTTTAGGTGATCACTTTCCAACTAGGATCAGGAAAGATGTTTCAGGATGCCTCCTTCACTGTTTCTTGTTGCAATCTTCAACAAAAAGAAGGAGACACACAGCAAGAAAAAAATCATGAAGAAAATGTGACAGGTGATGTGTTACAAGATGCTTCGATTCTTTCTTTTGAAAATGTTACTGATTCTTGGGTTGTATATTCAGGGGCTTCATTCCATGCCACACCTGATAATAAATATTTTCATGACTATGTTCAAGGAGATTTTGGACAAGTTCGTTTGGGTGATGATAAACCCTGTAAAATTGTTGGAATGGGTAAAGTTATTGTAAAACAACAGAATGGAAACCAATGGCTACTAAAGGAGGTAAGGCATGTTCCAGATCTGAAGAAAAATCTGATTTCAACAGGGCAGTTAGGCAGTGGAGGTTGTGTGACAACTTTCACAGATAAAACTTGGAAGGTCACCAAAGGAGCGCTGGTAATAGCAAAAGGTGAAAAGGTTGGTACATTGTATTTATGCAATGGTATTTCTAACTCTGTTAATGCTTTAACTTCCAAAGGAGCGGATGCAGCATTATGGCATCATAGGCTCGGACACATGAGTGAGAAGGGAATGAAGATTCTTCACTCAAGAAATTTGTTGCCAGGTTTGAAGAATGTTGATTTGGATTTCTGTGAGAATTACATTTATGGAAAACAAAAGAGAGTCAGATTTCTCAGAGTTGGGAAAGAAAAGAAGAGCGAAAAATTGGAGCTTGTGCATACAGATGTATGGGGACCTGCTCAGGTATCATCTCTCGATGGCTCTCATTATTATGTTACTTTTATTGATGATGCAACTAGAAAAACATGGATTTATTGTATTCAGAATAAATCTGATGTATTTGATACTTTCAAGATATGGAAAGCTTTGGTTGAGATTGAGACAGGAAAGAAGTTGAAGTGTCTCAGATCAGACAATGGAGGTGAATATTGCAGCAAAGAGCTTGATAGGTACTGTTCAGAGCATGGAATTTGTAGAGAGAAGACAGTTCCAAGAACACCACAAGAAAATGGTGTGTCAGAAAGGATGAACAAAACAATCATGGAGCGTGCAAGGTGCATGAGATTGCATGCAGGATTGCCTTTACAATTTTGGGCAGATGCTGTAGATACTGCTGTTTATCTAATAAACAGAGGGCCTTCAAGTTCCTTGGATGGTGGTATTCAAGAGGAAGCATGGACAGGTAAAAAGGTAAACTACTCTTTTTTAAAGCCTTTTGGTTGTGAGGCCTTTGTCCATATTAATAAAGAAAATAGAACAAAGCTTGAGGCAAAATCAAAGAAATGTACCTTTATTGGATATGGTGCTAATGATTTTGGTCATCGCTTATATGATTACGAAAAATCACAAAATCATTAGGAGCAGAGATGTAATATTCAATGAAAAGGTCTTGTATAAGAATCAGTTGCAGGAAAAGAAACAGGAAAAAGAAAGCAAGGAATACGCGGTTCTTGATGAGATATCTGAAAAAGTAAAGGTGCCTGAAAATAATAATAATCAACAACCACAGCAGCAGCAACCACCACAATAGCAACAGGCACCTCAAACACCTGAAAGTGGTGTTAGAAGATCTACCAGGATAAGTAGACCCCCTAAATGATACTCTCCTTCATTATATTATTTATTGCTGACTGATTCTGGTGAACCCGAATGTTATGAAGAAGCAATGCAGGTTGAAAGCAGGAAGAAGTGGGAGCTAGCCATGGAAGAAGAGATGGACTCCTTAATGCATAACCAGACTTGGAACTTAGTCAAGTTGCCTGCAGGTAAAACTACATTGTAGAATAAATGGGTTTACAGGCTGAAGGAAGAAGATGGAGGAAAACAGAGGTACAAAGCTAGACTTGTGGTGAAGGGGTTTGCACAAAAGAAAGGTATTGATTTTGATGAAATATTTTCTTCTGTTGTTAAGATGAATTCAATCAGAACTATCTTAAGTCTTGTAGCAGCGGAAGATTTACATCTTGAACAGTTAGATGTAAAGACAACATTTCTCCATGGAGATTTGGAAGAAGAGATATACATGCAGCAACCAGAAGGATATGAGGTAAAAGGGAAAGAAAAATTGGTGTGCAGGTTAAAGAAGAGCTTGTATGGCTTAAAACAGGCTCCAAGGCAGTGGTATATAAAATTTGACAAGTTTATGTCTAAACAAGGTTATACTAGATGTCACTATGATCATTGTGTTTATCTAAAAAGGCAAAATGATGGCAGCTATATTATATTGTTATTGTATGTAGATGACATGCTTGTTGCAGGATCTAACATGTAGGAAATAAATGTGCTCAAAAGAAAATTGGCAAATTCATTTGCAATGAAGGATTTGGGAGCTACAAAACAAATCCTTGGTATGAGGATAACTAGAGATAGGAAAAATCGCAAATTAACACTATCTCAAAATGAGTACATAGAAAAGGTGTTGAAAAGATTTAATATGCAGAATGCAAAACTAGTTGGTACACCTTTTGCTAGCCATTTCAAACTTAGTAAGGAGATGTGCCCCAAGACCCAAGAAGAAATGGACTATATGTTTAAAGCTCCATATGCATCAACAGTTGGAATATTAATGTATGGAATGGTCTGCACAAGGCCTGATATTGCACATGCAGTGGGAGTTGTAAGCAGGTACATGAACAATCTAGGAAAAGAACATTGGATGGTAGTAAAATGGATTCTCAGATATTTGAGAGATACCACAAATCAAGCATTATGCTTTGGTGGTTCAAACATTGCTCTACAGGGATATGTTGATGCAGATATGGCAGGTGACAGAGATAACATGAGGAGCACTATAGGATATGTATTCACTATAGGTGGAACAGTTGTTAGTTGGGTTTCAAAAATCCAAAGTGTTGTTGCACTTTCAACAACAGAAGCCGAGTATGTTGTTGCTACAGAGGCTAGTAAAGAAATGATTTGGTTACAAAGGTTTATGGGTGAATTGGGTAAGAAGCATGATATGGGCACACTATACAATGATAGCCAAAGTGTTATTCATCTTGCAAAGAACTCAACATTTCATTCCAGGACTAAACACATACATCTCAAGTACCATTTCATACAGTCAGTATTGGAAGATGGAGAGTTGAAGCTAGAAAAGATACACACTAGCCAGAATCCTGCAGATATGCTAACAAAAGTTGTAACCAGGGAGAAACTAAGAATGTGCTCGGTTTCAATTGGTCTTCAAAGATGACGATGAAGATGAGGAACAACCAAGTTTAAAGAGGAGTCATTGTCCAGAAAATGAAGCAACGGTGGAGTTGCTACAATCAGTCTCCAAGTCGGAGATTGTTGGGTGTGGAGCTTGATTATCTTGTTTACTTTGTTGGACCCCTGTACCTTAAAAGAGGCAGCAATGCCACCCATAATTAATCGCTACCGTGGGGGGTCCAGGGGGGCGGCGCTTTCGGAGCCGCCTGGCACGTGGACACGGGCGACACCTGGTAAAAACGAGATGTAAAATTTCCTTGTAAAAGTATATTAATTTCTAGTCAATCTGGGTCGTTCATTAGGCGGATGATATGACGGTAGAAGTTATGTTATGTCTAGGGTTTTTTGCCCTAGAAGGCAATCCCTCACTTGTATGAGGGTATTGTATTGTGGCTGTGTATTGTATGTGTATTCTCAGAGTGAGAAACAGATAGGGAGACTGTGAGAGAGAACAGAGGATATTACAACGGATCTGCTGTAGGTTGTGTCTCTTCATTTTTCTAGATAATAGAAAGGAAGGACTGGCTGTTTGGTGTGGAGATAGCCCAAACTGGGTGAACCATGTATATCTGTGTCTCTCTGGTTTTATGTGTTTGTGTGCTTGTATTTTTCCACATATTTTATGTGTTTCATTGCTCTATAATATTTAATTTTCTAACAGGTTAGGGTTTCAAGTCTTGATTTGGTCTTTTGTAGCTTTGAGCTTGCAATTTGGTTTTTCTTCAAGTAGTTCTTGGCACTTTTTCTTCTGCCTCATTGGTCTCACCATATCTTTCATAGGCCTCATCAAGAAAGGCCTTTGCCTTGTTTTATTCTCTTTTTTCCTTGAGAATTTGAATCTCCATGATGGCCTTCTTGGTCTTGAATTTTTCATTTTCCTGCTCATAGCATGCAATGATAAACTTATATCTCTCTAAGTCAGTCTGAAGCTCACTGATTTGGGAATCCTTATGCTTAACAATAATTTTGAAGGTATCATCGTCATTATCATCATCTAAATAAACAAGGACCTACTCTATAACCTTTTCACAAAATTCAAAGCATCCTACATGCTTGAAACAAGAAATGGTAAGGGGAGATGCCATGAGCTCTCTTGTATTGAGGGGTTCAAATCTATTTATATTGCCTCCTTTATGATCATGCATCCTTGGAATTTTGGCCTCCAAATCACTACCATTGTACTCTCTCTCAAACATGTTTAAACTCTATTTTTATAAACCTTTGAGTGTAAATGGAAATGGAATGAAGATATGTTGA
Source organism: Pinus albicaulis (assembly GCA_034641835.2). NCBI lineage: Eukaryota > Viridiplantae > Streptophyta > Pinopsida > Pinales > Pinaceae > Pinus > Pinus albicaulis. The sequence continues at coordinate 1,812,908,950 of CM076575.1, forward strand.
TGAAATGGCAGTTTTTGAAAATGAGGGAATGAGTGAGTGAGGGTATCGGTATATGAGAATGAGTAAGAGGCTAGAAAACTCAATGATAACCCTCCAGTTGTACAATTACCATTTTTATCATTGACACTCTATCTAGGAAGATGAATCAATGGAACAAAGTGGTTTCAAGATTGAAATTTAGGGTTTTATCCTAGGGTTCCATTCCATCGATTAAGAAAACACCAAAATTTCTTGAAGATGAGTGCATGTGATGGTACTTATCCTTAAGAATTCTTGAAGGAACTTTGGAAAGAGTTTGGAAGCAACTTGGAATGATTTGAGTGGTTGAAATACTTGGAAAACCTTCCTGGCCAAGGGCGCAACACCAGTTCTGAGGGCACAGTGCCAAAGGTTGAGGGCGCAGCACCAGTTTTTGAGGGCGCAGTGCCAATTTCTAAGGGCGTGACGCCTTTTTGCAGAGGGCATTTGGAGGCCTTCCCGGTGTCCAAATTGGACCCATAATAGCTCATTGTAAAATTATGCTGTATATTTTCCAAAGCTACCTTTTTTTGATAATAGAAGTTGATTTGACCTGTCAAAAGTTGATTCTCCCAATACTGGTCAAAAGGTGCTAAATGATGGTGCAAAAATGAAAAGTGCTGGTGCAGGCAATGTTTGGAGGCCTCCCTCAACTCCAAATTGAGCTCAGGATAGCTCATTGGAAATATCTTTCAGTATAGTTATCATTTGAATCATAAAGCAAGCAATTTAGACACTCCATCTATGAGAAAAGTTGATTTTCCAACGTAACTCCAAAAGTGCAGCAAACCTCTTGTAGCACCTGTAAATTTGACATTTCTCCCAAACCATGATACTTGTGTAAAATATAAAGGAGGTTTTTCTTCTTGGATCCATGATGGACAAAAAACTCTCTCACTTTTGTCAAATTCACCTTTGTTTGTTCAGAATCACAATTTGAAGAGAAACTCGCCCTATGAGTGACCAATGGCTTTACTCTTGGAATGAATTCTTGGAAAATGATGGAGGCATGATAAGTTTATTTTGACACCTTTAGGATGATTACACACAGTAGCATATTTAAAATATTCTCTTGTTTCCACCATGGAGTTAAACTTATCTTTTCACCTTCTCTTATCACTTTCTTCAAAACCCTAGTTGTCTGCAGCTCTTTTGTAGAAATCATTAGTGTTGTCTTCTAAGTTCCCTATAGCCCTTTCAGGTTCATTCATTTCTGTCTAGTTCACCTCACCTTTTCCATTTTTCTTCAATATATTCTGATAGACTTTCTTCATGTTTGGCTTTGTGTTCCTCGTCCATGTCATTTTTGCAAGGGATCACTGTTTGGCACTCAACTGGACCATCAAGCTCAAAACCCTAATTCTCTTCAAGACAAAAAATTTTCCCTTTCCTTTGTTGTAATGTTTCTTCATTTAGTAGATAGTCTACGTCATCGACACTTTCTGCTGTCAAAACTTTCAACGCTCCTGCAGAAGTGCCAAAGTTTTTCCATTTTCCTCATGTGCAGACTCTGAACTGAAGGGATAGTCTTCTTTGGAAATATTTAGGTCATTATTGAAAAACCATGTCTTGAAATTATATTACATCTGAGCCACATTATAGAAAAGGAAAAGCAGTGCCTGAAACATCAAATGATGACCTTAAACAATGTAAAAACTCTAATGACCTAGTGGGGTGTCTTTTGACCTAATCTTGATTGATGCTCTAACCTAAGGATTTTCAAGTAAAAACATAGCATTTTCATGGCTTATAATTCCTAAGAATACATTGGAATGAGTCATCACTAAGAAACCCTAGAGGGAGGATGAAATCTATTTGACAAGGGAAAACGGGGTAATGAGGTCATAGGCAAGAAAAAGGATGAAGATGAGAGGCATAAGCTCATAAGGAGTCTTTTGGGAGCAATAGGGTGACCTTCGGATGGAAAAATGAGGAATAATGAAAAAAAATATTATAAGGATAATGAAGGCAGTGAGATTTATGAAACTCACAATATTCAAGGAATGTTGTTTTCATAAAACTAGAACCATCCTATAGTCATCTGCAAATAGTGAAAAATATTGACGACTAACAGTAGGGGGACAACAAGCTTATTCGTTTGCTAATGTATTCTAATGGTATCATTAGATCCGAATTGCACCAGAAGACCGCAAGAAGACCACCTTCGCCACTGAATGGGGTTCTTTCCAATACACTATCATGTCATTCGGGTTGAAAATTGTAGCTGCAATATTGTCGCTCATAGTCATAGTTAAGTTCAAGGAATTATTGCATAAATTATTGGAGGTATATTTTGATGATTGGAAAATATTTCGATTGGTAAAGAAACATGTGTCGAACCTACACGTGATGCTTGACACCTATAGGAAGCACCAGATTTCTCTCAACCTAAAGAAGTGCATACTCTGCGTACATTTTGGGATTTTATTGGGACATATAGTACGTCATCAAGGATTGATGGTAGACCCAGCCAAGGTCATTTTTATCATCAACTTAGACATTCCTACCAATGAGAAATAGTTGCGCTCCATCCTAGGACACACTCGTTATTATAGGAATTTTATCAAAGGATATTCTCTGGTCATTGTGCCTATGGAGAAATTGCTAAAGAAGGATGTAGCATTCTTCTGGGATGATGAATGTCATAAGAGATTTGAGTTGCTAAAGGAGAAAATTGTCACTGCACGTATTTTGATATTCCTAGATTGGTCTAATGTTTTTCATCTACATGTGGATGCATCTGGTATAGTACTTGGGGTTGTTTCAGCTTAGCCAGGGAAAGAAGCAATTGGCCATCCAGTAGCTTTTGCTAGCAGGAAGCTCTCGGGCGCATAGCGTGACTACTCATCTACAGAAAGTGAAGGGTTGGCCATGGTGTATGCGCTGCAAAAATATAGGCACTACTTACTAGGAGGGAATTTAAAAATGTTCACTGGTCATTCTTCTTTGAAATACCTAGTTAATAAGCCTATGTTAGGGGGGAAGATCTACCAATGGTTGTTTCTTTTTCAGGAGTTTGACTTTGAGATTATTGTGAAGTTGAGAAGACTGAATGCTGGGCTTGATCATCTATCATGAATTGAGAATGGGGAAGAACCAACCAGTTTGGAGGAACGGTTAACAGATGCACAACTCTTCTCTATCAAGGTGGTTGATGAGAACTTTGCTGACATTATTCATTTTCTGACAACGAGAAAAACGCCCGCAAAATATTCAATCCAACAAAAGAACGAGTTGGTTGTGTATGCAACTGATTACACCCAGATTTCACGCGAGTTGTATAAATTAGGAGCAGATGAAGTATTAAGGAGATATGTGTTGGAACATGAAAGACATGTTATATTGGTTGAGGCTCATGGAGGAGTGGCACGAGGCCACTATGTTGGGAAAGCCACTGTGTAGAAGGTGTTTCATGCTGGTTTATGGTGGCCCTGTGATGCATGTCAGCAAACTAGGAAGCCTTCACGCAGAGACAAAATTCCCCTACAACTGCAGATGGCCTTGCAGGCATTTGAAAAATGGGCTATAGATTTTTTTGGACCAATCAACCCTCTTTGAAAGAACATTGGAGCATGATATATCATTAATACAACTAATTATGTGACTAGGTGGGTAGAGGTGAAGGTGGTTAAGGACTGTATTGTAGATAATGTTGCACAATTCATCTTTGAGAACATTTTGACCAGGTTTCGGTGCCTTAAGATTTTGATGAGTGATAGAGCTACCCATTTTGTTAATGAAACAATTGAATCTTCGACAAAGGAATTCTAGATACATCACACGAAGAGTGCCCCTTATACCCCAAAAGAAAATGGCATAGTAGAAGCTTTCAACAAGATTCTAGAGCACACACTCAAAAATATCTGTAATGTTGACTGAGATTATTGGGACGTGCGCATCCCTTATGTGCTATGGGCTTACAGGACAAAATGGAAAAAGTTGATGGGAAAAACACCTTTCAGGATGGTCTATGAGCAGGAAGCCATCATGCCAATGGAGTACATTTTCCCAAGCCTGTGCATCGCATCTTTCACCAATATGGTCAAGCATGAAATTATGGAGGAACGATTAGTGCAACTTGTTGCCTTAGAAGAATACCAATTCATTTCTAAATTCCACCAACAAATGTAGAAGGTGCGCAAAAAAGCCTAGCATGATAGGCACATCACACAGAAGGTGTTCAAGGAGGGAGACTTGGTCTTACTATATGCTAGTCAATTTGTGTGCCACCGAGGGAAGTTTGGAAAAAATTGGTTGGGCCCATATGTTGTAAGGGATATCAATGATGGCGGTGTGGTGCACTTGGCCACGCTACGCAGAGAGAACATTCTTGGATACTTCAATGGAAGTCGACTGAAGCCAAATAGAGACAATCTAGTGTTTACCAAATGACTATATGGTCGGAGGATCAAAATCAAAGGGTCTGCGCACAGTAGAGGAGGAGGGCAGAGATAGGCGTGACAAAAGTGCAGGGATGACACACACACCAGGAAAATAGCTATTGGAACAGTGAAATTGGGTGAAAAAGTGAAATTATCATTAGATGGAGAGGATTTATTGCATTTAATGAGGAGATCTTGGAGGATTTTTTACTGTTTCCTTAAGGGTAAGTGGAAATTAATGATAATTTGACCCTTTTTACCATGGGTGGCTTATAAAAAGGTAGGCGTGGGTTTCTATTGGTTCCTTTGATGTTTGAATATTTGGCGCCTTGTGATTGTCTGTAATCTCTATCATCCTACTATCCATGAGTTCTGTATGTCTGGTCGTGAATCCCCTTCTAACATTAGTAACCCTGAGTTTATATTCCGCGCAAGAATGACGGCACCAACCCTACATAAGAACATTCGATGCCCCTCACTTCTTTTATGGATATGGGTTTAGATGAATTCAAAGAAGTAGCCCCGGACGTGGAAGAGGTTGTGTCCACTCAGGCGAAAGAGATAGGCAAGGGAAAGATGTCGAAGTGGGCTACTTCTAAGCCACACACCTCTCCACGGAATGTCACCTCCCCCAAACAAGCTTCCAAGGAGCACTCCCCCATCGATGGTCCATTCATGTGATCGATGAATGCTAGGCAAGAAACAATTCTCACACAACCCATCTCATGGTGGCCACCCTATGTTAATCCTAAGATGACCACAGTGCATAAGCCATAGAACATCAATATTGTGCAGGAGTATCTGTATATGTCGTTGATTCCTCAAGATGTCCCTCTGAATGATGAAATTTTCGGCAAGATCCTCCAGATAAAATTTGATGTTTATGATCTGGCCAATGAAGCAATGTTCTCGAAGCTAGAACCAGAAAATTACTTGGAATGGGTGTTGTAAAATGATGTACCAAAGGTAGAGTCGATGCTTTGGGTGCACAGGCTGCATAATGCAGAAATCCTCAATCTTCTACGGATCCCATATTTCGGGAGGTATCCTATCACTAGAATTTGCGTGCGCAAATTTTTGGCCTTGGTCCATGAAGGCTCACTATTGATTCAAGGGATAATCCTTATAGATGTCGTGTTGATCCACCAGATCACCGGCCTGCCCAAGGTGGGGCCCCATCCAATGAAGGGATTTGGGAAGAGCAGTGAGCTGAAGCAATGGAGGTGAAGGACATGTACAAGTTGGGGTGAGATAAGCGGGGCTTTCTAGTCTAGACCATCGCTGACCTAGAGGTGCGCATGGGCACCCTTGTCCTCAGATGTAAGCTTATGAGGAAGTGTGAACCAAAATCAGTCCTCGTGCATGTCATTTCATTGGTGGGGAAAATTGAAAAAGGGATGTTGTACAATTGGTAACAATTTTTGTGTGATGATTTTTTGGAGAATGTGTGTGAGGCACAGGAACTAGGGAAGCAGTGCTTCTACTCGTGGCTTCTCTTGGTGATTGCGCTGGGGGCCTAGGAGACCCCAGCTGATGCATTCCTTTAGGAAATCGAGCCAAGCATATGTGAGGGGAATTGTTATGAAACCAACTCCAAAAATACAAGAAAAGAGAGATCAATGCCTTAGAAATCAACCACTTCAAGGGGGAAACCTCCAATAAATTACATAAATGAACAATTCTTGGATGCTACAAGTGACAAAACCTCTTTCTATATATAGGGGTCTATGGGGTCACAATATAATCCTAGCCAACCTAACAATAATAATGTAAGGAAAAATAATAACAATATGGGGGTTATAGGGGTGCAACAATAACAATAAGGGGGCTACACTAGTAACAATAAGGGACTACACTAGTAATATGGGGACCTAACATGCCCCTTGTTGGGTATGTGTTATATTCTTTCCATGACTAATCACACGCAGGGGGGTAAGAGGGGGGGCAATAGCCCCCCCTTTGCGTTGGGCGCAACGGGGAGGTCACAGGGGAGGCGGTAGCCCCCCTTGTCGGGGTTCGGGGCAGCGCCCTAGCAAAAAAATTTGGTCCTTAATTTCCGGTGGATGGTGCATGCCCATGATTTCTTGCATGGTTTTGCACATGGTTTTGGGGTATGATGGTTTTCGGCCCCTGGTATTTTTGTACATCTGGTCAAGGGAACTATGATTATGTTCTAATCCAGTGTTAATGGATTAGGGTTTCTGTATGCTTCGGCATGTATATATATATGTGTTGTAACAGTAAAAGGAATATAATGAAATATCAAGCTGGTCGTCCCGATTTGGGATGCAGGGGAAAATCTCTTTGTTTTTCTGTTTTATATTTTATGCTCTCGCTATTGTTTATTTTTTGTTATAAGATTCTTGTGTAGATAATTTCTGTTCAGGGTTAAAACCTACACCCCTCTCCTTCAAAAAAAGTGTTTTCCTCAATGCTTGAGTAGCTCTAGAATATTTTGTATAAAATTCTCATCCTCCCATGTATAATCTTCAGTGGGTAAGTTCTTCTACTTGATGAGATACTCTGAAATTGATTGATTTCGTAGTTGTCTAGTTCCTGTTTCCATGACTGTTTCAGGTTCCAGTATGATTTTTACTTCCTCATCAAGTTCTGGAAATATTGTTTGAACTAGAATTTTGTCACCTATAACCTTCTTGAAGCATGAAACACGAAAAACTAGATGCACTCGTGAAAAAGAAAGAAGCTCAAATTTGTATGCCATAGTACCAATATTTTGCAACACCTTATAAGGACCATAGTATTTTGGTGATAATTTATTATCCTTCTTAGCTTGCTTGAGGGAAATTTGTTTGTGTGGTTGTAGCCATAAAAATACCCAGTCTCCTACATCAAAACATCTCTCACTACGATGTTGATATCCCTATTGTTTCATTCGATTTTGTGCCAAATTGAGGCTATCCTTTAAGTGTTGGAGAACTTGCTATTAATGCTTGATGTGATCTTCCACTACTTGCACGTTAGAATTTTCTCTTAAATATGATGTGATGGATGGCGGATGAAATCCATAAAGTGCCGTAAATGGGGTCATTTTTGCTACAGTGTGGAAGGAATTGTTATACCACCATTCAGCCAGAGGTAACCACGTGACCCATTGTGTTTGTTTATTAGATACAAAACAATGAAGATATCCTTCCAAACATTTGTTCACTATCTCAATTTGACCATCAGATTGAGGATGATAAGATGAGCTATGAGCTAGTTGAGTACTCAAACAAGAAAATAATTTCATCCAAAAATTTCCAGTAAAAATGGGATCTCTGTCGCTTACCATAATCTTTGGGTTTCCATGTAGCTTTTGAATTGTTTCCATAAATGCAGTAGAAATTGTACTTGATTTAAATAGATGAGATAATGGACAAGGGTGTGCATACTTGGTAAATCTATCAACTACCACCATGATGATACTCTTACCTTCAGACTTAGGTGAACTTGTGATAAAATTCATTGAAATGTCCTCCCAATGTTGACTTGGAATGGATAAAGGTTGTAGAAGACCTATGGTCTTAATTATCTCAAATTTATTTTGCTGGCAAACTAAACATTCTCCCACAAACTTTTGAATATAAGATTTAAGTCCATCCCAAAAAATTATTTCTTCACTGTATGGTAAGCTTTTAAAAATCCTGAGTGTCCCCCTAAAGGAGAAGTGTGCAATTCAAAAAGAATCTTTTGTTTTAGTTGGGAATTATTACAAAGATATAAGCGATCTTTGTACCATAAGGAATAATTTTTCCAACTAAATGTATCAGATGTACTAGGATCTTGCTTCAAATTTTTGAGTTTCCACACTTCTTCATCCTTCTTCCATTCATCTCTTGCTTCAGTTATCCAATCTGGTTGGATAATAGAAATGGCACAAATAAATGCTTCCACCTCTTCATCCTTTCTTGAGAGTGCATCTGCAACAACATTTAGCTTCATTTTTTTGTAGATGATTTCAAAGTCATAACCCAACATCTTTGTGACCCATTTTTGCTGCTCTTCTGAAGATATTCTTTGTTCCAAAAAGTGTTGAAGACTATCATGATCAGTTTTTTACCTTGAAGTACCTTCCCATTAGTTAAGGTCTCCATTTCTTTCGTGCATGTAGTATTGCCAACATATCCTTCTCATAAATAAATTTCTATAAACACTTTCCTTTGATTGGAATACTTTCAAAAGAAATGGGTATTCCTTCTTGCATTAAAACAACACCAATTCCATTTCCTGAGGCATCACATTCCATAATAAAGGTTTTTGTGAAATCTGGCGTAGCTAAGACCAGTGCTAGGCACATTTCCTCTTTAAGATGTTCAAAGGCCTTAGTTGCTTCAGGAGGCCATGAAAATGCATCTTTCTTCAATAATGTTGTTAAAGATGTTTCTATTCTCCCATAATTCTTAACAAACTTGCGATAATACCTTGTTAACCTGAGAAATCCTCGCAACTTCTTTATGGTTGTAGGGACTTTCCATTCCTTAATGGCTTTAATTTTATTAGGGTCTACCTTAACACCCTTGTGAGATACAATATGACACAGATATTCCACCTCTTGTACTCCAAAGAATCATTTGGATGCTTTTGCATATAATTGTTTCTCCTTCAATAGTTTGAGCACCCTGTCAACAAGTTGAACATGATCCTTCCAAGACCTGTTGTAGATTAGTATGTCATCAAAAAATACTAGCACAAATTTTCTACTGAAGGGTTTGATAATGGAATTCATCAACCCTTGAAATGTAGAAGGTGCATTGGTAAGGGCAAAAGGCATGACAAAAAATTCATGATGACCCTCATGAGTTCGAAATGTTGTTTTCGGAATATCTTTAGTCTTCATTCTAATTTGATGACATCCTGAATGAAGATCCAACTTGGTAAAATAAATTGCACCATGTAATTCATCCAAAAATTCATCAATCATAGTAATGGGAAATTTATCTTTAATAGTGAGCTTATTGAGCTCCCTATAATCCAGACACATGCACCATGATCCATCCTTCTTGTGCACCAATACTACTGGAGTAGAGAAAGAAATTTGACTAGGTTGAATTATACCAGCCTCTAACATTTCTGAAATCATACGTTCAATTTTGCTCTTTTGGACATAAGGATATCTGTAAGGTCTAATGTCTGGAGGAACACTTCCTAGAATCAAATGAATAACATGATCATGATCATGAATAGGTGGGAGTCTTTTGGGAGTTTCAAACTCCTTGGAATGTTGTCTAAGAACTTTTGGAGATCTAGAGAAATAGATGATTTTGATGTTGGAACTTCTAATGAGCATAATTTTTCAATTACGACTCATTATTCTTTCTTCAAAAGCTTTGTCATGACATTAGAGCTTATTATCTTTCACGGCTTCCCTGCAATACCTCATAATTCGATTTCCTTTCCTTCCAAAAAAAATTTCAAGAAAATTTCTTGAAAATTAAAAGCTACCGTCACCAAAGATTGTAACCATTATACTCCTGGTACAACATCAACACCTCCCATTGGAATGGAAAGCATTGGACTATTCAATACATATTCCCCCATGGTTAGCTTGATATTATGGCATTTTCTAGAGCAATTTAGAGTTCCTCCATTTGAAACCATCACTTGACATTCTGGTGATGGGTATAGGAAACAATTCAATTCCTTGGATAACTTACAATGAATAAAATTATGGGTATTACCTAAATCAATCAACAATATTACCCTTTTCTTCTCGATATGTCCTTCTATATTGAGAGTTTGAGGAGTGGTAATTCCTGCCAATGCATTACACGATATGTTTGGACTCATTTCTTCTTCTTCTAGGGTTGGTTCCTGGTATATATCCTCTTATTTTGAAGTTTCTTGTTAATTTTCTTCCTCTTCTTCACAATCTATATAAAATAATTTCTTCTAAGCACACTTATGACCTTTAGTGTATTTTCTATCACAACTGTAGCAAATCCCTTTTGCCCTTTATTCTTCCAATTGTTGTGGTGTCAACATTGTAGGTTGTGGAAGTCTAGGAGTACCAACACTTCCATATTTATAGATGTGAGTGGTAGGATTCATTTTTGCCATAATTTTACATTCAATTTTTCTTTCCAACCTGAATGCCTTCTCTAATGAATCAGGTTCCCAAACGAGAACTTCATGTTGGATGTTATCCTTTAAATTCCTTATAAAGACATCAATCCTATGTTCCTCTGGAATATCAGTTACCCTTATATTCAATTTTTGGAAGTCTTCAATGTGCTCCAAAACTGAACCCTTTTGTTTGAGATTTATCAATTGGCTAAAGAAGGTGTTGCTATTTTTATCCTCATAACGTGCTATCATTTCCTCCGTAAAAATTGACCAAGTGAGAAAAATTTTACAGGAGCAAAGCCATCGATACCATACAAATGTATTTTGTTCTAAATGTAAAGCTGCAATGCGTACCTTTTGTGTGTTTTGAACATTATTGAGATTGAAATATTGCTCCATATGTAGTATCCATGTTACAGGATCCTTGCCATCAACTTCCTCATATCCATCTTTGGAATATGGTGGTTCTTCCATCCAGCATTAGAGTTTATGAAATCACGATTAAAATTTAGTTTGTTCTTATCATGAGTTTCCTCTACTATATTTTCGCCATTAGGAAACATTTCTTGTATCAAATTTGTGAAACCTTCCATGCCTGCTTTTAGATCATTCTTCATGTTTTCCATGTTGTCTTTCATTTTTTCATCGATCTTAGCTTCCATGTCATCCATCTTAGCTTCCATGCCAGCTTCCATGCCATCCATCTTAGCTTCCATGTCATTCTTCAAACCATCCATGCCTTTATTCAAACCATCCATGCCTTTATTCAAACCATCCATCTTATCTTCCATGCTTTTCTTCAAAACTTTCATTTCATTTTTTGTTGCTCTTTGCGAGAGCGAAATTTGGTGCACTTGCTCTTGTAATTTTGATATGTCATGTTGCGCTTCTTCCTCTTCATGAGTCATAGTAGTGCCTTATGAAGGCTTAATGGGTGTTGAATTCTTTTTAGGTGGATTTTTAGAACCTAATACTCATATATATGCTTTAGTAAGCACTTGGAATCACTTCAAACTAATTTTTCACACAAGACTTATGAAATTCGAAAAAAAAAATACACACCTTTTTCTTACTTTTAAGGAGCTCAATATTGAAACTGAATTATCTCTGTTATTTTGGATCTTCAATATCTGAAATTTGGCCCTGTAGTAGCCCTCTGAATGTTATTTCGAATGCCATATGTTTTACCTGATTTGGATTCTTCAAGACAAAGTTATATTGAATCTCCCACAATGGCCTAATTATGGATTGGTTCAATAGTTCAAACTTGTATGATGTTACATGTGTCATTGTTTTCTCCTTTGGTTCTGAAATTGATATATAGGAAACTACAGTATGTTTAATTGAGGCCACTTTTTACATAATTCTAATCCGACACTCAGAGAGAGAGTTATGATAATTTTCCCACAGTCACCTCTTTGAGATGAAATTCGGGAGCCTAAAACAACCTTAAATTACACCAAGATCAAAACTTTGTACAGGAAATTCCTCAGGATTTCAGCTCAACTCTATAAAAAATTCAGCTTCTAAACCTTTGCAGAAAAAATTTATAGCACAAATTCCACGATGTCCTGTTTTAGGTGAAATTTGGGAGCCTGAAAAAACCCTAATGTCCACAGATCATATTTTCAAAAATATTGCGAACCAAGATCTGAAATTTGTACAGGAATTTCCTCAAGTTTTAGGCTTCACTCTGTAAAAATTTTAGCTTCTGACCCTTCATAGATAAAACGTATAGCGATAATTCCACGATGACTTGTTTGGAGCAGCGAAACCCTAGAATCCAAAGCTCTCATACCAAATGTTATGAAACCAGCTCCAAAAGTAGAAGAAAAGAGAGATCAACGCCTTAGAAATCAGCCACTTTGATGGGGAAACCTCCAAAACATTACATAAATGAACAATTCTTGATGCTACAAATGACAAAACCTCCTTCTATATATAGGAGTCCATGGGGCTACAATCTAATCCTAGCCGACCTAACAATAATAATGTAAGGGAACAATAATAAAAATATGGGGGTTACAAGGGTACAAAAATAAAAATAAGGGGGCTAAACTAATAACAATAAGGGACTACACTAGTAATGGACCTAACAGGTGAGCTAAAAAAATTTTAGGGACTCATCAAACGCTCAACGAGTTGATGATAACAAAATTTTCTAGGTACTATTTGAAGGCGTAGACCGCCACTCTCACCGAAAGTCCATGAAAAATATAAAAGTGTTGCAGAGTTCCAGGTGACCATGCATAACGTCATGATTAAGGCGCGCAAGGACATGAATTGGTATACCTTACCTTACATGGTCACGGAGGTGGAAGTTGATCATCTCATCGCAACATGGTTGAATTTGTGGAAGATCGGGTTTGGCTCCACAAAGCCTATTACGCCGTCCACATCTAGGAAAGAAAAAAATCTGAAAGACTCAGCTCCAAAAGATACGGCTCCAAAATACACCATAGAGATGCACATGGAGACTGGTGGAAAAGATAAGGGACCTGACTCAAAAAAATATCAAGAGGCTGAAAAAGACAAAGATCAGGAGTTAGGAGGTGACCACGAGGAAGTGGATCTTGGAGGTTTGGATGGGCTTGATGGAGATGGTGTTGCATCTCCACACGACACCAAGCATGGAGGAGAAACATTTAAGGGACCGCGCAAGAAGAGGACAGGGTCCAAGGCAAGAGGAGAGGAGGAGGTTACTCTGAATGAAGACGACCTTGAAAAAATTTCTGATGCAGTTGCTTCAACATCGGAAGACTGCTGGAATTTAATGGAAACACAATACAAGGCCGCGGTGGAAGCCTTGTAGTCACTATTATAGGCTCTATAGCTAAAAATAGACACATTGCAAGAGAGTGTGGATCAAGTGAGGTCGGTGCAAGCGAACCTTCCAGCTACTTCGATCGTCGCAACCAATGGAAGCATAATCTTCCCCTTCCTGCGTGCAGCGGTATCATTAGAGCAAGCAAAATTGTGCATGTAGGTCCAAACTTGCCTGGAGGTCAGCGTCGACCTTACCAAGCTGCCAAGTGGGAAGCTCCATGCGCTACATATTTTCATATCCGCATAATTACAGAGCAGAGGGCTCGCGCATAGTAGCAGATCAACAAGGCTGATCAAATTGCAGCGACGAAGATGCCAGAGTCTACCCAGGCTCAGACAGCGCAACAGGTCATCATAGCTCAGCGTGTGGAGCTAGAGATTTTCAATGACAGGGTATGGGGCAAGATTCCATATGTATTTATCTCATCCTCTACAGTGCCACAAGCCAAAATTGAGAGCTTGGTCGCAGCCCTCAAAGCATCCAGGTCAAAAATTCAGTCTGTGAAAGCAGATTTTGAGCAACATATTGTTGCATTGCAGGCGAAGATGCAGCCTAAGAGCCCCTTGGTGGTGCGTGTGCAATGGGACATGTAAGTAAATACACCATTCTCTAGCATCTCCATAGATGTAGAGAAAGGTTCAATGCTTCTAGAAAAATCCAGGAACTTTGGACCTCTATGCAGATAGATCCATTAGCCATGAAAATCACTCAAGAGATAAGCGCAAAGGAGCAGGAGTTTGACGACTTACAGGAGGCATTGCCTACATTCATCCCTACTAAAAGAATGGCACACCTTCAGCCCAGCCAGAAATTGCAGGGTGAGGTGGAGGATCTCCACCACAAGAATAAAATAGTCATAGATCAAATGAATCCATGGGAGGATGAGGCCATGAAACTATCCCAAGACCTTGATTTGGCAAGCCGAAACCTTAATTAGACGTTGAAGAGCGTCACTTTTGCCATTGAAAGGTCGACGTCAGAGAACCTGGTAGATACTGTGCAGAGAAAAGATGATCAAAGTGAAGGTGTCTTGGAACCATTTACAGTTTCCATTGAAGAGCTCCAAAACAAAATGAAGAATCCAGTACCAGTGTGACTCGGGACGAGTCACAAGATTATGTTGGGGGCCTGTTGGAGCAGGGTCCCCTAAGTCCATCCATTTTTTCTATATTTTGTATTAGTTTAGTCTTGCGCAGGGATTTTTTGGCAAGTCAAAACTTATCATGAATTGTAATGGGTCAAAGGGTAGCTCAAGGGGCCGGAAACCATGGTTTGTGGACCATAGAGTAGCATCGGATAATAGTATAAATAGATGGATAGATTGAGTCTAAGAAGTCATTTTTTGATAAGTCTAAAGGTGAATGATAGATTTGGATACTTTGTGATATTTTGTGCAAATTTTTCTGGGTAGAAGGCTCCTGTTGGCTGTGTGTGTGGAGACCTTAGTCCTACTGTGTGCGGACCCCGTGGGCTATGTGCACAGGATGTTGAAGTGTTTTGTATGAAGGATCTGAACTATAAAGTAATAAAGAATATTGTTGTGGATATCTGAGTTCTATATCCATCTATTGATTATGTTATGAATGTTTCTGCATCTTGCTTCCGATTTTTGTATTGTCTGCAATTAGATCTCTTGTGCGACTACGATTGGGTTTGTATGAATTCTTAGTGAATGGATCTGATGGTACAAGGCTATGATATTATGTGTTAGAGGTTATTACTTGATTTATGATTACTGTATTAACTTGTGCAAGATATTCTGCATATTTGACCAAAATCTATCTAAAAAGGGTTTACTGGTTAGGGTTGTTGTTGTGAAGGTTTTTCTATGGTTATTTGGGATCTTAAGCCACCCACATCATTCAAACCTCTCTCAGGGTGTGGAAACCTGGTTCCAACACTCCCCATACTTCTTTGGGTAAGACTTTGACTTGCGCATGAAGGCCACTGCCGAAAGGGCTAGTTGTAAGAGGGTTTTGTTGGTTAACCTCAATTCCGAACTTGGGTTAGGACCCCTGAAGCCAACAATGTTTAGTTTTTAGCCTATGGCATTTAAGATGCTATGGTTTTTTCCAGCATGCTCATTTACGCATTTTGGAGACAATAGTTTATCCAGTGGGTATATGGATTTATAACCCCTAGGCATTAGTTTTGTCTTCCATCTCCGGCTTCAAAGTTTATTGTGTGAGATTGCAAAATGAGCATTGGAAATCGGATGATAGAGCACAAATATTTTTTTCTCCAACATATGTGATAGGATTTATAATAAAAAAGACATTATCATAAGTAAATAATGTATTGTGATTTATCTTAGATTCATTATAGATAATCATCCGTACTTGATCCACTTTGTCCATTACAAAATATAATTTTAAATCCAACCAATGACCTTATCTTTGTTGTGTGTGATGAATTCATGCAAATAATTCTATGTTAAATAAAATAAAATAAAAATGTAATCTTAAAAAAAAAAAATATAAGATTTCCAATTTCACAACAATTTTCCCACATAAAATGATCCCAAGGAAATATAGAATCTCAATGCTGCCATGAGAGTGGCTAATGAATACTTTCCATGCTAAATATTCGTTACTATGCAGCTCAATTCAGGGCATGAGCCAGATGTGCCAATACTTCTCGAACCTTATATATAAGTTCATATATATATGGAGCTACATGTGGAAGCGAACTAGATTACAAATCCAACAAGTTTAAAAATGCATAACATGTATTAAAATCATTTATGAATTATAATTATAGAAACAATTTTAGTTTCGTAATTAGGAAAGAAATATATAACTACATAAGGTATACTAAAATACACTATAAATTATAATTACAATATCACTTTTAGTTTTTCTCATTGAGTTTTTCTCATTGTGAAAGAAGTAATTTTTGTTTTTCTCGTCCGAAAGGAAATATAACTAAAAGTAATACGTCACAATATATATTTTTTTTTATTATTTTAGAAGGAAAATCCAAAATTTAATTAAAGTTAAAATAATATACAAAATTTTTATTTAATTCATACAATATAATACTTTATAAAAATCATTTTTCGAAAATCATGTTATTTTAATTTGAATGCAGACTCTAGTGGTGTGGGAATAGTGATTGAATTTCTTTCGATTAATTTTATAAATCTCATTGCTTAATCTTATATTATTATTTATTTATTTATTTATAAGAATTGAATTTATATAATGACTATTAATGGTTTTTTAATATGTTTATTATTGCGATATTATTTTTTGTTGTTTAAAATTTCTTTCATTAGATTTTCAACAAAACACAATTTACAGATTTTATCTCCATAACCTTTCTCTTTCATTCCGACCAAACTTTTTGGGATTGGGGACTAGAAAATATCATAAAAGACAACTTACATACATTATTTTCAGGAAGCTTTCTAGCCTTAAGCATAGATGAAGTAAACAATAAAGAAGCCATAGCTTATAGCAACATATCAAAGGGGGGATGAGGGGGGAGTATAGGGGAAGATGCAACGAAGAAAACTTGATAATGCATATGGAAATCAATATGCTCTACCCTTGCTTCTAGATTATGAAGGTGTTCATTTGTACGACAGTGATGGCATCAATGACTGTACAACTACTCCAAAATTTCATTCGAGCTATACTGAATGTCATTGAAGTAAGCCACCACCACGTTTCTATATTCATACATGTGCTCCCTGAGGATATCCAAATTAATTTGAATGCATCGAAGCTTCTCAGCAAGAGATTCCAAGGTGAAAAGAGCTACCACATGACCACGTGAATGAGCTGGAGAGAGAGTCTCAGTATCATCAGATTCTCGGCTACCCGAATTGGCCAAAGACGCACTAAGAGTTGGCTTAGGACACCTCCCCTGAAACTATTGCCCAACCCCAAAGCGAGGGAGACCCCATTGAAGGGGCATGGATAAGAGAACCACACTGACCAAATAGAAAATAAAATCCCCCGAAGGAGCAGCAATAGAGCACCTGTAATGACAAACCCAATTACCAGAAACACGAAACCACCCAAAAGGAGAGGACTACACTCGATCACTCATTGCCCAAATTCCCAAACCGGATGGTCGAGTGGTATAAACCAAGTCCACCACCTTAAACTCCCTCCGCCAAAAAAGAACCAAGAAAAAATAGATAAGGAAGAACAAACAGAACTCTCTCGAGTCACCCTGAAGTTGTCCTCACACCAGGTAGTACCTAGGAGAGACCATGAACAGTCTACAACCTTGAAGTCACCCAAAAACAGATAGGAAGTATTCAAAGCATACAAACAAACAAAAAAGTTGAGAGACCCAAATTTATTACCCCACTTAGAGATCTGAAGACTCGGGGAGAGGATTCTGTTGAGCGCGAGGTAGTGTCGAACAAAAAATTGGAACCAATTTAGAGTCATTCCCATTTGTGTGCCCAGGTCCCAAGGACAGACCAACAAATCAACTCCCAATCGCACCACAAAAACTTGAACCTCCACAACACCTCTCAGCCAAGGCTGAGACCCCCGAGAGCCACCGTTGATGAAGACCCACATGCCTCACTTAGCAAAATTCATCACCCAAATTTCCACACTAGACTGCCTTCCAAGCTTATCTGTGAATTTATCCATGAGGAGAGAAATATATTCCCTCGTACTGACGGAGTGAATGCTCAAATTTTTCATGGTCCCAAGGGATCCTCAATTGACACTTCTGTCGGCATTTGGTCACCACCATCAGGGGTATTACTGTGATAATTTTAAAAATAAAATAATTTTCAAATTTTTAAAATGGATAATACTTAATAATTAAATAAGTTAGTTGTTGTGTGCTAGTTATGTGAGTTTGGAGTTGTCTATGATATGGTGAGAGTGTGAATATGGCTAATTGTTTGGGCACTGGTTAATTGTGAGAGTGATGATTGTATTCAGTTATATTGGGCATATATTCATAGTGTGTCTAGTGTGAGTATGTGACAAAACAAGGTCCATGGTTGTTTATGTTGATGTATGTGGATCCAATATGAAACATTGTGAAATGAGGTCGATAAGAGTTTGAAGGTTGGGGCCTTTAGTGGGAAAGTTGTGGCTTTCTAACAAGTCATAGTTTATTTATTATATGTGTAGTGGCATCCTTTGGGTTGTGGCTTGAGAATTTGGGAGTAGTGGCTTCCGTCTAGTGGTTGTTAGAAAACTATTGGGTGTTGGGGCATCCAACATGAGGTCACTTGCAATGGGTAGTGGCCTCAAGTGAGTATTTTCTCACATAATCGAAAGTTATGGCTTTCATAATAGTGGTGAACAATGATATCGATGTAAAATAATATTTTCAATAATAAGAAGAAGATAAAAGTAGAAGAATATGGTGTTTTTTCTCTTGGAAGGGTTTCCACCTTACATACTATGTTCCCCTGTGATGAAATTTTATATGCTAATGCTTTGATGTATTATTATTCATGGTTTATCAGTTTATATTTATTCATATTTATTTTTTCTCATGTTTAGATTGATCTGAAATTGATTGTTAGTTAACGTTGTGCTAATATCAGTTTTAAATTAATATGGAAGTGCTTTGGTTTGCTTCTTATACAAGGGTTTATACATGTGATTATGATGGACAACTCAATAAAACTTGATGAGATTAAGTGTATTTCATGAAAATAAAAGCATGGAAACTCAATGATGAACAATAGCATCTAAAAACACAACAAGCACAAATAATAGAGTCAAATACACATGTTTTTTATGAAGGAGTTCAACCCTCCTAGGCTACATCTCCTTGGTCCAGCTTCATAGCTTGGGCCTTTATATTAGCTTCAATTGTGCAAACGTGTTGTTTACGGACTCCTATTTCCTCTGAAACCTTCTCCAATGGCTCAAACACATCAAAATCTCCCAAGAATGACTCTTCTTGAGCCAAAATTGGTCGAAAATTGCCTTAGTTATGGAAAAACCAAATTTTCCTAGTCTTTCTCCACTAAAACTAGAAGTCTGCCAAAAGCTTCGCCAAGATAAACCTACAGTTAATTAGAGATAAGAGAGGATTAAAGTGGAATTAATGTGAAGTTTAGTGCAAATCGAGTTTTATAACTGATTTCATATTATCATGACTAATCCACAAATTACTAGATAATAATATGGCTTGACTCTGTTGTTTAAACTCTCGCCATAATGATATTGGCCCTTGGTCTTGAGCGCTTCGGACACATGTGGGAGGGGGTTGGCCCCCTCCAGACCCCCAACTCCCACTCCACGTCAATTCAAATTATGGCGGAGTCCTTATGGGCTAAGGACTTGTGGTATGGTGTAATGGTTGGCACTAGCATTAATTTGGGGGAGGTCCTAGGGTCAACCCCAACCTTTGCCCCTCCGGTCATAACATTTTGGTAAACAAACCATAGGCCTTGAAATTTGGATATAAAATTTATATGTGAATATACATGTAATATATTGCACCATGGTATTTTTAATTAATATTGTTTTTTATTACAACCGGAGAGAAAAATGAGCTTCGTAGTCACCGCCGCCTATGCTAGGGTTCCCAGGTCTAGCCACTTCCAAGGCTAGAAAGCCAACCCTATAGCTCTTTAGCTGCCAATAGCTCAAGAATGGATAGGCAATGATGATGAAAATATCCTACCCGACAGTGAAGCTAGAAAAATCCCGGCTCTCACCTGTAAGGAGGCGGTCCCCTTTAGCTACAGCTGTGTGAGTGATTGGAGAAGGGTTAGAGCTCTTTGGATGTGTGTAATATCCCGGAATTGGAACAGCTCAGCAAGCCTGCTGAAATAATGCACTTTTGAGAATATTGTGCATAGAAATGAGTTTGCAGCTCCTGGATCCCTTAGATCAGCTCATCTAAGATCTAAATCCTAGAGGATAGAAAAAACAAATCAGAATAGGTGGGCTAAACAGATCTCCCACAAACTAGTCTAGCTGAAAACAACCCAAAGAGAGGGGCTGTAGCTCTATGCAAAGGACTGCTTCAGAAATAATGAAAATCCACTGAAGCACATTAGGAGTCTGATATGAAGGTTCAAAAATCAGATATATAACAACAAATCATATTTTCTATACAACCCATACAGTATAAAAGAGAAAGAATGAGTTTATACAACAAAAATCCTCAGAAATGAGGTGCTACAACCATAAGGAAAGGCTTCATAACCATGACAACGTTATTTTTAGGGCTGAAGCAGCAGTTTATTAATTCTTCATAACTAGAGCAGATCTGTACATAAAAAGCTAGATCTAATACAGATCTGTGTACAATAAATGTTGATCTATACATTCCCCTTGGGGTTTTGCTCAAAACATGAAGCATAGAGAGTAGATCTGAGATCTAAGCTTCCAGATCTGTAGAATGATTTAGAAATTTCTAAATAATACAATGGTACAACAGATCATATCTGAAACTAACATGAATTGGATGTCCAATCCATGGATCACCACAATGAGAGAAAGAATCCCAACACCAGAGATCTCTACTCCGAAACGTAGACAAAACACCCTACAGTTGTAGATCTGAAAATAACACTGTCCAGGGAGAGAAATAATGTTGTAGCCTCTGAGAATGATTTTTCATGATGCCAATATCTAGATCTGAAGCACAATCAGCTAATGACCTCTTCCATGAGGTTAAAAGACACACTCACTGAGAAGAGCCACTAGTATAAGCTAGATCTGAGCATATCTAGTGTCTTCCACTGTTGCAACTCACAAGGACAACTCAACTCTCAACAGGAGCAGTGCTGTAGGTGTAAGGTGAGCTTGGCCTCAAAGCCTGATGTGGAAAAGATAGTACAAGTCTCCTCCAAGAGCTGCTCAAGGAAAGAGGTGGGATTCCTAAATAGGAAAACCCAACAAGGGATGTCTAAGTAGACAATACCTTTATAAAATGATAATCTTCAACAACCCTCTTGTTGATATCCTCCTCCTTTTATAAGATTGGAGTCTTGGAAAAACCCTAAACCACTTCATTGGTTTAGCCCTTTTCAAATTTAGAATCTCCTTCTAGAACTTCGTTGTCCCTCAAGGAGGTTCAATGCATCTAAATTTCATTGTTGACTTGGTCAAAGATGACCCATTCTTGTGATTTAAACCCATTCACAACTGTAGAAGTTTATTTACATAGCCCAGATATGTCTCTGTTCACATAGGCATTGATTTATTCTTTGTTTTTAGGATTTTTACATGTCCTCCTTTACAATTTATTCATTAATCATGAAATGCAAAAATAAACAAGGAAAAAATAATATTCCAATTAGTTGCAGCTAATTTAGGAATATTACAGTCTCCCCCTCCCAAATGTTGCTTGTCCTTAAGCAATTGCAAGGGTGTTGCAAAATCTACCCTTCTTCTCTTGTGGCCTCCTCATCCAATAGTCTCCCCCATTGCTCTTAACTTTCTACAATACTACTGTCCTCCAATGGTCCCTCCTCAATGTGCAAATTGGCCCTTGGTGAATAAACCCAATGGATCTCATCATGAAAGAATGGAAGGTTGTTATGGGAACCTTATTGCTGATCCAAGGCCTTATCTAGATAAAAGTGATGACAATCATGGGGAATTTCATGATTCATAAGAGACTCCCATCTCCATGCTATCATCCAAATGAAGTGGATCACCTCCCAGCTTGGCAATCCATAGAAAAACTCCTCCCCAATGCATGTGAGAGGCATGTTCTCAACAAACATATGGCTCATTCTACAAAGAGACAAGTGATCTATCATAGTGGCCATACAAAATATCATGCTCCCATGGAAGCATGCAATGCAAAAATAATGGGGAACTCCTTTCCCCAAGGACACATCCAACAAGTGTGCCTCTCCTCCAAACATGCCCCCAACAAAGATAAGGACATCTTCAGCTTGTGGGATCATAATTAGAATCATGCTAGCTGCCATGTATGATAAATGAGAAGGAAGATGTTCCTTCATGTGAAACCAACACAGTTTTATCCTTAGCTTCCATAGAATAGGATATGACAAGTGGCTTCCCCAACATGTGCTTGCTACCTCATGCCTTTGGAATGCTTGGAGAATGTACATCATAGTTGGTGTAAAGGAATCACACCATGAAGAATATAATAGCTTTCCAATATCCTTCAAGGAATGGCCTACATCATAATAGTTCATGGCCTTGAGTGACCCATGAAACCCATCATAAATAGTGCCCCATCTTGGCACAATATCCTGCAAATTAGTGTTAGAAAAATATAAGCATATAGGAGATACATTATAATGCTCAGGAAGAAAAGCCTCTCTATATACTTGTTTTACATTAGTGGGGTAACTCATATATGAGTTCCCTCTCACACTCCATGAGTGAGGAGATATGAATGATGGCTCTTCCCAAGAGTTATGCTCCTCCTCCTCTACCAAGTAGTCCATGCACATCTTCATATGAGAGTGCACTTCTTTCTTTAAACCTTCCCATATGAATCCACCCAAGAGTGTATGATATGCTCTAATGAAACTAGTGGGTTTGGAAAGCAAGATCTCATAGGTGGCATCTAGTAGTCTCTCCTTGAGCTTGGAGTCACTAACCAAAAGAATAAGATTATAGAAATAGATAAATCCATCAACCACCCTGAACCTTTCATCCTTTACTTCCCCATCAAGAACCCCCCATGTGAAAAGGTCCTTGGAGTATTCCATCATGAGTTGGGAATCCCAATAAGGATCCAAGCTCTCCAAGAATGACAATGTTGTAGAAGTCTGAAATGCAGCCCCTGTCTTCTCATGGCTCCCATATTTGACATCCTTGATATAAAAATCAAATGTGGGAGTATGAAAATCTCCTCTTTGTTGCCCCATTTGCAGCGGATCTTGCTCAAGAAAAGATTGAAGCATATGGAAATCAACTTCCCCTTGAAAAGTCCTTGTTTTCCAAAACTTCCTCATTTTGGCCCAAGTGTACAAGAGGGTTAGCATCCCCTTGCCATGTTCAGAAATATTCTTTGTGAATGAAGAGATCATGGGATGCTACAAAGATATGGAGTTTCCATGTGTCCTCATGCTCATGCCACCATAGATCTCTGATTTCTCCTCTCTCAACGCAGATA
Organism: Pinus albicaulis; assembly: GCA_034641835.2. NCBI lineage: Eukaryota > Viridiplantae > Streptophyta > Pinopsida > Pinales > Pinaceae > Pinus > Pinus albicaulis. The sequence goes on from CM076575.1 coordinate 1,812,932,290, forward strand.
TCTGAGTGGGAGTTAGCAATGCCCCTTTCAGGAAATTGCTCATCTCTCTTCTGAATTCATGAGAGATTCTTTGCATTGTGCTAGCTTCTCCCAAGGCTCCCTCCTTAGCCAAGTATGAATATGCTACCCATAGTTGAGAGAACACTTTAGATTTCCTCCTATCAAGAGGTGCTCCTGGTAAAGTATCTCCTTGTAAAGAGGTTTCAAGGCATAGAGTAGAATGTGGATGTAGGTAGAGAGATTTTCCCCTACCTTTAATGCATAAGTCCTCTTGCCTTCTTTGTGCTTCCAAGCTTTGAAGTAGAGAAGGGTTCATGTTCCTCTCCTTGTGATGCCCTTCCTCCTCTTCTCCTTCTTCTATCTCCAAGGTCTCATCATTTGGCAATGATGGTACATGTTGCTCATGTGCTATGCCAAGAGCTTTATGTGTGAGACCTTGTGCAATTCCTTGCAAGAGTGCAAGAGTTTCTTCTCTTGGAGCAAGTGCTCCAACTTTATCTTCATGAGGTGCTTGAGGTGATTTTTTTGTGACTTCGTTATGATCTCCTGTCTTCTCCCCCTTTTCAATAACTGAAATTGTCTCATTATCAATAAGAGACCTTAGATCTTCATCATCTATTGAAGGAGAAACCTTCATGCTTTCCTCTTGAGAAGAGGACCCTTCAGTAAATGGAGATCTTACCCTTCAAAAGGCATCAAATAAACTTACACCCTCTTCCATGGTCTTCAGAAATAGAATTGGATTCATAGACGCTTCCAACTCATGCAAAAACTTCATTTGATGTGGTTTGATAGTGTCAATAGAAGATGTTACATATGGAGCTTCATCAAACCTTTCTATCAATATTGCAATAAACCTTGCATAAGTAGGTGTATTGTAATTCTTCAAGGAGAAAGACTCAAACAACCACCAAGCATATGCTTTACCTTCAAAATGTAGCACTGCTACTTTGATGGCTTCAATCTCTGAAACTTGATGTTGTTGCATGAAGTTGTCTAGCTCCTCCACCCAAACCCTGACTAGACATTTAGGTGATCCATCAAAGATAGATAGATAGAATCTACCCTTATCATGCTACTCCTCCTTTGTGTCTTTACCCTCCTTGATCTTTCAAAACCCTTGGAAGTTCAAGTCATCTTTGAACTCCTTGGATTGAGCTTGATACTCCTCCAAATACTCTCTAAGAGTCTCCTTTTTGGGCACACCTCCTTTCTTCCTCTTCATGAAGAAATCACAGACAAAATGCTACAACTTTGGCGATATGGAAGAGTGCACATATCCATGAGATGAGGATTCAAAATTTTCCTCATGTATAGATCTTGTAGATCTAATTAGAAGATCTTCTTGTTCTTGAAACTTCCCAGGAGTTTCACTACTTCTTCTCTTTTCTTCTTATACAGCCTCCTTGGAGAGGTTCTTGATGGATCTAAAAAGTGATGAGAGTAAACTCATATTCTTCATCATTCTAACCTTTCTCCTTTCTGTATAGAACTTTTTCTTGAAGCCACAGGCTGAGCCAAAGAACTTGGCTATGATACCACTGTAATATCCCGAAATTGGAACACCTCAGCAAGCTTGTTGAAATAACTCACTTCTGAGAATATTGTGCATAGAAATGAGTTTGAAGCTCTTGTATCCCTTAGATAAACACATCTAAGATCTAAATCCAGGAGGAGAGAAAAAACAAATCAGACTAGGTGGGTTAAACAGATCTCCCACAAACTAGTTTAGTTGAAAACCACCCAAAGAGAGGGGTTGCAGCTCTATGCAAAGGACTGCTTCATAAATAACACAGATCCACTGAAGAACATTAGGAGGCTGATATGAAGGTTTAGAAATCAGATATATAACAGAAAATCAGATGTTCTATAAAACCCATACAGTATACAAGAGAAAGAATGAGTTTATACAACAAAAGTCCTCAAAACTTGAGGTGCTACAACCATAAGGAAAGACTGCATAACCATGAGAGCATTATTTTTAGGGCTGAAGCAGAATTTTATTAATTATTCAGATCTAGAGAATATTTGTACATAAAAATCTAGATCTAATACATATCTATGTACAAGAAATGTTGATCTATACATTCCCCTTGGGGTTTTGCTCAAAACATGAAGCACAGATAGTAGATCTGAGACTAAGCTTGCAGATCTGCATAATGATTCAAAAATTTCTGAATAATAAAATGGTACAAAAGATCAGCTCTGAAACTAACATGGATTGGATGGCTAATCCATGGATCACCACAGTGAGAGAAATAATCCCAACACCGGAGATCTCTCCTCCAAAATGTAGACAAAACACCCTGCAGCTGTAGATCTGCAAATAGCACTGTCCAGGGAGAGAAATGGCGTTGTAGCCTCTAAGAATTACTTGGCCTGATGCCAAGATGTATATTTGAAGCACAATCAGCTAATGAACTCTTCCAGGAGGTTAAAAGACACACTCATTGATAATAGCCACTAGTATAAGCTAGATCTGAGAAGATCTAGTGTCTTCCACTACTATAACTCAAAAGGACAGCTCAATTCTCAATAGGAGCAGCGTTGTAGGTGTAAGGTGAGCTTAGCATAAAAGCTTGATGTGGAAAATATAGCACAAGTCTCCTCCAAGAGCTGCTCAAGGAAGGAGGTTCGATTCCTAAATAGGAAAACCCAACAAGGGATGTCTAAGCAGACAATACCTTTAGAAAATAATAATCTTCAACAACCCTCTTGTTGATATCCTCCTCCTTTCATAATATTGGAGTTTTGGAAAAACCATAAACCACTTCATTGGTTTAGCCCTTTTCACATTTAGAATCTCCTTCTAGAACTGTGTTGTCCCTCAAGGAGGTTCAATACATATAAACTATGTTGTTGACTTGGTCAAAGATGACCCATTCTTGTGATTTAAACCCATTCACAACTGCAGAATTTTATCTACATAGCCCAGATATGTCTCTATTCATGTAGGCATTGATTTATTCTTGGTTTTTAGGAGTTTTACATGTCCTCCTTTACAATTTATTCATCAATCATGAAATGCAAAAATAAACAAGGCAAAATTAATATTCCAATTAGCTGCAGCTAATTTAGGAATATTACAATGTGCCACTCTACAAGAGGGATGATGGTGGCTCAGATCTACAGTGGTGAGCACTCTCCAGCTCCCATCGCTCCCTAGATCCATCAGGTTGTGCTAGAGGAAATGAATCCAGATGATCCTATGCCCAAACTTGAGACAACCACTATTCACAATGGTGAGGCTCCAAAGGACGTTTGACTCCACCCATCTTGTCCTCTGATTCTAACCAAGACCAAGCCCAGAAATGTGTCTTATGCAGCATCCTGGGTAGATCTCAAGCTAAAGCGTTTCATAATGAAGGACCCCATCAACTACTGTGCAAGTTGGATCAACTACCCCTTCCAAATCCAGATCATACTCCTCAATGGAAAAACGCAGCTCTGTTGGGTGCGATCTGTATATCGAGTGCAAATTATAATGCATGTCCTCAAACACAAGCTGAGGATCCATTTTTTCATGCAACGACTCCTATACAGAGGTAAACAACTCGATAACTCCCTCCCGCTCTCTTTTTACAACATCGAGAAAAATTCTACTCTAGTTTTGTCCCTCTGTCTGCGAGGAGGGGCTTCTGCACAACCCTCCTCCACACAAGATTTCTCCTACAAGGATTTTTTTCATGCACATCATCCCAAGAAAGCAACTTCACCTCTTGAGGCTCCCAAGCCTTTTTTAGTGGAGAAAATGGAAGAAATACCAGTAATTGAAATCTCCCACCCAACAGTGGATGATCAATTTCAGTAATATTCAAAAAGAGAAATAAGCTGTCAATTCAATGGATTATGGCCACGCTAAACATATCTCTATAAATGGGTTCACACTGCTTGGAAAAATAACACCCGGATTTTCTTTTTCTCAAAGGGTTTCTTCATAGTCTTATTCGCTTTCAAGGAGGACTATTAAAAATCTCTAACACGGGGTCCTTGGTTCTAGGGAAAATTTGGACTATTCCTCACACCATGGTTCCCAGAGTTCAACCCATCTACGACCATCATCACCAAGCTTCCTATTTGGGTCAGGCTCTGAAATTTACCAACCCCTCTATGGCACTATTCTTTCTTTCAAGGAATCGACAACACTCTAGGCTTCTTTCTAGCCATAGACACCTCCAGAGGGGAAACATGCATATACACTTTCGGTAGAATATGCACTGAAATAGACATAAGAAAAGGATTTCCAAATCAAATCGTTCTCAAAGTGGGAGACTTCCATTAGACACAGACCCTGGATTATGAGAATACTGCCTTCAAATTCCACCACTTCAATGAAACATGACACCTTCAGAACTCATGCTCCTCCTTCTTGGCCCAAAATAAGAAGAGCACCCGCAAATCAAACTCAAAAATTTGGTAGCCTTGTGTCCCGCCACCCATGGATGACATCAATTCCCTCAGCTCAGACGAGGAAGAGATCGAAGCAGAGGTGGAGGTCACAAAGCAAGAAAAGGACACAAGCTCAACAGACCCTGATATGCCCACTGGTCCACAAATGCACAGAAATGGTCTCATGAAACCTCCTCCTCAGATTCGTATAAGGAGCCCATTCCTCTAGAAACCAACAAGCTCCAAGTGGTACTATCCCAACAACCCCAGGATGGTTGGGTCATAGTTTCAAAAAAGAAAAGAAAGAAATGTCGTAGTGAGGAAACAACCCACTCGAGGTAGTTTTCAGTGCTGGTCTTTGTAGCTCCTTTGTTATTTTGTCTGTATCTCTTTCCTCTCTCTTAGCTTCTCCATGGGACCGAGGTTGAATGTTCTTAATTTCCAGTCGCTGGTTATCTAACATCTACTATATGTAATTCATCTTGTACTATATGCTCTTTTAATAGAAATAGAATAATTTACCACAAAAAAAAACATTGGGCCATGATATATGGTTCAAACCTTTGATTCAACTTTGTATATAAAATAATTGCGCCATTGATATTTGCATTTGACCTTCATATATAACAATGCCATCCAACCTTGCCATGGGTGAGGGCATGTGGCAGCCTTCGGCTGTGCCATGTGGCCCTTCTCCATTGGTGTAAAATTCACCATTAAAATAATAATCCACCATAGAGGTAATTTCAAACTTAGGATTAGAAAGAAAAAATCATCTTCCCCAAGCAACATTGGAAAATATGGTTGTGGCACTTGTCACTGTGTCACTATCTGAAATTTGGAGAATATTCCATGAATATTCCTCAGGTGTTGACTAGACTGCCAAGTCATCAATTTGTCATTGTTCTGCATAATTTTTGCGTGTTTGAGAAAACGAAGAGCAGACCATAACTTACTCATACAAACTTGGATTTTGATGAAATAATTTGCGTTGGAATTCTGGTGACGAGCTCTATCTGCTCATTTTCGTTTGGAGCATTTATGAGAACTTTCATTTTTTTAGCTAAATACTAAGCCTCTTATCATTCCTCCCCACTAGAAGCCTTTTCGACCCCAAAAGATACTATCACTTGTTCAGCAGATGAGGGAACAACTCCCTCACCCTTTCACTCTCCATCCATTTGGCCTTGGAAGGATTTTTCCCCTTGAGTCTCACACTAAGGTATTCGGCATTCCCTCTCCTTGAATTTTTGATTCTTTTGTCAAGTATGAGATCTTACTGAAGTTCATCAAGATATTATGGCGAGAAAAAATCTATTGATGTCAACTGAACATTCTCCCCTTGATCATGAATCAAAGGAGGCTCAAACAATCTCAAATTCTCAACATTAATGACATAATATATTTTCATATAAGGAGGCAAATCTAGCTCAAATGCATTAGTACCAATCTTTTCCGGAATTTTAAATGGACCATAACAGACTGGCTTGAGCTTTTTACCATCACCTTGCAATATTTCTTTTCTGATATATAAACAAAATTCATCTCCAACCTGGAATTTTTTATCAACACAATGTCTATCATGCCTTGCTTTGTAGCTGCTTTGACTCTTTTCACGTTGCTCTTGCACTATGTGATGTACCAACTGAATTTTCTCAATGAACTTCCTTGCCCTATCTATGTCACTATGACCATCTATAGTGACATGTTTCTCAAAGATGAAGTCCAAAGGTGATCTTGGCAAGTACCAAAAACATGCCTCAAATGGTGATGTTTTTGTGGAAGAATGCTTTGCCCTGTTGTATGCATGTTGAATGTAATGCAACTGTTCTTCCCATAACTTGGGATGTTTGCTGCAATAAACTCTAAGAATATGAATGAATGTCCTATTTACCACCTCAGTCTGACCATCTATTTGTGGATGAAATTTTGTAGTCTTCTTCAACTTTGTGTCCATCATGTCCCATAATTTTGACCAAAAATTCCCAACAATTCGGGAATCTCAATCACTTACAATAGAAGTTGGAAGACCAAAATGAACCCATACATTTTGAGAGAAAATATTAGCGGTTTATTCAACTGTAATTTTTTTCTTACATGGCATTAAAATACACATTTTTTTGAACCTATCTACCACAACATACAAGTAATCATGACCTTTCCTTGACATTGGAGGACCACCTACAAAATCCATTGAGATACTCTCCCAAGGAAGTGAAGGAACTAGAAGTGGAGCGTATAATCCAACTTTCCTATTACTAGGCTTACTTATTGCACACAAAGAACATCCTATAATAAAACGAGATACATTATTAATCATGTGTGTCCAATAACAATACCTTTGGAGATTCGCTACTGTCTTGCCTACACCGAAATGTCCAACAATAAATAATGTGTGTGCCTCCCTTATGATATTTTTTTCTTTCTCCCTGTGGTATACATAACTTGCCCAAGTGATACAAAAAACTATTATGCACATGATAATCTAACTCTTCATTTTGGTTTCCTTGACTCAAGATTTCATACACATCTTGAGAATCACTATCATATGCATATTGTTCAATGTAAATTTCATGCATAACTAAATTGTGCTTGAGTATAATAGATGAATTTACAATAGGCCTAGAGATAATATCAACTACCTTATTGTAGATTCCCTTTTTATAGCTGATAACCAAATGAAATTATTGTAGAAATCCCAACCATCTGAAATGTCTTGATTGTTGCAACTTTGACTATAATTGTAAGTACTACAACGACTGATGGTTGGTATGGATGATGGTCTCTTTCCCCATCAAATAGTGCTTCCATTTCTTTACACTTTGTGCCAATGCATATAACTCCTTATCATAGGTGGTGTTGTCACTCCTAGAGACAGCCTCGAGTTACAAAATACCACTGCCTAGGACATATTAAGAATCAAAGGTTTTCATATAATAACTTTCTCTTGGGGAGTCCCTATGAATCTAACTTCTAAAATATTTAAGTATTTGGTGGTTCTAGATAACTGTGGGAGTAGTGGTACTAAATTGGATGTATAATAGACATAATTTAGAATGGGCTTGAAGCCGTATTTATTTTGCTTGATGTGAATGGGCTAGGTTTAAAACTGGTAAACAAACATTGGAAATAAAGTGGATGAACACTTAGATGAATAGAGAGAAGAAGTTTGATGGAGGCGGGCTTATTTTATGGTAATAATGTGGCCTTATCAGACTTTAAGGAATAAGATGGTCACTATGAGATTTATGAAAATACAATCTTGTGTCTTGCCCAATTAAGGTGACCGAGTGATTAACTTATGAATTCCATTTTCCCACAACAGAGATATAGACAAATTAATTTACTAAAACATGAGTTACCAACATTTCGAACACAAGATAATTAATGAAGCATTCAATGAAACATAATAAGAAAGTTAAACAAACATAAGAAAAATGCATACATATTGTTCAACAACCTAATTGGAATCCTTTTACAACAAGTCGTTGTTATATTGTTGGATGGATAAATTGTTCTTGCGGACAAGACAGATCTCCCTAGTATCCTACGATAACTAGCAACAAATAGATAGATGTAAACTAATTTCTCTAGATTATATTTGATCTAGAATTATCTATAATGAAGGATTTAGGACTTACCTATAGTCCAGCGCTGATCATAGTCTTCTTTCATATCGCTTTGAATACGTCTCTTTTCGGGATCTGCAATCAAAAACATGAAAGAATCATAAGCACCTACATAATATAGACTAATTCATAAATCATAAATCTATCTTGATGATCAAGGAATTCAAGAAATAAGCCATTTAAATAAACAACTCATTGAGAAAACAGGATCCATTTTTATTATCTTTGATGAAAGAAGGGGCCTTACAACCGTGTTCACCTTGATGTCGTACAGGTCCTTCTGGGGTCCGAAACAAGTGTTTCCTCTACTTTGACAAGCCTTTGCACTCTCTCGACTAACATAAACATCAGTGTGTAATCATTCCCATATGGTAATCAGTTAAGAGAGTCTGAGTTTATTCAACTATTCTCCTCAAAAAATCTCAAAGCCTAACCCCCCTTGAGGCTAATCTGTGGCCTCAATTTATAGCAAAAGAGAAGAGGTTGCAGCTCCAAATAAGAGGGGATAGAATCCTCTTTCAAGTGAATAAGTTCCACATACCAAGGGGTAGGCTCCTTTAATGGAGGGATGAATGTACATGAAAGGAGTGAACTTTCCACCGAATAATTGCTTCCAGAAGCTTCCAGAGTCAACCAGTTGGGCTTCCAAATTTTACTTCTTCCTTCACTGTACCTTTTACAAGAATCCACACCTTTAATGAAGAAAAAGTGCGACCGGTTCCGCATGTTCTAGCACAAACATATGCGGCACTGTAGGTAATAGTAAGAGAAAGTGCAGTACAAGTATTTTTATGACTTTTATAAGCTTTTGTCTCAATTTCAAGGCTTGGTTTTAGGAACCTGGTGTTTGTAGACATCTAAGGGAGTATTGTATGAGTAATGATGAACTCATACAGATAGTAAAACGTCATGGTGACAATTTTTAGTGTAACAGATTGCCCCCTAAACTGTGAAGTCTGAGACCATTCGAAGAGTGATGTGCTTTATCATTTCGAGGATTAGCTTGTGGACACCCAAGTCAGAATAGTGTAAAAAAATTCAATGAAAAACATACATACATATATATATATATATATATATATATATATATATATATATGTATGTATGTATGTATGTATGTATGTATGTATGTACATTTTTCATTGAATTTTTTTACAGGATATATATATATATATATATATATATATATATATCATCACTGACGTAGGCATTCCCATACTCAGATCAAACACCAACTAAAACTTGTTCTGATGTAGAAATGATTTTATTATCACATCAATAATGTAGACACAGTATGGACATAGCCATCTGTTATGAATAGTTTGCTGCATAATGAATAATAAAACTCCTCGCAGCCTGGATGGTTGAAACTAGATCCAGGCTCTTGATTTCCGCTACCTAAACTAGTATGATTCTATCCATGCGATTGATTGTGTCGAAGTCGAACATGGTAGAAACCACTTGATTACCATTCAATGATGTGAACTATTAACAAGTGTGACAAAAACCGCCAATAATGACAATGGCTCTCAAAGTACTTAGTACAATTCATGAAATGTGAATAAATGATCTGAAGTCGAACATTTCATGGAATCGTTCGATCGAAGGTCAATGATGCAACCTGTTGTCAAAGGCGAGAAACCTACCATTAAGGCATGCATATTCCAAGGTACTGAAGGATTCTAGATCCACTTCCTAGATGATGAGCTGTCATCGATAGAAAGTGATCCGTCATAGGAAATCCTACGACACAAAACCATTAGATCAATTTTTTTAGAAATTTTTTAAAAGGACTGACTCAGGGATGGTCAACGCGAATGGAGACAAATGTTTGCAATGAATGGTTTATTTGAACTGTCCTCTTGAACACATAACGACACTGCAGATGGTTTTTTGATAATTCACCTAAGTTAATACCTAGAAACCGGCTGAAGACTTTCAATATGGTTTGATTAGCTGATAGGCAAAGGATTTTCCAAACCCAGGTAGAAGTGTGAGAAAAAGTGTCATGTTCAAGAGTGTTAAACTGTTTTTTAAACAAAGTGTGACAAACGGATTCGTTTTCTCTATTTTCCCCCCACCATTTCTGGAAAGTACCTCTTTATTTTTGACAAGCTTGAGGAGGATAACATTTGCTTGTTATATAAGCTCATCCTTCGGATGAGTCTAACTTATTTTAAAAAGTGAACCCTAAGAAGGAGTGGTTCATTCCTGTTTGTAATCAACAGGTCCTTTACTGTTAAATTTTAATGGGTCCAGTATAGGAGAAACTCGGTGTTTTTCAATTTTAGTGAGTCAAAAGAAAAACTTAAGGAAACTCCATGCGTGTTATTTTTCATAAATTTAGTCTCTCAAGCCTGAAAAAGGATAAAATAATATAAGAGAGAACTCTATTGACCATGATTAGTCAACATATTCCTTTTTCGTAAATAGTCCATTTCAGTCCAAAAAAGGGGTAAACTTATACTAAAGGGACGACTATTCATTTCCTTTAACGAGTTTGAATATTCAAGTACTCGATGATCTTTTCATGTTTAAAGATTCTGAAAAGGGCTTAAAAGAGAACTCAAAATTTCTCTTTTTCGTAAGTTTTAACAAGTTCGAAAAAGCGATAAAAATGTACTGATGGCTTTCACTTTTTCGTAAGTATTAATGAGTTTGAAAAAGGGATAAAAATGTACTCATGGTTTTTTCTTTTTCATAAGTTTTAACGAGTTCAAAAAAGTGATAAAAAGTGTGCTCATATGGTTGACTTTCAATTTAATTAATGAGTAGGAAAAGACCAAAAGAACTTGGCATTTTCATATACGTTTTACGAGAATGAAAAGAATAGAAAAATAAGCTCGGGATTTTCATGAGTTTAATGAGTCTTGAAAATAATAACATAAATATACTCAAGATAGGTTTCATTTTTACACAAACTTGAAACAAAGAAAAAATTTGCCTGAGATAGGTTTCATTTTTACACAAGCTTGAAACGTAGAAAAACTATGCTTGAAAGTGGTTTGTTTCATTTTTACACAAGCTTGAAACAAAGGAAAAATCATGCTTGAGATAAGTTTGAATTCCCCCCAAGCATAACTTGCTAGAGCACATGCCCCCCAAGATTCATTTCATTCAACTAAGTAGACTACTAGTTACTAATAGCTGGATAGAATGAAGGTTCATTTACGAGATTAGATAAAAGACTCGACTTGACAGAAGAGGATTTGTTTCATTTTTTAATGAGGTTGACACAGGAAAATAACCATCCTCATACTTGATTCATTTTTTAACGAGGTTGACATAGTAAAAGGAACTTTCCTCTTGGTATCTATTTCATTTTTTAACGAGGTTGACATGGGAGAAGAACCATCCTCATGGAATCTATCAATCTTCTCTCTACATTATACCTACATAACCTACTGATTTTTTTTAAATGAGGTTGAGACGGGAAAAGAACTGTCCTCATCTAAGACATGTTTTATTTTTTAACAAGGTTGACATAGTAAAAATAACTTTCCTCTTTAACCACTGATTCATTTTTTAACGAGGTTGACACAATAAAAGGAACTTTCCTCTTTAATCACTGATTCATTTTTTAACCCGGTTGACACAGTAAAAGGAACTTTCTTCTTTAACCACTGATTCATTTTTTGACAAGGTTGACACTGTAAAAGGAATTTTCCTCTTTAATTACTGATTCATTTTTTAACGAGGTTGACACAGTAAAAGGAACTTTCCTCTTTAACCACTGATTCATTTTTTAATGAGGTTAACACTGTAAAAGAAACTTTCCTCTTTAGTTACCTTTTCATGGCTTCCAACTAGAAGAAAGACATGTCAAGGGACACTCCTCGATCATGGCTTCCAAAATGTCTTCATCAGATGGAAGAACAATTATTTGGAAGGAACACATGTCAAGGGACTCAAAAGGGATAGAAACATCGCGTTCAAATAATCCCATAGATTTTTCCATGTCAATTACCTGATCTAAGTCCAAGGAAGTCAAGAAAATAGTGAGAGGCTCGCTTTCATCGGTAACTGAAAGCATGGGTATGGTTTCCACATAATTAACCTGTGGTGGGGTGGATACCACTTCCGTATAAGGAATATTTAGGGTTTTCGGATTATTGGTAGTCAAATCAAGACTAGCGAATGAAATTTGGTCAACAATCACAATGTTTCCATTGTGAGGAAAAGACATGATGTGAAATAGTGTCGATACGACAGCTTTCATTACATAGACATAGTCTCACCCAAGGAGTAAATTGAAATCCAAGGGGCCTCGAACTACCATAAGATCAATACAAATAGTTTTACCTTCCAAGGTAATAGGAAACTTAGGAAGGATCCCTAAAGGTTCACTAATGGTCTTGTTAAAATCTGAAAAATTTTGTGTAATAGGCACAAGCTGAGGGGAACCCAAAGCTTTCCAAGCAGTTGAGGATAAGATACTAATAGAAGCACCTTCATCTACATGTGTGCGGCACAATTTCTTACCACTAGCCTTCACAATGATTTGGAAAGGGATTGAAGAAGGAATACAAGGTTCTGTCAGTCTATTCCAATCAAAGGAAAAGACCTATGTACTTGGAGGGGGTTCTGTAGAAACAGGTGAAATGCCCCCTGGCATAAAATAATCTGATGTAACAAGAAGAACTTGAGCAGTATGAATTTCACTCTCTACAGGGAGAATGGGATTGACCAAATGTGAAATTGAGTTGACCACTTGATCAACTAATGGATCATCAACCTGAGTGATATTAGTTTCACTCTCCAATGGAAGAGTGGGATTGAGTGTACTTGGAATTAGATCAATCACTCCGTCAGTTGATGATAGGTTGGGAGAAATTTGACGATAACTAGTTGGAAGTTTTTGCTGTGGAACAATAAGGTTTTCCAACAATTTGGAGGCTTCATCCATGTGAGGTAAAATGTGAGTTTGATGACTCCCTTTGCATAACCTACAAGGAAACCTAAATTTACCCTTTTTCGCAGGATCCTGACTGTCATTGGTTGATGGATCAATGGAAAGTTGATGAGAATGTTCTGACCATACTTCCAAGACCTTTGGAATACCAGGACAATTGATAAGGAAGTGGTCACCGTTACAAAGCTTGCAAGGGTATTTGGGTTTATGATGCATGTTGGAGGTTTCCTCAACACTAATAACACTTGCAGCCATGGTTGGTTGGTTTAATTCTTTCTTATCTTGCTTCTTCTTCTTCTTCCATTTCTTCTTCTTCTTAGCCACCTGGTTACTACCGTCAAGGCTTTTACCAAGAGAAGAGGAAGAAAGGGAGGAAGAAATATTGGGTGAAGAAGGTAAAGGGTCAACATGAGGTTGGTGATGTTGAGATGGTGAACTCTGTTGAGGTGAAGCATCTGGTTGAGGTGGAACAATTAGAGTATTTAGGGCCAAGGAAGTTGAAAATACCCATATCGGTAAACCTATTGTAAATCTAGGTAATGACAATGTATCCATATAAGGAGGACCAAAGTTTTCAAAGCAAGGAAAAGTACTGAGATTCTCATTAAGAGGGGTTCCTTGGTTGGTAAATTTCGAAACAATTGTCATTAGATTCAACTTCAGTGAATTTTATTAACAATTTAAAAATAAAATTAACAATTCACAATTCACACATAAACAATTAAAATTCACAATTCATACCTATGGTCTCTAAAAAGTAAAAAAAAAAAAATGAACACGCGCTAACAAATCTAGGAGTCAAACCACACACAAACAATATATTCTCGCACTAAAAACACTAGTTGGCGATGAAATCCAACATCGTATAATTTTAATGTAGAAATGGTGGTTGGAATAGTTACCCCGTTAACCTTCTTAATGAAACAGACCGGTGCAAGTTTCTCCACTATGCCATCTCGACTGAAGAAAACCCTCTGGAGAGTCCAAGTGAGTCTAGTCGACATCTGCTCCAGGTACAGTGGGACCTTCCCTCCACTGTCACCTTGGGAAAGAATCCTAAATTTTATGGCCACTAAGGTCACCAACAGGAACAAATATACCTAGGGGAACATTCTAAGATCTGATACACACGCACGGGCAGAGTAACAAATCTCAATCCCCTTGAAGGCTCCTTGACATAATCCAAGGTTTACCGACAAGTGACCCCATGCTCCTCGACAATGGTCAATCCGAGGTTTACCATTGTTAATATGTGTATATATTCTATCGTTCCCAATGAGGAAGGATTGATTAATTCACTGGTTCAGACATGATCTCGTCTTTGACTCCTTTAGGAGGAGCTTCCGAGAGCATACATGCTACTATTGGAAATTTTCCTACTGCAATATCGACTACTTGTTTGTTTCGTTTCTTTGGAAAGTTAACTACAACTTATTCCAAAGCACTAATCCTAAGCTAGATTGGTGGAAAGAGCCCTAAAAATGTACAAATTACTAGATGAATTTTAATTAAGCGCTATGTTATTTGGGTTGCTATTACTCAAAGGGCAATTGGATATCAAAACCAACGGTGCTATGACCTGACCCAAAAATGAATGCAATCGAATATGATAATGTAATATTTTCAATTCGATGAATCCTAATTAAAGTAAGGAAAGAGTTTCCATTCACTTCCAACAATGCAAAAAATTAATCAATAAGAGAAAATATAAAAAATTCTCTAATGCACTAATCTCATCAAGAAAAACTAATGCTAATCAATTCCAATTTTTTTGTTTTAATGCTTTTAAAGAAAGCATAAAAACATGTAAATTCAAATCAAAGAAATGGATCTAAATCTACGATTGATTTTTCAGAATGTAAACTATGCAATTGTAATCTATGCACAATTCACTTTGAAAAGTATGCAAATGTAATCTATCCACATTTTTCGTTTATATTCTAAAAATGAGAATTCTAATTATGAAAATGTGATCTATGCAAGAGAATTCTCAAACACAAGATGATTCTAATGTAATCTAAGAACCAATCAAGTGTAAGTAAAGAAAATTGGGTGAGAGTTCCAAAGATCAAAAAATAAAAACACTCAGAAGCGATTAACACTCAGACACAATTTAGCCCCCCCAACAAAAGAAAAAAAGATGCAAAGTTGTTAAGAGATTGAGACAAACCTCGAAGTAATGACCAAAGGAAATCAAATTAATAATTTCTCAAAAGTAACTCAAAACACCCAATTAACTTAACAGAGACTGATGAGATTGTAAAATTTCTTAAAATAAATTCACACATGGTTTTTCACAGTCAAGACAAGTCTGGGAAAATACAGAGAATCATGTAAGTTGGTTCCAGAAAAGAGAATCTTAAAATTTTCAAAAAAAATCTTGGGTCCGCAGGTTTCAGTATAAAAAGGTGCAGTATCGCACTATTTACACAGAGAAACTACGGAGGTTACTGCACTGTTTTCAAAGAAAAAGTGCGGAGACCAGAAAACATAAAGAAAAATAAAAAATTGTAAATCAATCTTTCCAGGGATTCTAAGGCTAATTTACCCAAACCAGTGCAGACTAATCAAAATCAGAAAATAAGTTTCACAAGCCAAAAATAAAAGAAAACTAAGTTCAAGATCCAATCCCCAGTGGAGTCGCCATTTTGTTGGATGGATAAATTGTTCTTGCGGACAAGACAGATCTCCCTAGTATCCTATGATAAGTAGCAACAAACAGATAGACGTAAACTACTTTCTCTAGATTATATTTGACTTAGAATTATCTATAATGAAGGATTTAGGACTTACCTGTAGTCCAACGCTGATTGTAGTCTTCTTTCCTATCGCTTTGAACACGTCTCTTTTTAGGATCTGGAATAAAAAAGATGAAATAATCAGAAGCACCTGCATAATATAGACTAATTCATAAACCATAAATCTATCTTTAAATATATCTTGATGATCAAGCAATTCAAGAAATAAGGCATTTAAATAAACAACTCATTGAGAAAATAGGATCCATTTGTATTATCTTTGATGAAAGAAGGAGCCTTACAACCGTGTTCACCTTAATGTCGTATAGGTCCTTCCGGGGTCGTGAAAAAACGTTTCCTCTACTTTGAAAAGCCTTTTCACTCTCTCTACTAACACACACATGAGTGTGTAATCACTCCCATATGGTAATCAATTAAGAGAGTCTGAGTTTATCCAACAATTCTCCTCAAAAAATCTCAAAGCCTAACCCCCCTTTAGGCTGAACTATGGCCTCAATTTATAGCAAAAGGGAAGAGTTTGCAGTTCCAAATAAGAGGGGATAGAATCCTCTTTCAACGGAATAAGTTCCACATACCAAGGGGTAGGCTCCTTTAATGGAGGGATGAATGTACATGAAAGGAGAGAAATTTCCACCAAATAATTGCTTCCAGAAGCTTCCAGATTCAACGAGCTGGGCTTCCAAATTTTACTTCCGCCTTCACTTTACCTTTTACACGAATCTACACCTTTAATGAAGAAAAAGTGCGGCCATTTCCGCAGGTTCCAGAACAAACAGATGTAGCACCGGGTAATACTAAGAGAAAGTGCAGTACAAGTATTTTTATGACTTTTATAAGATTTTCTCTCAATTTCAAGGCTTTGTTTTAGGAACTTGATGTTTTTAGACTTCTAAGGGAGTATTGTATGAGTAATGATGAACTCGTACAGATAGTAAAACATCATGGTGAAAATTTTTAGTGTAAAATATATTATCTTTCAAAACAACTCTTGAAGATGTGAATTATAGCTTATCACAGTAATTACAAAAAAGGCTACACAGCGTTAACTCAAAACTTCCACGGAAACCAGAACCCTTCTATACTTATTGAGTTTACTCTTTATAACTTCTTACATTCCAAGCCATCAGCCAAATATTTATCAAACAGATATTATTTATTGATCTTTCTGTTTCCCATCAAAATAAAAAAAAAATGATACAATATAACTGTATCATACCAAGAGTACTACTCTTCATCAATGATACTTAGGGTGAATCGTGATTTCACCTGATTTTACAACATAACTAAACATAAAAGGAAAATTAAATAAAAGGACGCATGGGCCTGATCCTAACATTTTTAACAAGGATGCCGAGGAGTGGCAGAGGGCCTCGACATGCATGGTCATGTTGAAGCAGAGGAGGAGCCAGAGTGGTGAGATGGTAGAGGTGGCACTTGTTGTGATGTAGATGGAGTTGCTGGGTGTGAGTGCTCATAACATCTTTTCCATATGATGTTTGCAAGCAGAGGTGCAGTGCTGAAAAGCTCAAATAAAGCCCGAAGCTAAGTCAACTCGGTATAATCCAGGTGAGCGACGAAGAACCTTTTAACCATGGGAAGGAGAAGGAATTCCTGGCGCAATTTTGCCACCAAGGTCTCAACTTTTAAATGAGAGGTCCTTTACAGTGTTGAATTTCCCTTACACTTGATCTCACGTAACTTCTGATCATAAGTGGTCCAGTGGAGTAATGCCCCTAACTGATCCCTGCATGCAGGTAGCCTAGCTTCCACTAACTTAATCCATTCAGGATCGAAGGTCTCCACTCCATTTGTCACAAGTGCCAAATATCCTAGTGCCTTTAACCATGCCTCTTCCTTCTGGATCATCTTGGTGACCTCCATTATGGTCCTGAACTAGTTGACCACTCCACGCATGCCCAACTCTTTTGAAGGTAACTCATTGATGTAACTGATATACTTTTGAGTGGTGACTTCATTATCATTTCCTTCCCTGTGACCTACCTCCAACTACACTTTACAATCCCAGATGGCGTTCTTCTTGTCATTTTCCAGCGTAATGAGCTCCCAATTCTCTTTCACTTCTATTATAATCTGAGCCCAGACAATTTTTCTAGCTTCCACTAATGACATATTGCCCTTAAGTTGTTCCTTCAATTCCTTGATTGACTTTTGGTGCTCTTGAGACTCTTTATGAAGGGTATCCACGTCTTTCAGTAGAGATGAGATTGTCTTTTGGTTTTCTACGAAAGCTGCCTTCACTTCATCCAGTAGTCGTCGAGTGGTATGAGCCTCATCATCTGACATTTTCAAGTCCGCCAGAGCCTTGGTAAAATTCTATGAAGCATTTTGAGGGCCATTTAGTACCTGTAGTAGACATGTATGGCTATATTGAACCTATTGCAGCTCAACCAAATTTCCCTTTAATTCTTCAATCTTCTCATCTCTCTGAGCAAGCACCTCAGTGAGGGTGTCTTTCTATTTCTCGACTTTGGCTAGCTCCTCTATTTGAATATATTCAGAACGAGAGATGTTCAGATTACGTCGTAGCTCCTTCACTTCCAATTTGGCTTTGCATAGAAGAGTTTGCACTGATGTATTAGGATCGACTCCTTTACCCATTACCAACTATTTTCAGTCCTCCAGCTGGGTGGAAAGAGCCTTCGCACTTGCTCATTCCCTTTTTTGAGTTATCATCATTTGAGCTAAATCCTTCTTGGCCTGATCTAGGGTGATGGTGTATTTCAAAAACATTGTATGAAACATTTCCCCAATGGACTTATGCAAGTTTAATTTTTCTGGAAAGGGGATGGAAGCTAGCTCCATAATCATTTCTAAGGCTTTGTACTTGGATATTGAGGGTATGGGATGAGAGGACGAGTGCTGGAAAATGAATATAAGCTGGTCCTTCTCTACATCTAAGGCTGTAGTGATCCTAGTGTGATGGTTATCCACAAACTAGGCCAATTCTGCTCTTAGCTTTTCTCTTACAGATTGGTTCTTTGCCTTAATCTGTTCTCTTCTTTATCCCTTACCCAAGGTCATGGCCTATGAAATCTCTGAAGGCACTGAAGAGGAAGAAAAATCGTGGGAGAGCTAAAATCCTAGCATGTATTTACCATGACCTATGGGCTCTGAGTTTTCATCATCGATATGCTCGGTGTCATGATCTCTCGGACCCTTAGTTCTCTGTTTCTTACTGAGATGATCCTCCTCTTCTTCGTTTGTGAGTTCCTGGTTCGTCTGGTGGCTCTCCTACTCTAGGACCTCCACTTCATCATGTGTGTTGTCTCCTTTTCCTTTAGCGACGGGGGATTCACCCTCCATCTCTGTATCCAAAGGCCATGAGTCACAGTTAGCTTTCCATTCTATTATAGGCCTAGGTTAATGCTCATATGCTGAGGAATTAATATTCTTCTTTCTTCACGTGATGCACCCTTTAGGGTCATAGTGCCATACATCTCCTTGCAGGAAATTCATCTTCTGCAGCAGCCCCTCAACAAAGGGGAGTGTGTGTCTCAAATTGATAGTGAAAGGACCTATGACATTTGAGAGCCTCAAGATATATCCCTTCTTTGCGAGCACAAAGTGAGTTTGGTTGGCACTCAGGACTTAGTGGATAAAATCAAGGGTAAAAATCCTCATGGAAATGAACATCGGTAGATGGTAAGGAGGCACTTTCACACCATAAAACCCGATGTCAGTATGGTATTCAAATAAGTACCAATCCCTAGCACACTTTGTTTCACTGAACTGGAGCCACTTCTTTTGCTCAAGAAAAATCTTGTGTGAGGTGATGTCATGTATGATTGCATAAGCCCTGGACATTAAATCCATGATGTATTTTGTCTACCCATTTTCGTCTGGGTGTTGGCGAATTGACTGAGTCCATTCAAAAGTGGATTTTTGCTTGGCATTTCTCATGGAGAACTTGTCTAGGCCTAAACCCTCAAACTTGTCTACATGATTGAATAGGAATAGGTAGAATACCAAAGAACAATGTCTTAAGGAACTAGTACCAAAGAACAATGTCTTAAGGAACTAGAAGATAATATGTATTGAAATTGACCTTTAAAGGAAGGGGCCAGAAAGGTGGGGATATCTGGTAGAACCATGGGTTGCATCATGAGATCTAGAAACCCTAGACCAATAGTGGTTACCCTATATGGGTTATCTAAACCCAATATTACTGAGATGAATGCTAGGATAGGTTGTATGATGTCACAAAATAGGGACAACGGGATAGTCTCTATCCGCGGGAGGGAAGATAAATGTGACCCAGTGATGAGATCGAGGAATCCTCTTTGTTTTTCCTGGGGCAAGTCTGAGAAATGGTAGGAGAGGGTGACTTCATTGAATTCAAAACACTCTTGAATGGAGGGCTAGCATAGAGCCTTTCTGATGAGTTGAGCAGTAATTATGAAGAATTTAACCCCATAAGTGGAGATAAAAATATCATTATGCTCAATGTAGGCATCGGCGAGCCAGGCCATGAACTCAAGGAAAGGGTGAACTGTAGGGGTGATTTGGTAATAGAGCCAGAATCGAAAACCCTAAAAAAATCCTCACCTTGCCACTTATAGTCTAGGAGCTTTGTCTTTATACAGGCCACATTGAATGGGTAAAATGTGTCACAGAGCTGGGAGTGGGAATCTATGAGGGGTTCGGGACCAGAAAAATTCTAGCTTGGTGGACCTGCATGGTCTCGGGGGCAGTTCGATACATTTTTTCCATAATATTTTTAACAAATAGTAATGGAAAATAGTGAGAGGGACTTGACCAAGTACCTAAGGTAGCAATGAAAGCGACGCGAGGGGGAAACAACCAGTACTTTAAGTTTTACCAGGGTGACCAACTGATTAAGAAACGACCATAAACGATAACAATTCAAATGTTTGGGAGTAAAAATTGGGTTGAAGATTAATTTTTACTGGGCAGTGGAGTGGGGTGAGAATTGGAGGGCTGACTTCATGAGGACACATGGCACATGGTGATTAGTCGATAGTCATCGGGTGGGTGAGAGGCCATGTGCCGGACACAGAAGTATTGACCTCATACCTTGGGCGGACTTACCTTACCTAGACTTACCTCCGCAAAATGCACATGCATGGAGCCCACCATATTTCGTTAGGTCAAAAATTCGAGGGTTGAGCCCTGCCTCACCCACTGGAGCTCCTTTGATTGGCCCAAGGGGAGGCTAAAATCATCCCCTCCAACGGGTCGGTCTCGCCACCCTCAGTGCTTCTAAGTGTCATCGAAATGGTTGTGGTTCGCTCTTCGTGGGTGGCACTGCTTCTTCTGCGGACTGCACCGCTTGTCTGGAGGTGGTGTGGCCATGATGGATGCTATTCATGGGAAGCGCGCCAAGGGAGTTGTGTTGATTTTCCCTCAGCCTCTTGATTTAAACATTCCAACTCTTCGTTAATTAAGATTTCTTGAATTTCCTTAACCTTTAATGAAAATCATAGGTCAATATGTGGGATAATTAGTCATAGCTCCATTAAAAATTTTAGAATGTAATGAAATAGGCTTACCATGCTACATGAGAACTTCTCCCATAGCATAATCACTTGCATCTGTTTGGATCTCAAATGGTTCTCTAAGGTCTAAAAGAGCCAATGTCGATGTTGAACTTATCTTTTGCTTTAAATCATAAAATTATATTTGTTTCATATCTCCCTAATTGAAGAATTTCTTAACACTTGTTAATGCATGTAACATAGCTACAATGGAAGAAAGAATAGCAATGAATTTCCTTCAATACTATGATGCCCCAAGAAATCATCTTACCTTTGTAACTATATTGGGCTTGGGAAAATTCAGAATGACCTCTACTTTGTAAGGTTCTATATTCAACTCACCTCCTCCAACAATGTGTCCCAAATACACTCAAGAAGTCTTGCCAAACTCACACTTCGACATCTTTAAAAATAATTGTTCTTTTTTCAAGACATCAGGTACCTTGTTCACATGCATGACATGTTCATCACTTGATTCTCTCAATATAAGTATGTCATATAAGTAAAAAATTACAAAATAATATAAAAATGGTATTAGTACATCATTCATCACTCTCGTGAAAGTAGCTACACCATTTGTTAGACCGAATCGCATAACTAGCCACTCAAACAATCCTTGTCTATTTTTAAATGTAGTTTTCCAAATATCCTCTTCAGCTATTATAACTTGATGATAACAATTTCGCAAAGTCTAACATAGTGAAATATCTTGCATAGTTTAACTGATCTAGAAAATAATCAATGCATGGGAGAGGGTAGCGATTCTATAGCTTGATTTTATTCAGTGCACAAAAATCTATGCACATGTGCCAAGTCTCCTCCTTATTTGGTACCAAAACAATTGGTGAACCACATGGCATAGTAGATGGGAGTATGATACCTTTGTTCAACAATTCTTGGATTTTATTCTTGATTTCAAAACTCTCCATAATTGATATTTGATACATACCAATGTTTGGAACCAGAACATCCTACTGCAACTGAACCTCACGCTGAATTCCCCTCTTTGGAAGTAACCCATTTAGTTCTTCAAACATCTCGCCATGTTGACTTACTGCATCAAACAAATCAGATTTTAATATGTCATCACATCCTTCAAAATATTCATAGTCAACATCATCCTTTTTCTTGATCATGAGAAACACCAAATTTTTAATTGCATTAACTAGCCTCTTCATTTTCCTTGCATTAATTAAAGAAATATTCATTTTTTTGCGATGAGCTCTCACATTATACTCTACCCCATCCTTAAACACATGATATTTGTTCTCATGGAAATAAAACACTACTTTATTGTCATACACATATGGACTTCCCAAGATAATCTTGGAAATGTCAAGTGGAACCACATCTAACTCGACTTCATCAACAAAGTTTTCCATAATAGAAAATCGAAATATGCATTTCCTTGTAACCTGTAAATTGACATTCTTAACTATCCGACCCATAGGATATGGTTTATGATGTGGTACGGTTTCAAGGTTAATATTTTTTACCAAGCCCTATGAAATCAAGTTTTCTTGTGACCCATTATCAAACAATGCATCAGTATTTGTATGATTTGAAATCACTATAACATGGAACAATTATATCCTTATGTTGGTGTCCTGTGTTTTGATAGTTTGGCAAATCAAAAGACAAGGCAACATCAGAACCAATCTTTAGAGTCCCAGGATCTAGTCCTCCTGTTCTCAGAGATGGATCTCTCAAATATTTGTTTGCAAAGGTTTATCTTGTGTGCTTAGAGTATTGATTTTAGACTAGTTATTAAGTGCAAGTGTTTGTTTGTTTGGTTGGATTGAATTGATACAGCAGAACATGAAAGGTCTAAGAAAGACATATAGGAAAAAGAAACATCTGGTTCATTGGGCAATGGAGTCAAGAAAATTTCATAACAAAATCATCAAAGGATATGGGATATCAAAGCGCAAATCTAACTTGGCCACAGGATCCTTTTTTTTTTTGGAATGGGATGAACATTAATGGTTTGGAAAGAGAAATTGAATTCTCAACAAAGGGAACCTGAAAAACATAATTTAAACAATAAAGAGATATTTGATAGATAGGGCTAACCATAAATTCTACAAATATTCTTTAAGAAAATAATGACTTCAAGACAAATTTCAAAATGAAATCTAAGATTCAGGGAACACCCTATTTCCTCAAAGATTTTATTCTAAAGGACTTAGAAAACATAAAATATTTACTGATAATTACAGTCATAGAAGAGGGAACACCTAAAAACATCTATGATCATAATTATAATGACCTTTAAGCCAAATTTTTAAGTGAAGACAAAGGGCAAGATCAAAATAGACCTCTTTGATTCACTATAAGCAAAGAACTTCAAAGGGAGACTTCAATAACAGTTTTTAAGTGGTAGCAAACAAGCAGGGAGAACCATAAATCATGCTGTGACCAACTGTTCAAACTATTAAGGAAATAAACAAGTATGAAGACTAAAGAGAAATATTAAAGCCTCTAAAATACTTCAACAGAAGAAAACATGAAACAGTGAAGGATGAGCAGGTCTAAGGTGCTTCCAGGAGTCATTTCTTAGCCTAATACTTTCTATCCTACTGTAGTAAGAAATTATGGAACATAATGAAAACAGGGGAAAACATAAAATAGTTCAGAATAATTCACCAACATCCAAGCTCATGGATCCAATGATAGAGCCTTCTTAGGAACAAGCATGCAACAACATCATCAAGACTTACAAGACTTCAATTTCATCTTCAACTTCAACAGGATATGTATTTACTCCAAAGATTTTCAGTATTACAAATTTTAATCAAACAACAACCAACAATTTCTTATCTTCTACAGAAGTATTTATAGAAGGATGAGGAGGTGAGATCTGATAAAAGATCTCTCAAGGAAATTAATACAAATTCAAGACTTCTTGGCCTTTTGAGGGGCTTGATGAAGAATTTTACAGGTGGTTCTGCATTAATTGTTTTACAATTAACATTTAAACTCGGTGGGAGCTTCTTTGACTTCCAGGCTCTGCATAACATGGAGTAATCCTGAAGATATTTTGTTGCATAAGCTTCCTGTGGCAGAATTAACTTATGGGCAGCGCTAGAGGCAAATATTTCTTCAATCAATAACTTCAGCCTCTGTTTTGAATGGTTTGAGGAAATAGGTGGCTCTTGTAGTAGCTGAGGAATCAATTCACCTTAAATGCAGGTGATGGAAACCTTTTTTGTTAGTTTTAAACACTTATGATCTCTTTTGACTGTGTTTGAATCCAGGAAACAAAACTTTTGATAATTTATTTTAAGTCGTAATTCCCTAAACCTGTCTTCAATCTTCATCTTTGCTGTGTTCTATTCTTCAACACTGATACTCTTTTTAAATGCGATTTTGAACCACAGTGTCTTGTCAATGTGTAGAGTCGTGTTGGGCCTTAAAGGTATCAATTCTCATAGATCATTAACAAACAATGGAATAGAGCCTGGTGGACAGTTTCCTTTAATGTAAAACACGCAAGGGAAACGTCTTTCCCAGCCTTCGGCCTCTCTTTATTATCTAATGGAAAATCATAAAAAACACCTGTAAAACACAAACGAAATTTATAAAATCCTGTGTAATGGGTTAAACTACTTCAGAAGGCAGGAGAGGAGTGTAGCCATTGGATCTGGACACATGGACGGTCCAGATCTAATCGGGAGTTTGCAATCGGCGGTAGGAGAAAAGGGGTGCAATGAAAAAAATTCGATGAAATTGTGCAATCGAAAGGGATGAGGTGATTAAGCGATAGCCATTGATCTAAGGACGAGATCAATGGTGGAGAATGAATTGGGGGACTGACCAATCGGAGGGACAAAAAAAATGTGTGCGATTAAACAATGCAATGTGAAAAAGCGCAAGCCGTCGATCTAAAGGTTAGATCAACGGTTGAGAAAAAATCGGGGGAATCGCAATCGGAGGTTGGGAATGAGGCAATGCGATTGCGCTAATCGGAGAGAGGGCCGATGCGATTGCGCGATCGACCAATTGAAATCGGCAGTAAAGAAAATTGAAACCGCACCAAAGAAAATCTCCGATGCGATTAGGCACCCGGTTATGGGGCCTGTTTTAAAAAGACTTCCGATAGGCCCAGCCCTATGTATATAGGGGCTAATCGGGTTCGGGCCTTCGGGCCAGGGCTTTTCAATCTACCCATTGAAATTTGCCGATGCGATTGCGCGTCGATCTTTTTAATCAACCCATTTTAATATTTAACACGTGATTTGGGTTTTTAAGTCAAAAATTTTGGAAAAGTGGGTTTTGGGATTTTTACAAAGGAAAAAATAGATCAGGCATGGTTTATCCAATGGTTTAAGCGTAGAAGGCGGGCCCACAGGAAAATATATATAAAATATGATGCGATCGGGGGTTTTTCAATACAAAACTAATCGTAATTGGAACTTTTGAACACGGCACAAGACTTGCACATTTGGATATTTTTGATGCGATAAGCGCTGTGAGGGGCTTAACACTTGGTTTTTATGGTAAGGGAATGTGGGGGAAGTGGTTATGGGGCTTTAGCCAAAGGGGCTAAAGCCTGTAATCAAAACATGAATTTTTATGGTTTTTTCAATGTTTTTAAAGGGATTTGAAGGTTTTGGTAAGGTTAAAAAGTGGGTTTTCAAACCTTATAAAGTGTATTTTTATGAATGGAAGAAGGAAACTCATAAAAAATAGAGGAATTTTATGGAAGAAAGGGGTGCAAATGAAGGTTAGTTTGGAGTGGGGGGACAGGGGAAATTGATGGTTTTTTCAGCAGTTTTTCTTTTGGAATTTAGTAGAATTCTCATAGTATAAAATGGAAACAGAAAATAAAGATTTTGGACAGAGGCATGAGGCCTCTCAAGAGTCTTCAAGAGCCAACAATTTTTAGCAATAAAATTGTCTCTTGAAGGCTCAAAAATTTTTAGCCACCTTTTGGTATAACAAATTTTATAGGTGGCTAACACCTTGTATCTTCATTTGGAGTGTTGTTGTGACTATTTTAGGAACTAGTACTTTCTATGGCTTCCTTTCCTTTGTTAACCATGGCTACAATCTTGGTATCATCTCTGGAATCAGATCCAAGATCTTGTTGTGTGGTGGTAGTCATATTTTGTTTCCCTCTGTTATTTGTTTTCTTTGGCCTTAGTTAAGGATGTAGTTTCCAATAGTGGGCTTCATCATGCCCCTCTTCGAAAGAAAGTTTGCATGTAGTTTTCTCCCCTTCTTTCTTTATGCTTGCATTCTTCTTTCCCTTCCATTTTCCTCCCTTATATTTTCCCTTACCCTTGAATGGATTCTTCTTACTAACCTCTTCCTGAATGTTCTTTCCCCTTTATTCAAGATGTGTGGCTTGTACACATACTTCATCTAAGTTGTTTGGGTTAAAAATAAGGATAGTATGTTTCAAGTAGGAATGTAAACCCCCAATTTATTTCAAGAGTGTGTCTTGTGAATTCAAGTTTACTCCTAACAACAAAGCCCTCTTTCTAAACTCCTGGGTGTACTCTTGAATAGTTTGGCCTTTGAGTTGCCTAAAGTTTTTCCAACTTGTTATTTCTTTTTTCATATAGGCTAATGGAAAAAAAATTATTTTGATGGAAGAAATGAATTCAACCCAAATAATGGATATCTTACCATGAATTCGCATTTCCTCTTGAGTCTTTGCCTGCCACGAAACTAGTGTTGCTCCTTCTATCATTAATGAAGAAAAATGGCTCTTTATGTTGTCCTCTTGTAGATTTTGAATTCTGCAGTATACTTCCAATTTACGGATCTAATTGTCTAAATTCTCTGCATTTAAATCACCTGTAATATCCCAAAATAGGGAAAATATACAACAATGGGAATATCTTATAATATCCCAAAATTGGAGATACAACCATATAAGAACACAATAATGTAAACACAACAAATATGATCATGACATGAGAGGGATAAATATACAGCCATCATTTTATTAATGGATCAACAACAATGTACAAAATGTCATGAGGGGCAAGCCACTCAAGCAATAAGAACAATATTCCAATGATCAAAACAATAGATACATGAGATGTTGCAACTGTATAGAATGTCAAAGAGAAGTGAATGTGCAGTATATATCAGTGTAGCTGCTGATGTAGAGGTAAATACATGAAATATGGCTGATAGAAAAAAAATAAATGCCCAGCAATGAAGATATGGTCTCTAATACAAGATTTCTAGCCAACCCAAAAAGGATTGCTAGAAATACCGAAAAACATACAATGTGACAAATAACCATGGGGTTAATGTGCCACAAAAAACTGGATCTGATATGAAATGAGGCTATGACAGATCTGAAATTCTGATATCCTCATCCAATGGTATTTCTGATCAGAAGGCTGATCCCTCTACTCAGAAATAGACCCTCCTGATGAGCTCAATGAACCCTCCTAGCAAATGCCTCCAAAAATAACACAGTTCAGGATGGTGACTACACTGTGAGGGATAGAAAATGATTTTTCTAATTCCAAAGATGTAGAAATATGCCCATGAATCCTTCTTACTGATCCTCCAATGAATAGACAAGCTCTCCACTGAAAAACAAGCCTAGAAATGATTCTAAGAGATCCTCCTTTGTTGCACCTTGCAACACAACCTAGCTCTAAATTGAAATTGCGTTGTAGCTGAAGGAGGTAGCTTGGAAAAAATTCTAGAATGAGGAAATGTAGCCCAAAGAACCTATCCTTCCCCGAGGATGAGGTAGGGATTCCCGACCAGGAACACCCTTGTGCTAAATAGCACTGCAACCCTGCTAAATAGCAAGAGGAAGCAAAGTCTCAATAGACCAAAGCAAATAATAATCTAAACATGAATGACAATGCCTGCCCTCCTCTCCATATATATCAAGTGCACCTCTCCACAATGGGTCCCATCCATATGTTCCAACAAGCTCATGCAAGTTGTCCTCCATTAAAACTGCGTAGTCCATCAAGAAGATACAATGTATCTAGACAATGCATGTGGAATTCGTCAAATATGACTGAATCAATATGATCCAATCATGTTCACACCTATAGGTGCTTAATAAAACTACTTATTCTTCCTCTTTTCACATGAGGAATGTTATTCTTCCTTCTAAAGAGGTTAATGGGCCTCCCTACCCGTTTTATTCATCTACCTAGAGTTAATGCTAACTATAATGTTCCTTTTAGCTTGAGGCTAAAATTTGGGAACATTACAGTCCTCCCCTCCAAAATGTTATTTGTCTTCAAGCAACTGTATAGGGAGATCAAAGTTCCTCCCCTTCTCCTTTTCTGGCCTCCTCATCAATAGTCCCCACCACTGCTCAAGATAATATGCAACAAATCTAACCTCCAATGTCTCCTCCCAAATATGCATAACCAAATGGCTCACATAATGAAAAGGTGGAAGGTGTAAGTGGAAACCTTCATGTTTTCCCATGGCCTCCTCAAGGTAGAAGTAATGATACACATGGGAAATATCATTCCCAATGAGTGACCCTCTCATCCATGCTATCATCCAAATGAAATGAGCCATTCTAGGTAGCTCATCAAAGAAATCTCCAACCCCGGGTTTAGGCAATGTGTTGGGGCTGAATGGAGAGTTTATATTTCCCATCCAAGTAGTTTCTCTCGCCATTTATGGTAAGTATGGGGGGGTTGCTAATATTGGGCTGAAATTTCATGGCCTTCAAAAATGGCCCAAGCTACCCCACAAGATAAGTCAACCATGAAGTGCCTCCTCCAAGAATGCAATTTCTCCCAATGGCTCCTCCTATATGAAGGAAAGAGGTGCGATGTGGAAATCATGTTGTCCCCATTGTTACTCATGAAAAATACAACATGAAGAATAGGGGGAATCATACTCCCAATGGGCATCTCCAAATCATATTCCACTCTCCAAACAAAGCTTCCTATGATCATAAAATTATTAGCAATTCATGGAAGCAAAAACCAATAAAAACAAGTTTCTATGTGACAAATGGAAAGTGGATGATAGTTCCTCTCATGGAACCAACGCAGTGAATCCCATGCCTGCCTAAAAAAAAATTACAACAAGGTTTTTCCCAGCCACTTGTTTGTTGCCACAGTCATCTCATAAGATGGAATCATGAATATACAATTTGGTGCCAATGGTGCGCACCAAGAATCATGTGGCTTCCCCCACAAACCACCAAGTAAATATCCAATATCAATACCACAAGTGGATCTAAGTACATCATCATATAATATGCAAGAAAGAAAAATCCTTCTTCGTACAACATGCTACTCATATAAAGAAAATAAGTACAAAATATAAAGTGAAATTGTACATCCTCCATCATGTACTTGAGACCTTGAGCTGAAATAACTCAACCGGAAAATTTCCCTCTCCTCCAAAGAGTAGGGAAGTGGTTGTGACCTCCTCTCTATCACCATCCGGGCTATGCATCTCTCCATATGTTGAAATATGTCATGCTGGATGCCCTCCCAAGTGAACTCCTCTGCCAAATAAATATATGCATCATAATGCATGGAAAGGAAGTCCTCATGTGCTGCATGAAGTAGCTTCTCCTTGAGTTTAGAAGCTCCAGTAAAGAGGAATCTGCCATAAGAATAGATGACCACATCATCCACCATATACTCATCATCTCTATATAGGTCATCAAGAATCATACATGCACCTAGATCCTTGGAATACTCTACCAAGATTTGAGATCTCCAATATGGATCAATCCTCCCAAGAGACAACACTGGTGATCTGGCATGTGAAGCTCTCCTCATGCTACTACCTGCTACTTTGAAATTCCCCATGCCAAATTCTCCCTCCAAACTCTTCACCTCTCCAAAATCCAAGAGTGGTGAACCCAAAGACAAGATGTCTCTCATCAACTCTAGATCTGGTGGCCTCCCAGGTGGAATGCCTCCATGTAGTGAGACATTAAAATCTGAAGTGGATTGTATATATGAGTGGACTGAGTTGTCCCTCTCTTCACTGCGCAGTGTAGTCCCCTCCTTATGTGTAGAAACCTCCTGAAATAGATAAGGGTGAATTCTCATCATCCCTTGATGTTGATCATTCTCCTCTTCTTCCATATATGATAATGCCTCATCCTCAATGAGAGACCCTTGATCTTGGTCATCTCTTGAAGGAGGAGAATCCATGTCTTCACAAATAGAAGAGGGCTCTTCAAGAAATGGGGATCTTTCCCTTGGAAAACTATCATGAATTTTTTTATCCCCTTTAAAAATATGGAGTGGATTTGGTTTAATAGGTCTCTCCAACTCATGCAAAGTGTTTGAGTTTTTGTTTTTAACAAATGATGGTTCGCAATGTTTTCTATCAAATCTTCTCACCAATTCCTTAGTGAACCCAACATAAGTGTTTACATTTGCATGAAAAAATGAAGTAGAATCATTAAACCACCAATCATGGGCCATGCCTTTGAGGTGAAGTGTTGCTACTCTGATGACCTCCTTCTCTGAAACTTGGTGTAGATGGAAATAGGAATCTAGCTGTCCTACCCAAGATTTGGTTGTGCACTCTACTGATCCCTCAAAGTAAGGTAGGAAGATTCTACCTCTTTTTCTTCTTTTGTGGCTACTGGATCTTGCCTCCTTGAGTTTTCAAAACCCTTGGAAGTCCAAGTGCTCCCTGAATCTCCATGATTGAGATTCATACTCCTGAAGATAGTCACTCAATGTCTCCTCCCTTGGTGCATCTTATTCCTTCATCCTTCTTGCAGTAATTGTGGGAAATAGACTACGCTGTGGATCTGCATGTGTGGATGAATGCTCACACCCATCATGTGAATAGCTAGGGCTTGTTTCAAACCCTCTCAGAAATCTTCTACACTCCTCCCCTTTCATCTCCTTGAGATCTTCTTTGATATTCTTCATAGCTTGGAAAAGAAGCAGGGAGATCCTCTCTTCCTTCATTCCTCCAAATAATGGAGTCATGCTTTTGTTTCTTCTGCACAACTTATCTTTTCTGTGAGAATCTTCTCCTCCTAATGCAATAATTTCTTGGATGCATAGGTTGAGCCAATATTATGCTCTGATATGACTGTAATATCCCAAAATTGGAGATACAACCATATAAGAACACAATAATCTAAACAAAAAAAATATGATCATGACATGAGAGGGATCAATAAACAACCATCACTTTATTAATGGATCAGAAAAAATTTACAAAATATCATGAGGGGCAAGCCACTCAAGCAATAAGAAAAATCTTCCAATGAACAAAACAATAGATACATGAGATGCTGCAACTGTATAGAATGTCGGAGAGCAGTGACTGCACAGTCTATATCAGTGTAGCTGCTACTGTAGAGGAAAATAAGTGAAATATGGCTGATAGAAACAAAATAAATGCCCAGCAATGAAGATATGGGCTCTATTACAATATTTCTAGCCAACCCGGAAATGATTGCTAGAAATACCAAAAAACATACAATGTGACAAATAACCCTGGGGTTAATGTGCCACTGTAAAATATATCTGATATGAAATGAGGCTATGAAAAATCTGAAATTTTGATTTCCTCCTCCAATGATGTTTTTGATTAGAAGGTTGATCCCTCTACTCAGAAATAGACACTCTTGGTGAGCTCAATTAACCCTCCCAGCAAATGCCTCCAAAAATAACAGAGTTTAGGATGGTGACTGTGTTGTGAGGGATATCAGATGGTTGGCCTGATGCAAAATATGTAGAAATATGCCTGAGAGTCCTTCTTGCTGATCCTCCAATTAATAGACAAGCTCTCCACTGAAAAACAAGCCCATAAATGACTCTAAGAGATCCTCCTTTGCTGCACCCTGCAACACAACCCAGCTCTAAATAGAAAGCGCGCTGTATTTGAAGGAGGTTGCTTGGAAAAAATATTGGAATGAGGAAATGTGTCCCAAAGAACCTCTCCTTCCCTAAGGATGAGGTATGGATTCCTGAACAAGAACACCCTTGTGCTAAATAGCACTGCAACCCTCCTAAACAGCAGGAGGAAGCAAAGTCTCAACAGACCAAAGAAAATAATAATTGTTGGAATGGGGTCTCCTAACAAGCTGCGAAACTAGTCCATTTTAAATATTTTTGACTATATTTGGCCTAGTGGAGGGGTTTTGGGGTGGGTCAAAGCCTCGAACGCATTGTAATGGGTCAAAGGGTAAAATAGGCATTTGAAAACCATGGGTTGCAGACCATAGGAAAGTCGAGGCTAAATTATTATAAATAGAGATGCATTTTGTATTGTAAAGGATAGGATATGATGAGCTATTGATGCGGATTTTGATTTAAGCTATCTGTTTAGGTTTTGGGGAACAGACTCCTGCTGGCTGTGTGCATGGAGATCTAAGTCCAGCTGTGCGCGGACCCTGCTGCTATGTGCGCAGGTTGGGAAGGGAATTGGAATTGTAAGGAAAAATTGTTGAATGAATGAATGTGAAAGGTTGTTATAGAACTGAATATTTGAGTACTTTTATGTGAATTACTGATAATTTTTGTATTATGCATTTTCTTTCCTTAAGCTACGAAAGATCTGTATATTGCGTTCTTGGATCTAGATCTGTTATGGTCTGTTTATGTATTGCTGCATTGATGTTATAACAAGCATATAACTATAGATCTAGTGCACGTGGATGTGAATAGAGACTTAATTAACTCTGCGTAGAATAAGGTAATCAGGGATTACAATACCTAGCACTGCTCTGCCTGCTTTACTCATCCTTTCTCAGGATGCAGAAACCTTGTTCCAGCACCCACCCATACTACTTCGGGTGAGACTTTGGCTTGCAAAAGTAGGTCATTGCCGAAAGGGCCAGTAGTATAGGGGTTTGTTGGAAAACCTTACTTACCGAACCTGGGTCAGGACCCCTCGACCCAAAAAATGGTTCCTTTTCCAGGACTAGAAGAAATCTAAGAGAGGAATCGGGTAATGACAAGAGAATACTGGAAACTTGAAAGAAAAGAGATTGAAGACTGATTCGAAAGACAGATCCAGGAGTTCGTAGTAAAAGAAAACCATAGTGAAAAATTAATGGTGGAAAGTTGGAAAAATAGGTAAATTCTTACTGAAAGCTACGAAATATTCTTTGTAACCTTTGCGATTGAACTCCAGGAATGGCTGGACAGACTTGTGGAATTCCAGAAGTGCTGGAAGGATGAGCGAGTCACTCAGTGGATCGCAGAGCTGCTCAAGCAGCTGGAAAGAACTGATAATACTATCACACGTACAGTGGATCACTGGGTGGATAGTGTGCTGGGAGGATTTGTGACATAATTTGCCATTGATCATTTTGTATCATACTGTAAGGCCGAACGAAGATTCTTCAAAGGGTTCTGTGGAAAACTTCTGAGGACGTTACCGTTGCGGATCAAGAAATTACTGTGTGAAAAGAGTATTCTTTTTTGTCATACTGACTGAATTACCTCCGATCTAGATAGGAGCACAACATGCAGTGGTAAATACTATCAGACCAACCTTGACAGAGGGAGATTCACCTACGATCGGTTGTAAGAACCAGCTAAGCAAGATCTCCTAGCTACATTTCCACCTAGGCCGCGCAAAGGTAAGAATTCGCCTATACCACCAACCTCCCTAGACAGTGATATGGCTGTGCATTTGAAACTAACTGCCTTGAAGGGGGTAGGAGATGAGGATATCGACTGATTTTGGTTCGTTGCAGACTCTGTATGGACTGCGCAGAATGTGGTGAGTCATACAGTAAAAATGGCACATCTGTCGTTGTCCTTCGAGGATAGGGCCCTGGACTAGTATATGCGATAGATTGACCATAATGGGTGCACATCTATTCAAGATATCAAGGAAGCTTTGAAGCACAAGTTCAGGAAGCCGAAATCTTATTCCCAGTTGGTAGCAGAAGTAAACAACTTCAAACAAGGTGCATTTGAGTCAATATGGGAGGTTGATCAGCAACTGAAGAAAGCAATCAGGGAAGGAGGATTCAAATATGATGATAGAAAACAAACAAAATGGTTCATCGTTATGTTGTTACCTCACCTACGCACGCCAATAAGTCATCAGAGCTTTGAGTCGCAGGAGAAGGCTGTGGAAGTCACTATGAAACTAGAGGATGCCCCCGAAGAGGATACGTCAGCAGGGGTGAAACAAATCTAGGAAAAACTTGGGGCCATGCATATGGAGATATAGAACCTATGAAAAGAGCGAGGAAATGATGTTTTCACAGATCTTTGGTGTATACGATGCCAGGTGTCTGGCCATATGAAGGATCAGTGCCCTCTACTGACAGATTACATGCAAGCAGGAGGACCTAGTCCGGTACTTCCAGGGGCAAGTAGGGAACCCATCCTACTATGACCAGGTTCAAGTGGACCTACGCTATGGTGTGATGATTGTTGGGTAGCAGGACTGCATGATATGAACCATTTCCCTTGGCTAGGTGCGTATGTCCCATAACTAAAGCAGCAATGGTGCCAATTCTACTGATCAGTGGGACATGATGAGCAAAATTTTCATACTTATGACTTAATGATGGATCGTAGGAACTTATATAGGGTACAATCGGACCCTGCATTGCCAAGACTTTCTGCACACTTTGGAGGATCACCGGCCCAAGGTACGGGAGGTCGGGGAGGAAGCACAGGACAAGGACGTGGGAAGCTAGTCTGTTATAACTATGGGGAAATAGGGAAGAGAATGCCCAAATCCCATCATGCCATCATGCAAATATTGTAGGAAGCTAGACCATGAGGTAGAAGATTGCCCAATTTTAATAGACAAGATGGAGGAAAAGTAGCCCACCCCTATGGAGAATGTACAAAGAGCTAAATCCGAGCTAAGAAAAGAAGATCCCTGTGTAAAAGTCATGACACGTAGCGGGTTGGTCACCTAGGGAGAAAAATAGGAGCTTGCCTCTTGGGAAGGAGTGTATGTCAAAGAACAAACAACACCTCAGATAGAAGAAGGGGTTGATCCCTTTCTAAAGGCATGTCTGAAGCTACTGCGAAATCCGTAGGCTGTAGGAAGTCTCCAAGCGCTACTGAATACCTACGCAATTCAGACCAATTTGATCCCTAAAACCAAGGATGTACACAAACTATACAGCTATAAGAAGCGCACCGGAAGAGAGATGTGATTGACTGCGCAGATTGGTGACTACGAGATGAATCAGGTTATCTTAGATTTGGGGTCCGATACGAATGTATTACCAAAGAAGACATGGCAATGAATGGGGGAACATAAATTAGAATGGTCCACCATCCAGCTGCGAATGGCCAATCAACAGAAAATCATCCCTCTAGGGATATTACCAAAATTCATGGTTGACATCGCAGGGGTATGGGTCCTAGCTGACTTTGAAGTCATAGAAATTTTGGAATATGCAGATCCATACCCTGCGCTCCTTGGACTGGACTGGGAAATTGACATGGGGGGTTTCATCAATCTCAAGAATCACTGCATGGTCTTTGAAAGCAAAGGTACACGTGTCATAGTACCACTAGATCCAGTAGAAGGTGCGCGGTATACAGAGCTAGCCTATGAGGAGGAGGAATTAGATCACATCTATAAATTAACTGCGTTGGATGAAGATTGGGTTAACCCCACAGATGAAGGAATGCTCTATTGGGAAAAGGACAGTGAATTTTTTTCTGGCTCTGATGAGGAGCTAGAAAATTGGCGAGGTTGATTGCACGAAGTTTCAGCACTCCTATGTCTTCAGACCGTCAGGCATTTTCAGCGCATCTCTACCATGGAAAGGAACCTACCCTACTAGGAGGATGCAGATGATAGTTGGAATATGGTTGAACCTAAGACTCCCATGGAATGCAGGCTAGGGGAACTATCACTAACATTGCGTGGATCACCTATGCAAGGACCAGTATTCTTCGCTCAGGAGAAGTATTCGAGAAGGGTGATCCTGCGCATAGGGACCCCAGTTGCTAGATGGACTTTAAGGACAATTGACCTACGCGGAAACTTGCTGACATACAACACTCAAGGCTATGATCAAGCCTTGCACAGACAAGATTGCTGGGGTATCGCTGACCTAGGCATGCGTCGTGTTACGGACTTGCCCGGGCCCACATGTAATTTGAACAATTTTCGGACGCCTCAAGAAATAAATGGCACGAGGATGCGTGATGCAGCCGTCTGGTGCAAGGACATTCCGACCAAGGGCGAAGTGCATGGCTTGAAAATAATGATGGCCAACTTGTAGACACACCTTGCGTCAACCTTCATTCAAGGTACGCGAACGACATACAGACGTCATCCATGGTTTGACATTCCGTGGAAACGGCCTCAAGCACGTAGGATGACTGTCAGCACATCCTGATTTAATAAAAAAGGGATCTTACAAGTAAGCACAATCGGTGGTAGATCATCAATGTAGCCATTATGGTAAGATTGATCTACCTGATCAATGGTCAGTCTCACAAATGGGCTACTCCACCATTAAATCACTCCGAACGGTATGTGGATGGTTGGATAATTACATACCAGGCTATTTATTCACCCTACAACATGCTCCTACTATCTCCTGCTATCTATGTACTGGTTCTTTGCGCTCATTAACATTCTATGGGTTTCCCGATTTCGTGTTGCTAGGATGGACCCAAACAGAGAGCCGAGGAATGCTGAGTGCAGCCACCAAGGTGAGCACGGGCTCCCGGTAGAAAGGACTGTCCGCGAACCATGCACAGATGTAATGTTGTGATATAGGGGCATGTTGCGGCTTCTCCAGAATTCCGCAGTCCCACCTAGTCGAAGAAATGTGTGTTCCCTCCAGCGAATTTCCCTTGTAAATGCTCCTAATCCAACTACGGGGGACATCCAAATTGATTTAGCACAACTATCTCACAAAGAGCTACAAGGACTGAACACCAGAGTGTTGTGCGAAGTTTGCCACTATGACCAAGCCAGGCAATGGAAGTATGACATACCTCAGGAATTATGGGACCAACGGGCTGCAGTGGTCACAAAGGCAACACATATTATTCAAGAACAGCTGATGCAGGGTTCACAACTGGTCGAAATAGCTACCCAACTGTGGATGGCCATCCAGAACCATTCCATGCTTCAGCATATCTAGACGGAATTGTAGCAGGCGGAAGCTGCTCTGGACCAAGTTAGAGCCTCCTCACCCTCCATCGTCTCTACGCAGCGTCTAGCTATCTTAGACATGATTGAGAACCTTCGCCACCATAATCATGTCATTCGAAAATGGTTGAAACCATGGGCCGATACCGCACTCCAGCTCTCCGAAGACGCTCAGTCTGGTATTACGTGCCTCCACCGGCTGTTAGAATGGGTTATCACGGCCCCAGATGGTCCTGCCTCCCTGACACTGGTCAATATTGTACAAAAAGCTATGGCCTAGAGTAAGGAAGTGCTCCCACCACTCCTCCGCACTCTGGCTACCTTACGCACACAAATTTAAGTCGCACCACTGTAGTGTCTCGGGATGAGTCACAAGATTGTGTTGGGGGACTGTTGGAATGGGGTCTCCTAGCAAGCTGCGAAACTAGTCCATTTTGAATATTTTTTATTATATTTAGCCTAGCGGAGGGTTTTTTGGGTGGTTCAAAGCTTCGAACGCATTGTAATGGGTCAAAGGCTAAACTAGGGGTCCGAAAACCATGGGTTGCGGACCATAGGAAAGTCGAGGCTAGATTGTTATAAATATAGATGCATTTTGTATTGTAAAGGATAGGATATGATGAGCTATTGATGCGAATTGTGATTTAAGCTATATGTTTGGGTTTTGGGGAATGGAATCCTGCTCGCTGTGTGCGTGGAGATCCAAGTCTAGCTATGTGCGGACCCTGCTGCTATGTGCGCAAGTTGGGAAGGGAATTGGAATTGTAAGGAAGAATTGATGAATGAATGAATGTGAAAGGTTGTTAGAGAACTAAATCTGTGAGTTCTTTTATGTGAATTACTGATAATTATTATATTATGCATTTTATGTCCTTAAGCTACGAAAGATCTGCATATTGTGTTCTTGGATCTAGATCTGTTATGTTTTGTTTATGTATTGATGCGTTGATGTTATAAAAACCATATAAATATAGATCTAGTGCATGTGGATGTGAATAGAGACTTAATTAACTCTGCGTAGAATAAGGTAATCAGGGATTACAGGACCTACCACTGCTATGCTTGCTTTACCCATCCTTTCTCAAGGTGTGGAAACCTGGTTCCAGCACCCACCCATACTACTTCAGGTGAGACTTTGGCCTGCGAAAGCAGGTCATTGCCGAAAGGGCCAGTAGTATAGGGGTTTGTTGGCAAACCTTACTTACCGAACCTAGGTTAGGACCCCTCGACCCAACAATAATCCAAACATGAATGACAATGGCTGCCCTCCTCTCCATATATAGCAAGTGCACCTCTCCACAATGGGTCCCATCCATATGTGCCACCAAGCTCATGCAAGTTGTCCTCCATTAAAATTGAGCAGTCCATCAAGGAGATACAATGTATCTAGACAGTGCATGTGGACTTGGTCAAATATGACTAAATCAATATGATCCAATCCTGTTCACACCTATAGTGCTTAATCCAGCAGTTTATTCTTCCTATTTTCACATGAGGAATGTTATTTTTCCTTCTAAAGAGGTTAATGGACCTCCCTACCCATTTTATTCATCTACCTAGAGCTAATGCTAACTATAATGTTCCTTTTAGCTTGAGGCTAAAATTTGGGAACATTACATCACCATTGTACATGAGAAGTTAAAACTTGATGTCCCACTTGAGTAATGGAGTTTTTTCTTTTGGGATTTTTGAATGTGTGGGTGGTTTCTGTGGTGGAAGTGAAAGATGAAGATGTTGATGAATATCATGATGATGAGGATGGAAGAGATGGAGGTGGATTTGATCCACTAAATTTCAAACTGTTATCTTCATCCTTCTTACCATCTGGATATCTGTCTCCATGTGGAGGCTTAGAACCTTCTTCTGCTCTTTCTGCAGTGAATGCATCAAACATGATTTTAACCATTCTTTGAATGTCCTTGAAGTCTCTCTTGACATATTCTTCTTCTGAATTCCCATGAGTCTCTCCAACTCCAGACATAATGGCTATGGATTCAAGCTCAACCTTTGATGCTTGTAGCTCTTCAATCACTTCAACTTCTTGTGCAAATTAAACCTCTTCAATCTCAACTGCTGGATATAGAACTTGAGGTGCTTCAAGTGCAGCTTTGAGTGGAACATTGGGTGAAGATGATGCTTTCTCAACTTTCTCTCTCTTCTCTTCCTAATCTCAAGACTAAAAACAAATAGCTTCCCTTCTCCTCTCTGCAATTTCAACCTTGTAACCATCACATAATTGCAACTATTAAAACCCTTCTTGCACAATCTCAAGGAAAGAAAGTAAATAACATTTAGCAACCTTGTTCTCCGATACCAACCTGATCTAAAATTGATTGTTATTTAATTTTGAGCTAATATCAGTTTTAGAATTAATATGAAATTTCTTTGGTTTGCTTCTTATACAAGGGTTTGTATATGTGATTATGATTGGAAAATCAATAAAACTTGATGAGATTAACTGTATTTCATGAACATAAAAGCATGGAAACTCAATGATGAACAATAGCATATAAAAACACATCAAGCACAAATAAAAGAGTCAAACACACATGTTTTTGATGAAGGATTTCACCCCTCCCGGGATACATCTCCTTGGTCCACCTTCATATCTTTGGCCTTTATATTAGCTTCAATTGTGAAAAAGGGATGCTTACAATCTCCTATTGCCTCTGAAACCCACTCCAATGGCTCCAAAACAGAAAAATCTACCAAGAATGACTCCTCATGAGCCAAAATTTGTCAAAAATAGCCTCAGTTATGGCAAAAATAATTTTTCCTAGTTTTTCTCCACTAAAACTAGATGTCTCCTAGTTAATTCCACTAAAAATGGAGATTCCCCGCATTTGGTGGGTTCGCCAAATTCGCTGCTAAGATAAACCCATAGTTAGTTAGATATAAGCGAGGATTAAAGTTGGATTAATGTGAAGTTTAGCGCAAAGCACGTTTTATAAATGATTTTGGATTAGCATGACTAATCCACGGATTAGTGGATAATAATATGGCTTAACTTCGTTGTTTAAAACTCTCGCTGAAATGATATTTTCCCTCGGTCTTTAGCGTTTTGGACACATTTGGGAGGGGGCTGGCCCCCTTCAGACACCCAACTCTCGCTCCATGTTAATTCAAATTGTGGCGAAGTCCTTATGGGGTAAGGACTTGTGGTATGGTGCAATGGTTGGCGTTGGCGTTAGTTCAAGGGAGGTTGTGGGGTCGACCCCGACCTCTATCCCTCCAGTCATAAAATTTTGGTAAATGAACCATAGGCCTTGAAATTCTGATATAAAATTGATATGCGAATATATATGTAATACATTGTGCCATGGTATATGGTTCAAACCTTTTATTCAACCTTGGTATATAAAATAATTGCACCATTGATATTTTCATTCAACCTTCATTTATAACAATGCCATCCAACCTTGCCATGGGGGAGGGCACATGACATCCTCTGACTGCACCATGTGGCCCTTCTCCATTGGCCTAAAATTCACAATTAAAATAATAATACACCATAGAGGTAATTTCAAACTTAGGATTAGGAGGAAAAAATTCAACTTCCCCAAGAAAAATTGGCAAATTTGGTTGTGACACTTGTCACAGTGTCACTGCTGAAATATGAAGAATATTCCCTGAAGATTCCTAAGGTGCTGATTGGACTGCCAAGTCATCAGTCTGTCACTTTTCTACACAATTTTGACCTATCTGAGAAAATGAATATCAAATCATAACTAACTCATATGTACTTGTATTTTGATGAAACAAGTTGCATTGGAATCTTAGTGATGAGCTCTATCCGGTCGTTCTGGTTTGGAGCATTTCTGAGCACTTTCATTTTTTAGCTAAATACTGAGCCTATGATCATATATTCTTATGATGTGTGCTTAGATATGTTGTATTCTGATGATATCATTGTATAATAAGTTAATGTAAAAAAAAAGAAAAAAAAATTATTAAATTGATCCTTTGTGCACAATATTTTTTCACCCCACTTTCAATATTGTCAAGCTTCCAACAATATTATCAGTAGATATGTACCACCATTCAATAAGGTCTAACCATTAAAACCACTTATTTTGTTTGTTTGTTACATAACAACAAAAGAAAGCGTCGAAATGTTTCTTGACAATTTCTGATTGACAACTTGTGTGAGGATGATAAGACGAGCTCATTTTCATGTATACTCTAATACGTATAAAAATTTCCTTCCAAGTGTACTCCTTAAATTTGACATCTCTATCACTAACAATGATTTTTGGAAATCTATGCAATTTGTAGAAATTTTTTCCAAACACTTCAGTGATTTGTTTTACAAAGTTGGATTTCTTTACTCCAATGAAGTGTGCATACTTTTTGTGAGTTCTTATGTGGATTGTGTCTTTTCTATCTAACACGATTATCCATTTAATATTCTCCATTGATATTTCTTCCCACCTTTGATTTGGAATATTTAGGAGGTGTACCAATTCAAAAGTCATAATGTTTACTCATCCCCTTCCAAAAAGATGATTGGTGTGCATTATAATGGATTTTAAGAAACTCACATGTCATGTTGCTAGTGAGTCATGAGATTTCTTGAGAAACTTAGATTTAAATCTTGAAGTTGAAGTTAGGTAAATTCATTCTTTATACTAAAGGATGCAATTTTTCTATTTGAATTTGGAGTCTTGAATAAGATGATGGATTTTGGTGCATGTTTCTCAATTATTTCCATATTTTCTTTGAATTTTATTGGTCTATTATAGAATTTCTATTAAAATTGCAAGAGACAATTACTCTTCATATTTTCGTGAGAGGGAATTTGCTATTATGTCATTGTTTCCTTTTTTTGTGTGGTATCTCCTTATCAAAAGTGGAATTTTTTTTACATAGTTTTTTTGCTATATAGAAAGTGTCTTTTTGTTAGAGAATTTGTTGAAGATTATTGTGATCTATTTGTATTAGGAACTTTCTTCCCAAAAGATATTGTCCCCATTTGGCTAAAGAATGAATAATGGCTATAATTTCTTTGTGATATGTAGATTGTAGATATTTCTTTTGATATTATTTCTTTCAACTTATATAGGGTGGTCATCCTGCATCACACTTCCCCTATTCCAAAACTTGAAGCATCACACTTGATTACAAAATGTTTTGAAAAACATGAAGTTGCTACTACAACAATGGTGGACATCATGCCCTTTAATATTTCAAAATATCACTCTACTTTATTATCCCATTGAAATGAGTTCCTTTTCAAAATGTTTGTTGGGGGGGTAGTTATGTGAGCACAATTTTGAAGAAACCTTTCATAATTTCTTGTTAAAAC
Organism: Pinus albicaulis; assembly: GCA_034641835.2. Taxonomy (NCBI): domain Eukaryota; kingdom Viridiplantae; phylum Streptophyta; class Pinopsida; order Pinales; family Pinaceae; genus Pinus; species Pinus albicaulis. The sequence continues at coordinate 1,812,974,844 of CM076575.1, forward strand.
TAAAAATCCTCTTAACATAGAAGTGTTAGTTGGCCTAGGCCATTGTGTAATCACCTTAGTTTTGTTGGGATCTACCTTCGCGCCTTATTTTGATATCACATATCTTAAATAATCATTTTCTTCTTTCCATAAGGCACATTTTGAAATGTTTTCATAATATTGGTTCTTTTCAAGAAGAGGAAGAGCTTCCTTTAGGTGCTCTAGATGCTCATCCCAATTTTTACTATATATAAGAATGTAGTCAAAGAATAATGGCACAATTTTCCTTATGTAGGGTCGAACCACTTCATGCATGTATACCTAGAAGTTGGTTGGATTCTTGATCAATCCAAAGGGAATAAATTTGAATTCATAGTGCCCTTCATATTTCAGAAAGCTATTTTCACCACACCTTCTAATCTTACTCTATTTTGGTAGTACCCTAGTCTCAAATCTATTTTGGAAAACACTTAGCTCCAGAAGTTCATACAAAATTTCATATATGAATGGAATAAGAAGCCTATTTTTTATTGTTCTCTTATTTAATCATTGTTAATATATGCATAACTTGAAATATACATCCTTTCATTGAACAATGACTACATGAGCTACATAAGGGCTTCTGTATTTTGTGATAATACTGCATCTCAACAGATCTTGGACTATTCTCTTGATTTCTTATTTTTTATGATTTGGAGATCGATATTGTTTAATGTTGATAGGGTTGTATCATGATATAGCTTTGATTATGTGCTCAATATGACCTTAATAGGCATCTCCAAGGGGAAATCCTCAAATACGTTTTTTGTTTTAAATAAATTCTTGAACCTTTGTAGGATTGACATTAACTAGTCCCAAGACCAATATTTCAATTTGATGATATTGTACTATATCTATTTGTGCCACGATTTGTATTAAATTGAAAATATTATGGGAATATACAAACTCATTTTGATGCAATTGAAACCCATGCAACTTATATTTTCTCCTTGCCACCATAGTAATTTTTTTAATGCTTGGCATAGTAAATGCCTAATGTTTGTATCCATTGGACACCTAGGACTACATCCACTCCTTCAAGTGGTAAAGTGTAAAAATGGGATTCTAAATTGTAGCATTTGATTTGTAATTTAACATTATGAAATTTTCTATGCCTTTAATTTTTCTTCCATCAGCTACCATAAATTTCATATTGGGCATTGGATATAAAAAAGGCTTCAATATTTATTCAAGATTTGTGTCAATAAAATTATGACTGCTTCCCATATCTATTAGGACCCTTGTATTTCTCTTATTGATGTGCCCTTTTAATTTTAAGGTCTAAGGTTTAGATATTCCTATCATGGTTGATAATGATAATTGTGGTACATTATCATTATCTAAATCTTGAGAGAAATGTTGAGGACCTTCAACTTCTTGTTCGATTAAGTCATCACAATATGAATCATATTTTGCTTCACATTTATATAAATTATTAGCGTTATTTCCTTTAAGGCATTTATGTCTAAGGTCCCAATTTTTGCCACAATGTTTGCATTTTCCTTATTTTATGTGTTAGATTTCAAAATTAGGTTTACTTCTATTAGTTTTGGTATAAGGTATTTCAGATTTTCTATTTTTGTAGTTTAGGGAATCCTTCATCTTGAATATATTTTCTTAAATTTGTTCTATGAAATTATTTCAAATTTTTCTCTATAACTTTTGCTTTTTGTATTGCATCTTCTGATCTGAAATTAAAAACTTGAAGGCTTCATAAAAAGTTTGCAAGTAATTTTATGTCTTATGGGAAATGGATCAATTTTAAAAAACACATAAATTTAATGTTTTTAGTTAAGTTTTTATAGAAATAAAACAAAGAATTAAACCATGAACAACATCACACAAATAACAATTTGATGGTAGATTTCAGCCCTCATGGGCTACGTCTTTGAGTCGAGCTTCCAATGTTGGGTTTTTATATAATATGCTCAAATATGGAATTACATCAGTTTACATAGCTAAAATTACAAAAATGACACTTCTATCAAGTCTATAATGCTCAAAAACCCTTACTTAGGCTCATCTTGAGCTCAAAAACGTTAAAAAATGAGAAATATATGCCCCTTGGAACAAATTTGTGCTATATGTCTTGCAATTTTCCAAAACCGGCTAACCATTCTATGTATTTTTCCTTTTCTCAAGCTACCGAGCAACAAACCCACCAGGAACCAGTGAGATTCTTGCCGAAAAAGGGCACAAAATGTCACCTCTTTAATTCTGTCAATAACCCCCTTAAGCACCAAATTTTCAGCCCCAACGGGTTGTAGTATGGCCCATCTGGTCGGGGGTGTTGCTAACCACTCAGCCCCATCAGTTTAGCTCCGTTGCTCCATCTGTTGGTTATTGGGTTGATTGGTGACCGGGGATTGGAGCTTATCCCTCTGCCCCCTTCGTTTTAGCCTTCCGTCAGTGGTCGGGGTGGGGCCTAGTCCCCAACCCTCCACCTTTCGCTCTTGTGTTTTGGTTGTGTGGTGGAACATAAGACCAGGGGTCAGGGCTAATCGCTCGACCCCCATCCCCCAATGGCACAATTACTCATTTTCAAATAAAATAACCCACCATGATATGTTAACAACCGTTGTGGTAATGTGTTGGTAAAGCACTATTTTGGCTTTCCAAAGGTCTAGGGTTCGAATCCCACTTAGGCCCATCAGTCTTATTATAATTTTAATTTTTTTCTCCCAATAATAGAGGGCCATGTGGCATTCTCTCATTATTCCATGTACCACCTCTTTATTGGGCCACCAAATTAGTGAATCAACCAATAACAAACTTCCAATCTGGCCTATCTAGATGTGTCATGTGTTAGCACGAGATTGGCATGTCTAATAATGTACCCTACACAGTGAGTTGATGATGTCATCGTACAAACTTCCCAGTGAACCCTACAATTAGTTGACTTTTTAGTTGTTGGGAAAAAAACATCAGAACATTATAACTTTCTCATACAATGTCAGATTGAGGTGATTCAAGTGGTGTTGTAATCAAGATTAAGAACACTACAATTTAGGGGCAGTTTCAAGAAATTTTGAGTAATTTGAATTTTGAGCATATTTTTTAGCCCCTTATCATCCTCCATAGTTACAACATCACGTAGCTATAGCTTATTCTAGATATCCGGTCCCGTTTTGATGATGTAATATTGCACTAAATATCTTGTTTATAATCTAGGTACTCTTGTAGAAAGTGATTTCTGTTCACATGTAAATTCATCCACATTTCCTTTTTATTACAACCTCATAAGTTATGTGAAAAAATCATCTTCCATGACACCTTTGATTTTTTTAAATAATTTATGTTTAAATTTATTAAATTTAATTAAATATCCTAATTTTTTCCATAATAAATACTAGTTATGCACATCTCCTTCTAGTTTCATGGATGCACATATGATATTTTCATCATCATTATAAATATTGTAAATTTTGAAATATTCTTCTGCTTTTCTAAACAATACCAGACCTTGCTTTTTGTTCTTGTCAAAGTTTCATAATTCTAGTTTCGCTTGAGGAGGCTAGGTATTAGTTTTGGATCATCATTTTATGAGTAGTTTTGTTTAACTATGGATTTGGAGTATGAAGCAAACTCTGAGATATGGTATAGTAGGTGATTTGGTGAATTCGATGTTTATGAAGCATTTTGTTCTCAGCTGATTTTGTTTTCTAATGGACCAAGTTTGATTAAAAACTTTTGTAATGAGGCAATTTTTCTTAGCTCAACTTTACATTTTTCAACTACTACCTTTTACTCAACTTGATAATTTTATATGATAATTTGATTTTGATTGATATGTACTTCTAACTATGTGTACTTCTCTTTTAACTCTATCTGAAGTGCATCATATTGTTCATCTATCTTGATTAACCTCATACTAAATTCACTCATAGTCATTGAGTTTCTAGATCTATTTTTATTAAGCTTTTTTCTTCGAAACTAATAAATAATAAATATATACGATGTGTAAAATTTGTGCAAACTATATCACCCCTACCAAAGGTCCTCTTCATTGAGTTACAATGCGAATAAACACCTTTTATCTATAGTGTATTATGTTCTCACGTTGTGTATGTGGAACATATCATTGTAAATAAAATATATAAATGAAATGGAAAATTCCTATATTTTCTCGGAAAATGATATGCAGTGAGAAAAGCAATGAGAGAAGTCCCATATGCTATCTGAGGACCTTCATAAAACATATGAATATTTTTATTGTAGCATTTTAATTGTCAGTCGAAGCATTGAAAACTAAATGAGATACCTACCTAACATTTCTCATAAAGACATTATCTTTTTCCCTTATGGAATGTCCATCAAAGAGAAATGTTTCTAATGACTTATGCATGGAAAAGTATGATGAACTACCAAAGAAAGGTTAACTAAATTCGTGAAAGACTTCAGTATTTTTTTTTTTCTTGATATCCTTTCATTTTGTTCCATGTTGGTAAAAATAAATTACAAATGAAATTAAATTGTAGTAAATAAACATAGAGGACTCGAGTTGAAAATATGTGACTGAGATGTGATGCAGGAGCATTAGAGCTTCCAATTAATTAATTCATCAATGAGAAAAATATTCAAAAGTGGCCTTGATTTTTATGAAGATTTTATATTATTATATGTAAATAAATTGTATTTTTCAAGTTGGTATATTTTATGAGTTTTAGGACTAATAAGTCATATTTTTAGAAAATTTAGTGATAGGTGAGATTTTGTCCATAAGGAAAAAAAAATCTACCTTGGAAAGTGTGAGAGATTCTAGGGATAGATTGAGTAATTTTAGAATTTAGAAAAATATGTTTATGGAGTTATTTATGGATATGGAGTGATTTGACTATTTAGGAAAATCTACTTTATGGAGAGATTTATGTGTGAATTATTGAGTGATTTAAGAATTTACAAAATATATTTCATTTCTCAATTCTATTTATGTTAAGCTTCCAACCAATGAGAACTAATTTCCAAATGCATGTAGATTTAGGCCAAGTGAGGAATGGATACTTCTGTAACTGTTATGTAATTGTATGAGGATGATTTTGTTAATGAAAGAAAATTTCATTATGTTCACAAATTTTCTCTGTGTGCATGTGTTTGTTAGAAAATTACCGCAGAAATTAAATAATTTATTGAGAGAGAAATAAACATAAAAGGGCCAGCAACAAATCACATAAACATAAACAGAATGTTTAACCAAGAAAACCCCAAATCCGGGGAAAAATCCAACCAATGAAATTTCATTAACCATTGGCCAAAACCCTAACCAATCTGGCCAAGTGAGCCTTCACCGCTCACCTCCAGGCCTTGCATTACAATGAAGTCTTCCCAGCCTTTTATAGGCTCTATTACATGCAATACCATGGGCCAAAACCATGGGTGCACAAAACCATGTGCCCCAAAACCACTACTATTTACCCTAGTCAACTTTGACTCTATCCCGAGTCAAGTTTACCTAACAATTCCCCCCTTAAACTTCACTTGGGGATTATTGACTAAATCGAGCCAAAACTGCTAGATGAGACAACCCCGCTCACTCTAGCTCTCCCCCCCCCCCCCCAAATTTTTACCCAGGGTAATTGTTAAATTGGCATCCCCCCTATCACCTAGGTCTAACCCAGACTTTACCAGTGATTACCCAGGGGTACACATGCCATACCAGGTCTTATAGTAGTATGCCCATTTACATGCAAAACATTAACTCCATTATAATAATTTTTTTGTTTTTGTTTTTGTTTCATTGTCACTGTCTTTATACATATGAAATCAATGTCCATATAAAAATAATCCATCTACCAGATTACATGGGTCACCAACCTCTGTAACCACGAGTTCTTTAGGAATTCTCTTCAGATACATGGTTCATCTATTAATTAATTCACCTGCAAATATCCTCTCTCATTTGACGTTCTTCAAAGCATTAGATTGACACATTTTGTCAAATACTTTCCTAGCACAATGGATTTCCATGCTTTCATCTCACCAGTGAAAAAAAAATTCCAACCAATGCCCATAGTTGGCTTGCTATATCTTTCCACTCTTCAAACTATTTCACACTACACTTATCCTCTCATTTCTCATGGATATCATGACCCACTTTCCATGTATCTATTTGCTTACATTGAACCTTCCCACGAGCCATTCTTGGCATGATCCACCATCATATCCCATGTCACGAGTCCAATCTATTCAGCGTCCATGCATGTTTCAGCTAAGAGAATGTTGAACCTGCAATCCCCGCTAACTCTACTACAACAAATAGTTTCTTCTTATTATTTATTTATTTCATGCCCCTTTGTATACCAATGTGCCCAACCCCTGAACTCCTCCATCGCAGCCGGTGTCGCGTAGGTGAAATCTCCTTCAATGTTCATTATTTCATGATTATCGTTCAATATAACAACTCTCCCACCAGAATTTTATGCTTCTTGTTTAAGTTTCTCGAAAAGATAAATGAATTTGATCTCTTCCCCCCCTCTGTCGAGGAGATCTCTGACTTGAATGACCGTGGCCTTTCCTCTGACCCATTGATTGTTCTCGTCCATGACCTGGGCAGCCATGAGAGCCTGCCTTGCCTTCTGAAGGTCCCCATGGATGTCACCAATCGCAACCAGCCGATCTGCAGATGGGAATATGGTAACTTTTTGTGCCTAGTTCGAATCCCTTTCGTCTACTAGTGTTGAATTGGATGACAGAAACTGCCCTCCAACAACAAATTCGACAAATGTGTTGACAAATATCGAAAGAACGGCGGGCAATCTGCTGCATTCGTAATTGTGGACTTGTCCTTCCATTGTCGATCACTAGAAACCCTCTTCAAAGCAAAGCATGCTCTCAGTTCACTGATAAATGACAACCATGGTCATTGCAAAGACCTCTTACTAAATAAAACCGTCCATCTCAACGTGATTCTAAATTCATACATGTTGGCACCAACATATTCAGCAAAAAAATATCACATCCATCAGCTGGGAATGTCATTGACTTATCTGAAGCCAAAGCTGCCTCCAGAATACTTCATCGATTTCATATGGCCATGACCCGGATCTCATATCAGTTTCCAAACTCCAAGCTCTATGCTCTGCGCTATTCTCTTTCCATCATGCTAATACAAACCCTTGGCAACAAAAAAAACGTCCATCTGAAGCCAAAACCTGAACCTGGTTCTGATACCATTTGTTAGAAAATTACCGCAGAAATTAAATAATTTATTGAGAGAGAAATAAGCATAAAAGGGCTAGCAACAAATCACATAAGCATAAACACAATGTTTAACCGGGAAAAACCCAACCAATGAAATTTCATTAACCATTGGCCAAAACCCTGACCAATCCGGCCAAGTGAGCCTTCACCGCTCACCTCCAGGCCTTACATTACAATGAAGTCTTCCCAGCCTTTTATAGGCTCTATTGCATGCAATACCATGGGCCAAAACCATGGGTGCACAAAACCATGTGCCCCAAAACCACTACTATTTACCCTAGTCAACTTTGACTCTATCCCGAGTCAAGTTTACCTAACAGTGTTAATGAGGAATTCCAATTTTATGTGTAAAACAGAATTATACAAAGTTTATATCTTGTATATTGGTTTGAAATTAAATGATATGAGATTTAAATATCACAAGTATGGGTGCATATATTTTTTTGTGCTTGTTTTATTGCAGGAATGAAGTGCGAGAAAAAAAATTGGTTAACTATGTATGGGCACCTTGATGTCAGTATTGCATTGACATTCGAAAAGTAGAGATTAAAAATTAGGAAAAGTGAATTTTCCTATATCAAGTGGTATCATAGCTTGTAAGCTCAATGGAATTTAAGATTGCAATCAGAAAAAGGATGATTTCCAACAAGTAGTATTTGGGTATAAGTTTTGAAAAGGTAGTTCCATTGTGAGTGTGAGTAGAATTTCCAAGAGAAGGTTCTAAGGAGAGAATGAAAAAAAATTCCAAAAGGTCAAGCTAGTGAAGAAAGATTAATGAGGTATTGAGTAGAAATAATAGGAGACTTGCTAAAAAGGAGAGCCTTGGTTGTGATTCATTGTTGGCGTGGATAAGCTCACAAAGGTAGAGAGAAGGATGCCCACAGAGGGTCTTTAAAAAGTTTCAAGAAAAAGCCACGGGAGAAGGAAATAATATGTCAAGTGAAATGACACAAAGAGGAAGATGAAGGATCCAAAATTTGAGAAAGAGATGACTCAGATGAAGGCACAGTTGATTGTGATTATGGAGCTACTAGAACAAGAAGTTGAAGACAAGAAATGCGGATGGATTTTCAAGAAGAAAGTTAAATGGTTGGTTAAGGAATTTTTGGCAAGAAGGTTACAAAATAAGATGAGGCACGTGATAAGAACCTAGTTGAAAGAAGGAGAACTCAAACTAGGTGAGTATGAGGTAGAAAAAGTGAACTAATGTGAACAAGAACAAGGACCAGTTCTTGGGGAAGAATAAGAAGAAGGAATTGATGAGATCCAAGGATTTCATAATTTTAAAAATAGTGATATTTTGTGAATGTAGGTATTGAATATGGAGGATTTCCTCATGAAGGCATACTCAAGGAGATTCCAAGAAATGGAATTGAGCATGAAATTCTTCTATCAAAGAAAGAAGATGTGGACTTTGAAGAGCAGGTAATGCTCTTGGAAGAGCGGTTGGTGAAGGACAAAGTTAATGAATGTTGGAAATATCCTATAAAACCATATCAAGGCTGGTTTGCTAATTTGGATGAAGAATTAACTTATTTGGAAGAGAAACTATTAGATCCAAAGGTGCATATCCAACATGTAGAAATTGAACTAGAGGAGGAAGTTGTATTGAAAGATAGTAAGGTGAATGATATTGTAAGGTATGGTTAGAATAAAATAATTGAACGAGAGGTGAATAATAATTATGTTTTTCTTATGCAAATGGAAATGCAAAAACAAGTGAGAGATGTAAGCAAGTTACAACAGTCAAAGATAAAGTTAGATGAGAATTTATACATGATGTTTATGTTGATAGATAAGATGATCGGGAGAAGGTACAATGAGAGGAAAATGAAAACCAACAATAAGGAAAAGCTAAATGTAAGACTTTGCATTAGAAAGGAAAGTGGAAAACAAAAACATAAGGTTTCGAAACCAGGAGAGATGAAGGTGTCAAAAGCTGAAACATAAGGACAATAGCGTTATGAGATGGATGATCAACAATAGTGCAAAATTTAGGATCCTAGAGGACTCATAAATGAATGAAACATGACCATATGCAGCAGCATTAGAGCTTCCATGTCATTAATTCATCAATGAGAAAAATATTCAAAAGGGGCCTTGTTTTTTTAGAATAATTTATATTATTTTATGTAAATAATTCGTATTTTCCAAACTGGTATATTTTATGAGTTTTAGGACTAATAATTCACAATTTTATATAAGTTATGGATATGTGAGATTTTTTCCATAAGGAAAAAAAAATCTACCTTGGAAATTGCAAGAGATTAAAGGGATAGATTGAGTGATTTTAGAATTTAGAAAAATATGTTTATGGAGTGATTAATGGATATGGAGTGATTTGAATATTTAGGAAAATCTACTTTATGGAGTGATTTATGGATGATCTATGGAGTGCTTTGAGGATTTATAAAATACATTTCATTTATTAATTCTATTTATAGTATGCATATGGGAAATGAGAACTAATCATCCAAATGCATGTAGATTCAGGCCAAGTGAGGAATGAATACTTCTGTAATTGTTATGTAATTGCATGGACATGATTTTATTAATGAAATGAATTTTCATTATGTTCACAAATATTCTCCATGTGTATGTGTGAATGAATAATTCCAATTTTATGTGTAACATGGAATTAAGGAGAGCTTCATATCTTGTCTATGGGTTTGAAATTAAATGATACGAGATTTAAATATCACAGGTGTGGGTGCATAGATTTTTTGTGTTTTTTTATTTATTGTAGGAACAAATCATGAGATCAAAAAGTGGTTAAAGGTGTATGGGCACCTTGATGTCGGTATTGCATTGACATCACAGAAGTATAGAGTTAAAATTTTCCAGGAAAAATGGATTTTCCTGCACCATGATGATGTTGATGGAGTGAAATTTTCCAACATAAAAATTACATGCACTACTATGATCCATCATCGTGGGGTAGTGTGGAGCCCATTTATGTCACTGCATGTCCTCGAGATCCATCTACAGTAGTTGGTTTAATATCGAATAATATGAAGATGGCTTGGTTTATTATAGGCCAGAGTGTCAAGGACTTTTCTATCATCAAAATGTGGATGTTATGATGGGATATGTCTTTGACACAGTATTGAAGAACATATATATGTCTTTGATGAATAATTTTGTTGATTGGAACCCTAACCCTAACCGTAGGAGATGAAATACCACGATTTTGTGGGCCACGTGGGGTTAGTTGGACAAAAAACTTTCTGGGGTTGTAACTTGGTCATATGATCTTCATTTAGCGTGTACGATAGCTTGTTAGAAAGCTCTCTCCAAGTACTATAATATTTATAGCAGGCTCTATTTTTGCAGACCTCAAAAGAACTTCATTTAGGGGGTCAAAACAACTCCAGAAGTTCAAGACTCAAAACAATGCTAAAAATAGTAATTTGTGCTATAATAAAGGAAACTCGTGAAACTAGCGATATGTCCAATTGAAATAGAAAAGTGGTCACCAATATCCACGTGGATCAATATCCTAACTAAAACTTAACAAAAAATACACCTTTTCTACATTCATATGCAACCATGTCATTTGATAAGGTACATGATTTTTGATGTTGGGTAAAAAAACGCATGATGTGATAGGGAGGGGGTGTCTTACCATCAAAATAATGGTGCCAAACTAATTAAATTGGAAATTTGACAACATATGGTGGTGGCAGCAGCAAAATAGTCCTAAATGTCAACATCTAACTCTAGTACCAAATGATACATGGTAAATTGAGTGCACACAAATATATGGGTATATGTTTATGAATAAATAAGTGATTGATAAGTTGATGAATATTACAATGAGGGCCCCCATTAGAAATACCTATGCATGGAGCCTTTTTACTAATTAATGTGTATTTTCAATAAGACACGTCTATTCATTAACTAATTAACTATCGCTTATTATTTATATAACACCTACTTGTGTTCTTGAAAGAATTTCATGAATGGAATCAAAATTGAATGAAAACTAATAATTTCATCAATGGAATCAAAATTGAATGAAAACTGAATCCAACACGTGGACATGATAATTTTCCATTAAAATGTAAAGTAAAAACGACATACCTACCAAGATTAGGGTTTGAAATAAATCTCAACTTTGTATCTCTAAGTACTACTAAAAATATTGTGTGGATATTAAGTCCATGTCATGAACTTAATTACTATTGATAATTGAATTATAATACCTATTTTGAAATAAGCCTACCTAGCAATATAATAAGAAAACAAAACCCCCTCTAAACCATAACTTTTTAATAACCATCAATAACTATTATGCCTACAATAATAACCAACTAAATTTAAACCTAAAACTTTATCAATATAATCCAATATAATCAATAATACTATTGACCTATATTATTTTTGTAATGATTGAAATTAACCCCTCTCTTATAATAACGTAATAACAACTAGCCAAATTTAAACCTAAAACTTTACCCATATAATCCAATCCAATTATTTGTTATTTTGTAGTGATTGAGATTACCCATGTCTTATAATAATATAATACATCAAACTAAATTTTAACCTAAAACTTTAACATGTAATCCAAACCTTCTTGACATATTTTGATTTTATTTTGTACCATGTTTAATATTTTTTAGGTTTTTATTGAATCTAAAAATGGAGTAGTTTTTAAGTGAGGTTTTTAATTTTTTGGTGGATTTCTCATTAGAATCAAGATAAATTTGTTTTTCTAAATCTTTATTTGTGTTGTTTAAATTGGTTTTTTGACGATGTATATAGATTCAACACCCTAAAATTCCCTTGCAGTACTTCAATTGTGAAGATTTCATCTATCAAACTTGTGATTTCAATGTATTCCTCCCAAATTCTAAATTATAAACAAATTAGAGCGGAAAATTAACCAAAAACCATTGCAAAAATTCACACTTAAAAATTATATTCTAAAAATAGTCATTGGATCAAAATGATGTTGAATTCTTGTATCTAACTACAATCTTATTGGATCAAAAATATGTGGAAATCTCGTATATAAATACAGAAGTGTCTTCCATTCTACGAAATGGATCCCTCTCGGAGGACGGACTCCACTGATGGGACACTTTCGTGCCCTGTTCGATGACCTTCGATGCCTGGTGGAACCCCTATTCCCCTCCGTTGGCTACCTCGACCACCCCGCTTCCCTCCTCTCCATTGTCCCATCACGTGGTTTTTTTTTTAAGTACATATATTTCGTGCTCCAGGGTCTCTGTTTTCCTATGTTTTGTGTTGCATCTAGCATCGATCTTCGATTTCGCCACCAGCCACGTCGTCTTCGAGTTATCTTGAGTACCCACTTCACATGTTTGCGCAACCCCTTTACATGTCTACCACTTCAGAAATAGGAGATGATACAGGTTCAATGGATGGCAAGCCGTTATGTCGGTCTGGACTGAAAACTTCCAAGGAAGGTGAAGAAAATGTGTCCATGGGAGACTGGGATTTTAAATTCGGAGATGATGAGAGGAGGTAATCAAGTATATAAATCTGGCGATGGGTGTTGTTTGTGTGAATAATGGTTTAAATGGCTGCAGGGATTTGGTCTTGTGGAGCTGAGAATAGGATGTAATTAGGACCATGGATGGAGGACAAAGGGAGGGTAGATGACTGTTGAAATTGGTGAGAATAATAGTTATTGATGGGATGCTTCTTGGGAAAAGAGTCAAGAAGATTAGCCATGGTCCATGCAGTATTAGACTGGAGGAGAAGAGCATTATCTGCCTCAAAACTGGGATTCATTGCAGCCTTGCTTTTCTCTTAGATATTGGAATTCATGGACATGAATTGAGATGGGTTTAGAGACCAAATATTGAAGCGAATGGAGCAAGATGAATCGTGCAAACTTGAATTATGTTTAATATAATAGTGAACTTGATCTGGTTGGCCCTGTTCTTGTTGTTGATCTGTCCAGTTCATCCGAGAAGCCAACAAAAAGCTCCTCAGTATCTCAATCTCTTATGGAGACATGTTATTAGTGAGGGAGGCACCATGGGGCATATCAACATACATGAAATTGGTTATAGTCCTAATCCCTCGCATTGATCATATATCCCTGTCATAAGCCAAGGTTGCTTCTTCGGTTGTATCAAAAGTGTCGAGCCAGTGTCTTTCTTTGGTCGTCGGGTATCGAATCTCTGCAACATAACAACCCCATGGTTTCCTTCTAACACCCAAGTACCAGCCTGGTTCTTTTGTTTTCTATTTAACTTCCTCTCTGGAGATGATGGTGAGGATGATGATTTTCTGGTGGCATTTAACACGTGAGGGGCAAGAGATGAAGAAGAATAATATTGACTCATCATGTTGGAATCTACTGGAAATTTGTCATTGTCAGATTCTTGAATGTTATTATGCTCAGAAGAAGCCATTAGACATTCAAAAGCGTTGATCACTGTATTAATAGAATATATTATACAGTAGGAAACAAAAGAGAATAATACAAAACCCCACAAGTTAACAACAATATTTTCCAGCCTGCCCAGGAATAAATTTTCACTTTCACCTTCTCTTTCCACATGAAAAACCCAAATTTTGGTCGGAGAGTAGTAATGAAATTCCTGGGACTTACCATTTCAGGTTAAGCCCATAAAAAAATACAGACTGAGAATTTAACCAAATCTAATTATGGTAAAATCCTATAACTACTTTCAACTGGATCAAAGCTCAACAAAGGCTTTGATGTCTCAAATTTGGAGGCAAGATAGAGAGACATAGGGCAAGTTAAGGGACCATACTTGCTTGAGATGATAGAAAAAATCTTAATAAAATGGTCAACAGACATCTGTAGTTAAAAAATGAAAGAACACAAAACTGAGCAATTGCCCCAATGTCAGAACTCAATAAACTATAGTAGGGGACAAAAAATGATCAAATTCCCAAATGCCATAACTCAATAAGCTGCAGTAGGAGAAAATGAATGAACAACGGCCCAAATACCAAAAACTCAAGCAACTGCAATAGTAGACAGTGAGTGAACAATTTCCAAAATACTAGAAACTCAAGAAACTGTAGCAACAGACTATGTATGAACAATTGCCCAAATGCCATAAATTCAATAATCTACAGCAGAAGATAGTAAAGTACCGGTCTTAGCAGATCGGGATTCCTTACTATGGCCAATCCTATTATCTCAACACTCACGGGAATACACCAGTGTAGTATTATATTAACTTGGATCAATAGTATTCCAACAATGAATTGCCCAATTGCCAAAAATTAAATAAGCTGCAGCAGTCGATAGTAAAGTTCCAAGCTCAACAAATGAGTATTTTTGTTAGGGCCAAGCCTATTATCTCAACACTCACTAGAATACACCAGTGTAGAACTATATTGAACTTGGATCTGCAGTGTTCCAAGAGGTCTCAATTTCAAATTTCAAATTCAAGTTCAATCCCTCTAAGTGCCAATATAGAGCATGATTGAAAAATATTTCTATATCCCATCACTTGGTTACATAGAAAATACCTCCTTATATGGATTCCCAGTTGAAAACCCAATGGCTAGGAACTTTGTACATGGAAACATAGATCTCATGTTTGTCTGTATTATCAACAACATAGCTATATCTATATAAGCACCATATGATTTTTCCTTCCTTGATTTCAAAACCCTTGAGACCACATCTCATTTATGGAGACAAATTTCTGTAAGGAGAAAAAAAATATTATAAGGAAGGATGGATGGATGTATGCATGCAGGGGAGTATTAGATTCAGAGGAGGGAAGGCTTTGGATGGATGTATGCATGTAGAGGAGGATTGGATTTAGAGGAGGGAAGGATTTGGTTGAAAACTAAGTAAGTGTCTTCAATGCAATAGCTGGAGTGGGGGGGGGGGGGGGGGGTGGTTGTGGGGGAGGAGGGGAGCGGGCTGACAGAGGCAACTAGTGGAGGGGAAAGGGGGTCTGCCGAGAGGAATAGAAGTCCAGTTGGAGGTCGTCAGACGAGAGGTATTTGGATGATGCAGGAAGTGCCCCATCATCGCTGGAGATTTCTCCATTTCGTAGAAGAGTAGACACTTCCTATAACTAAAATCAAACCTCGATTAGTGAACACCACACTACAACACAAAGGGGGCTTTTAAGACAATATTTAAGACATTTTTTGGGTAAATTGTTTTAACTTGAGACAAAAGAAAACTTGTTTATTGTCTTTAAGTGGCTGTCTAAAATTAAATTGTCTTAAAATATTGTCTTCAAGCATTTTTGTCTCTCCAAAGACAATTTAATTTTTTTCTCTCCAGAGACAATAGTTGGGATTAAAGAAATATTGTCTTTAAAGAGACAATGTCTCTTATCTTAATTATTGTCTCTCTAGATACAATAAAAAATTGCATTCAAAGATAATACAACATCACTTTTGTCTCTTTAGAGACAATATAAAATAATGAATCTAGAAAAATATCTCACCATTGAAATAAACCAATATTAAAAGTATTTAATTAAAAATAAACTAAAATATCATTGATTAATTCATATTAGGACACAGTGGAATCAAACCACCAACCTCCTACTTATAAAGCAGGTGCTCTTCCATTGAGCTAGCACCCTTTAAACAATTATGTGACTATAGTTAACCAGTATTATCACAACCCCTTAATATCTTGCCACAATTGTTGAATGGTTTATGTTTAGCATTTTTCCACTCATCACATATTCCAACAATATGATTTTTTTCAAGGCTTTTTTCACATCAACTAAAGATAATATACATAGAAATTAGCATAGGTGTTAGTGTGAATTCTAATTGCAAGCATACGAAAAACACTCACTTAAGCTGTGCATAACAAACAGCCCTAACATGAAAGACTGTTGTTAATTTCCTTATATCTTCAATTAGTGATTAGAATAAATGCTACAAAAATCTAGATCTATGCAGTTAAAGACATTAAAAAACAAATAAAAAGCAAGAGTTTCTCCATGCATCCAATGAAAAAGACAAGAACTTTTAAATAATTTTTGTATTATGACACCTGGGAAGGGAACATAGACAGATGTTAATAGTCCTCCTCATTGGGATGGGTTCGTGTATGTCCTCAGCGCTTCAGATCTAAGATCTCTCTTTCTAGATGGTGCGGAAATCCCAGAGAAAAATGGAACTCGAGGGGAGCTCACAAGAAAAAAGGTAGAAAAATATGACAATGATGGAGGATCAAAGTCAGACCAAAAGTATAGATCCAGAGTGATCTTTAGGCAACAAAAAGAAGTGAATGAATGGAAAAACCCTTCTATTTATAACAAAATGTTGAGTTAGTCTAGATATTCGTGCATAATTAAAATATTATTAACCAAATCTCGATCCAACTTTTATGGAATATTTTATTATTTTTGTTGGAGGGAAAAAGAATTTGAATTTGGTCAAATCCCTTTATTTGTAAATAATAAATAAATAAATTATTTATTTATTATTTTAAGAATGTGGTTGAGTAATAATTAAATAAATAGTGATTTATTCAATGATTTATAGATGATTTAGTCAAATTTAACAAGGAATATTCAATTTAAATAATGTTTTAAATAATTATTCCTAGAAAATAATAAGATAAATAATGATTTATCTAATTAATTTTCTTATTTTGGGCTAAATATGACCAGGAATATTCATTAAACATTGGTTTAATTAATTATCCCTTGAGGAAAATCAAGAAAATAAGGATTTATTCAATTATTCCTCACGGGGTTTCCTGTTTAGACCATAAACAACTTAATAAATTATGGATTACTAAGTTATTTTTCATAGTGCAAGCAATTTTACTATCGTAAAATTTGTCTTACATGGTGTACTTTGGTTCATCTAATAGTAACAGGTTAGATGACCTAAAATTAGTGTAACAGATTGCCCCCCAGTGTGCGAGCGTTAGGAGCTAATCATATGACCAAAGTATGTTGTAAGAACTCAATCACTAGACACTCAAGGGGGAGTTATAGAAAGAGAAATATAAGGTAGACTACAACACTAGAGGACCAAACACTGAGGAGGCGAGACTTACAGGTGTGACAAGTCTCTTTTATGAGTGAGTACCTATTCTACATGAGGCGGGGGAGGCATAACTATGCCCACTAAGATAAAAAAAGTACAAAGAATAATGATGCTTCCAGTAAACAAGGGATTGAACTATATAGTACATGTTGGCATAAACATGGGCCAAAGAAAAACATGATAATGGATCTTGTTGCGGCTCATTCACAATATCCTTTATTTTTAATTTTTCAAAAATACAAAAAAATAGAAAATTGTTAAAATGTATGTTAAAGTATAAAGTTTCACATACTTTAGCATAAAATATGTAATATTTTTTATATGTAAGTTTAAAGTTTAATACTTTAAAACTTGCATGAAGGCAGGTCCCACTATTCAGTTAATTAACAAGTAGGTTCAAAAGTGGGATCCATCGATTAGTTTGATAGGAAATCAAAGTGGCAACCCGTGGGCACTTTCAATGCACGGGTTAACGAGGAGAGTGCCTTCGCAGTTGACCCTGTTGACTGCGGGGCTGATCTAGATCTATGGCTGATATTAACTACGGAGGCATGAACATGACGAGCATTCTGTACTGTGAGATCTCCCACAGTGACGTGAGCGGCTAGTTCGCGATAGCTATCGGCCACATCAGGGTACTTTTAACGGTCTTTTGGAACGTCATTTCAACATTTAAGCCTTAAGCCCGCACCACCTATTTATGATTGGTTCTGTTTGTTTCAATGTTATTGTTGTTCTTACGTATTTGACAATTTTTCTGCCTGTGTCTTTCCTGGTTGTATTCCACCTTGTTGTTGCTAGTCGCCTCAATATTAATTATGGCCAAGCATTCATCCATTTTAGGTTCCTCTAGTCACATTCCTCTCATGGACACTAAGAGGTATACTTAAAACATAGTCTGTTGTTTGGACCACCTCCAGTTCTATCAACAGGTCTGTTTAAACGATAAAGCTTCCCCAATTTTCACTTCCATGGTCAAGACAGGAATGTTGTCTACATGTATTCCAAGAACACACCTTTTTCCTGAGTTTATATATTGGTTCGTGTCTTTGTATACCCAGGCAAGTGTTTAATGATGAATTATCAAGGAGAAAATGTCTTGCAGGTTTCTGCTCTACTAATTCGTCAAGCTCCATGTTACTCTGAGTCAGAGTCCTATGTCCAATTTACTGATTATTCGTTGATATCATATTATGATAGCCTTGCAGGTCAAGAGTTCAATCAATTCATCTTCTTCTTCAAGCCAGATATGAAACAGTTTGTACCTGACAGTAAATAATTTTCCATGGAAGTTTTTGATGAGGAAATCCAACTGGTGCTAAGATGCATTTCAAAGATATTGGGGAAAGAAGATGACAACATAATAGACAAATAATTTTTGGGAATGTTTACTTTGATGATGAAGCCGGGGGTGGTGCCGGATATTCCTTCTTATTAGTAAGAAGTTGTCAATTCTCAGCTCATGAGCCTATCACTGACGTGTTCATTCAGGTTCCCCTCTCTTGTTATTTATCTCTTTCTATATCAAAATGTAGAGGAATTCATGCATATGGGGTTGAATATTATGGATATGAATAAAAAGAGACAGTTAGTAGTATTTTTGATGGACATAGTAAGGAAAGAACAGAATGAGGTGGGTCAGTGTGTTTTTTCCAGTCATTTTATGTCTATCGCATATAGAATTTTGAATGGAATCTCTCCCTCATGCTTCCTACCGAAGGCTCAAGAGTTCTTGCAGCCGAGGACAAGTTGTAAGTTTGGTGACTGGTATGTCTTTGAATATTATTCTAAAATTAGGCTCTATGGTGCTGGTGTAGAACCTTATAAGCTTCCTGTATTTGTGTCTATGAGATTATTTTCTATAGAGTTCATTAGGAAATTTTAAATGTTGATCAAATACATTTTGTGCGTATGAATAAAGGTCATATTTTTAAGTTTCCAATGACTGTTGGTCCTTTTATGGTCAATATGAGGTAGTAAACTAATGAAGTCACTAGGATGTTAGATGAAATGCATCTGCTGTTAGGAGAGAAGTGGGCTTATGACGCTCATAGTGTGATTTCTAATAAGAGAATTGAAAATGGGTGTTCAAAATTCATTCATGAAAGCAGAACTGATATATAAAAGATGTAAAATAAGGGTTTTGTAGATTCTATGAGCTCAAATGTACAAACTCCTATCATATCCGAGAAGTCAAATAAGAGAGGTAAAGAAGTAGTGATTGATTCAAAAGATGAAGAACGGAGAACTGAAAAGAGGACAAAGCTTAGTGAAGACTGAGTAGATGCTCAACCTAGTTTCTCACTACAATTGGGAGATGAGAAAAATGTCCCGGATTCACCAAGAAGACATGAAAACACTCAAGAATAAGTGCCCTTAATTAAAGAAGTGTTTGCTCAGATTGCAGAAAGAAATCAAAAAATGAAGGCAAGGATGGAGACTCAAGCTGAGTATCAAATAACCCTAGATCAAACAAGATTGGTCACTTCAATGGATCTTGAAAATGATAAATTTAAGATTTCCCTTTCACATCCCTCTGATATGTCTATAGGTTCATCCAATAATTTTAATACTGTGAATGTATCTGTAGATGTAAATAAAATTCCATTGCTTGACAAAGTAAATCTACATATGCAAACATGTCAACTGATTGTGAATGGGTTAAACAAAACCAATGCAATGGCACTGAAGGTTGAAAACATGCTTGGAAAAGTGATTAAGCAATTAAAGTTAGAAAAATCCAATTCTAGGGCTTTAACAATATAGAATGAAGAACTCATAAAGATTATTGTGAAGATTATGGTAGATCCAAATGACAGTTCTGCTGTATAGAAGCTATTGCAAAGCGCCGAATCAGAAATCTCTATGCTAAAGAAAAATTTGAAGTTGCCTACAGGAGATCACTCTATGGCAACAGAGGTTGCAAAAGTAGAAAATGAGAAAGAGAAACTTCTTGAGCAGCTGTTACAGAAGGAAGAGGAAATCACCAAATTGAAGTAAACTGCATTATCATTGAAAAATCACATTGAATCTCATACTTTTACTTTTTTTTTACCATCTGGTAATGAAGATCCAGTAGCACAAATATCTCAATTGACCACTGAATTGAAGATGGCAGAGAGAGATCGCAAAAATGCACAAACTGATCTGGAGACAACAATGAAAATAATGCAAGCCAAAGAGGGGGTAGTTAGTAAGTTAGATCAGATTTCCAAATTGTTGATGCTGAGATTAAAAATATCAAGGAAAAATTGAAGGGAAGTATATCCCTTATACAAGATAAGGACATCATCTCGAATGATATCATTGAAGAAATGAAAGCAATTTGGGGTTTTTTTATTGTTGTAGCTGAAGAAAGAAGTATCATCAGAGATTTTGAGGAACAGGTTATGGCAAACAAGAAAAAGACAATTAACAGAGCTGTTTGGGCAAGAAAATTCATTGATTTCATTGATTCCAAAACTGATCAAGAGTTGGAAGAGAATGAAATTAAAGACATGATTTTATATACTGTGGAAATTAATAATATGATTGTTAAAAATGATTACAGGAAGTCTGCAGAGAGGAAGTTGATAGAGCTTAAAGAAGCAGTGAACAAGTTTGATAATTTATTTGAAAAAAGAGCTAGGGCAGGTTTTCCATCATGCTGGGGCCTTGGAGGTAGTCTGTTATCATGGGATTCTTATGAACCATTACTAGTGTTGGAAAAAAGCAAGGTGGACAACACTCATGAAAATACTCGGATTCTTAAAGGAGCAACAATGATCAATTCCTTCAAAGGAACTTTCAACTATTATGGTTAGTGAAGACTTTATTTACAGAGAGGCCATCATTCAAAATAATCTCTCCCTTTAGATTGGAATATCACAAGCTGGTTCATTCACCTAAGACAAACATTTAGGTATGGAAGAAATATATAGCTTGGATGATAGATCTACCAAAGGATCCCTCGACTTCAAAGAAAGATAAACCAGATAGTCAGGGAAATGCAGTAGTGGCATCATCAGTACACATTCAACAAATAGATTAGGATTTAAGTTTTATGTTATTTTTCTCTTTTAAATAAAATGTAATATTAAGAAGACATTTTGATGACATGTAATAGGTAGTTTACGAAGTCCTAAGTAGTTGAAGTAGTTAGGATTAGTTTCAGTAATTACAAACTACTTTCTATTGTATTTAAAGAGATATACAACAAAGAAAAGGGTTCCGAGTTTTTGACCTTGAGACTGCAAATTTTGTACTCAGTTTTCAAATGATTAGTGAATGAAAAGCAAGATTCTGGCATTTGTTGATATTGATATTTTTTCCATTTTACATTGTGTATTTTCTATCCTTGAATAAAATGAAGTAATGCAGTTGTAGGTCTCTTTTAAAATATGTGAACAAGAGTTTAAATCCTTAATGGGCACTCCTTCATTTTAACTAATATTCTATCATAAAATTCTTCTAAAGTTTAAAGTGATAGATACTGTTTACCAGCATATCAATTTGGGCTTCCTTCCTTCATATTATTCTCATCATCCATTTAATATCAGCAGATAATGGCATTGCAAAAGATTTATTGCATTTGATTCTTGAGGGTTTTATAAAGTATATCTGAAGGTGTTTCATAAAATACCCTTGATATTAAAATTCTGTGACATACATGTATACATGTCTTAAGCACTGATTCCTTAACATAGCCAACATATTGTCTCTTAAGGTACAACATTTCTTGGCTTCGTTACCAGGGACGAAGAAACAAAATTTTTTCCTTGGGTTTTATTTCATATTTCCTCTGGTTTTCATAGAGGAGGAAATATCAAGTTGTATCTCTATTTCATAATTCTGGCATATAAAAGGCCACATACAAGGTCAGATACTTCGCAAGAGAAAGCACCAATTCTATCAAATCCTGAGAAATTGGTTTCTAGAAAATATTAGAAGCCATAGAAGTTTTCCACAACAGATGCTACACTGCCTGCACTTGGCAGCAGTTCACATAGTCCCTCATCCAAGGATATTTCCAAGAAACTCATTTTCTCAGAACAAAAATCCTTTTCCCCACCAGTTCATTTTCAAGAACCAAGGTTAGAAGAATAATCTTTTGATTCTATTTCATTTACATTTACAAAAGCTCAACCAAATACAGTTATTAGTTCTTCTGCTATTGTTTAGCAACCCCTTCCTATATCAGTTGTTTCACCCCATCCATCCACATTTACAACTGGTATACAAGCCCCACCTACTCAAGGAGTAGTTAACAAAGGTATAAAAATGGTAGCCCTTGTTCTTGCTTTCTTGATGAATAGATATGCACCTCTAAATCTTCCACAGCCTATGAATGCCATGCCCCATGAATACCTCAAGTTACTGCCCCTTTTATGGGTGAAGATGAATTAATTGCATAAAAACACTTTCCATTGTTTTGCAATTTTGTTTAGAATCTAAATGTTGAACATCTTGATGTAGTAATGAGACTTTTCGTGCAATCTCTGAATGGAGAGGCATGAAAATGGTTTAAAGTATTGCCAAATGTATCAATTAATAATTGGGATGAATTAGAAACACAATTCATCCAAATATGGGGTGAAAAGAGAGATCATGGTTATTCATTGATAGAGTTTAATGCTATCAAGAAAAATTAATATGAAAAGATGACTGATTTTATTAAAATATTTAATAAATTGTATAATAGTTTTCCTACAGAAATGAAGCCTCCCCCTGTTGGAGCAAGAGTAGTTTTTGCTAGAGCATTTGTATCAGATTTTAGTTTCACTTATAGAGAGAGAAGATCTGCTACTCTTAAAAAAATTCAAACTGATGCTTTGGAGTTTGAGGCAAACATGACTGCTGCTAGAGAAACCCAAGAAAAATAGTCAGTTCAAGAGAAAGGCAAGGCCAAAGAAGAATCACCACAGGATGAAAGGATTGATGACATGACAAAGGTTATCAAGAAATTGTCAAATAAATTAGTAAAGATGGAGCTAGACAATAAAAATCCTAAACAACAAAATAGAGGAGTTTTCAATCCACAATTTAGAAAACAGCCCCTGCAAATTTTGCAGAGGGAAAGAAGAGATCGGGATAAAGTTCAAGCACCATTATATATAGAAGGAGAACCTTCACAGTCTGATGAGGATGATTAGAAAGAAGTTGAAGATCAGATATATTTTGTTTACATGGAACATGACGAGGAAGAAGAATAATGTGAAGGAGAATGCAACGAAGCTGAGGTGTCATTTGATGAAGAAGAAATGGATGAGTATTGTAAGCAATTCATAGATTTTATGCAAGCATAGTTACATAAGAAATATGATTTAAGATCAAAAAAGAGATCAATAACTCAGGATGATGAGGAAAAAGAGACAGAGTCAATCTGTTCCTTAATGGCGACTCCAAAACTAAAGAACTCAGTAAAATCATTAGATAAGAGAAAATAACCTATGAATCCAGTGAGTGGAAATGAAAAGCAGCAGGTCGAAACTTCCCAAAATATGTCTATTGATACTAATAATTTGGAGAAGGTTGTTACTGTGTCTAATCAGAATGTTAGTCCTAACAAAAATCAAGAAGAAACTAAGAATATGGTCAAACAAAATCAAACCTTCAGTATATCAAAATAGCTAGAAAATATCAAAATTCAAGTGCCTTTACTTGACCTAGCTAAGACACGAGGTTACAAGAAGGAAATTGAAAATTTCATTAATCTTTCTTAGTCTGATGATATTGGTGATACTGTGAATTTGCAAGAGGAAAACCCAATGGTAAATTTTGGTCCACATGTCGAGGAGGTAGATTCTTCTGTTCCCCCATTTTATATATTAGTTCTTCTTCATGATTTTATTATTCATAATTGTATGTTGGATTCTAGTGCATCACATAATCTCATGCCATTATCTGTAATGAAAGAATTTAATTTACAAATTACTAAGCCCTATAGAGACCTATATTCATTTGATTCGAAAAGGGTGAAGTGTGTTGGGCTTATCAAAGATATGGTGGCATCCTTGGCCCAAATTCCAACCAAAAGTAGCATGATGGATGTAGTAGTTGCGAATATTCCAACTAGATTTGGTATGCTCTTGTCCAGATCTTGGGGAGTGAAGCTTGGGGGTGTTTTAAAAATGGACTTCACATATGCTATCATTCCTGTGTTTAATGGGGAAGAAAGAAGGTTATACAGAGAAATAATATTTTTTTAAACTACCACGAAGAAAGATGCAGGAAATTCCCCTATCTACGACCAAAAGAAGGAAGATCATTCTTGTTTTATGCTGCATGAAGATGCAGAATTTGCTAAAGACTTAGAGAAGTAGCTCTCTTTAGAAGTTGTACATAAGGAGCTGGGTTCAAATAAAATTTGTAAGTGTTATTTTGATGGTGCCTATTCTAAAGATGGCATAGGAGCTGGATTTCTACTGATTTCTCCAAAAGGTAATCTTTTGAATTTTAATTTTAAGCTTAGTCTGAATCACAAAATAATGTAGCTGAGTATGAGGCATTAATTTTGTGTCTTCAAACAACTAAACAAATTGGAATTTAATGTATTTCCATTTTTGGTGATTCCGAGTTGATTATAAGGCAGATTAAAAATTTGTGTCAAACCAAACATCCAAGGTTGAGATCGTATAGGAATGAGGTCTGGGACCTTATTGAGAATTATTTTGAAGATTTGAATCTTCAATTCATTCCAAGAGAAGAAAACAAAATGGCAGATTCACTGGCATTTGCAGCCAGTACATTCAAGCTACCCATCAATTCTAAATTGAGGTATGAAATTGAGTTGGGGTATGGACCCTCAATCCCTGACAATGTTAAGCACTGGTAGGTCTTTGAAGACGATGAAAAAATCAATCATTTCCTGAAAAATGATTGAAGGTTTTGAAGATAGTGAAATAGATCAAGAGAGTGAGCAAGCTAATCAGAATGAAGATTTAAAAAATCTTAAGCAATCCATATGTGATCAAAAAATAATTCAGTTGAAAGACAATATATTGCCCAGAGGTTTACTTCCTCTTGAAAGAATATTTGATGCAAATGATGTAGCACTGGATGAAAAGAAGGTATCTCAAGAAGGTGAGATGGAGGATTATAATTTGGGAACTCAGCAGGAGCCCAAGATGGTTAAGTTATTCAAAGGAGTTTCTAAGAATTATAACGAAAGGTACATTGATTTGTTTAAAAAATATACAAATGTATTTGCATGGTCCTATGATGATTTGAAAACATATGATTGGGATATTATTCAACATAAAATACCATTGAAGGATGGGGTCAAGCCTCAAAGACAAAAACTTAGGCAGATTAATCCATTGCTCTTTGCTCCAATCGAGAAGGAGGTGAAGAAGTTATTGTAGGAAAAAATCATAGTCCCATTTAGATATTTAGACTGGGTTTCTAACCTGGTTCCTGTGAGAAAAAATAATGGAGAGATAAGGCTATGTGTTGACTTTAGGAATTTGAATAGAGCATCTCTTAAAGACAATTATCCTTTGCCTAAGATGGAATATGTTTTACAGAAAGTAACAGGAGAATATAGATTGTCTATGGTTGATGGTTTCTCTGGGTACAACTAAGTAGCTATTGACAAGGAAGATCAGAAGAAAACAATGTTTACCACACCTTGGGGAACGTTCATGTATGCCAGGATGCCATTAGGTCTCATGAACACAGGAGCCTCTTTCCAAAGGGAAATGGACATAGCATTTGTGGGTGATAAGTTTGTAGTCATATATTTGGATGATGTGACTATTTTTTCAGGTTCTGATGATGAACACTTAGAGCATTTGCAGAAGGATTTCCTGAAATGTAGAAAGTTTGGGTTGTCACTGAATCCCAAGAAATCCCTGTTTTCCTTGGAGGAAGGAAAGTTGCTGGGGCATATAGTTTCGAATCAGGGGGTGAAAGTTGATCCAACAAGAGTTAAATCTATACAGACAATTCCTTTTCCTAGAAGAAGATTTGTCCCAAATTATGCTGAAATTGACAAGAACACAACAGATATGCTAAATAAAAATGCCAAGGTAAAATGGGACAAGGATGCGATAGAATCCTTTGCCAGGATTAAAGAAGCTCTTCAAGAAGCTCTTGTTTTGATCCGTCTAGATTATTAGAAGCCTTTTCAATTTTTTTCATTTACAGCACCTACTACTATTGTTGTTGTTCTTTTGAAGAAGAAAGAAGAGGGAAAAGAGTAGCCTATGGCATTTCTCAGTAAATTTCTAAGGGATGTTGAACTTAAGTATAAAATTTTGGAGAAATAGGTATATGTTTTAGTTAAAGCATTAAAGACATTCAGAACTTATGTGTTGCAATCCCACATAGTTTCTTATATGCCTAACTCTGCAATGAAGGATGTATTGATTCAAAGTGACGTGGAAGGTAAAAGAGGAAAATTGATGGCTAAGATCCAATAATATGATCTAGCTATCAAACTTACCAAGTTAGTAAAAGGACAAGGATTGGCAAAGTTATTGACATAGTCTAATTTTCAAGCGCTGGGAATTAACTTGCTGACACCCATATATGAAGTTGTTGATGAAAGTGGTCAGAGTAATACAAAGACAACAATGAGATACAAGTTTCTGTGTTCTGATTGGTAGAAATATATTGTTCATTACTTATATTTTTTCTCTTGCCCAACCACATTGAAAAAAACAAAATACAGAGCTCTTAAGCTCAAATCTCAGCATTATGTTATAATTGATGCTAAGTTATATTGGAAGGATGCTATTGGAATTTTATTGTTGTGTTTGACAGAAGGAGAATCAATGGAAGTTATAAAAGAATATAGTGAGAATTTATCTGGAGGTCACTATAGTTGGAAAGTTACTTCACATAAAATCATCAAATCAGGTTTTTATTGGCCATCCTTGTTTGATGATGTATACAAACAGGTCATAAGCAGCTAGAAATGTCAATTATTTGTAGAAAAGAAAATTTTATATTCTCTACCTCTTCTCCCAGTGTTTTTTGCAAAGAGCCCTTTAGGAAATGGGGATTAGATTTTATTGGGGAAATCAATCCACCATCCGGTGGGCAGTTCAAATGGATTTTGACTTCCACTGAATATTTTAAAAAGTGGGTTGAGGCAATACCTACCAGAAAGGCAAATGATTAGGTCGTAATGAAGTTTCTGGAAGAGAATATATTTAGTAGGTTTGGGTGTCCTATTGAGATTGTGACTGATAATGCCCAGCTATTCAATTCAGTCAGATTCATTAATTTTTGTCAAACATATAATTTCATTCTATCTCATTCTATAGCATATCATAATCAAGGTAATGGGCTAGTTGAATCTCCAATAAGACATTTCTCAAAATTCTGAAGAAAAAAATTAATGATAATCAGAAAAATTGGGATTCAAAATTGACATTTTCACTTTGGGCAGTAAGGATGACTACTAGAAGATCTACAAGTAAGTCTCCTTATGAACTATTTTATGGTACTTGTTAAGCGTTGGAAAAGGTATGAATTCACGATGTGTTTTCTCATTCTTTTACTTTAAACATAACTCTTTTTACTTTAGAAAGGTGATTTATTACATAATTATGGTAGAATTGTAAAGATTTATGTTTATTGTAAAAAGTAACTAAAAACTGCTTTTTATTGTCAAAAACAGGAATTAAGTGAGGTGAACAGCTATACCAAAGGCAAGGCTAAAGCAGGAGAAACTGTTGTTCCTCCAGTGATAGACCATATATGGCCAAAGAGAAAAAAATCAGAATGCATTTCCAAGAGAAGGCAGGGGACAGCTCGGCTTCAGTCAAAGGAGATCGAGTGACAGCTAAAAAGAGAAAGGAAGTGAATCCCTTAGGATCCTTTGATCCTAAGGGATCGTTGTTCAAATATTATCTCGTTCCTTGTCTTTTCCATCGAGATTGTTATATAAGGCAACGCCTTTAGAGATTGAAGGAGTCGAATTATTGATTGAAAACATTCCTTTTGTAATTTTGCACTTTATTGACTCTCATGATCAGAGAGCAATCGTTGTAAACATTTTTATGTTCAGTTAATACAAATATGTGTTTTCGTTCTATTCCTCAAGTTCTGAAGTAGCCCAACAGTGTTTCACTGGTGCTAAGGTCCCGACCCTTGTGGAATTAACCTGTTGTTTGTATTTCTATCCTTTAATTACTGTTGTATAAAAATTGTGTTTGGTTTTATTATGATTTTAAATTTAATTGATTACTGTTGAAATGTTTATTGATATTGCTGTGCGCGCTAATGAATTGCATTGTTGTTCCATTTCAACAAAGATCTTAATTCCTGTAACATTCATCTTGTTATTACTTATAAAGCTTTGTTGCTCAACATTTAATTCTATTCATTGTTCCATTGGATTGTTGTTCCTTTTGATTACTTAATAACGTTTGTTGTCGACAGGATTGGTAGGATTAGTTGTTTGATTCTTTAAGTACAAAGTTTTTGTTCAGATTCATTAGTTAATATTTGTTGTTCAATTCCAGAGTGTCGATCATTTCCAATTTATTAGTTTTAGATTGCAAAAAGATTTTTTATTTACATTGTTATAGTTTTCTGTTTACGCACATAGCCATTCAATTACAGATTGCTGCTCATTTCTAATTCTTTCTTTTAAAAAGAGTTCTTATTCATTTATTTTCAACAGTAATTAGTTCAATTTCAATTTCCGTTTGATTGCTTGAGAGCAGGACTGTCAACTATAGAGAACACTGGTTACTGCTTCCTTGTTCCCAAATTGATTGCCTTGTTCTAGTTTGATTTGAGTTGCATCAATTTCTAAAGGAAGGAGTTATTGCTACTATATCCTTGATTGATGTTTTGCAGAGTGAATAGTTAAGTTTCAGAGTATTTGAGTTATGTTACTATAATTATATTTCCTTTCAAGCATATGTTTACTCTTGTATTTATAATAATGTACTACATCTCTCACAACATTACTCTTAGCTCAAATTGCAGCCTCAAACAGAGTACACTCTTGAAACAAAAAGTCATTCTCGAATTGATAATTAATGTAGGATAAATAGGCGTTAAAAAGACACCTTTTATACCTTAACATTTTGGCGCCATTTCCAGGGAGAGTGTATGCCATTTAGAAGGAGTGATGCACATTTGACTATTTTTTCTGCTTAGGAAGAATTGGGTTTTAAAGACAGAAGGTAAGAACCTGCACACCGAGCAAGAAACATACTTGCTCACTACCCGCTTCATAGCAGAATTGCATAAAATTCTTTCTTTAGGTAGGAATGAAGGCTTGTTCTTTTGAATGAATAGAAAACCTAAACAAAACAAAATTCCTCCTAAATCCGAAAAACCTAAGGGACTGGTGACCCTTGGGAAAACAACTTTCATTGATGAAATCCTTAAGAAAAATTAATCTCAGCCATCAATGGGACCTAGGGAAGTTATTTATAGATAGCCTACTAGTTCCCTTTAGGCCATAGAATCACCATTTGTAGCCTTTGCTGAGATACATAGTCAAACGGAAGGAATTGAGCAAGATTCTAAAGAAATTGAGAATCCCTACCTAATTTCTCCATAAGAAGGGAACTCTAGTAATCTCCGCAAAGGAGAAGGGGAAACAGGGGAAACAGAAGAACCAAAATCTCCTATTGAAATAGTCCAAACAGTGAGCAGCCCAGATAAGGGAAGCGCTGTCAACCTCATTCAAAACAAAGGACCTGAATCTCCTCAGATAGTAGGCCAGCAAGGAATACTTATTATCCCAGATCAAGGGAGTGCTGTCAAGATCATTCCTGTTCCTTCTAGTCAGCCTAGAAATTCCCTTGAGATCCCAGAAGGATATTGGCACATATTTGATCAAATGGCCTAGAACCAGAACCAGAACCAGCAAACACCTCAACAAACTTCGACACTGCAATACCCCATTGTGGATACTGTAGTTAAGGAATCTATGAAATCCATTCCTCTTCAACATATTCCTACATTTCATGGCTTGACATCGGAAGATCCAGATGCATTTATTTTTGAATTCGATGTATTATGCAGGGGGTATTACTATACCACCGATCCCCAAAAATTAAAACTATTTCCTTCCACATTAAAAGGAGAAGCCTTACAATGGTTTATGGGGCTAGGTGGGGGTGTTATAAATGATTGGGATAAGATGAAAGCTACGTTTTTAAAGAAATACCAGGATTATTGTAGGTCCCGGGAACTAAAAGATGAAATATTTCAAATGACAGCAAAACCCAATGAAGCTCTGGAAGAATATGTGGAACAGTTTCAAGACAACCTCCATAGATCTCCTTATGCATCTTTAGCATTACCTGATAATGTGTTGAAGAATACATTAATTAGGGGGATGAAGAATCAATGGGTTGAAACATTAAATATTATGGGAAAAGGTGATATATATCAAGAAATCTATGCTAACATTATTGATTTGTGTATCAGGAGTTCGAGGGGCAATACAAGGCTAAAATCAGCAGAACGTGACATGATCACAAGGGATAATAATACCTCCATTGAAGGTGTAACTCGTGTAGAGATTGGAAATCTGCTGGAAGATTTTAAAACAGATATTATAGGGACTCGAACAACGCAGTTCGACATTATGCAAGCCAAACAAAAGCAAGCAGAAGCAGAACAAAATTTGGTAATATTCTGTCCTAAATGCAAGAAGAAACACAGCCACAAAGAGTTTCCGCTGGATGTAATAAAATTTTGTGCCATTTACACGAAAGATCACCCCATAGAAGGATGTCCCTCGCTTCCTGGGTTAAAAGCAGTCTATAAAGAGGCAGAAGAAGAATCAGAAGTGGTATGCTTACTTAATCAGCGCTGACAATGGCAGTCATGACAAGCAGGTATGCCAACTAATCCATTTTCTTCTTTTCAGCCTCCTCAATATAATGCTCAGCAATATAATGGAATGTGGCAAAATCAGCCACCTTTCCCCAATTGGTCACAACAGTTGTTTCCTAGATCATCATGGTTAAATCAAACAAACCAAACTAATTGGCCAAATTTTCCTTTCTACCCACCATTTTGGCAAAACAATGCTTATCCAACACAATGGTCCCCCTCCACTTCACAGATTCAAGCCTAGCAGTCAAACTGGAAAATACCTACAAATCAGCCATCCGGAACAATCCCCCTCTCTCAACCTACACTGCCAGCTCCTTATCCATTTCCACAAAACTCCCAAACCAATCTCAGACCACAACTCCCAGCCCAACCCAACCCAAACCCAAATAATGGACCAGTTTAGTCTGTCCAAATAATAGAACCACCAAAATTAGAAACTGAACTAAGGGAGTGTAATGATCTTCAATTGAATTCTGAGCACATAGTAGAAACAGATAGAGACAAAAATGTTCACAATGAAGATCTGTTACCTGTAGAACAAACATTGAAAAAAGAGAAGGTGGTTCAACAACAAACTCAATATCAATTCCACAACAAGCAACCACCTCTTCTCCACCATTCCCAGAACGATTAACCATACCTTTCCCATTAGAATATCTTGATTTTGATCTTCTGGGAGAATTTAAAAAATTGTGTATAAAAATCCCTCTCCTCCAAGCTATCCAAGACATCCCTATTTATGCAAAAACCATTAAGGAATTGTTTATAAAGAAGCCAACGAGGAGAACAACAACTAACCCAACTGTCCAAATAGTCGGTACTTTATCTGACCTATTATCAGGAATGGAAACAACTGTAAAATATGAAGACCCAGGAAATCCTATAGTGACAATGCAAATCAATGGGCAATTGTTCCCAAATGCCTTAGTTGATTTGGGAGCTGCAATCAATATCCTAACAACCACCACCTATCAAAAATTTGGCATTACATCATTAGAACCAACAAAAATCTTATTAGAATTGGCTGACTGATCGGTAGTCAAACCAGAAGGTACACTACAAGATGTAATGGTATCCGTAGATTCCTGGGAATACCCTGTTGACTTCCTGGTCATCAACCCAAAGAACCGACTAGATGGACACCCGTTGATTCTAGGTAGACCTTGGTTGGCAACTGCTGATGCTTATATTGGCTGCCAACAAGGCAACATGGCAATAACAAGGGGAAACTATGTCAAGAACTTAGCTTTATACCCCCCAACCCAGCCAAGCCTATCAATAATCAAAACAAGGAAACAACATCTATCATATCTTATGGAAAATATGAGATCACCACTAACCATGGAAGATGACCAAGATTTTAAAGATCAAACAGAGGATGATATCATTAATAGTTTTATTAACAAAACACAAATTAGATCCCATCTACAATGTCACATGATCAAGGTAGCAATTGATAATAAAGAAGAAGAAGATCCCCTGAAAGACATTCTTGATCAAATAATACCCACTAGTTCTATGTACAATAGTAAGATTGTGGAAATTGAACAAGGAAAAATTTTAAAAATTAACAAAAATCTGACTGCTGAACAAGAAAAGAAGACGGTCCAATTACTACAAAAATATAAAGCAGCCTTTGCATGGGATTATCCAGACATGAAGGGAATTGACCCTCAGTTATGTACACACCACATCTATACCGAAAAGGATGCAAGACTCATTCGCCAACCCCAACGGAGACTAAACCATCACCTTAAAGATATTATGAAAGATGAATTACAAAATTTGTTGGATGCTAATTTCATTTACCCAATATCTAATAGCAAGTGGGTCACCCCATTAGTAGTGGTAGCAAAAAAGAACAGAAATTTGAGAATATACATAGATTACTGAGAACTCAACAAAGCAACCCAGAAGCACCACTTTACCCTTCCTTTCCTTGACTAGGTATTAGATACATTGGCAGGAAAGAAATTATTTTCTTTCCTAGATGGCTTCAGTGGGTATAATCAAATCCAGATTGCCCCTGAAGACCAAGACAAAACTACTTTTACCTGTCCTTGGGGGACATTTGCCTACCAAGTCTCACCCTTTCGCCTATGTAATGCCCCTACTACATTTCAGAGGGCCATTCTCAGCATCTTTTTAGATTTAATAAATGAAGGGCTCGAAGTGTATATGGATGACTTCACACCTTACGGAGATGATTTTGAGCCAGCATTAGAAAAATTAGAAAAGGTGTTGCAAATATGTATTGACACTAGGCTTTGTTTAAGCCATGAAAAGTTTCATATGATGATGACAGAAGGACTTATCTTAGGAAATTATATTTCAGCAGCTGGAATTCAGGCAGATCTAGCCAAAATTCAGATAATTCTGTTGATACCTACACCCACCACACAAACAGAGGTACGTATCTTTCATGGATTTTCTGGTTATTTTAGAAGATTCATAGAACGTTATTCTCGAATAGCTGCACCTTTATATGCACTAACATGAAATGTTGATTTTATTTGGACAGATAAATGTGACCATGCTTTCAAGGATCTGAAAAAGCTTGTATCAAAAGCCCCAATGCTGAGGGGCCCAAATTGGAATTTTCCATTCGAAATTTCATCTGATGCCTTAGACACAGCGATTGGAGTAGTGTTTGGGAAGGAAGAGGATAAAAAACCATATGCAATCTATTATATTAGCAAAAATATATCTCCTACTGAGTTAAATTACACTGTGACTGAGAAGGAATTTTTAGTTGTAGTTCATGCTGTAAATAAGTTTAGACATTATATAACTGGGTATCCTGTAGTTTTATATACTGTTCATTATGCCATTAAATTTTTAGCAAATAAACCTATTACAAATGGAAGAGTGACAAGGTGGTTGATTTTATTGCAGGAATTCGATATTACAATTAAAGATCAACCTGGAAAAGAGAACCCTGTAGCTAATTTCCTGTCATGAATGCCAAAGCCAACAGATGTAGCAGCAGTCGAAGACTACTTCCCAGATGAACATTTTTTCGTTGTTACTATTAGAACCCCATGGTATGATGATATAGAAAATTATTTGGCAATAGGTAAATTACTTAAACATCTAACCCTTAATGAACGAAAGCAGATAATACAGTGTAGTACTCGATTCTTTTGGATTGGAGGCTACTTGTTTCATACAGGGTAAGATATGAAAATCAGAAGGTGCATCCAAGAGGATAAAATATTTGACATTCTGAAAGCATGCCATGACGGGCCATGTGGCAGAAATTTTGCAGATCGTATAATTGCCCATAAGGTTTTACAGACATGCTACTATTGGCCTACAATTTTTAAAAACGCTAAAAATTTGTGTGGGCCTATGATAGCTACCAAAGGGTAGGTTGCCCTGGACAGTCTGAAGAAATGCCTTTGAACACACAATTAGTAATTGAACCATTTTAATGCTGGGACCTTGACTTTGTTGGTCCCAATAACCCCCCATCGAACCAAAGAACATACATCCTAGTTGCAACCGAGTATGTCACTAAATGGGTTGAAGCAGAGGCACTTTCGAAAGCTACAGAGGACTCTGTAATACAATTCCTTTTCCAAATATTTGTGTGATACAACCTCCCAAGGGACATAATCACAGATGGAGGACCGCAGTTTGTAGGTAATAAACTCACTGAAACATTACAGAATTACCACATTCAACATAAAATTAGAACCCCATACCACCCACAGGCAAATGGCCAGGTAGAGAGCACGAATAAAGTGATCGAATCTATATTGAAAAAAATAGTTTCCTCACACACACATGATTGGGCTTACAGATTGCTGGAAGCCTTGTGGGCGTACCGAACAACATGGAGAGGTACTATGGATTATTCATCATATGAATTGGTATTTGGAAAAGAGCCCATATTTCCAATAGAGTTTGAAATTCAGATATTAAGAACAACCTAGAAGGTGGGTTTAGACTTAAATGAAGCCCAGGTCAGAAGATTACAGCAAATCAATGAGTTGGATGAAATGAGGCTCTCTGCTCTTCAGCACATTCCACTAATTCAACAACAGAGAGAAAAATGGCATGATGCCCTCATCAAAGAGAAAATCTTCCACGAAGGAGATTGGGCACTCCTATATGACTCCAAGTTTCAGGATTTTCAAGGGAAACTCCAGACACAATGGCTTGGACCTTACGAGATACAAAAATTGCATGATAATGGCACCATTACATTAACCAACATCAATGGATCTGGACATTCCTTCAAAGTAAATGGTCATCGAGTGCGACTTTACCATAAACCGCTTACTCGAGAATCCTTCTACCAACAATTACAGGAAGATTTTACCATGCAAATTCTTGCTGAAGGGGATAACTCCTCCTCGGCACCCATTCATTAAATCATTCCTTTATTCTAAAATTTGTACATAACAATTGTTCTTTTACTTTTCTTGTTTTTATGGAATTCTGTTTTTTTTTCAACTGTTTTTATTTTGCTTCTTGTGAATTTTTGTTGTTCTTGTCCAAAGGAACAACATTTTTGTTTTTCCTTTCGAAAGAAACAACAACATTATTGCAAATGTTTTTGTTGTTCCTTTTGAAAGGAACAACAGTTGTGTTGTTTATTTTGTTGTTTCGCAGATTATTTTTGTTGTTCCTTTTGAAAGGAACATCACTTTTGTGGATTGTTTTTGTTGTTCCTTTCGAAAGGAATAACACTTCCGCAAATTATTTATGTTGTTCCTTTCCAAAGGAACAACACTTTTTGAGTGCATTTTTCTTGTTTTAGAATAACATTTTGAGGATTTCTAATGATTTTTCTAAAGGAAAACATACTATTTATACAAGATTACACAAATTAAAAGCTTACTGGAATCAGCAAATCAAAAGAAATTGTCATTTTTTAAGAAATTGTTTTGTAGTGGTAAGAAGGAAAAATGACGCAACCATCAATATTGCTATGTTGTCTTATTGTCACTAAAATTAATATGATTGATTATCTTTATCATGTTGGTTCTTCCCCAATTTTTTATAACTTTCTTTGATTTTTATTTATTGAGTAAGAATAAGGGCATATTATTTTCTATTGAGATGTTTAGACTTCTTCCACCATCCCTACTCTTAAGGAGTGCTAAGCCATCCTTCATATATAAATAGGAGAGTGCTATATGAAAAAAAAAGCAAGAAAAAATATCTATATATATCACTAACAATTCTATGATATGGCAGATGGAGGATAGGGGGTCTCATCAAGAGCCGGCCTACCATGATTATAAGGAAGCAGTGAAGTGGAATTCCTGTTATGGCCACCACACCAGGGACATGGTCCAATGGACAATTGAAAAAAAAACTAAAAACTCCTTGGAACAGGAGGTCTCATCACGAGCCGACCTACCCAATTTTCACTTCTTTACGGTGAATGGCATTGTGATTTATTCGGTCCCCAAGCCAACATAATGGCCTCCATTATGACATCACACAACACTTCCCTAGGCATAAATAAAGGATAATGGCTCCAAGGGTGAGAAAGCAACTTTGTCAAGGTTATGGACACCTATGGGAAATAGAGCTCTGCTGATGGTATTGGAGTCACATTTTTACAAATCAATAGTAATGCTAAGCCCTTTTTCTTATATCTCTATCTAAATATCAAATGAAAAGATGATCCTTAAACCCTTGGTTTTGAACCTATTATACATGAAATTCATCATAAATCGATCACATTAGTTTGAGTGGGTAATAAGCGCATTAGTACTTGTGTTCACATCAGCTATCCATTTTCCTTATCTTTGAATCATTACAAACGTTTCTATATCTATTTAAGATTTAATCACATGCATCAATTTCAGTAATGAAATAATTTGATTGATTGTATCATAAGTATGCATGATTTTTCCTGCTATACAACTGTTGTGCAGTACTTTCCTCTCTTATTTGATGGTTGAGGATGACCTATCATCCTTCAAGGGGGTTGTGGATGGCTGTAAATCACTGCATGCAGATCAAATATTTACCTGCACATGAATCAAATCCCTATATTCTTGGTAATAACAAAAACTTAAGGGTATTATTCTGATATTTACTAAATACTGTGCTGTGATGTTTGATTGCATTTCTGTGCATTCATAATGAATCAATAGTGTGCAGAGAAGATGGGAGGTCGACCAATTCACAGTGAGCCGCAGGTGCTGGTTGTTTCTGATGTTACACGAGAAATTATGGAAAAAATGGGATGAATTACATACCTCACAAGGCTACAACAACCTCATGAAACAGTAGCTATCGAGTTTTTACAGAATTTTCAGGAAGGTTACTCCATGGTTAGAGGTAGACAGATAGAAGTAATAGATGAAATAATCACAGAGGCATCTGGTCTACCAGTGGAAGGAACCCTATGGACTCATAAGAAGGCCAGGCTTCAATAAGCCATGAACATTTTCCAGGAAGAAAGACAGACATTGGTTGTCAAAGGAAAATGAGTTCAACCAGCATCGTTGGGAGAACCATGGACGGAATTGGAAAAAGTAGTACAGGCCTATATAACATGCGATGGAAGAAAAGACGTGGTAGGACCTCGCCACCTTAAGTTATTGGCAATATTAAAGAAAAAATGTACTGTAAACTTGCCTGCATTTTTAAATTCCTTACTGCATGATGTTGCCCGTAGTATAAGAAAATCTCGGCACACAGACATGGTGGTAAGCCACCATTCCTTGATCAGATTGATCGTAAGTTACAACCCTTCCCAACAACAGACCAGTTGGGAAGAACTAATATTTTTTTTTGATGGAGGATTAGCGTTACCTACCCCAAAACGAAAGAGAATGGCTAGCACAGCAGTAGAACCATCAAAATGTAGACAATCCTCTCATTCAAAAAGAAGTAGGGGAATGATAGAGGGCCTTACAGGTAGCAGTAGCCAGCCCTTGGAATTTCCCAGCTCGGAGGATAAACAAACCCCACAATTGGAAGGAGGGAGTCCCCACACTAATGATGATGAATAAGAAATGAGCCACCACACCAGTGGTGAGGAACAAAGTCACCACACCAGTGGTGAGAAACAAAGAAGAAAAGGAAATGATGAAGTAGAGGGAATTGAGGAAGAAGAAGGAAGTCCCCATACTAGTGTAGAGGGAGAGATTCGCTACTCTGATGAGGAAGAAGGTAGTTACCATACCTATGAAGAATACGAAGATAATCGCAGCAGTGAAAATGAAACAGAAGGAGCAGAGCCTCGTGAAACCTCCACTGCAAGTTCACGACAAAGCCCTTCGCAAGAGGACTAATTGGCCCAAATTTTGGCCAATATGAGTGAACATGTGCAGCCCCATAGCCCACTGAACCTTAATATTGATATCAACCAATTGCAGGAGAAAGCTATTTCCAACAAGGAAACAGCTGAGGGAATGCCGAATGAAATATAAGGAGGAAACCCTAGCAGAACAGCAAAATCTGCTGGGGTTACTTCCCCTGAGAAGTATGGACAGGAAGAGGTAAACACTGAAGCAGTGTTCCAAACTGAAAATTCTCAGGCAACAACAGAGCCAATTGAGATAATAACCCCTGAAGAATGCAGTCGGGAACATATGAACACTGAAGAAGTGTTTCAAGAAAAAAACAGAGAAGCAATCCCAACCGAAGGCACGACTGCTGAGAAAAAAACCCCTGCTGAGCAATTGGGTTCAGAAAAAGGAACAGTCGTTCCATAGAGGAAGAGGAAGAAAGTAACTGAACTTGATAAACTTCAGAGGGAGCAGCAGAATCTTCAAAGGCTAGTGGAACAACTTAGGCAAACTATTAGCGTTCTTAAAATGAAACAAATTCCCAAACAAGCCCCGAAAAATAGGAAAGTGGCCACTAAAACAAAGCCCCAAGTTGTGAAGACTATAGAAACCCAGGCTAAGCCTAATCATGAAGATATGGAACGACAGACAGCTGTTCTAGATGCAACTGCTCCAGAAGGAGCAACCTCAAGTGAAAATGCACAACCCTGTAGTAAAAACACTTTTAGTGATCCGACATTAGCCAAACTCCAAGAGGAGTTGGCACAGGATCGACAGGAAAGGGAAAAACTTGAAGAATATATTGTCCCTAGAAGAAAATACC
The DNA here is from genome assembly GCA_034641835.2 of Pinus albicaulis. Classification (NCBI taxonomy): domain Eukaryota; kingdom Viridiplantae; phylum Streptophyta; class Pinopsida; order Pinales; family Pinaceae; genus Pinus; species Pinus albicaulis. The sequence continues at coordinate 1,813,013,940 of CM076575.1, forward strand.
AGGAGTTGTAGCATCAGATGAAGATCATCCATGCAGCAGAGGCTGAAGCCTATGAGAAATGTCGAAAGGCAGAGGAGAAGGCTGAAAAGGTAATGAATAAATTAAAAATAGCCCAGAATCGAATGGATATTCTCTGCTCATTATACATAGATGTTTTATCTTGTAGATGCCCTACCAAGAATTATGATTTATTTTTATTAGAGAGATATTTACAGTTAAAAATTAAAGCATTTAGGGCAGGAAAATCTATAGAGTTAAACACTATAGATGATTTTGTAACATGATGTAAACTCTATGGGGTTAAGGTTCAACGTCTCCTGTCTGAGTTCTATTTGCATAATCTCATATTGGAAAATGATAGTGAGACAAATCCCAACCCTTTTGTGGGTGACATCCAATACCAAGCATTTATTTCATTTGCTCTTAATCAACTAAAATGGCTCAAAGCCTATAATGCTTTTCAAAGGCAAGAAAATTAGTTAGACTTGTGGGTTAGGAGCGAACCAAAACAACCATTACAATTATGGGCTAGGCAGAAGAATTTGATGACAAGAGAGGGTGTTATCCAGGTTTCAGGGCCTGTCCATAAAGAAATTGTCTTGAATGGGATAGAATATTTTATGTCTATTAGAAACCAAGCCTACATAGCAGCTAAGGTCCGATGGGTCATTTCCAATCGAAATATTCAAAATAGATAGCCATTTAACTATAAAATTTTTGGATTAGCTACAGACCGCTTGGTTCTCTATAGCAACCTCATTTTGAAGGAAGGCCCATTCTGGCTAGGATGTAGGTTTCGAAGCCCCATTGCATGGTATCCTGCAGCACATTATAAATCCATCTATGAAATACCTAAAGGAAAGATAGGGCATGTCTTCGAAGCTTTAGCTGAAATGCATGGTTTTAGGCCTTTTGATGATAAACCTTCTCTAGCTAGTTCTTTAACTGCTTTGCATGTAAACTATGGTTTTCATGAGGGCATGAAAAATGGTAAGTAGGGAGGTATGTTGAGCATTGGAAAAGGTATGAATTCACCATGTCTTTTCTCATTCCTTTACTTTAAACATAACTCTTTTTACTTTAGAAAGGTGATTTATTACATAATTATGGTAGAATTGTAAAGATTTATGTTTATTGTAAAAAGTAACTAAAAACTGCCTTTTATTGTCAAAAACAGGAATTAAGCGAGGTGAACAGCTATACCAAAGGCAAGGCTAAAACAAGAGAAACTGTTTTTCCTCCAGTGATAGGCCATATCTGGCCAAAGAGAAGAAAATCAGAACGCATTGCCAAGAGAAGGCAGGGGATAACTCGGCTTCAGTCAAAGCAGATCGACTGACAGCTAAAAAAAGAAAGGAAGCAAATCCCTTAGGATCCTTCAATCCTAAGGGATCTCTATTCAAATTTTATCTCGTTCCTTATCTTTTCCGTCAAGATTGTTATATAAGGCAATGCCTTTAGAGATTGAAGGAGTCGAATTATTGATTGAAAACATTCCTTTTGTAATTTTTCACTTTATTGAATCTCGTGATCAGAGAGAGATCGTTGCAAACATTTTTATGTTCAATTAATACAAAGATGCGTTTTTTTTCTATTCCTCAAGTTTCACTAGTGCTAAGGGCCTGACCCTAGTGGAATTAACCTGTTGTTTGTATTTCTATCCTTTAATTACTATTGTGTGATAATTGTGTTTGGTTTTATTACTATTTTAGAGTTAACTGATTACTGTTGAATTGCTTATTGATATTGCTGTGTGCGCTAATGAATTGCATTGCTGCTCCATTTCAACAAAGATCTTAGTTCCTGTAACATTCATATTGTTATTACTTATAAAGCTTTGTTGTTCAACATTTAACTCTATTCACTGTTCCATTCGATTGTTGTTCCTTTTGATTACTTAATAACGTTTGCTATCGACAGGATTGGTAGGATTAGCTATTTGATTCTTTAAGTACAGAGTTGTTGTTCAGATTCATTAGTTAATATTTTCTGTTCAATTGTAGAGTGCTGATCATTTCCGATTTATTAGTTCTAGATTGCAGAAATATTGTTTATTTACATTGTTACAGTTTGTTGTTTATGCACATAGCCATTCAATTACAAATTGCTGCTCATTTCTAATTATTTCTTTTAAAAAGAGTTCTTCTTTGTTTATTTTCAGCAGAAGTTAGTTCAATTTCGATTTCCCTTTGATTGCTTGAGATCAGGACTGTCAACTGTAGAGAAGACTGGTTACTACTTCCTCGTTCCCAGATTGATTGCCTTGTTCTAGTTTGATTTTAGTTGCATCAATTTCTAAAGGAAGGAGTTATTGCTACCGTATCCTTGATTGATGTTTTGTAGAGTGAATAGTTAAGTTTCAGAGTATTTGAGTTATGTTACTATAATTAGATTTCCTTTCAAGCATCTGTTTACTCTTGTATTTAGAATACTTTACTACATCTCTCACAACATTACTCTTAGATCAAATTGTAGCCTCAAACAAAGTACACTCTTGAAACAAAAAGTCATTCTCGGATTGATAATTAATGTAGGATAAATAGGCATTAAAAAGACACCTTTTATACCTCGACAATACTCAAGCTTTATTTCCTACTCAGTTTGCCAGACTAGTGATTTATTTTCTTTAAGAAGCAGAAGAAGAGCCTAATGCATTGGTAATAAGGTTGAACAAGGTTATATAATCAAGTGAAAGTAAGAACAAAATCAGAGAGAATTTGATTGCCTATCAAGAAAAAATGAAAAACATTTTTGATAGGAAGGCTAAGGAGATTCTTTTTCAAGCTCGAGATTTGGTATTGAGATGGGATACCAGAAGGGAAGAGAAAGGAAAGCATGGTAATTTTGATCCACTCTAGTATGGCCCATACAAGATTGTTGAGGCTAGATCGAATAACACGTTCATGCTGGAAGATTTTGATGGAGAAAAAGTGGAACTGCCTTTGAATGGGAAGTATTTAAAACATTATTTCCAGCATTAAGAGTTCATGGTCGTCATTGTACATAACCGGTTTGTTCATTTTTCATATTTCAACAAACAACATTTGAATCCATGCCCGAAGTGAAGGCAGTAATCTGCAGTTCTTAGTGTTTCATGGAAAAAACTAGTATCCCTCAGTGGAGCCAGATGTTGTGGCTGATTCACAATATCCTTTATTTTTAATTTTTCAAAAATACAAAAAAAAAAAATTTGTTAAAATGTATGTTAAAGTATAAAGTTTCACATACTTTAGCATAAAAGATGTAATATTTTTTATATGTAAGTTTAAAGTTTAATACTTTAAAACTTGTGTGAAGGCGGGTCCCACTCTTCAGATAATTAACAAGTAGGTTCAGAAGTGGGATAGGCAGTTTCATCCATCAGGAAATCAAAGTGGCAACTCGCAGGCACTTTCAGCGCATGGGTTAACAAGGAGAGTGCCTCTACAGTTGACCTTGTTTACTATGGGGCCAATCCAATTCTGTGGCTGAGATTAACTGCGGGGGCATGAACCCGACGAGCCCTCCGTAATGTGAGACCTCCCGCAGTGATGTGAGTGGCCGGTTGGCGACAACTATCAGCCACGTCAGGGTATTTTAAACGGTCTTTTGGCATGTCATTTCAACATTTAAGCCTTAAGCCTGCACCACCTATTTAAGATTAGTTCTCATTGTTTCAAGGTTATTGTTGTTCTTATGTATTTGACGATTTGTTTGCTTGTTTATTTCATGGTTGTCTGCAACCTTGTCATTGTTAGTCGCCTCGATCTGAATTATGGCCAAGTGTTCATCCCTTTCAGGTTCCTCTAGTCACATTCCTTTCATGGACACTGAGAGGGATATTCAAGACATAGTCTGTTGTTTGGATCACCTCCAGTTCTATCAACAGGTCTGTTTAAACGATAAAGCTTCTCTAATTTTCACTGCCATGATCAAGACAAGAGTTTTTTCTGTGTGTATTCCAAGAACACACCTTTGTCCTGAGTTTATATATTGGCTCGTGTCTGTCATGTACCCAGGCAAGTGTTTCATGATGAATTGTCAAGGAGAAAATGTCTTGCAGGTTTCTGCTCTACTAATTCGTCAGGCTCTGTGTTACCCTGAGTCAAAGTGCTTTCTCCAATTTACTGATGATTCATTGATAGGATATTATGATAGCCTTGTAGGTCAAGAGTTCAATCAATTCATCTTCTTCTTGAAGCTAGATACGAAGCAGTTTGTACCTGATAGTAAAGAATTTTCCATGGAGGTTTTTGATGAGGAAATCTAACCAGTGCTGAGATGCATTTCGAAGATATTGGGGAAAGAATATGACATCATAATAAACAAATCAGTTCTAGGAATTTTTTCTTTGATGATGAAGCTAGGGGTGGTGCTGGATATTCCTTCTTATTGGCAAGAATTTGTCAATTCTCATCTCACGAGCCTATCACTAACGGGTTCATTCAGGTTCCCCTCTCTTCTTATTTATCTCTTTCTACATCAAAATGTAGAGGAATTCATCCATATGGGGTTGAATATTATGGATATGAATAAAAAGAGATAGTTGGTAGTATTTTGGATGGACATAGTAAGGAAAGAACAAAATGAGGTGGGTCTGTATGATTTTTCCAGTCATTTTATGTCTACTGCATATAGAATTTTGAATGGAATCTCTCCCCCATGCTTCCTACCAAAGGCTCAAGAGTTCTTTTAGCTGGGGAAAAGTTTTAAGTTTGGTGATTGGTATGTCTTTGAAGATTCTTCTGAAATTAGGCTCTATGGAGCTGGTGTAGAACCTTATAGGCTTCCTGTATTTGTTCCTATGAGATTATTTGCTTTGGAGTTCATTAGGCAATTTTTAAATGTCGATTAAATACATTTTATGCCTATGAATAAAGGTCATATGTTTAAATTGCCAATGATTTTTGGTCCTTTTATAGTTAATCTGAGACAGGAAACTGATGAAGTCACTGGGATGTTAGATGAAATGCCTCTACTGTTAGGAGATAAGTGGGCTTATGACCCTCATAGTGTGATTTCTAATAGGAAAATTGAAAATGGGTATTCAAAATTCATTCATGAAAGCAGACCTGATATAGAAAAGATGGCAAATAAGGGTTTTGTTGGTTCTGTGAGCTCAAATGTACAAACTCCTGTCATATCTGAGAAGTCAAATAAGAGAGGTAAAGAAGCGAAGAATTAATAGATGCTCAACTTGGTTTCTCACTACAATTGGGAGATGAGAAAAATCTCTCGTCTTCACCAAGAAGACATGAAAACCCTCAGGAACAAGTGCCCTTAATTAAACAAGTGTTTGCTCAGATTGCAGAAAGAAATAAAAAAATGAAGGCAAGCATGGAGGCTCAAGTTGAGTATCAAATAACCCCAGATCAAAAAATATTGCTCACTGCAATGGATCTTGAAAATGATCAATTTCAGATTGGCCTTTCACATCTCTTTGATATGTCTATAGGTTCATCCAATAATTTTAATACTATGAATCTAACTATAGATGTAAAGAAAATTCCATTGCTTGACAAAGTAAATCTACATATGCAAACATGTCAACTGATTGTGAATGACTTAACCAAAACCAATGCAATGGCACTCAAGGCTAAAAACATGCTTGGAAAATTCATCAATCAATTTATGTTAGAAAAATCTAATTCCAGGGCTTTAATAATCTAGAATGAAGAACTCAAAAAAATTATTGTGAATATTGGGGTAGATCCAAATGATAGGTCTACTATACAAAAGCTGCTCCAAAGCACCGAATCAGAAATCTCTATGCTGAAGAAAAAATTGAAGTTGCCTACAGGACATCACTCTATGGCAGCAGAGGTTGCAGAAGTAGAAAATGAGAAAGAGAAACTTCTTGAGTAGCTCTTGCAGAAGGAAGAGGAGATCACCAAATTGAAGAAAACTGCATTATCATTACAAAAGCACATTGAATCTCATACTTGTACTTTTGTTTTACCATCTGGTAATGAATATCCAGTAGCACAAATATCTCAATTGACCATTGAATTCAAGATGGCAGAGAGATTGCAAAGAGGCGCAAACTGATCTAGAGACAACAATGAAAAAAATGGAAGCCAAAGAGGGGGAAGTCAGTAAGTTTAGATCAGATTTCCAAATTTTTGATGCTGAGATTAAAAATCTCAAGGAAAAATTGAAGGGAAATATATCCCTAATATAGGCTAAGGACATCATCTGGAATGATATCATTGAAGAAATGAAAGAAATTTGGGTTTTTTTTACTGTTGTAGCTGAAGAAAGAAGTATAATTAGAGATTTTGAGGAATAGGTTATGGCGGACAAGCAAAAGAAAATTAACAGAGCTGTTTGGGCAAGAAAATTCGTTCATTTAATTGATTCCAAAACTGATCAAGACTTGGAAGAGAATGAAATTAAAGACGATATTTTATATGCTATGGAAATTAATAAGATGATTGTTAAAAATGATTGCAGGAAGTCTGCAGAGAGGGAGTTGATAGAGCTTAAGGAAGCAGTGAACAAGTTTGATAATTTATTTGAAAAAAGAGGTAGGGCAAGTTTGCCATCATGCTGGGGCCTTGGAGGCAGCCTTTTTTCATGGGATTCTTATGAACCATTACTGGTGTTGGAAAAAAGAAAAGTGGACAACACTCGTGAAAAGACTCATATTTCTAAAGGAGAAACAATGATCAATTTCCTTCAAGGGCACTTTCATCTATTATGGTTAGCGAAGACGTTATTTATAGAGAGACCATCGTTCAATAAAATCACTGCCTTTAGATTGGAATATCGCAAGCTGGTTCATTCAACTAAGACACACATTGAGGTATGGAAGAAATGCAGAGCCTGGATGACAGATCTACCAAAGGATCCCTCGACTTCAGAGAAAGATAAACTAGCTAGTTATGGAAATGCAGTAGCAGCATCATCAATTGACATTCAACAAATAGATTAGGTTTTAGGTTTTATGTTATTTTTCTCTTTTAAATATAATATAATTTTAATAATACATTTTGATGACTTGTAATAGGTATTTTATGAAGTCCTAAGTAGTTGAAGTAGTTAGGATTAGTTTCAGCAGTTACAAACTGCTTTCTATTGTATTTAAAGAGATAGACAAGAAAGAAAAGGGTTCTGAGTTTTGGACCTTGAGACTGCAAATTTTATTTTCAGTTTTCAAATGATTAATGAATGAAAAGAAAGATTCTGGCATTTTTTTATATTGATATGTTTTTTAGTTTACATTGTGTATTTTCTTTCCTTGAATAAAATGAAGTAATGAAGTTGTAGGTCTCTTTTTACATATGTGAACAAGAGTTAAAATCCTTAATGGGCACTCCTTCATTTTAACTAATATTTTGTCATAAAATTCTTCTGAAGTTTAAAGTGATAGATATTGTTTACCAACATATCAATTTGGCTTCCTTCCTTCATATTCTTCTCATCATTCCATTTAATATCAGCAGCTAATGGAATTTCAAAACATTTATTGCATTTGATTCTTGAGTCTTTTATAAAATATATATGAAGTGTTTAAAAAAATACCCTTGATATTAAAATTCCGTGACATACATGTATAAATGTCTTAAGCACTGATTCCTTAATACAACCAAGGGATTGTCTCTTAAGGTACAACAGATCCCACATACATACTGTGCCTGGGACAACATACAAGACTTATACAATAATATCTGAGTACATAAGATATAAATACAACCAAAGAGGCCATGTAAAATAGGAAAGGGCTCTGAAAATATGAATGATACGTTAAAGAAAAAAGGTGCTGCAAGTGGCTCAGGCCGGAACCATCAAATATATGGAGCTACATCCAATTCTGTAATAGAGAGGTCATCTGGGCATGCGGGGGTATACAAGAAGGGCCACCTCCTCATGAGGTCTAAAGCATCACACACACACACACGAGAATCATCGATACAATATCCTGCATCACTGAACCATCAAATATACAGATCTTGATCATGCCATAAGGATATAGAGTTGAGAAAAAATCAAGTCAAAGGGTAATAGAGGGTCCCTTTGCCTGATCCAAGGTGTTGAACATGAGTGGAAGATGGAACCAAGGTACACCGCCCTCTAGACCTGTCTTCTAGAAGGAATAAGCTGATGTCGACAGAAGGAGGTCTGCCATAGGTGAGGAAATAAGGGATCCTCAACTAAGGCACGAGGGATAATAGTAGAGTGACTGCTAGACTGACACCATGGATAATGGTGCAATGGGGGGTACTGAGTAGCCAGTTGACGACTTCCCTTGTTATAGCGTAAAGGGCATGGATGACTTGGAAACTACTGACTGGACACTACATGGGATAGGGGTGAGTATGAATGAAGGCCAAAATGTGTGACACGAGAGAGGAACAAAGCAATGAAGGATGGGGGACTATAGCGGGATACAATGGTACTTGAAACAGACTCCATGGATGCGATGATGACTCAACTCGGATGCTCTAAACAAGGGTGATTCGATGACAGTGCCACACAGAATAGGCCCGATGGGGACCATAAAAGCATGAGTACAAGATGGTTACTCACGATGAAAATCAACACGAGTATGGAAAAGTATGAAGGAAAGGTTGTGGCCCAAGTACAAGTGTTGTGAGTGAATAAATTTGATTTTGAGAAGTGGTGAAGTGACCGTTCTTGGAAAAAAATTGTCTAGGTGAAGTATCAAATCACAAAAAATGAAAGGATACCCATTTGAGAGCTCGGTGAGAGCTTTCCAACAGTGCTAACAGTTTTTCAAACCGAGCTACGTTTTGGTCACAGATGGCGAAAGAAAAATATGGGGTGTTTCTTTTAACAAGGCATTTTCCCTCCAATTTGATTCATTTACAAGTGTCGTTGTTGTGAATGTAGAGAGGAGAAAAGGGCCTAAATATAGATCCCTACTCTTATTCATGGTCTGGTTGCAATTTTTGGGGAATTATCTGCGAGATGGGTATCAATTTTTTGGCAGAAAACTACGAACTATCCTAGGAATGGCCTGAAAAGTGCGACGTGTCAGAGAGAGGGATTATGGTGTTGCTTTTGGGTGAGAGCTGCGATTTATGGTTGTGATGTAGTCTTTCCTTTACGTACACTGACAAACATGATGGTTGTGTGTATATATGGCAGAGTTAAGGATCAACTCTAGAGAGAGAGACTAGACACATTACGGTTTGAGATCCGAGAGGATCATGGTGTCTGTGATGCATTGGCCAGGTTTGGAGTCCTGAAGTTTGTGGAGAACCCTTTGATGAGAGAAGGAGAGCCCTTGTTGGCCCGGATTGTCAAATATTGGTATTTGGATCATGAGATCTTTATAGTGTAGGGGCACCAGATCGAGTTGACTATCCAGGATATATATTTCCTAACTGGTCTCCCACCACTTAGGATGGTGGGAAGAACCCAACCAGTGTTAGCACGAGGGAAAAAAATTATGGAGTTTGTTGAATTCCACTCTCGATCGGGTCTCCATGTGAAAGGGATACATATATCGATCCGAGATCTAGAGAGGCTAGAGACTCATGTTGTGGTTGCAGCGATGCTGCATGTCCTGGGCAACCAGGCACTCCACCACATCACCGGGGTTCATATGACTCTTATTGAGAGTGTGTTGAGTGGGACCTACTATGGGTGGGCCCAAATGATGTTGTCCTCATTGAAAGGATAGTTGTCGCTATACAAGTGACATGTGAACCATGACTATGCATATGGCACAATGCTTTGCGCGTTATTCTTTGAGAAGATCTTAACACTTTGGCCTCGCATATATATCCAGGATGGGCACTCGCGAGAGCCTAGGATGCATCGTTGGGGATGGATACTATGTAGAGGGGGAGGTGGGTAGTCAGACGGGTGTTCTGACTCAAGTTTTTTGCTCATTGGGATCAGATGCCACTCTACATAGATGACTATCCCTATAGTGAGATGAGTTATCATGGAGACCCGGACTTGCCACTGCTGCCAGGTCGAGCATGGGGACCTGATGGTAAGTGACAATTTTCTTATATTTTATGTGCATTTTAAAGTTTCAGAATATTTTATATGGTATTGATTCATTCGCTTTTGGTATGCAAATACAGAATGGATGAAACCGACCCAGTATATGGGGCGGCCTGCAGTATTAGGAGCTGCAACACCTAGTGGGTCGAGGGGTCCACAAAATGAGGATGCAGTTGCCATCCTATAGGACATCCATTGTAGATGTGAGAGGCTACTGACCGGTGTTTTAGAGTGCAGCTGGAAATATCTTTACAACAAGTACATAGAGACATGTATTGGTCTACCCTCGGAGTGGCGAGGGGTCATGCGGCGCATGGTGATGGCCGGACAGGGGATGCGCAATCTACAAGCTACCGGAGCTGAGACATTGACCCGTGATCCTCCAAATAGTGATTAGATGTAGGGGCATGAGGTGCCCCCAGTTTTTATTTTTTTAACATGCTATGGGCATGTCATATGTATCAGAATGGATGGACTCTAAAACATTTTGAATGACACATATAATGGATATGCATCGTTTTATGGTTTATTGTTATTGTCTTGTGTGAAATGCATGTGATAAATGCCAATCTAGAATATTGCTTGCAATGCTATCTACATAGTGATTTTGTGCTCTAGGTACATGACTAAATATAATGATTTCAAATTCACACATCAAACGCTTCACTCGTAAATATCTTATAAAAGGGACAAGATTATGCACACGATAAACACCATTCAATTGCATGACAAGCAGCAAGGAATCTAAATGAACATGAAGGTGAAGGATGCGACAGAAAAGGGCATCAGCTAATAAACCTATCAGTGCATCATATTCGACCTAGTTATTGGTGCCAGAACCAAATTTGCATACGCCGTTAGAGAGGACAAGCGAATTCAAGGGGGTAAAAATGGCCCAAGCTGCTAAGGCTAGATTTTGGGAGTAGAGACTTGCCACATCAACATAACTAATATATGGTGTGGATGGGGGTTCCATATGAAAGGTGCCATAATACAACAAATGAGAGGATGATGAACAATGTTGGCAACCTGAACACAAGGTAGAAATCAAACAAGCACTGCTAGAGGGAGTGCTCTAGGTAGGATTTTTACCACACCCACACTGAAAGGTGGATGGTTTGGGGGAGCTGCCTTGGGGGCAGCTTATGCTTGGGTCACAAAATTCACCATAAACACGGATGGTGCAATTCCTCTTATGGACGGGAAAGATGAAGTTAGGGATAGAAAAGGCTTCCATCATGTCGTCATCACAGTAGAAGATGGGGTGACTGATGGAAGGGTAACCACATGACATGAAAAAGATACCTGGCTCATGATCATGAGAAGAGAGGTTCACATGTGCATATTCACGGGGGGTGATGAAAGAAAAAGTAGATAAGGTATCCATCGACGTTTAGCCAAGGGTGATTGTTGAAGGGAGGTCAAGCGAAATAAAAGGGGGAGTACCAGAGGGGTCTTTCACCATGGAACTCATAGAAGATGATAGGTAGAGGATGGTGACTGAAGGCTCTGTCATCTCGAAATTGAAAGGGGAAACGTCAATGGGAGCAGATATATCCTCATTTTGGGCCAAATCATACTGCACAAGTACGGGAGAGGCAGACTCGTTCTGTTCGATCTTGTATTCCTGAACTACTTCCAAAGAGGTGCAATAGTGCTTGAGGTGGGGGCGAGGTGGGTATAATTTCCAAGGAGATCACACAAATAACAGGGGTGGTTGGTGTGAATCATCTTGGGGTTCTTGGCTATAGTCGTTAATGTAATAGGGGCTTCAAGGACCTTAGACTCAGGAAACACGACATTGACCATGGGCTTGATATGAGGCAACTCAGGACAATTATTGGTGGCAAGAATGACAAAATCACATATAGCATATGGAGGTGTAATATTTAGAGGCTGAGAAGGAGCAAGGGTTGTCTCAGAAGCCTTGTCCTTAGGTGCCTTCTTGCAGGATTTTCCCCCCTCACCTGAGGCTTTCGCAACAGGAGTAGGTTCTTGTTGAGGTTAGTGAGGGAAAGAAGAAAAGGGAGGGGTCATGGTGACTGGTTGGAACAGGGTCAAAGAAGTATAAGGTTTGGGCTGACCAGGAGGGATAGTGGCTAGGGGATTAATATAACAGACTCAGATACCTAGTGTCATGTTAGGAAAAGACAAGGTAGCCATAACAGGTACTAAAAATACTTCGGGAGGGGGAGCTAGAAACGGTATTTGACAGGAGGGGTAATGGCTAGGCGGGACAAATTTGAGATGGTTAAGGCCAGGGGAACTGTTCCAAAAGGGTAGATAGGATCTTGGACACCAGCTGTAGATGAGGGGCATTGAGGAGAGGATGCTAAAGGTTGAGTTGAGGTGCTAGGAGTAGGTTAAGGAGGGTGGGGCTACTGACAAGTCGAACTCGGCCATCTGAGGTTGGACTGATATGATTGCATCATGCAAACATTTGACGAGCTAGGGTCAGAGAAAGGAGGAGGGAGACTATGGAATGAACTAAGCAAAGAGTAATCTTTATAGACTCTAGGTGAGACACTGGTCCGAGGTTCGACTATTTTTTTATTGTACACGAAGAGATGATGGACTCAGGGGAGCTCTGAGACTTCGATTCGTAATATGTCAACTGGTCGATGGTGACGATATTTCCATTATGAGGAAAGCACATATTATGGTGAACTCCAGATGGCACAATAGACATCACATAAGTGTAGCTACGACCCAATAGAATGTTGTAGTCTAAGGGGGCATCAATTAATTCTACGTCAACAAAACTAGTATTGCCCGCAAGAGTAATAGGACGGTTGCGGAACATGCCAAGGGGTTGGGAAGAGTAGCCATCCCACACTTAGAGGGTGATAGTGGAAGGGGATAACTTAAGAGATCTAAGTTTCTTCCAAACCGAAGAGGACATCAGAAAGGTGGATGCCCCCTCGTCAATGATACAATGGGAGACGTTGGCATTTCGGATCTTGACAGGGATTTTAAAGGCGATAGAATTAGGAAGGGGGAATGTTCTAACTGGTCAACATAGAATGCAATAAAACGATCATCTGAAGGATCCATAATGCCCATGGAAATTAGTAGAGCTTTTCTTTTTTAAGGGCACGACTGGAGGACTTCTAGTGCTGACATGGCAGCAAGAGATTGCACCAAGTCATCTACTATACTATATGAGTGGGAAGCTTTACCAAAAGTATTGTTTCGGTGTAATGGTCCCTTAGGGATCTTGGTATGAACCTCTACCTTAGGCTCAGGGATTAGTAAAGGACCATTAGGTCTCGAAAGTGGGACTTGAAGAAGGGGGCTTGATAGCAGACATAACTGGGGGCTTGTTGCACTAACGGGACTGAATCTGAAGTTTGAGGTCAACGGTAGTGTGTTCGTCAGAGTTCATCATGAGGATCTGGTAATCAGAGGCACCAGATGGAGGAGGTTGAGTGGCCACCTGACTTTAAAGGGTTTGGAAGTCACATATCCTTACTGGGGGAAAGGAATGGTAAACACATCTGGTTGGATAGGGGAAGCATTGGGAGGAACTAAAGGGGATGCTTGCTATCCTCGAGATGCTACTTGTGCTTCCCACATCTGACGCATTTGAGGTAAAAGAGGAAAATCATGGGTGTAGTGACCATAGACATCGAAACAAGAACAATGTTTATTCTTGCGAATGGGACTGTCCTGCTTGGGTTGAGTGTCTTGTTGCTAGGTTGTAGTGTTAGGTGCATTCCCTTGGGGATTGTTTCCTCTATTACCTAGGGAAAATTGGTTTTGGTTGCCTTTCCTCTTATTTTTGGAAGAAGGAGGATTAGTCGCACTCTGATGTGCATACACCTACCCCTGAGAGTGGGGGGGTGCTATTATGGAGGTCGATAAGGAAAGGGAGGTTGAGGTGCTAATGTTGGAGCACCAAGCTACAGATACGGATAATAAGGAGGTTGGGAAACATTGGGGTATACATGTTGGGAAAAGGAGGAAGCATGCCAATGGCCATATCCTGGATACATGCCGTTGGAAGGGGGAAAAGTGTTAGAGAAGCTGGCCCCTCCCGGAGGGAAACCATAACCCATGGGAGGATGAGTGTATGGATGGGAATGGGATCCAAAGATAATGTCGGTGGCATGGGATACCCCTGGTGCATTGGTACCACCAGGTCTAGGGAGATCAAGTAAGACTGTATAAATGTAACCAAATTTTTGTGTAGATCAGGTCAAATTTCAATGCAATTTTGAGGGCATCTTCCTCGGTCTGAGGGAAGTGAGATGCGACATCTTTGCCAATAGCAGGGAAAAGGAATTTGAGAAACCAGTCCATGTAGACACAACCTTCGAAGGTAGGGGATCGACATAGGCTCTTTCTTCTCCACCATTCTTGGACATGGTCATATAAGTGGGTCGCAGACAATTGATGGAAAGAGGTCAAGAGTTCAGTACTGGTGTCATAGTGAAGGTGAAGTTGGAAGTAAGATAGAAAAGTTCTAGCAATGGTTGCAAAAGTAGTATGAGAGGAGGAGGACTAGTCGACATACCACTTGTAGGCTTCTCCAGTAAGCGTACGCTGGAATAACCGAAGATGAATAGAGACATCGACGATGGAGTTAGACGAACACCATATGTGGAAAAAACTAACATGGTTGGTAGGATCCTCTCCAGCAATTCCTTCAAACTTGTGGATGTTTGAAGGGAGATTGGTTTTTATAGCAAGCCTACCAGGATCATGGTGTATTGGGTCATTAATCATCTGGCTAAAATTAGGAAGACTGAGGCCTACCATATAAGGGAGCAAGGGAGCGGCTCGGATAGTTCTTGTTGTGGCGTCACTAGTACCATTTCCAGCATTAGGGTCGGGGCTTCCACCAGTGTTAGGCCCTGAACCAAACACGATGAAGGTGAAAGGTGGATGAGGGTTGGGAAAAGAACTAGAAGGGGAACCCAATGAACCAGATGTAGAGTCAGAATGGGGACTCAGTGGAGGATGAACTTGAACCCTATGCGGAGGAGTAAGTCTTTGTTGAAACAAGATCTCCTACAAAGCTGCGAATCTAGTCCATTTTGTATATTTTTTATTATATTTGGTCTAATGCAGGTGTTTTGGGGTGGGTCAAAGCCCCTAATGCATTGTAAGTGGGTCAAGGGTAGACCACGAGTCTACAAACCATGGTTTGAAAACCATTGGATGCGTAGGCTAAAGTAGTATAAATAGTTGAACCTTTTTGAGTCGATAGGTAGAGAATGAATAGATATTGATGCGAAGTACAATTTTCTAGTGTTGGAATGATAATTTCCGTTAGACCAAAACTCATAGGAATTAGTCTCTGCTACAATTGCCAGAGTTAGGATCCACGAGAGGCGGTAAGTCCATGTCGTGAAACACACAGGGAGCGTTGAACCAAATTTCCAACAATCTCTCCCCCAATGCAAGCCAGGTGAGTTTCGAACTCGGGACCTGTCGCTCTGATACCAATTGTTGGAAATACTGAGAGGGGGGTGAATCAATATTTCTTTTCAATTGTTAATTTTACTAGTTAGATCACATATATTTAGAACAGATAATGAAAAATAAGAATAAATGCTTTTATTAATTTCTTATTTACAATAAATCATGTACAATATATGTAGGGTTCCAACCCTTGATAAAGACACCAATCTTCAATCTCCTAGGCTCCAACCTGTATTTTCCAAGCACGGACTTGGACTTCCAAGGCTCCAACCTTGTCAATTCTGAGGAACCAACCTTAAGGGCTCCAACCCTATATCTGGTACAGGCTCCAACCTGGTCTCTTGAGGACTCCTATCCTCTAGGGCTCCAACCCTATCTTCCAAAGCACCAACCTTGTCAATTTTGAGGCACAAACCTCAAGGGCTGCAATCCACTTGGTCTCTTGAGGACTCATATCTTCTAGGGCTCCAACCCTATCTTCTAAGGCACCAGCCTTGTCAATTCTGAGGCACCAACCTCAAGGGCTGCAACCCACCTGGTCTCTTGAGGACTCCTATCCTCTAGGGCTCCAACCCTATCTTCCAAGGCACCAACCTTGTCACTATGAGGCTCCAAACTCTTGCTTCAATTTTTTAAGATATATTTGGTTATACTTCATAGCTCCCAATGTCTTCTTCAACGAGCCCCATCAATATTCACTTAGTCTTCATTGTAGACTCCACATTACATCATCAATGACAACCTTTTCTTCTTAGAAGGTGTCACCATTGCTCTTCATCATACCCAAACAATTTCTCCAAGTTACCTCATGATGACATCATGGTCTTCAAGACTTCCATCAATGCTTGATGATGTCATAAGGTGTCTTCAATCAATTGCACAAGTTCTGCACAAGGTTTTCCAAATAGCTTCAAGTGCAAGGATTACTCGAAACTCTTCTTCAAGGCTTCAAATCTGCTCAAATATCTCTTTGAATAGACTTTAAGATGTTCCTTAAATTCTATTCTAAGGATTATCCATGCCCTTCTTCAATAGCCTCTTCAAAATCTGCAACCAAGTGTCTCCAAGTCTTCTCTACACTTCAGCTCCAATGAAATCTTTAGTCTGCTCTAAAGATGTCAGTGGGTTTCTCCAAAAGATCTTTTTCAATAGGCTAGGTTGCTTCAAACAATGTTGCTCCCAAGTGTGATGTCAAAAGGTGCTCCAAGGTTTGCTACAAGTGAACACAAAGGTTCTTAAAGGGCTACTCCAATTCTTCCCTGACAAGCTTTTAAGTCTACTCAAGAGATATTCTAAACACTATCCCAGTAATGGATTCCAGGGCACTTCAATACCACTTTAAGATGCCATCTTTAAGAGCCCTTCAAAATCTGCTCCAAGGTGCTTTCAAAGTTGCTCTAAGGTACTCAATACAATCCCTAAGATTTCCTACTCCAAGGCTACGCCAAAAATATTCTTCAAGAGATGTTTCTCTAAAGGGAACTACTTAAACACTTGTTTTAACTTTTCAACTAAGGTCTGAAACTTTCAAAAGAACTTCAAGGTATATCTTAAATGCTGTAAGGAAACTCCGCAATTTTCCTTGAACTCAATCTAGTTTTGCTGTATTGCTACAGGTCTGCTGCTCAAAAAAAAATTACTCTGTCAAGATGTCACTAAATCTGCAATCTTAGGTCTGAATATCTTTAAGAATATGCATGAAATGTCTATAATCTGCATAATTTATCTACATCAAAAAATTCCAAACAGAGTTGTCCGCGTCAGGAAGAAATGCCTCCACAAATTCAAAGTTTGTCAAGCTTCAAGCAGCAGGTCTGAAATTTATTATTTTCCGGAGGTCGAAACTTTTGCTTGACTGATCCTTTGTCACAGGTCCAAGATTTTTCTGTAATGTAACTCTGTGTTTTTCCACTAAACTATTATGCCTAGACACTACTTCACTAGCCCTTCATTACTACAAATTGCCTTCACTACAATTAGAAATCCCAACCACTTTCTATTCTTCCCATCTGAAAATCTTAGAGATGAATATGTGAAATTTTGTCTCTGAAATGAAAAAATTTTCCCCATATTTATAGTGGTTTGCAAAATTTGAAAGGACACATCTTTTGGGAGGGAGGCCGACATGAATGTGTGAATGTAGGTCTGCTGGCCAAAAAATAATATTTTTCTAACTTAAAAATTCATTTCTCTTAGGATATTTGGAGTTAAGAGTTGAGTGAGGGCTTGTTAGAAAGAGGGAAAAATCCTCTTTAAGATGGTGTAGGACTCATTGTGGTAAGATGCCTCCAAGGTGTCAAAAATGATTTTTCTTTGTGATTGTTTTTGAATTTTTGTATGTATAAGGTGTTTGGGACAGAATGAGGTCATTATGGCCTCTCTACTATCATGTCTTATGTCATAATATGATTTTCATGTCAACATGTGGTCTCCAACCATGTCATCATATGTCATCAATTATGGTATTATGGGCATCTAAGACCTCTTTCTTTAGGGTAAGGACATCATCATGATTTTAGGGATTTATCATCAAGATCATAATATGCACGAGGTTAAGGATATCATCATGGTTTTAGTTCAAGGAAATATAGGGCACTATGGTCAAAGGGAATTTAGGGCAACATCATAGCTCCCAAGAATTTTCCATCACGAACAATGCCATATTGACATCAATGACAACCTTGACTAACAATCTCCCCCTTTGCCCTTCAAGATTCTCTCACCCGTTGACATCAATGGTAAATGGGGTGCCCAAGTACCCCCCCTATCAAGCTACTTCTTGGCATGTTGCTGCTTCATGTTTCCTTCATCAATGATAGTTCTCCATGTAATATATGTTGCTCCCCCTATCATGGTGCTCTTCTTTAATGTAATTTCTCCCCCTAAGTTGTATGCATGGTCCTTTTTTTTTCATTTGATGAACCAAATCCCCATGCGTGCATAACCTCCTCCAGCTTCAAGAAAGATTTTTGCCTTGTGATCGAGTGGAAGAAGTCAATATTGGAATCATGTTCCTTAATGGAGTTGCTCCTAAGAGATGATCTATCAAAGGGTGAATGTCCATGGGTGACTCATCAAAGATTTCATAGGGCCCATTCATGGATAACTTCTGGAATATTAATGATGACTTTATCAAGTCAATAACATGTGTTGTTCACTGGAGTGTTCAAGAGACTTCCGGATTCAACTTGTTTCCTTCTCCATACTTGTGTAACTTTCTTCTCTGGCATGGTTGTAGCTTGTGCAGGGGCCCAAGTCAAGTTACAATCACATGCCATATGTCCAATGCTATGGAAATTGAAACACTCTATCTTGTTCATGAATACAAAATCATGACTTCTTCTTGCAAAATTTCTTTGAGGAGATTGACAGGGACCATTATATTTGTCTTTGTGATATGCCCTACAATATTTTTCCACGTGCCCGAAGTTTGTACAAGAATAGTGATATCCAAGAAATATACTTTGGTACCTGGGTAATGAAGATTTCCTTGAAGTACTCTTGAAGTATTTTTTCCTTGGGATTCTTTGATGATATTCATTTCCTTTTTTATTTGTGACACCATATGCAAGTCTCCTTAGTGTATAATTTCTTCCATTATTGTCTTGATTCTTCTCCTTGCCTTTGTTGGAACTAGGAGCATCAACATTTCTTTCTAGGTTCCTCACATATATGTTGTTTGAAGCATTATCATTCTTTCTTGAGGATTCACCTACATAGCCAAGACCTGATTTATCAAGGGGAGACCTTTGCTTACTTAGGATTTCATCTATGGTTTGATAGCGTTTTAAGTTTTTATTCAACAATTCAACTTCCTTTTCAACAAAGACACTTTCTCCTTTCAACTTTTTGCAATCTTCATCTTTCATAAGTAGTTGCTTCTTCATTTCTTCCATCATCCTTGTTGCTTCATGTGCTTCAATTTTAAGGGAGATGATATTTGATTTCATTTTGAAGATTTCTTCATTATCCTTTGCTAGACTTCTCTCCATTTATTATTTTTTTCTTGTAGATTCACATGTTTCGGCCTTGAGAATATTGATGTCTGATTTTAGTTTCAAGATTTCTTCATCCTTTTCATCTAGTTGGCCTATCATGGTGTTTATGTCCTTTTCTCCTTCATTAACTTGTCCTTCTACGAATTCCAAAGTTTCCATCACCTTCTCAGCTCCTTGTGCTTGTTTCCTTTCTTCTTCTAGTTGAGATCTAAGAGAGGATACCTCTTCCTTGTATTGACCAATCTCTACTTCAAAATTGTTCAAGTTTAAGTCTTTGTTCAAGGTGGCTTGACAAATTTTCTTCCCTTTTCTTTGCCTTATCCAATTGATTTTTCATAGATATGACTTCTTCATGATGCTTTCTTTTATTTTTATGAAATTCCTTTTTAATTTTGGTGAGCTCCTCATCTCTTTCTTGTAATTGAAGCTTGACAATGTCAACTTCCTTCCTTGTCTTTCCTTGGTTACCATCTTGCGATTTCTTCTTAAGTTCCTCATTTTCATTTTTCGAATTGTTAATCTCTTCCATGGAAGCCATAAGTTTATTCAAGAGATATTCTTCAAAGTCTTCTTTGTTCTCTTCATCTTCTAGGTTTTCTTTAGCCTTGTTGTCATCTCTCTTATCTTCAGCTTCCTTGACAGATTCTGGACTTCTTTCTTGTTTTCGATCATCTTCTTGACTAGAGATCATTGTCAACGCTCCTTTTGAGTGAAGATCATGAAGATTGTCCCATATGACTTTTGTTGACGAAAAGTTTTCAAAATTGGCCTTCACAGAATTTGGTAAACCATTCAAAATTTTCTTAATTTCTCTTGTATCGTACTCCTTGGATTCTTCGTTCATTGTGTCATTAGTAATCACTGATTTCCAAAATTCAATTCCTTGAGTCTTCAAGAAATTCCTCATTCTTGCCACCCATATATCAAAATTTCCATTGAACAATGGAGCCTTTGAAAATTGATTTACTTCAATTTCAATGTTTGAGGAAGACACATCTTTAGGAGGATTGGAGAGTTTCTCCCTTGGTTTTGAAATTTGTGTTCTAATGATCAACCTTCAAGCTGTTAGGCTTTGAGTGAAGGTACTGGCTCTGATATCAATTTTTGGAATCATAATTGCCGTTAGACCAAAACCCGTAGGTGTTAGTCTCCGCTACAATCGCTAGAGTTAGGATCCATGAGAGGCGGTTAGTCCATTTCGCGAAACACATGGGGAGCATTGAACCAAATGTCTAACAACTAGATCTTGGATTGGGTTGTTTGGGTTAGGAATCTTGCTGGCTGTGTGCGGACCCTGCTGGTTGTCTGTGTAGGTGGTATTCGGGGAATGTAAGAGGATTTTGTTAAGTAATATATGTGAAGTATTGCTAAAACATATGATGTTGTTTGAATCCTTTCTATTATGATTGATGTGAACTAAGATTTTCTGATTAAGCTGCGAACTCGTTTGTCTTATCTCTGTGGTATGAAAGTATGTGCACTTAGTATATTATGGTGATGTGACTATTGTTGCACTTACTGATTGCATCTCTGTTAATGAATGCGAACTATCCGTGTTGACAATATTCACTGCGATTATGTTGTTTTATGGTTGTAATTGATGATACACGCGTGGATGTGAACATTCTAGAGAATATATGATAAGAACTATAGTTTGGTTACATTCTGCAACCTTGCGAATCACCCTTCGGTGTAGATATGATAATTTCGGGCCTGCGTTATTACCTACTCTCTCTCAGGGTGCGGAAACCTAGTTCCAACACCCTCCCATACTGCTTTGGGTGAGACTTTAACATGCGCAAGCGGGTCACTGCAAACCTTCACCTCTGAACCTGGGTGATGACCCCTCGAGCCAACAAATGGTTATGTTGCCGGGACTGGGAGAATTTTGAGGCGGAGATTTGGTAATTCCAAGGCCGTATTGGAAGCCTGAAAAGAAATAAATAGACAAGTGGTTTAAAAAGCAAGTTTAGGAATTTGTTGTAAAAGAAAATCGAAGTGCAAAATTAACTGCAAAGAAACGGAAAAATAAGTATATTTTCTTGGAAATCTATGAGATTTTCTTCATAACTTTTGCAATCGAGCTGCAGGAGTGGCTCGCAAGGCTGGTCGATTTTCAAAAGTGTTGGAAAGACGAACGGGTCATGCAGTGGACCCCGAAACTAATCTGGTAGTTGGAAAAGACTGATAATACCATTACTCACATGGTAGATCATTGGGTGGACAGTGTAATAAGAGGATTTGTGACTGAATTTTCAATCGATCAATTTGTGTCCTACTCATTAGTGGAGCAGAGGTTCTTCAAGGGTTTCGGGGTAATTTTCTAAAAAAAATTCCGTTACTAATTAAGTTCTTATTGTGCGAGAAAAGTACCCTGTGTAGCCATACTGAGTGAATGAGCTTTGATCAAAGTGAGGGTAAAACTGATCCAGGTGGATATTTGTGGCCACCCACCTATTCCACTTGGGGCCTGGCCATAGTCTCTTTCAATTTTTTCATAAATTACTATTTTTAGCAGTTTTTCAGGTCCTGAACTTCCATATCCATTTTGAAGCCCCAAACGGACATAGTATGCCGAAGTAACAACCCTGGGAAGTTGAAACACCAATTTACCCAAACGGGGCCCATAGTTTTGGAGCTTCATCTCCTAGGGTTAGGTTTTTGGACGTTTAGAATTCTTCATTGTTTCTCCATAATAAATAGGCCCTCGAGCCTCATTGTAATACAGTTCAGAGGTCTGTAGTCGCCACATCTCTTCTCAAAGATTCGCTACCAGCACCCTAGCTATTTTATTTCCATCCTACTTGTAAGCATATTTTTGTGATTTGATATTAATGAAATGAAGCCTTATTTCCACTGTATTTCTATGTTTATGGTTATTTTTGTATTCTCTTGTGTTCCTGCATAAATCCGGATCAGTGGTATCAAAGCGGTTTGCTTTTTCTCGATCCTTCTTTGCATGTCCCCAACGAGGTCGGGGTATAAGGAGTTATGGCTCGATCTGGTGGAACCTTTACAATATCAGCCTTGCAAACCCTGACGGACACCCATGGGGAACGAAAAGAAATATTGCTCGAGGAGCAGGAGATCCTATCAAAATATTGCTCGAGGAGGCCCTCGAAAAACAAAGGAACACGCTGATGGATAACTTTTCCCAAATCCTTCAACGACTGCCCACCGATGGCGCGTTTGCATCCAACAGCCACTCTGGAGGCGTGGCTCCCTTTAAGGTACAAGTAAACTTTTACATTCCCATATTTAAGGGTCAAATAGATGCAGATGCCATAGAGAGATGGTTGAATCTATTAGAAGGATATTTCTTAGTTCATGATTTTTCCGACTGGGAGAAGATTATTTTTGCACTCTTCAAAGCTACCCCCCATGTCAAGGACTGGTGGGAAACCTACTGTAAGAAAACGAACGAGATAGAAGCCTCTTTGTTCTTAGCCGTACCCACTTGGAACTCATTCCGAGAAGCCATCAAGGAACAATAATATCCTGTGGGGAGCTATGAGGACAGGTACATACAATGGACGACGCTGCGAAAACAAAGGGATCAAGATGTGCATGAGCTAACGAATCTGTTCCATACCCTGCGCACAAAGTTTGGTATCAAAGATTCAGAGAAACATTTGGTGCTAAAATATCGTGGTTGTCTACAAAGATACATTCAAGAGGAAATGGAATTCCTCGACATCTCCTCGCTTGGTACGACATACCGGTATGCTACCAAGATTGAGCAGAAATTCAAATAGAAGAAGCGAGACTTTGGATCTACGAATCAAAAGCAAGGGAAAGGTGCCCCCAAACCGCAGAACAAAGGAAAAAGCCAAGGCATGGCAGCCCAAGACAACCTACCAAATACACAAGCAAAAAAAACACCGCGAAGCCAAAGAAGGACACGGGAAAGTGGTGTGAGTTCCATAAAAGCTCCACTCACAACAAAAGTGAGTGTTGGGCCAAGCAATCGCTGGTGGCTGAGATGAGGGCTTCTGAATCAGATGCATGCTCCAACTATGAATCAAAACCTAACAAGGTGAATGACAAAGGGAAGTAGATTATTTATGCGGAGCCCAACGCCATTTTTGCCACTACGAAAATCCAGAAGGAAGAACCAGAAGATCCAGAGGAAGCAGAGCGTCTTTTCCACTCCCAGATATGGGTAAAGGGTTCCCCACTACGGTTCATTGTCAACAATGGGAGACAAAAGAACCTCATTTCAGCAGATGTCATGAAGCGATTGGGCTTTCTGACCACAACGCACCCACAACCATACACCATCGGGTGGCTTCACCAAGGACGGGATCTTCGCGTCAGCCAGAAATGTCGCCTTCCCTATAGCATCAAGCCCTTCACGGATGAGGTATTGTGTGACATTGCTCCTATTGATGTTTCTGATGTATTATTAGGCCAACCATACTTGTGGAAGCGACATGTTGTGTATGAGTCCTAACCTCACGCTGTTATTGTTACTTTGGGAAATAAATTGTACAGGATACTAGAGGTACCACCACCTCCCACTATCTCTTTGGTTACTGCAAAAAATGCAGTAAGCTCATTTCCCAAACTAGGAAATTTTTTTTCCTGATGATTCGCCCCCAGGGCAAGAAGAATATTGTGGCCACGACCACCAGACATGGCTCCTCTGCATGAAAACAACAAATGGACAAGGTTGTGGAGGAGTATAGGGACATCTTCACCTCACCCACAGGGGCGCCTCTACACTATTAGGTCAAGCACCCCATTGACCTGACCCCAGGTGTGCCGCTACCCAATGGATCGATCTATAGATGCTCTGTTCTAGAGAATGATGAAATCAAGAGGCAGATTCAGGAGCTACTGCAGAAAGGTCACATCCGTCCAAGTTCATCTCCCTGTGGAAGCCCGATCGTGTTGGTATAGAAGAAGGATGGGACTTGGAGACTCTGTATTGATTATCGGGCGTTGAACAAGATCATTGTCCGGAATAGGTACCCGATCCCATGGATTGATGACCTTTTGGACCAATTCAAAGGCGAAAAATATTTCAGCAAGATCTACTTGAAGTATGGGTATCACCAGGTACCAATCGAACCCTCTGATGTGTGGAAGACTGCCTTCAAAGCCAAGGAGGGCCTTTTTGAATGGTTCGTCATGCCTTTCGGATTGAAAAATGCTCCCGCAACCTTCATGAGGTTGATGGACGATATCTTGTGTCTATTCACCAACTTATTTGTAGTAGTATACTTGGATGACATTCTTATATTTAGCCAGACTTGGGAAGAGCACCTCTACCACATCTGAGAAGTCCTCCAAACACTGCAGCAACACAAGTTGTGTGCCAATTTAGAGAAGTGAACCTTTGGCATGACCCAGGTTCAATATCTGGGATACATTATTGATGAAAGGGGGGTGCATGTGGATCCAGCCAAGATCTAAGTCATTCGGGATTGGCCAGCCCCAACGACCCTAACAGAGCTTCGCAGCTTTCTGGGTCTTGCTAATTTCTACTGCAGGTTCGTGTTGGGATTCTCTCATATCACTTGGCCCTTGAGTCAAGTCACCACGAGAGGAGCGAAAGAAAAATTATATTGGCTATAATCTCAACAGAAGGAATTCGTAGAATCGAAACATCGCCTCTGTTCTGCCCCAGTGCTCACATTACTAGACTTGCAACAACCATTTGAGATCGAGACATATGCCTCTGACTATGCTATTAGGGTAGTTCTTACTCAATACGGGAATCCAGTGGCATATCACAGTGAGACATTGTCCGACACAATTCGAAAGTATCCCACTTATGACAAAGAAATGTATTCCACTGTGCAGGCTTGTCGACAATGGAAGCATTACATTTTTGGGAAGGAGACAATCATCCACATAAACCACCGACCCTTGTAGTTCATATAGACACAAGGGAAGTTTCAGAACGATTGCCATCAGAAGTGGTCCACATATCTGTAGCAATTTCATTTGAACATCAAGTACAAGAAGGGTAGCACCAATAATGTTGCAGATTTCCTCAGCCGACCACTGATCGTGGCCATAACCACCATTCTCAACTCTTGTGGACATGAGACTTCTGATTGGCCACTTCTCTACAAGAGTGTCCAGACTTCAGCCACACATACAAGTCACTCTTGGGGGGTATGCAAGTTCCAAATTTTCACCTCCAAGATGCACTATTATGTCACCTGGGACATCTTTGTGTTCCTTCAAGCGAGCATTCCAAGATGATATGGGAAGCGCACTACAGTCAATTCGCTTGGCATTTTGGGTTCAAGAAAAAAGTGGCAGTACAGCAGGAGTATTTCTATTGGCCGAACCTTCGACAGGATGTCGGGAAGTAGATTAGATCCTGCACTGCATGTGCCATTGAAAAACTTAACATCAAGAAGCAAGGGCTCTATACTCCGCTACCTACCCCTAGTCGACCTTGGGAATCCATCTCAATGGATTACATGTCAGGCCTTCCTTCTAATAAGCATGGAAACAAATTTTTTTTGGTGGTCATCGACAGATTCTCAAAGATGGCCATTATGGGGGCCTGCAAGAAGAATATCACAGCAGAAGCCACTACTAAACTCTTCTTTGAATGAGTGTGGGTGCACTTTGGGATCCCACAATCTATCATATCAGATTGCGACAGAAGGTTCCTTGGCACTTTTGGTCTAGCCTCTGGTCAATTCTGGACACCAAGCTCACCAAGTCCATAGCTTTCCATCCCCAAACTGATGGCCAGACAGAGGTCGTCAACAGGATGATTGTACACATTCTATGCATGTACAATTCAAAGCATCCATGCACATGGGTTGAGATCCTTCCCTATGTACAACACAGTTATAACCGGGCTCTCCACAACTCAACTGGCCACAGCCCCTTTCAGGTGGGCTTGGGATTCCAGCCACTATGTCTCATTGACATAGCCATGTCATTTGCAACTACTCCGACCGATTCGGCTCATGTCCAGTTTGAAGCTGACAAAGAAAAAAACTTCATCAAGCACATTTAGCACATCTGCCAATAGGTTCATGACATATTGGACAGAGCCAATGTTAAGTACAAGCGACGAAATGATCAACATCTAGTGCCACACAACTTCCAGGTGGGTGAAAAAGTGTGGCTACATTTGCAAAAGGAGGACCTCACTGGACCCCACCGCAAGATTCGCCCACTCCGATATGGGCTATACACCATCACCAAGGCTGTAGGGAACAATGCCTTCGAGCTCAGTATTCCACCATTCCTTGGTCTGCACCTAGTATTCAATGTAGACCACCTTCGTCCCTATTTCCCACCTCTATTAGACACCTCTGACATTGCAGAAGAACTCACACCAAAAGAGTTAAACCCAGACTGCATGAAGTAGGCCACCACAGGTTGTATCATGGACATGAAAATCAAGAACACTCACCGACAGAAGATCCAACTGTATCGAGTTGTCAAAGTTGGCCAACTCCTGCACCAAGGCAAGTTGTTCACCAGGGACCAAGTTCAACATAATTTTCCTCATCTCATGGAGGAACTCAATGCAATGGGGACCGTTGCTTCCTAAGGGGGGAGGAATGATCCAGGTGGATATTGGTGGCCACCTTCCTATTCCACTTGGGGCCCCACCATTGTCTCTTTTAGTTTTTTTCACAACTTACTATTTTTAGCATTTTTTCGGGTCCTGAACTTCCGGAGCTGTTTTGAAGCCCGAAATGGAGATAGTATGTCGAAGTAATGTCCCTGGGAAGTTGAAACACCAATTTACCGAAATGGGTCCCATATTTTTGGCGCTTCATCTCCTAGGGTTAGGTTTTTGGACGTTTAGAATTCTCCATTGTTTCTCCATAATAAATAGGCCCTCGAGCCTCATTGTAATATAGTTCATAGGTCTGTAGTCACCACATCTCTTCTCAAAGATTCGCTACCAGCACCCTAGCTATTTTATTTCCATCATGTTTGTAAGCATATTTCTGTGATTTGATATTAATGAAATGAAGCCTTATTTTCGTTTTATTTCTATGTTTATGGTTATTTTTGTATTCTATTGTGTTCTTGCATAAATCCGGATGAAAAATGCACAGTGGTAAGTACTACAGAACTAATCAAGAGGGAGATCAATCTGTCTACAGTTTAGTGACCAATTTTTCTGCGCATAACCCCCCATCAACACCATATTTGAATCCTTGTAATGGCAAGAACTCACCTCCGCCAGCACCGGAAGATGATATGGCTTCACAGATGAAGTTACCCACCTTGAAGGGTGTGGGGGATGAAGATATGGATCGATTCTTGTTTGTCGCAGGGTCTGTATGGACTACGCAGAATGTAGCGAGCGATGTTGTGAAAAGAGTGCGACTATCTCTTGCTTTTGAAGGAAGGGCCCTAGACTGGGACATGGGATACCTTGACCAACATGCGAACGTGAGCATTCAGGACAATAATAATGCCTTGAAGCAACAGTTCAAGAAGCCTAAGGCCTACTCCCAAATAGTGAACGACCTGAAAGATTTCAAACAAGGTCCATCTGAGTCTGTATGGGAAGCTGATTAGCGATTGAAAAAGGTAATCAGAGAAGGAGGATTCCAGTATGATAACAGGCACCATGCGGAGTGGTTCATTGCTATGTTGCTGCCCCACCTACGCATACCAATGGGCCACCAAGACATTGAGTCGTAGGAGAAGACCTTAGAGATAGCAATGAAGTTTGAGGCTGCACCATGAGATGAAACCTAGTTGGGTGTACAACAGATACAAGGCCAGTTGGAAGTAATGCATATGGAGATCAAGAATCTGCAAAAGGAATGAGGACCAGAGGCTAGCCCTAACAGGTGGTGCACACGATGTAGGGTGAATGGCCACACTAAGGATAATTGTCTGTTATTAGCAGACTATATGCAGGCTAGAGGACCTAGCCTGTTGCGCCCTAGAGAAGATGTGGGGCCAAGTAAGCTGACACTATGGTGTGATGATTGTCGCATTGTAGGGTTGCATGACACCAACCACTGCCCTCGCCTTGCTACTTGTATTCCAGAGGTTAAGCATAAATTGTGCAAGTTTTGTAGGTCTGTGGGGCATGAGGAGAAAAACTGCCAAACTTATGATCTGCTGATAGACAGAGGAAATTGTTAGGGTCCTGTGATTTGGCAAATTGGCAAGCCAAATGACAGGGTAACATCAAACGAACTTTGGAGCCCAAGGACCTAGCCTTCCTGGACTCAGAGAGGGCTCTCTCTATTTTTCAAAAGGATATGAACTTGTTTTCTTTCTATGTTTCTGATTTTAGGCTAGTTGTTGAGTGTGTTTTGGTTGTTTTATGTTTTTTGAGGGAAAAACTGATCAAAAGATAAATAGATTACAAGATATCAAATCAACTGGGCTGTAGGGTCGATAAGGTCGAGACTGCCTCAAAGGGTGGAGAAGGTATATTGTAGGGCCGATTTGGTCGAGGTAAAATGGATTCTTTTAGGTGAAATGAAATGGGATGGACACTAAGTTTGTGAAATACAAAGAGATTTTAAACATAAATATTTAATCAGCAAGAATTAATAATTAAGGGTTAACCATTGGCCTCTATGAATGAAACTTAAACTAATAAATGGATAAAATAAACATTCCAGTGATGCATGGAAGTATACGACCCTCCAACTTTGGGAAATCACCTTCAGATTTTTGGGAAAACAAATCAGATGGAAAAACAACTCAATTTACGAAGAGGGAACTCCTACACATCATATTTTGAGCTATTGGGAACTTTGAAAACAGAATGCAAAGTTTTTAGGCAAAGGGAAAGATCGAAACAAGACCTCCTTGGTTCAAACTAAGACAATCAATAATTCAAAGAGAGTTTTCAGAGATGGAGCTTTGACTAGCCATGAGTAAGCAGGGTGTACCATGAATCATACTTAGCATGCATAACAACCATAAATGAAACAAGCAACAAGTTCTTCAGTGATCAAAGAGCAGTTAAGAATTCTTTGATATGACTAAGAAGGAAGAAAAACATAGAAGCTGTAATAAAATCAGGAAAATTGAGGTGCCTCCATGGGCATGTCTCAAATCTATTCTTTACTGACCTACAATAAACAAGAAATATGGAAACATGTATGATAAACTAAGTAAAACATACATGTAGAACACTATACCATTTACCAAGCCAAGGAATCCAACAAACAGTCCTCTTCCACCATCCAAGACAAACATGAAATCATCCACATCATGAGACAAAATGTTTCTTCAAAGATTGTAGTATCATGTATTGCTCTATATCATCAATTTCAGCCTTGTTTACAATAAAATCTCTTGGAATATATAGGCCATAGTGAAGGAGAACCTCCTAGTGCAACTAGCAAGCTCATTGGCCCATCACAAATATCTGATTTTGTCCTTGAGGCTTTGCAAAGCCCAAGGAAAAAAATATTATAAAAATATCCTAAAAATTCTAAAAAAGGAAATTAATTTGACTTTTCCCAACTGAAAATGGCCAAAAAAGGCTAAACGCACATTTGGAAAAGCCATTTCAGAAAACTGCATTTTTCACAAAAATGCTTCAAAAATATAGGAACAGAAAATTCCCTGTATTGTGGGCAACTTTTAGAGGACCTCTTGATGTCAAAACGAGGCTTGTGATAGCTCTTTGGAAAGCCCTATATGTATAGTTTCTGAAAATACTTGTTTTTCCCCAAACTGATCAATATAAGTATGTGAAAAACTTACCTGAGTGGAAAAAACCAGAAATTAGCCCTTTGCT
Organism: Pinus albicaulis; assembly: GCA_034641835.2. Taxonomy (NCBI): domain Eukaryota; kingdom Viridiplantae; phylum Streptophyta; class Pinopsida; order Pinales; family Pinaceae; genus Pinus; species Pinus albicaulis. The sequence continues at coordinate 1,813,044,042 of CM076575.1, forward strand.
GATATGTGGGTAGAGTATTGAAAAAGTGAGTGTTTTTCGCCTCTTTGAGGGATCAAAACATCTTCAATTGATCTAAAAATTTTTGAGTATATTCCCCTAAATTTAATGCATCCAATGATATCACTCTCAACAGCTGAGGATGCCTCAAACAAAAATGGCGATGCCCACAAATGTCTGCAATTAGGCCCAAAAATGTCAAAAAACAAAAACTTGTCGAAATTTGCCTAGTTTTGGTGAGCAAGCTCCTCATGGCTTTTCAAAAGCATGTTTAGAATTGGAGGCCAAAATTTCAAGCCTTGATATGTCTTTCTTCACTTTTTGTACCGGGCGCCTCTTTGGGCGATTTTGAGTTTGATTCATTTTTTGGTTGTCTTCCTTGTTGTTTTGGCATTTTTAGTGTTTGGTGAAGAATTCATGGCCCCTTGCCTAGGAGAGGTAGCTAGCACATGCTTTGGAGAGCGCCCATCATGTTCTATGCTTTGTGTTTTCTTGCCCTCATCATTGCTTGTTTGGGGGCTGCCTTGTTTGTCCTTGTCACTACTTTCTTCATGACTATCATGCTCTTTCCCTTCACTGTTTTGTACTTCATCACCCTCATGCTTGCTACTGTGTAGGCTGCCATTATGTTCCTTTTCATCACTACCTTGTTGCCCATCACTTTTCTCTTTATCATCACTATGCTTCTTGCCACTTTTCCCTTCCTTACTGTCATGTTTGGACCCTTTTCCTTGTTCCTCATCATCACTATTTTTCTTAGATTTCTCTTCTTTGACTTACGAAGATAAACTAATTAAGTGATCACTGAAATAAGTCTTCAACCAACACACCTTTTCCTCTTTGAAAATCACTTTTCTTCTTTGAGTTTAGCAAACAAGTATTTTGTTGAATGAAAACAAAGTCACCTCTTCAGTATTGTGTTTGAGCTAGGTGGCCTTTGCCAAGATCTGCTGGTGGTATTTTGGAGACAAATCTCTTTTGTTTTTGACACAAAGATTATTCCCCTCAAACAATACCATTTTGATATCACTGTCTGGTCTTTGGTTTAGTAAACATGGTGCCCTGAAATCACTGTTAGGATATCTCTTCAAACTGATTTGAAAGACCTTTACAAAACTCTGTTTTTTCTTCTAGCAACTGTGTGTATTCTTAGCTATTTCATAGCACAAAAAATACTTTCAAAATGGCACATCAACCCTCCTTCCTTTCACTGTCTCTCTGTGGTTATTATAAACAAAAGGGACTCATTGAAAACACATTTTAAATACTCCTTCAAACTGATTATGAGACCTTTCACAAATTCTATTTTTTCGTGGTTATGATAACATGGCGCCCCCTGAAATCAATGTTTTTAAATGACTTCTTTCAACTAACAAAACTCTTTATCCTCTAGTCACTATTTTCTCCTTGATTTAGTAAACTTGGTTCTCTTTTGAAATCATTGTTAAGATACCTTTTAAACTGATTATAAGCAAAACCTTCTCCCCTATTTCTTTGTGATTTCGGAAAAGAGGGCTTTCTTGAAAACAAAAAGGTTCCTCCTTTTCCTTTGGTCACCAAAACTCTTTCTCCTTTGAAGACTATGCTATTTTTAACCACTTATAGCGATTAAACTCTTTTAAATTGAAAACAAATCTTTCCTCTTTTATCACTGTTTCCTCTGCAGTTTTTTTGATAGATGGGCTACTATCCACAAAAAACCACCAATGCAGCCTCTTAGAACCTTATATGCAAATCCACTTGTTTATGAAGTGATGAAGGTCATTATCCTCTGATTGAAAACATTTCAAAATGTAAATTTCCTGTGTCCTTTAAAACTCTATCTTTTATCATTTGATGAAGGCACCCTTTGACTGAAAGTGAAGTTGACTTCATCACACTTTTAACCCTTTGAATGATTTGTTTCACGGTGCAAACATTTGGAGAGCTGACCCTCTACCTTTTTGTGAAGGAGGCCATTATTGAAGTTTTCCAAACCAACTGCCCTCTTCGAAGGAGGTTTTCATCACTGTGTTTTTCTAACCATCTACTCTTGAAGGAGGTCATATTAAAGTGTCTTTAACCTTCTACTCTTTTAATAGATCATTTTTAAGGAGTATATGTGTTGCTTCACAGGCGCGACGTGCAATCACACAGGCACACCGCGCTACTTAGAAAAATATACTGAAAAAACCTAGAGGCACCCTCCGTGCTTTTACAGCCAGTTTTGGAAGCCTTCTTGGTGTCGGAATTCAGACCGAGATGGCTCGTTGGAAAGATATGGAAGTATAATTTCCAAATATTCTTGTTTTTTTTCATTTGGTATCCATTTGGTTATTCAAAAATTAACTTTCCCAACACTAGTAAAAATGATGAGTCCTGGTGTAGAAATGCATAGTGTTTTTTGCAGGCCATTTTTGGATGCCTTCCCAGTGTCGGAATTGGGCCCGAGATGTATCATTGGAAAGCTATGGAAGTATACTTTCCAAATATGATTTATTTTTTTCATTTTTTTTCCATTTGGTTGTTCACAAATTGAATGTCCCAACACTGGTGAAAATTGGCGAATCCTAGTGCAGAAATGCATAGTGTTGTTTACAGGCCACTTTTGGATGCCTTCCCTGTGTCGGAAGTGCGCCCAAGATGGATTGTTGGAAAGATATGGAAGTATTATTTCCAAATATACTTTATTTTTTTATTTGGTGTCCATTTTTTTGTTCAAAAATTTACCGTCCCAAAACTGGTAAAAAATGGTGAATCCTGGTGCAGAAATCCTCCCGTGACACCTGTATTTTTTACATTTCTCACAAACCATCATACATATGTAGAAAAAGAATGAGGTTTTTCTTCTTGAACCTATAATGGACAAAAAAATCTCTCACGTTTTTCAATTTCATCTCTGTTTGGTCAGAAACTCATTTTGAAACAAAACTAGCCCTGCGCGCAACTCATGGCTTGTATCGCCTTTTTGCTTATTTGAAGGAGGAATTTAGGCTATGTTTTGACGTTTTCCACTTGTCATTTTGAATATCATAAAAAAATGGTGGGCCCTCTGCTTATTTTTAAAGGAGACCTATGTTTTAAAAAGTGCCTGGGTGCTCCTTAACCTCTGTTTTTCTAAAGCGAAAGAGATGTGTCTTTGACTGAAAGTGAAACATGTTTATCACCTTTTTACCCTTTGAATAAGTTGATTTACTGTGTAACTCTTGGAGAGCTATCCCTATTCCATTTTATGAAAGAGGCCATGGTTTTAAGTTTTCCAATCCTAACTACCCTCTTTTAAGGAGGTCTCTTTATAATTATAAATAGTTTTTCTTTATCAGACATGGTGCCCTTTTTATCCTTTCGAAGATGGTCACTTCAAACTGGAGACTTGAATTAATCCTTTGATTTAGAATAAAAAACAAATTATTTGCACTCACCAAGGCTTTTTTTCTTATATTTCTACCTTATATTTTGGATAAGATGGTCTATGTGAACTATAACCTCATGTGATAGCCTTCTAGTTAAACATTCCACTCAGTTTACACTTTGAGAGAGGCCTTTATAAACAAAATAAAAAGAGGCTTTTCAACACCATAATGTCACTGCTTTGTTGATGATGTAACACATGACTTGATCAGCCTATAAACTTTCATTTTATTCCCACTGATTTCAACCTTGAATTTCCAATAGAAAACTTTCTTAAACATAATTTGAAACTCTGCTAATGCACCTATTGTTCATCTTTGGAGGAGGTGGCTCACACTAGTTTCTGAAGTTACTTAAAAACACCCAAACCCTCTGCTTTTAAATGAAGGAGGTTCTATTATTTTGGTGCTAACCATCTACTCTTTATTGGAGGAGATTCACTGCGCTTCTAACAATCATAGTCATGACACGTCATCTCTTTCAACCTTATGTCTATGCTTGGAACCATATCATTGTGAGGTTTTAGGGTTTTGAACAAGTTATTGGTACAAGGATAGTATTTGTTGTTTGGACATCATTGAGCCAACCTTTCCTTGACTGTGTTTCAGGGGTACCTTGAAATATCTCTTTGATTGATCTTCACATCCTAGACTCAAGGCAACATAAGAAGCAATTGTCTTCTCATGCACTACATGATGATGTCCTTTGGAAAACTTATGCAGCACTACCGTTGGAGGAGATAATGGAACACTGCTGATTAGTATTTGTATTCATGTGACTTTGAAGGATAACCTCTGTTTCTTTAGGAAAATTTGGCTTTTAAACATGTACTCCTGCTCTCTTTTCATTGCACCTCTCCATCTGCTTTACTGATGGCAAATCTCTTCAATCATGAGAGACCTATTTGAACTTGTCCCTTTTCTCTTATTTGCATACTATTATCTTTAAATTACACCCCTGCAGAGATGTAAAACATATGAATTTGAACCTTGGAGAGCTCCTTTGGTGTCTTATGGAGATTTTTGCCTGATCTAAGCATATTATTTTTAGACAGTGAACATACTTTTCTTCTTCTGATTTGGATCTTTGTTGAACTTCTTCTGAACTGAGACAAAATGACCTCTTAGTGGTGTGCGACCTATGGATGAATCAAGACTTATTTTTGTAGAACAGGAAGACAATATATGGCTGATTGGTACTAAACGAAGGTTTTTTGGCTTAGGACATTTTTGCTAAGAAAAAGACTCCTAAACACCACTGTCTAAATTAGGGGAAAATTTCATAGATTCTGATTGTTTTCTTAGGCATAATCAGATGATTTTTTATAAGAAGATCACGTATAGGAAGGAGACACTTTGTCAAATGTTGGAAAGTGAGTTTCATGAGAAACAAGGGGAAAATGATAGCAGAGAAAGAAGGCTAAGACAGCTATAGACAGGGATATTTTGTTGGAACAAGACATGAGTTGAAAATTGAAGATTGCTCTTATCATAAACTGACAGGAAGGGCTAGGAAGATAAAAATTTGTTTGGGGGTTTTCTAGATAACAAATTGACATATTGATATTAGCTTCTAGAAAACTCAACTAAGGAATCTAGTCATCAACAACAGGTGAAAAATACTGATGACTAATAGAAACATCTATAAGGTACAGACAGATCCTTCGTCACGAAGGACCCCCTCCGGTATCGGGGGCTCCCTTGTTAGGGGCAGGGGAGGGGGCCGAGGCAGAAGCGTAGGTAGGGGAAGAGGCCAACTAATCTGTTATAACTGCGGGAGATAGGTCACTTTGCAAGGGACTGCCCAAACCGTACCAGGAAATGCTATAGGTATTGCAGGCAATTGGACCATGTGATCGAGGACTGCCCGATTTTGATTGCTAAGGTGCAAGAGAAACAACAGAAACCTACACAAAACATGAAAATGGTTGCGAAGGAGCCATGGAACGAGGGACCAAGTATTAATATCAAAACCCATAGTGGCCTAGCCACCGGGGGGATGGAAGAAAAAGCTGTGGCTGAGCCTCCGATCAGGAAAGCGATCATCAAATCAGAGGGCCTAGACCTCCAAAAGGAAAGGGAAACCTTTATCGCAGCTCAGTAGGCCTTCACATAAGCATCTACTTCACAGGTCCCTGCGGCCACCAAAGAAGAAGAGGGGGTCCAAAAAATTTTAAAAGCATGCATGAAACTGCTGCGCAACCAGCAGGCCGTTGAGAACCTCCAGGTACTATTAAACGGCTGCATAGAGGAAACCGACCCGCCCCTAGAAGTTAAGGATGTAAACACACTATACAAATATAATAACTGCACTGGTAGGGAAATGTGGCTCACGGTGCAAATTGGGGATTACAAAATGGAGCAAGTTATTTTGGATCTAGGTTCGGATGCAAATGTTCTGCCCAAGAAAAATTGGCAGTGCATGGGAGAACCCAAGTTGGAATGGTCCACTATCCAGCTACACATGGCCAATAAGAATAAGATCATACCGTTAGAAAGGTTATCACAGATTGTAGTGGATATTGCAGGAGTTAAGGTCCAAGTAGACTTCGAGGTCATTCAGATTGTGGAAGATACGAACCCTTACCCTGCGCTCCTAGGGTTATATTAGGCCATCGAAATGGGTGGTATTATCAACTTGAAGAAGAGAAGCATGGTATTTGAGAACAGAGGAATATGGGTGATAGTCCCTTTAGACCCCACATAAGGAGAAACGTATATGGAGATAGTGCGTATCGATGCGGAGGTAGATCACATCTACAAGTTAACTATACAGGATGAATATTAGATCAACCCTACGGCTGATAGTATGCTCTATTGGGAAAAGGATAGTGACTGTTTCTATGACTCTGACAGATAAATGGAAAATTGGAAAAATCGGTTGCACAACGTATCCGCACTGCAATGTATCAAAATTTCAAGGGATTTATGATGTATATTTTGAGAGGTAAGAGATCTACCCTCCTTTGATGGTTCTGGTAGCATTAAGGAATTTTTTCAAGCATTCAAAGCTGAAGTTCCAAAGGAACGAAGGTTATGGGCCCTCAATCTCACCCTACGCATAGCACTTGTGAAGTGGTGGGATGAGCGTAAGACAACATTTCAGGAATGGGGACCATGTTGAACTATGTTACTCTTGCGCTACAACCCTCTGGTTCACTTACGCGAGAAACAACCCGGACTGGTAATCTAAAGCTGCATAGAATTGCACAAGATAACTACTGCTAGTGGGAAAGGGTGCGTGAATGATAGGTACATCTCCTACAAAAAATCTCTCAAGATGGTGGATACTATGGAAGTTGCAGATCTAGAAGTACCTATAGCTATGAAACAACGGTGCTCTCTCCTCCACGTTATAGGCTACTACATAAAAACTAGGCAGGAGTACGCGTTGATCATGATGCCTCTGAAAGAGTTGCTTCGTAAGACCATTTCAATTTGCAAGGATGTTAAATGTCAAGGGAGCTTCAAAATAGTAAAGAAAACAATAGGCCCACTCATAACGCAGATGGAAGGTTGGCTAGACCACAGTGCGCGCAGGAGGCCCGTCGAATGCACACAGGCGCCCTGGGAGTGCAGGTGTGCATTAAGCACACCAAAGCTGTGAACACTAACCATTTGGACAGTCAAATCAAGTAAAATGAAAAATATACCGTTGAATGGTCCGGGCGGCTAGCATTTAATGAGGCGATTGTGGGAGATTTTTTACCATTTACATGATGGTAAGTTCCAAGTACAGCTTGCCCAACCATTGACCAATCGCGTTAGCTATAAAACAGGTCAAACAGACTAGACATTAAGGGTTTCGTATCAATTGTATAGCTTATACTTCGCATATCTTACTGTGATGGTTTGGTGCTACAAGGAGCTTTGTGTTTACAGTATCTCCTTCATGTCTGAGCAACCTACCCCCTCAGATAGTAGCAACCCAGAGTTTTTTTTTCATGCCAGGATGACGGCTACGAACCTTACTAAGCCTTCTGAACCAATGACTTCGGTAGAACAGGTGACTGAGGAAGTGGTGGAAATCAAGTCTGAGGCAGAAGCGATTCTCTCCACGCCGAGCCCAACCATGAGGAAAGGAAAAGAAAAGGCACAGAGCCATGGAAAGCCCCTGAAGCCCACAAAATGGGCTGCAAGAAAGCCACAAACTTCCCCACGAACTGTGAAATCCCTACAGGCAGCTTGGAAGGAGGCACAACCCATCGAGCCAATTCATTGGTTACCTCCATTTTTTCAACCACGCAGGACATTGACATGCATGCTGAATAATCATGATGGCCTGGTTACTTATCTGCAGATGCCACTGACCCCAAGCGAGGTCCCCATCATTGGCAAACCTTTTGGTAAGATTCATGAGGTCAAGTTTGATGATCAGGACCTAGACAAATTTGAAGCATTCCTTGAACTAGCATCAGCATTATACCTCGACTTGATTCATGACAAAAATGGAGTTACATTCATCCCCCAGCATTGGGTGCATGGGTTGGCCGGGTCCAGGCTCCTGAACTTGCTCAGGATGCCCCATTTTGGTCATTACAATATTACAGATTGACTCGCACGGAAGCTGCTCGCCCTAATTCATGAAGGATGCCTGTGGATCCAGGACATGACTCCTATTGATGCTGCACTGATTCATAGGATTACTAGCCTCCTGATGAATGGACCAAGTCCTCTAGAGTGAGTGGGTAAGAAATATGAAGGTGAGACTGCTGAATTTGTGTGCAAAAAATACAAGGTGGAATGGAATACCAGAGGCTTTATCATTAAATCCATCAATGATCCCGCTACCCAGTTGGGCATGATGTTGCTGGCATGCAAGTTGATGCGAAAATGCCAAGTTTCCACTGTCCCCACCTATGTGATCTAGCTAGCAGGCCAATGTGGGAAGGGGGTCTATATTAATTGGGCTTAGTACTTATGTGACGAATTTTTGGTTAATGTCCGAGAATACCAGGACATAGGGTGCACCTTTTGCTACTCGTGGTTTCTATTCCTCATAGCGTTGGTCACCTGGGAAGCTTCTGTAGAGTCAGTCCTCCCTGAGCTTATCATAGATATGTTTGAAGGAGCCCGTTATGCACACTTGTGGGACTCCAAGGAGGCACAATACATAGAGGATAATCAAGTCTTGCAGGCCCTCTTCTAGAGCAGCGTGGAAACTGCCATCAATTCTCGACCATGCTTATCACCCACAATCTACGACAGGTATAAGTGCATCACGACCTTTCAGGTGACCATGCACAACATACAAATTCAGAGCCGAAAAGAGAAATCATGGACTTTGCTCCCCTATATGGTCGTGGACAAGGAAATTGACAATGTTATTGCACTCTAGCCCCCGCAGTGGAAGATTGGCTTCAAGACCAGGGTGTAGGGCCCTAAAGAGGCCAGCACAACACAAGTAATTTCCCCTATCACTATTAAGGATATTGGAGGCTCCAACAAAAGTACCAAGAAGGACACATGACCAGTTGCCAAGAAAGATGTGCAGCAGAAGTGGACTGATGAGAAGGACACCGAAGTAGCAACACAGAAATATTCGTAGCCTAACTTAGGGACAAAAGGAGGTGATTCAAGAGGAATTTAATCCCCTTGCGAGATGAAGCGCATTGGCGAGCCTGCAATAGGACACCAGAAGAAGTAGCACGCTCAGTGGACAACACATGAAGAAATTATCATCTTGACCGATGGTGACCTTGAACAAATTACTGATGTAGTCTCTCTAGCCATGCAGGATCGATGGGAAGCTGTTAAAGAACAGCAGAAGGCTGCGCTCGCCACATTATAGGCCAAGATCCGCGAGCTGCAACTAAATATAGACACACTTCACAACAGTGTGACTTTAGTACGGACGTCACAAACCACCAGCAATGCTACACTCACAATGACAGAAAGTCACCTCTACCCTTTGCCTGGTGTTGCCCTTATTATTAGTCCGCCCGACCTGAGCATGCAGGTCCATAGTTACCGGGAGGTACAGCTAGACTTAGCTAGACTACCAAAAGATGCTTTGCAGGGACTCCACACAGTTATATTTGAGGAGATTCAACACTAGGACCTATAGATTCACCAACGGCTAGGCTTGGCTAAACAAATGATCACCGAAAGCAATGCCGCAATCACCCTTGCCACCACACAGCAGAAGGAGCTCGAAAGCTTCATTCACCAGCTTTGTGCATAAGTTCCAGCAGATATCCCAGCTACTACTATGCCCCAGGCAAAGGTTGAAGGGTTGGTCACCGCATTGAAGGCATTGCGAACAGAGGTTGCAGAGGTTAAGTCCCGGATGGAGCAGCAGATTGCTAATCCGCAAGCTAAATTGCAGTCTGAAACACCTTCGGAGGTGCGGGCCCAGTGATCTACGCTGGTCACCACAGTGACGATTGTCATCACAGGGTAGATCGTGTAGGGTGCTCAACTACTGGAAACTGTCATGCAACTATGGACCAAGGTCCAATTCGATCCACTCCTACGTGAAATAACCCAGGCCCTATGGCAGAAAGAGGAGATGTTTGAAACATTGGAAGCCACCCTGCCCACATTGGTTCCTGCTTAGCGCTTAGCATGACTGTAAACTAGCCAAGACCTCCAAGCTGAGATAGAAGAGCTTCGACAAAAGAAGAACGCCCTCAGTGATGACCTGAAGCCTTGGTCTAGTGATGCCCTTAAGCTATCACAAGATGTTGATGTAGCCGTGAAGCAACTCAACTAGACCTGGGAAAGTGTCACCGTTAAGACGAAAGGCCTGATTTCACAGAAATTGGTCGACATTGCCCAGAATGCTGCTGCCCAAAGAGAAACCATGTTTCCCCCATTGGATGAATCGATCAAACTATTGCACATGTATGTGGAATACCCATAATCTCAGTGACTTAGGACAAGTCACAATATTGTATTGGGGGATTTTTGGAATAGGGTCTCCTACAAAGCTACGAATCTGGTCCATTTTGTATATTTTTTATTCTATTTAGTCTAACGTAGGGGTTTTTCTATGGGTCAAAGCTCCTAATGCATTGTAAGAGGGTCAAGGGTAGACCAAGAGTTTGCAAACCACGGTTTACAGACCAGTGGATGCGTAGGCTAAATTAGTATAAATAGTTGAACCTTTTTGAGTCGATAGGTAGAGAATGAATAGAGATTGATGCGAAGTACGAATTGCTAGATCTTGGGTTGGGTTTTTTGGGTTAGAACTCCTGCTGGTTGTGCGCACGGAGATCCTCTGTCTTGCTGTGTACAGTCCCTGGTGGCTCTGTGCACAGGTGGTATTCAAGGAATGTAAGAGGATTTTGATAATAAATATATGTGAAGTATTGCTGAAACATATGATGCTTTCTGAATCTATTATGTTATGATTGATGTGAACTAAGATTATCTGATTAAGCTATGAACTCGCCTGTCTTATCTCAGTGGTATGAAAGTATCTACACTTAGTATATTACTGTGATGTGATTGTTGTTGCACTTACTGATTTCATCTCTATTAATGAACGTGAACTATCCGTGTTGACAATATTGGTTGTGATTATGCTGTTTTATGGTTGTAATTGATGATACACATATGGATGTGAACATGCTAGAGTAGATCTAATAATAACTATAGCTTGGTTATGTTCTGGAACCCTGTGAATCACCCTTCGGTGTAGATCTGATAATTGCGGGCCTGCATTATTACCTACTCTCTCTCAGGGTGCGGAAACCTGGTTCGAACACCCTCCCATACTGCTTCAGGTGAGACTTTGACCTACGCAAATGAGTCATTGCCGAAAGGGCCAATAGTATAGGGGGTTGTTGGAAAACCTTCACCTCTGAACCTGGGTCAGGACCCCTCGAGCCAATAGTCTTCCTAATGGAAACTAAGGAAAAAGGCCTAGGAGTTTCCACGATAAACGCCTTCATGGGGGAGAAATGATGGAAACAGACATGGATCACAGAAGGAAGAGAGACTGAAAAGGTCAGGGAGGTGCATGATCAAATGATTACAATGTCGAAAAAAGGGTAGGGAGGTGCAAGATCAATTGATTATAATGTTTTAGTCTTGGCTTGGCGGTGTAAACCGGTCGCTCTTCAGTTATGGTGTGTGTGTATGTGATAAGTGTGTTAATTTTAAATTAAGCCCAGATGTGTGTAGAGAAAAAAAGAAAAAATATGTTGTATAGCTGTAAATAAACCTGAAAATGATAGTAAAGGAAACTGAATACGACATAAAATAAATATCTAAAGATGCATCAATTTAAACCCATGGAGGAGGGCTTCCCAACAACTAGTCTATGGGTGGGTGAAATCTAGTCAAAACACACAAAATGGCCAATGGATCTAAATCCAGGAGGGATAGGGATATAAAGGTTAGATATGCTGGAAATAGTTGCAGAAAACAACAAAAAGCCAGAGGGAAAAGTGTTGCAAAAAAGGTGGCGAAAGGCTACAACTTGAAGGGAAACAAAGGGGACCTTAAAGGAGGACCAAACAAAAATGAAAAGAGGTGTTTTGGATGGATGCATAACCAATATGAAATGGATATGAAAGTACAAGTTTAGATCTGAAAAATGGCTAAACACACTGAAATCTCAGAAGACCTGCTTCAACTAAACTCCTCCTAAAAAGGTGGAAGCATACCGAAGCCCTAAGGGGCTTGGACCCTACTTCGAAAAGTAAAAATAAGAAAGTACAGGTCCAAGACGAGTGGAGAGGGAGGTCAGAAAACCCTAAAAAATAGCCCATACAAACCCAGAAAAATCACAGAAAAATTCCCGCAAAAAGTACAAGTCGCAGTTTCTAACCTATTTTCAACTGAGGTCATAGGTTTCAGGCTATTTTCGACATCCTAAAGGTTGAGGTTGCAGGTTTTGGCCCAAAAAGTGTGACCTGCACTTCCGTATGTCTCAGGAGCAGGTTTCAAAATTTTCTTCTCTACTGTGGCTGATACCTGTTACCTGCACAAAGGGCCCAGAAACACACGGAAGTTAGAATTTTTATTGTTTTAGGGTTTTAAAGGTTAAAAACAACATCAAGAAATGAAAAATTCGAAGATGAAGAAAAACCCTAGGGGTTGAAGTAGCTAGTCATGTAGGAATCTGAAAAACGACAACGGTCATAATTATAAACCCGTGTGGAGTCACCAATTGTTAATGTGAATTCTAATCGCAAGCATACGAAAAAACTCACTTTAGTTGTGCATAAAAAATAGGCCTAACATCAAAGATGGTTGTCAATTTCCTTAGATATGTAGTTAGTGATCAGAATAAATGCTACATAAATCCTAATCTATGCAGTTAAAGACATTAAACAACAAACAAAAAGAAAGAGCTTCTCCATGCATCCAATGAACAAGACACGGTTTTTAAAGAATTTTTGTATTATGAAAACTGGGAAGGGAACATAGAAAGATGTTACCAGTCCTCCGCAATGGGATGGGTTCTTGTATGTCCTTAGCACTTCATATCTAAGATGTCTCTCTCTTGATGGTGCAGAAAACCCAGACAAAAATGGAACTCAAGGGGAGCTTACAAGAAAAATGGTAGAAAAATATGACAATTATGGAGGATCAAAGTCAGACCAAAAGTATACATCTAGAGTGATATTTAGGCAACAAAAGGTAGTGAATGAATGGAAAACCCCTTATATTTCTAACAAAATATTGTGTTAGTCTAGTATTGGTGTATAATTAAAATATTATTAACCAAATCTAGATCCAAATTTTATGGAATATTTTACTATTTTTGTTGGACGGAAAAAAAAAAAAAATTTGGTCAAATCCCTTTATTTGTAGATAATAAATAAAGAAATGATTTATTTATTATATTAATAATGTGGTTGACTAATAATTAAATAAATAGTGATTTTTTCAATTATTTATAAACGATTTAGTCAAATTTAACAAGGAATATTATTTAAATAATGTTTTAAATAATTATTACTAGAAAATAATAAGATAAATAATGATTTATGTAATTAATTTTCCTGTTTTGGGTTAAATATGACCAGGAATATTAATTAAACATTGGTTTAATTAATTATCCCTTGAGGAAAATCAAACAAATAAGGATTTATTCAATTATTCCTCATGGGGTTTCCTGTTTAGACCAGAAACAACTTAATAAATTATGGATTACTAAGTTTTTTTCATAGTGAAAGAAATTTTAGTATGGTAAAATTGGTCTTACATGATGTACTTTGGTCCATCTAATAGTAACAATTTAGATGACCAAAAAATTGTGTAACAATAGCCATCTTCCTATCTATCCCTAAAAATTTTGCAGGAACTGAGATAATCCAGCACAATTATCATTACCTATTAGTAACGATAAAAAATGAGGGTTAACTATCCTCACATTTAACTTGCACCCTATAAGAGAAGGTTAGTGCACAACCAACATTTGCTTAGCCATTAAATGTAACCAATTCAGTGCTAATCCACCTATATCAATGACATTTACTAATATGGCTATAGTAGCCACCCATTTTAAGTATATCTTTAACATGTGTAGAATTTGAAACAATGAATAGGAAAATAGCAAACAGCAAGAGCATGATGAGAAATAAATGAACATCTTCTGCTACTTAGGCTTGCAATCTAACAGTGTCTTATGAAACTATGCCCAAGAATTAAATATATCAATTTCGAAAATATTGGATACGAACGTGCATTTCCATAATACAATGCCCTCAAGTCTCCCCGAGCACAAAATGCTTCTCCGACCCCTTTAAGGATATACATAGATGTCAATAAAGGTTTGAATGTGGTAAATTATTAAACAATTGAAAATAAAGCATTGCAATCCCAAAGAGTGGACAATTTTACCTTGATGATCATCATCTCTGCATCATTTTATTTTTCCCATTTTTCATAGAGCTCAGCTAATCCGATTACCTGCATATCATATTAGAGGATTTGCTAAACAATTTTAAGAAAATAAGTGCTCGCCCAATGCCTCAAACATGGATCAGAGATAAAAATAAATGGTCTATTATCTTACCACTTTCCTTCTAATAATATTCATCTTAAGTGGGTTACTGAGAGTGATAACTTGCAGATGACTTTTCACTTCATCTAGAACAACCTGCTTGAATACAACCTGGTTACGAAAAAAAGTAACTAGAATTATCACAAGCCTTTAATATCTTTCCACAACTGTTGAATGGTTTGTTGGCAATATGATGCAGAGTGTTGTCCTTGATGGCAACCCACTTGATGAAGATGATGGCAACCTACTTGACGCAGTTGTTCTTGACTTGATGAACTTGTTAAATGATGTAAATCTAATGTATCTACAATGAGTATAGAAGGTAATGATGGAAGGAATGTCAGTATGTGCCAAAACATGATGAAAATAGTATGTCTCAAGGCATACGTGGATTTGTCTAGACGAAGTAGCGTATGCACGCGGGAAACAACATGCCAAGTCGCGTATGGGAAAAAGGCTCTAAATTTGTAAAACCAGGGGTAACTACCATGGTATTGACCCGTTATATTGAATGATGGTTCGCCTATGTGATCCCGTCCAGGAATACCATTGGAAGTTATCTGGTTTTGACTCATGGTATTGATGAAGGGAAACCCTATATAAGGAGAAGAAAATCATTGTGCAAAAGGTGTGCATGTGTCTGGGCTTTGATGAATACTTCACTTTGAAGTATATCTGTATGGTTGAACCCTGTTCCTAATTGATAGATCTAAATCTATGATGCACCTATGAACATGATGAAGGCTCAAGATCTCTAGATTTAGAAATGGTGAATGTCAAGGATGATCTGAAAAGAAGCAAAGAAGACCTGGCGCAATCCTGTTGAAGAGATTGAAGAAATCTGGGTAAGTATATAGATCTGGTCTGTACTGCAAATTTTATCTTTTATAGATCTATACGCAGGTTTGTTTCATGAAAAGCGTGTGTATACGCAGGTCTGTGGAAGGAAAAGCGCGTATGCGCAGTTAGGGTTTTTCCCTGGAAAATGCACTGAAGTATACACAGGTTCGTCTTCTGGAAAGCGTGTATATACGCGGGTTTGATTAAATAAAAGCGCATATGATTTCTGATCTAATGGTTGCTGAAGGTTGAATGTGTTTCTGCATATCTATTCTGAAGTCTGGGTTATATCTGATATTCTGGTTACAGTGGTCTCACTATTCTGCTTGAAGCAATGAGAAAGGTATGATTGTTGATAAGTGAAGGGTTGTGTTGAAGCTATTTGATCCAGTTTGAAAATTGATGAAACATGGTCTGTAGTGGTGCTGAGGGTCGAAGCCTTCAGTCAGGGGGTTGTTGCTCCCTTCCAGGAGAGGATGGTAAACGAATTCAGGGGGTCGTAGCTCCCTTCCAGGAGAGGCTGGTAAACGAGAGCAGGGGGTTGTAGCTCCCTTCCAGGATAGGCTAGTAAACAAGAGAAGGTTGTAGCCTTCTGTAGGTGGGTGCCTGCGTGCTGGTTTGAGTCTGCACCAGTACATGATTGTAAGAAGTTTTCTTAATAATAAATTTTGAAGGCTGAAACAACGGCAGCGGTGGTTTTTTCCCGAATTGGGTTTCCACCTAAAAATCCTGGTGTTCATGTGTGTTGCATATGTGTGATGATTATTCTGTTCTGTCTGCACCTGTTTATTGTTTCTAAAACATCTGATGAACAAATAATGCAATGACCTGAGTTAAGATTCAATCACATAATTAGATCTCTGGACATACGCGAGTTCTGTAAAGGATATCCGCGTATATACGCCAGTTGCCTTCAATAAAGTAGCGTATGGGTTTTTTATAAAGGAAAAAGTAAAAGTTTGATTGTCTGCACTAATTATCGATTCACCCCCCCCCTCTCAATATTTTTCCCAACATGGTTTATGTTTAGCATGTTTCCACTCTTCACATATTCCAACAATATTAATTTTTTCAGGGAGATTTTCACATCAACTAAAGATAAAGTATAGAGAAATTAACATAGGCATATTCTTATCTATCCCTAAATTTTTTGCAGCAAGTGAGATAATCCATCACATTTATCATTACCTGTTAGTAATTATAAAAAATGAGAGTTAAATATCTTCAGATTTAAATTGCACCCTAGAACAGAAGGTTAGTGCACAACCAACATTTTCTTGGCCATTCAATGTAACCAATGTTAACAACTTGTTATTCAATTACACTTACAAAGGAGTCATGTGTAGATTTGAAAGCTAGAATTAATCCTACTTCATGGAAATAAAAAAGATTTTGGCATATTTTTTTTACCACATATCCAAATTATGACCCGAAACCACAAAGGTTGAAGTCATCATTGAAAAGAAAAGCGATCAAGTTGTCTTTAAGTCATCTTCAGGAGTTGCAGCATGGTCTAGCTGAACTATTTTGGGGTAAATTTGGGGGTTATTCACCTAAAATCATCTTTGCTAGAACCTGATGAGAAAATCTAAGAAGCTCCTTCCTGGGAACCAAGTTAACCACATGCTTCCTCTGATACATAGACCTGAAACCATCGATCCTGACAAGAGGAACCACACTCACTCCAACCTCTTCCACAAGTCATTTGAAATTTCTACCATTTCATACTTACATTTAAATTCTGGAGGAGTGTCTTCATTCCAAGAAAAAATCCACTTTCTATACAGGGCCCACACATCACCCTTTTGGGGAAATATCCTATTAGTTCGTTTAGGAATTTTCTCCCATGCAACAATATGAGAAAAAATATTTAACATGTTTTTGTTGGAAGATTTTCCATGCTTAGAATGCCCACAACCCTGGTAAAATCCATCATCCAACTAGTTAATGACAATTTTAGCTTCATTGGTGATGGCCTCAAACCAAACAATATTCATCTTGAACTTTATTCATGAAACAAATTTCTTAATATGAGCATAAAACACAACACTCCATCATCACCACCATATATATCCAAAACCTCATCTACTTCAAAATGATTCTCAGTTCAATCCTTGTTAAGGTCATGAAATAAACATTAGGTACATTAATATCTTGAGTTGATTCTTCTTCCTCGGTATTTCCCATATTAGATTTTTGTGGTTTCTAGCTTGTGGAGCTTTCCATGGCATCATTTTTTTAAAACTTTGGCCTTTTCTTCCTCGGATGCTTATTTTATACCTCAACATCTTACACCTTGATGTCTGATGCACCCTTACCCTTAACCTTTATGGCTTCAAAGTCATATTCATTGTAGTCTACTATGTTTTCACTATGGGGCAATATGATCAAGCATTAGGGCTTCCACAACATCATATCCATTGCTGCTTCCAATCAATATGATCTACGGACATATAGTAAAAGTGTTCAAGGACAAAATTTTCCATAAATGACAACACCATTCAACAAAAATAATGACAAAGACTAAAATTGCACCTTTGGCCCACCTATGAGTCTTGTTCCAGCTTTAGTGCACCTCTAAATTTAGTTGAACGTGTCCTCCTCTACTTCCATTTAAAAATACTTGTGTATGACTGTGCCTTCTCATTTCTCTACGCTCATAGTATCACACCTTTGATTTATAACACTTATAAGATTTATAGAAGGATTCCAATTTGTAGTCTTTGACTGCAAAGACAATTACATGATCTTTTTTCAATAGCAATTATGATGCAATGGTTCAATTCCAATATCTATGTTGCTCCCTACGATTTGACAAAAAACCAACATTCTTTGAAGATTTTTTCACCAATTTTTGTTCCCTACAAAGACCCTACTTAGGCGTTGGTTTATTGGTGTTTTATAAACACACTTCACTACCAAGAACATCTTAGGCAGTTTTACCACTGACGCAGATAGTAGAAGCAGTAGTTGCACCAATATTGTTTTAAAGAAACATAATGGAGATCATTTTCAGAATATTTTGGAATTATAATTTTAGTTATCCAAAAATCCTCAACCTAATGACTGCATCTAATTAAAAATAATTATGAATAATATTTCTTCAAGCATTCAACATAATCATCCAATTCAATTCATCTGGAGAAAATAATGAATGGTTTATAAAGTACCTTCAAATTTGATACAGTTGAGGAGCCAACAACAACATATTGTGGATTCAAGATTTGTTTATGCACTTCCAAATTAAACTTAGGAGCCTACATACAAAAAAAAAATTCAAATCTTGAATAGGATAGACTGCATGGATTTATAAACCATACATGGTGCCACCAAAAGGAGAGCAATATCAAATCGTGTCAATAAATAACACACTAAATGAAACAATCATATGAAATGAATCAATATACTATCAATTGCACCAGATGTTGCAAAGGAAACGTCATAAGGCATTAATTCAAGAATAATATTGACATATAGAAGATCACTAAATATAAAAATTAGTAAACAAAATGTCATTGAAAGTTAAAAGATAAAAAAAAAGCACTTACATTATGGAAAATTTACAGATTCTATAGCCTTTCCAACATAAATTGCCTCTCAATCTTCAAATATTCTCTCTAAAGTTCCAATAGAAAATATTTGATCAAAAATATGTTCTTTTTCACTATTGAACTGTCCCACATTATCAAAATCTTACAGTCTTTTACCACTTTCTTTTAAGGTGATTGTATTTGCCTTTGCTTTCTCCTTGCATAAATTATTTTTGGAATTTGGATTGGTTTGTAACAGAGGAGGTTTATTCAAGGTTTTTTTCCAAAATGACATTCAAAATTTACCTTTAAATGAACTAGTTTAAAGCAGAGCTACAAAATAGATCAATAAACCTAGTCACTGACATAGAAACTTTACACAGTTTGATAGTCTTAAACTTGTTACTTTTCCAAATCTATCTGGAAGCTTCTTTAGACTATGTCAAGATTTGATATAGGGGAGAGATTACGAAATCCATTGGGTAGTTCTTTTAAACCTGTAAGAATAAAGGACATTGAGGAGCCCAACAACTTCAACTGTGCAATGTTTTCCCAAGCCATAAGGGCAATATTTTAAGTTTTCATAGCTAGATAAGTCCAATAACATCAATGATGAAAGTTTCTCCATATTGTTAGGAATCTCTTCCATACTCGTACACCTACCCATACGGAGTTCTTGCAATGATGTAAGATTTTCTAGACTTCTAGGAATCACAATTAAATTTTCACAAGAGCCCAAATGTTCGGAAAAATGTAAAAAAAAAGGCAATATACTCATATATGGATTCATTCGTTGAAGGACCATCCTTATTGACATTAGATTT
The DNA here is from genome assembly GCA_034641835.2 of Pinus albicaulis. NCBI lineage: Eukaryota > Viridiplantae > Streptophyta > Pinopsida > Pinales > Pinaceae > Pinus > Pinus albicaulis. Next base: position 1,813,063,585 of record CM076575.1, read on the forward strand.
ACATTAGCCTGTAACAAGATGTCATTACCTCAATTTTATGTGCCTTTGTCTCATATTCATTGTTGTAAATGTCTTTGAGAGTATGATTTAGTCCATCAATTCTTATAAACACTATTGATTCATTTAAAAATGATATTATTCTTAGAAAATAGGCATAACTCGACACTTTCTTTTGTTAAACAGATTGAGAACCATTTTCTTTCTTTAGAACGTAAGATTTTCTTGCAACTCAAATTCTTGATCCACAAATATTCATGTTTTTGTTTCTTACTTATGGTAAGAAGTAAAGAAGAACGAACTCCCATAAGGGTGACAAAGTATAAAGAGGGTTGATCTGAATCTGTTTTCCCTAAAAGAAATTTCTAATTTTATAAAACATATTTTATTTGCACATAATTTATTACACTGTTGAGAGACTAATTTAAAAGGGAAAAAGTATTTACATACTTCTTTGATACTAAAGAAGAAGGCTACTTAGCTATCATGTTTTCTAACTCAATTTCAATAAATAAAATGAGTGTTTGAAAGGCACCTGATTTCTTCTTTGTAGATAGTGAAAGGATAGGCACAGACATAATAAAGAATCAAGGTTAAATATTTGTTCAATTGGGTCAATTACCTTTAAAATATTGACCAAATATTCCATTATGGGGTGCTTCCCTGGATCTTCCGATGTCAACAATTATGCTAAATGTAGCACCTGCAGCATGTGAGACTTCCCCTTCCTGTGAAAGATGAACGGATCAGACAGGGTATCTTCTACTTGGTCCATCTTCATCATATGCCTCACACAACCCATGATATTTCCACCTTCCTCTTCTTTCAATTCCATACCTATAGGCTCCTTACCGGTTAACAATTCCAGCAAAATCACTCCACAACTATAAACATCACCTCTAGTTGTTTCCTTCCAACTTTTCCAATATTTAGGAGGAATATAGCTAAATGTTTCTGCAATATTTCTGCTTACACGATTTTCATATGCACTTATGAGATGGGAAAGGCCAAAATCAACAAACTTGAGTTCAAATGACCCGTCTAAAAGAATATTCCTCAATTTCATATCCTTGTGAATAATTTGGGAAATGAAACCACGATGAAAAATGCTAGACCTTGTGTAGAACCCGTGGAAATATTGAAGCAATTTGGCCAGTCAAGCACTTCATCAACATCTGCACTATTATAGAGTCACAGATCAAGACTACCATTATCCACATACTTGTAAATCAGAAACTTTTCCTCCCTGAAAATGCGGTAACCAAGTAAAGATAGTAGAGTCTTATGCTCCACCTTTCCAATAGTTTCCATTTCCACTAGGAACTCACCGTTACCCTATCTAAGCTCGTGGCTTAGATTTTGACAACTACAATCCTACCTTTTGGAAGAATGTCTTTATAGACAATCTCAAACCCACCAACCCCAATCATATTGGTTTTGTTGAAGTTATGATTTGTTTTTAGAATATCAGTTTGGCTAAGGCATAATAGAGGCCTTTCAAACATTTCCACATTGATACTAAGAGGCTCCTTCATCTTTTTCAAAAAATTATATTCATTGGGTTCAAGATGAGTTGTCAGCATTGTTTTCTCTTGATTTTTCGTCAAAGCCTCATGTGTCAACATACTCCACCTAATAACATCCAATATCAAGAAAAGTAATGAAAATGTACTACCTATTGCTATGCCCCATACAAAAACTTTGCTCAAGAAGGATCCTGAGGGACACACAATACCATTCGGTTGCCCATATAGTCTCAGGTTGGCAAGGAATGATATTAAAATTCTTGCAACTCTTGGTAATCTATCCCACTAATGCATTTTCTGAGAAGTTTAGGAATTCAAGGCCAAAAAATTTACACAATTTGGGAGGAATGATACCTTCAAGATGATTGGAGGATAGGTCCAACTACATTAGTGAGGCTAGGTTATCCATCTCTGCAGGAATTCTTCCAATAAGACTATTATTATGAACAAAAAAAAAACTAGGGAAGATATATTTCCTATAGCATCTGGAAAGGTCCCTGTAAATATATTATTTCTCAAATCTAAAAACAATAAAGGATTTCCTAGATTTGGAAAAATTGATGGTAAGAGAGCATTGTTGAGATTGTTGTTGCTAAAATCTAAATGAGTGAGCCTTTTTGGATTTTCAAGAGCTGCAAGAAGGGTACCCGTCAGTTTATTATTTGTTAAATTAAGCTTCACAAGGCCTGAAATCCTTCAAAAACCCATAGGAATACTGCCAGAAAACTGGTTATGAGACAAAATATGACCTTGAATGTTTTTTAGTCTCTCAAAATCAGGTAAAATGAGCCCACTAAGAAAATTGAAGGATAAATCCAACAAAGACATATTTTCAAGCTAAGAAAGTTGCCAAGGAACATTACCAGTAAGTAGGTTTCCTTGTAAATTTAACTCAACTATCATGTCTTAATTCCCAATCTTCTCAGGAATGTTACCAGTCAAATTGTTCCATTAAAGGCCCAACAGATCATGGTGTTGTGTAAATTTGGAACCAAGTAATGGGAATATTTCCTTGTATCCAACACACATTTTACCTGGAATAGAACCAAAAATATTGTTATGAGAAAGGATAAGGTTATCCAACATTTCGAGCTACCCAATATTTCTTGGAATTGTGCTAGAAACAAATCACTACTTCCCAAATCAACAGCCACAATATTGACACATTCAAAAAATTTAGGAGGATTTTTTCCTGTGAGCCTATTTCCATGAAGTGATAAATTTGTTAAATTCTTCATTTTTCCTGTGAGACTTTGCAGTAGACATGGATGAAGACAACCCACCCACAAGGAATATATTGCTGAGTGATATTCCAAGAAAATTCTGTGAACTCCAAAGCATATTTGGTAATGTTCCAGAGAAATTATTGTGTACCACATCTAAGGTGGACCAAAGGCATACTTGAAAGATAGCCATGGATTCCACTAAAAAAAATTTTACCATCCAATAACAATTTTGTCAAATTCATGCACTCTTATAAAGTGTCCTCTATGCTACCGGTAAACTAATTTAGTGACAAAGAGAGATAGGCTAGGCTCTTGGCATGATAAAGCTCTGATGTTATTGATTCATAGAGCCTATTAGCATCAATTCCCAATGATCTAAGAGATGAAAAGTTAACCAATTCCCGAGTTAACTAACCTTCAAACTAGTTTTTGGATAACCTTATATAAGTTTCTCTTCTCCGTCCACCAAGCCAAGATGGAAGGGGTCCTATCAGAAGATTTTACTCAACAATAAAACTCTGAATTGAATCTAGATTTGTGAAATCATTGGGAAGCTATGCAAACAGTGTGTTGAATGACAAATCTAGTACCTGCAATCCCTACAATTGGAAATTGTGTTTGGAGTCCACCCACTTAGTCCATTAATCGTAGTAATTAGATACATAAGGTTATGAAAAATGCCAATTTTATCTACTAATGGTCCTTTAAGGTTATTCTCTAAGAGGTCAAGTTTCGTCAGAGATTTAATGCTTGCAATTTCTGAGGGAAGGTGGCTGCTGAACTTACAGCCCCAAAAATCTAATATATTAAGGTTGACAAGTTTTGTAATTTCAGTTGGTATTTCATCACTGATGAGTTTGATCGTATCCATAGATAGACCAAATTTTCCATGCCTCGAATTTCCTTTGGAAACAATTTGAATAGTACATTATAACTCCAGGGAAAACTCCAAAGAAGGAATTTTCACTGGAATTCAGATATAACATTTTTGATGAATTCCCCATCTGGGGGAATGCTACAGAAAATATATTGGAATTGAGATCAAGATACTTTTCAAGATTTTCGAGCTTGGTAGGAAGGCTACTAAAGAATGACGTATAATTTAAAATAAACTGACAAGATTAGCAATCTCAAAGGGAAGCACACGATATATATCATTGTTGATTAAGTCCAAATATTCTATTTTTGGAAGACCCTAGATTCATGAAGGTGGTTTCCCTATCAGTACAGTATTGCTTAAATTCAGACTCTACAAAAATATTGGGTTTCCTATTACAAGGGATATCGTTCCTTGCAGAGATATGAAGGATAAATCTAGGGAGAAAACCCCTTCCTTTATACATTGTATACCCATCCATGCACAAGGAGAGGATTTTTTTTCCATCTGGTCAGTGAGGACTATTACGTTTGTGAAGCCATTTTGTAGGCTTTTGAAATCTTCAATGTCTTGAGAATAACCCGTGCTAATGAATGATCTGCACATCAATATAATAAACGAAATCCATACAACCTATCTAGGGTCGGTTGTGAGGAAAATATTAGGCATTTTGCATGTACTACTGACCCATTCCATTTGAACGAACTTGTAGTCTAACCTGTGTAAATATACACCGACTTTAAACAAATAGAGAGTTATTGCAATGATGTAAGCTTTTCTAGACTTCTAGGAAGCACAATTATACTTTCACAATAGCCCAAATCTAGTTCTTGGAGACAATTCAATGATCCAAAGTCATTTGACAAAAGCTTCAAACCAAAGTAGGATTCCATTCTCAATACTCTTAAATATTGGTGTAATATTCCTAATTTTCCACAAGATAATTGGAATATTAGAGTTCTTAATTTTCATAATTAATTAAGTAAATAAGAGGGTGGAGGGACCCACAAACCGCACATATGAATAAAATCCACTTTTGATGTGTGAATGTGGATATTTTAGATGTCTATCTACATTGAGAGTAGTGGAGAAGCTTCTTAAATGAGGGAAGAGTGGAGATCATGCCACATTAATGACAGATCATGGAGATCATGGAGGAAGTAAAATGAGATCACGGTGCACTCGAAGTAATATCATATAGCACTAATGATGAGATAGTGGAGGAATTTGTGCACCTAATGCACACATGATGGAGAAAGTGGGAATTAAATGTAGAGATGGTGGATAACATGGAGAGGCAACACAGTCTTCATGGAGGCTAGTGGCCACATGTGCAACGCAATTATGAGGTGGTTCGGGGCTATTGAAGGCTCAAAAAGAATATAAGGGAGATGAAGGTAGCACTAAAAGGCAGGATTTGTGTTATTATTTCTTATCTGTTTAGATATAGATTTGTCATTTGACATTTCTATGCATGCTTATTATGTTTAGATAAGTCTACAATGTTGTTTAGCACATGGGTGTTTCCATCACGGAAATCCCACCCTTACCCATGAGAGACTTCGAGTGTCTACTCTAGGAGGGTTATTTTGAGTTTCCATACATCATCATGCATTGGTGCCACATTCAGCCACTCTCATATGTACATTTAGTCTCAGGAATCACGCATTCTCGCTTGAGGGTTTGAGAGGTGGAGGTTATTTCTAGCACTTCATCTAGGAAACTGGTGGAGGATTCATCCTTTCACCTTGTGCTTCATGTTTAGCATTTTAGGAGCAGTAGATATATATCCGAAATTCAGGCCATCATATTTTAACTCCATGCAACAGTAGTCCCCTCAAGGACTATGCGGTCCAATCCTGTAGATCCGAAGGAGGAAGGAAGTTTCGAGTATTTCAACTGGAAATCCTATGAGGGACTTTCTCCTCACTTTTCATTCATTGTTTACACCATTGTTGAGTTGATTTGAAATATTTAGCAGTAGACTAGAGAGCCTCCCTCCTTGATAGCGCAGTTTTTGTCAAGCACCTGTGTAGTAGCAGCTGCATTGAGTCAATAAGGTTGGAGGATCTAAATCTTGAGCTTTTATCTTAAGGATCTAGTGAAGGAATCATCCCTCCTTGCATTGAGCTTATATATAACATTGCAGCCATCTATTCTTTAGTTCATGCAGTAGATCTACATACCCAACAGTTTATATGTGCAAGCCCTAAGAGGGTGATTTTCCTAGATTACTAGATCTATAAACCCCTTTCTGTGTTATCTTGGGTATTCATCATAGAGCCCGGATCTAAAGTTTCAGCATCATCAGAGCTCTAGAACTTCCAGATCCACACTTTTATATTTTTCCAGTAGTTGCAATCCTGACATTTTCAGCAGGGAAAACACAGTATTTCTTATAGCAGTCTAACAGTTACGTAGTCCCTCTTGTGGGATAATTTCAGGGTCATTCTAGGCCATCTCTTTGGCTTGAGTGTCTTGTATTTTGAGAACTTTTGTACTTGCTATCCACCTCTTATTTAAGAAAATGGATCAACTGTTTTGTACATTTTTATGGTGTCTTTAGATTATTTTTTTACATTTCTGTAGTTCTTATATTGTATTTTAGTATTACTGCATTCTCCCTTTTGGAATATTACAGTGGTATTGGACCATGATCTTTGGCTCAAATTGTGGGAACGTCATCTTTTGCATCAAAAGAAGAAGCAGATAGTAGAGATCTATCATGAAGGAGGATTGCAGTTTTTCCACTCTTCTCTTTAGGTCTATGCAAGATATCTCTAAGGAGGTCAATCAAATGAAGAGAGAAAGGCAAAGGAAGGATCCAAGAATATTTGATGAGGAAGGTCCAAGCACTTCCTATCAGCAGAAGAAGCAACTAGAGAAGCAAAGAGCATCACATAATTCTACTAGATCCACTTCCTTTGATAAGAAAAGGGAATGGTGTGAATATGAAGGAGACTTGGGGAATGAGACCCTAAGTAAATATTTGTCTGAGTACAAAGCACAACTTAGAGCTCTCAAGGAGAATCTAACTCTCCAAAAGTTTTTGCAACTCAAAGAGGAGAGGAGATCCTATAGCAGCAATAGAAGAAAGAGGCATATATTATTATTGAATACATTTGATACATATTAAACAAGAAAATTGAGAGCTTGGAGGGAAGATTTAGCTACATTCTTTCTACAATATCCTATAGCAGAAAGAGAGGCTATGGAGATTGCAACGCTGCACCTAGAGGGTGAAGTAGGAGATTGGTGGTTCAATCATTCATCACATATGAAAGTATCTACTTATGCAGATTTCATTCAAAGACAAAAGAAGAAGTTTGGTAGAAAGAAATCAGAGACATCTCACATAGAGGAATCTCCCATCATTGAGGACATAATACATAAAGAGGCAAAGGAACATGTCCTCATTATCACTCAGGAGGAGGAGCCTCTACCACCAACACCACTAGCAGATGTACTTAGATAAGGAGGATGAACACTTGCACCCTTGCAAGATGGTCTTGAGCTCTTGAAATTAGGATCCCCATGCATGATTCATGAGATGCATGAGGAGGAGGAGGTAGATACCATTTCTAGTACAATAGAGGATATGCAACCATCAACATTACCAACATTTGGAGAGTCCAATGCATTAGTTGGAGGAAATATTGTAGATGTGTAAGATGTTCCTGAGATTTAGCTTATCCAAGGTTTGTGCATACTTTCATCTCATATTATTTCAGTACCTCATATTGAGATTTGTGAGACCATGTCCTCAGGGAAATTTCATAACCAAGGATTAGAGCACCTTGCTGATTTGGAGCAGCAAATTATCACTGCCGAGAGGACCCTTGATTTGATCAAGGAGAAGAGGTATAGCTATCCCAGTTTGTCATGGTTGAGCTACACCCAACACTTTGTGTTGAAGTGTGGAGTTGTAGAATAGGGGAGGAGCACATTCCTATTCAGTACATTGTGAGACTATGTGTTTAGCATTGTATATGGCCATGAGACAACACATGTATCACCATGCAGATCTACATCATTGTCACTTAGTAGCAGTGATGAGAAGAGGGCCCCATTATTCTTGGAGCATCCCGAAGATAGCTTCACTCATGAAGCACTGGAGGGAAAAATGATAGATGGTAGACATATTGTGATGGAGAGCACTTTACATTGCCAAGATGAATTTTTCTTGATGATATCCCCATAGCTCAAAGAGGATATTCTACCTACAACATGTATGGAACCTTATGGGTTCCAATGGACCATTGATGAGATGATCTCATGGGGAGACCTAAAAGGAGGTTCACTTCAACATTTCATGGAGTGAAAAGCTATTCAGATGGAGGATGTTGGTATTCTACTTTAGGTGGATACCAAGATTGAGCTTGGCATGATTCATCATCCACATTGGGATGAATGGATCTTGATGAGGAGCAGGAGGTTGCCAACCTTTCTGCAGACCTATGATACCGGGCAGCAAGAAGCATGGTTGTGCTGGTTTCATTTGGGTGAGTATGATACTACCCCACATCTCACATCTGCAAGATCCATGTCATGTATATCACTGATGACATGCAGCAACAGAAGGCATGGTTGTGATGGTTATTGATGAAAGAGTTTGGACATCTCATGATATATTTTATGTTCATGTATTTGATTTTGTTTGGGATATGTCTCATGTATTTACATGTACTTCTATTTGGAATATATCTTATGTTCATGTATGTACTTGGGTTTGGGACAAAGCATAAGTCTCATATGATATGGCAAAAGGAAGCTTATTTGTATTGTTAAGATGTGAAATTCCACATGTCAATCAATATGTTGTTGCTCCATGACTTGCATCATGATGATGTAAGGTGGTGTTGTGGCCAGCAACAACCCCCTTCTTATTTAGTATTAGTAATAATACTAAAAAAGTGGGGACCCTTAGTTTAAAAATCCAAAAAATTTATTGGTGTTTGTTTTCATTTTCAATAAAACTTACTATCATTAACTTAAGAAAATTATTTGGAAAATATTTAAATAAACTTAAGTTTATGATAGATTAGAATAAAACCTTTCTTTGAAGAAAATATCGCATCCATTGCAAAAAAGTAAAAGATATCTTTTGCAAACCAAAATCTTCTAAATTACGATAGCGCGATCCAAAAACTATGCATTAAAATATTTATCGCAAATCGCATATCGTAGAAAATATATTAACGAATATTTTTCATATGTTATATTTTGCGATATTGCGATTTCGCGATGTTACGAGATTGTGATTTGCGAAAGTTGTGATTTGTGATATTGTGATGATACGAAAGTTGCGATTTTTGATATTGCGATTTTGCGATATTGCAAAGCAAATCGCAGATCGCATTATCGCATATTTTTAAAGCTCGTTGTACGAAGAAAATCTTTCCATAATTCGATATCTGTTATGTGCTTTGATGTCAAATTAATGAATGGATTGTCAATTATTAATGAAAATGATTTTGTTTTTATTGAAAGGTTATTTCACGTTAAAATAATATATTTCATATGCCTTCAGCATTTAAAACTATCCCGTCACCTTTCTCATATAATTATTCCCACTTAATTCATAAAACTGCAGGCGCGAAGAACAAGAGACTATACAAATCAATATTCAGAGTATTATGGGAAAGAAAGAGAAAGCTCTGAGTTCTGAAAGTAAAGAGATGGCATCCTTGTACGCAGACACTACTTGCAACAAAGATGCTGGTATCACCACTTGGGAGAGTATGTTTAATTTTCTTGAAGAAGAAAATCCAAGAGTAATGGATGTTGCGGCTACTGCAGGCTCAAGTAATTCTTCTGAAGCATCTCTTACAGAGTTGGATTGTTCATTTTTTCACCGAATAGCAGCAAGACCTAGAATTCTTCCATATACAGACATGGTAAAATGGGTGTTGGATATCACTGATATTACAGACAGGCAGTTTAGAACTCAAGGTCAAGAGCTCATCGGGTCATTTACTCCAGAATATTTGAGGCTTATGTATCATTTTCCGGAGCCTCAGGAAACTTACAACAAACAATTTATGGAGAAATTTGCCAAGGAAAATGAAAATTTGGCGGAATGTACCAAGGAATGGTCCAGAAAAGATGAACCACTGAAGAAAGATAAACACGGTATTTACAGTACTGGTTCACTCACTTCTCCATATTGTTTTGTTGCTGCTATGTTATGTAGGTTTTTTGGAAAGCCTGACATTAATAATTTTTTTCCTGAATGGCTTCCCTTATTGAATGTTGCTGTTAACGCTACCATTGTGGACTGGGCTAAAATATTTTCTGATAACTTAGCCATGGCTATTTTCAATTACCAGTCTAAACGGACTGACTCTCAAAGGATTTATCCTCCTTTTTATCTATCTGCCTATGTTATGGATTCAATCTCCTTTGTTTCTAAGTTCCCTTTAATGGGTTGGCAATGGACAATTCAAGATTCCCTACCCATTCACGTTTATCACAAAGAATTGTGGGAATCAATGTTCATTCCTCATTTTTACAAAATTTTCCATGGCATAATGTTGCCTCTGTACATAGTGTTGTATAATAAGGATGCTCCAAGGTTCTCCCCTGAAGCAAAAGTAGACATTCTCCTTGTCGCAAGATGGTTTGGAGAAGAATTGTTTACCTATGTTAGGGTTTTTGGAAGCTTTGCTTCTCCTCATGTTTTACCCTTGTATGTTCTGGATAAAATCATAGCTTGGGAAATTGCATATCAAACCTGTGTAGAGGGAGGTTTGAAAAAAGAATTAAAGGATAAAAAGAAGGCCATCTGGCCACAATTTCCTGTATCCTGCGGAGCATTTTCATTATTTGATGTTGGTCATGCGTTTAAGGAAGTAAAAAATATTACATGTTTAAAATTGTTTAAGTTTCCAAGAAGGCTATTTGATCCATATGATGTTGTCAAGGATTTCACCACTGCAGTCAAAGTAAGAGTATTTTCTGGAGAAGAAGATATTTTTGATGATATGTTTCAAGAAAAATGTTCATTTAAAGAAAATTTTCATTTAGCTCAAACACGGTTTTCCCCAGAAGAATTTCAAGAATTTAAAATGTATAGAGAAAGAATATTAACCACTATCCCTTTGGATACTTTTCGATTGGAACCCGCAAGGGAGCCAACTCCTAGTTCAATCTCAGTGGTAGCTCAGATACAGAAAGGTCTAAGTCGAATTCTAGCAAAGAAACTTCTGAACGTTCTAAAAAGTTTGATAATGATCATGATAAAAGTGAAGGCTCAGTGAAGGATACAGCTCAATCAAAAGAGCTTTCACAGCAACAGACTTCAACCACTCCACAGTTGAACCTTCCACCTCTCAATGTACAACAACCATCCATCAGCACTCAGTTAGATAAAGAATGGGAAACATTTAATGATTTGATTATTGTTGAAGGACAAAACATACAAACTCCTGTACAGACAACAAAAGGTTTAATCACAGAAATAAGTGGCAATGTCACAGAAACAAAACATATACCGATTACTCCCTCATCTGAGCTTGTACTTAAAATAGAGGAAATTCCTCCTCTGGATATATTCTATAGCCCACAACATAAAGCAGTAGTAAGGAAGCAAAGGAAGAAGAGGAAATTAGAAAGTGTGCTCTCTACTGATGCAGAACAATTGGATGTTTTATGGAAAGATCCTACTACGGATCCAACTAAAAATCTTACTAAATTATCTCAGATTATAGGAGCTTATGCCTCTGCAACTATTGACAAAGCATCTGAGGTACAACTATTATTGAATGAAAAATAAGATCAAATACAAGTTCTGCAACAACAATTGCAACAAGCTCATGGTAACAGTGAAGCACAGATAAAATTTGAAAAGTTACAGCAAGAGTTTCAGCAAATGCAGATCGGATATCAGAAAAGATTGGCCGAAAAAGAGAAACAAATACAGATTATGTAAGAGATGCATAAAGATGACCCCAAGCTTATAGAGTTTATCTCAGAGTCTATTTCCTTGAATAATCAACTACTGCAACAACAAGATATATTATGCCAAAAAATTTCACAATGGAACTCTTTTTGTCAAGAAAGTGATAAAATCACTAATCATGTCGTAAAATTATGACATGATTATGATTTAACTAATGAAAGAGTTACTAACTATTTAATTTGGCAAAAGTCAGAGGAAGGAAAAAGAGCAGGAGCACCAATCATCAAAGACAGTCATAAAGAAATTCTCTTTAATAATTGGGATGCACAGATTAGAGAGGCAGAAAAAGCAGTAGAGGAAGCAGCTACATCAACAAGTAATATTACTGATTGTGTAAATGAAAATTTGCACAAGGTTAATTTGATTTCAGAAACTATTCCAGGATACCTACCACAAGCACAACAATTGCAAACAGAGTGGAAACAGAAAGCTGAAGAAAAGGCAAAATCAATTCAAGGATTGACAAATTTAAATTGGGATTCTTACTAGACATGTCTGGTAAAACCACACAGTCAATGCAGTGCTCTTAATTGCATCATTAATTTTGCTGAGAAGATCGCGCCAACACTTGCCGATTCCGTTTTTTCGGGACAATTAAAATCTGAAGTCGGCCAGCCTCCTCTTCTCAAATCAATGCTAGATGCTTGCAAATTCAAAGATCAGATTCATAAGTAGTTAGTTGTTATTTTTAGTTTTAGATTTAGTGTTAGTTTTACTTATTTTTTTCCTAGAAAAAGGACGGTCATTTAAACCGAATCCTAATTTTTTGTAATAAACTATAATTAGATTTACTTAGCAGTATTTAAACCCTTCTCATGCATTTAGAGAAAGGTCCTAAAATTTGTCAAAAACTTGTTCTCAGAACATGCACTTCTGCACCCTCAGAGGAGGTTTTGATGAATGTATGGAACGAGATTTATTGATATCTATGTCTACTATCTGCTACTGATGATGCATTTATGTACTCTTAGTAAATGTTGGATTAAGAAGAGATAAATCATTATTACTTCTAGCTCATGAGTAGAACCAGTTATAAATGATACTTTTATCTCTTAACTATTTCTGCTTCTGTGTTAAAGTAATATTTATGTTCATTTTTTTATATATTGATGTTTAAATGCTTAAGTTATCATTTGGCACTTTTGTATGGTGATAGCTATCTATTTATGCTTAATGTATGAATAGCTTATTATGCGATATGTTTTTCACAACTATTTCATCTAACTTTTTATATGAAGTGGTTTATCTTTATTGAATTCTTTTCTCATAACAGTTGAATGATCTTTATTATCGGTTTTTATTTGAAATCATTTTAGATCGCATAAATAGAAATATTCTATCCCGGGTTTAGTTTAGAATTAGTTATTTCTATTTAGATTAGAATAAAATCATTTCACTTAGGAACCTTTTTAGAAAGGAAATATCTATTCTTAACACACACACACATATTTGGAAACTGGTCCCATTATCTCTAGTCAGACCCACTACACCAAACGGAAAAGGAGCTTCTAACCAAGGTCCATACTGGGTGGGTATCCCCCTTGTTGTAAGACCTGATTTTTGTGGCTTCAACATATTTGGCGCTAGAAGGAGGGCCAAAAACTATGAATGGCAAGTAAATCTAAATCTAAATACAATTATGAGAGTAAATCACCCTCACCATCTCCCTCAACTTCTCCATCACACTCGGAAATTTTAAATCTAGAGCCAGAAGTCGAGAGAAGAATAAACACTGCTACAAACCCTGGCTTTTCAAAAGAATATGCTATTGAACCTCCTGAAGTTGAATCTTTGATTCATAAACTTCAACGATTTTCAATATCACCTCAAAGATCTGATAAATCTCAAGGTAGTGTAACTTCGCAATATAATCCTGCTCATCCTCTCACTAGATTACAGAGTGAAAAGCTTGGCATTCAGCGAACTGAGTTACCTCTACCTATAAGGAAAAGAGCAAGGAAGTCACCTAAAGTGTCTGATAGTGAGACTCTTTCATCATCATCATCCATCTCAACCTCTTCACCGTGAAGTCAACCGTCCACCCCTCCACTTCAGACTATTGTCCCTCACTCCACTAGAACTTCCACATCACCTTCTCAATCATCTATAATTGTAATATCCTCATCTTCCCAATCACAGACATCATATTCTACACTTTCCTCTATTAGTAGTTTAGCGATGGCCCAAATTCCATGGAATAATCTAGGGGCAGTCTTAATGCCTGCACCCTTGAGTCAATTACCAGCCCATCCTGAAAAATGGCTGCCTAAGTTTAATCTGAAGCAGGCATGTTAGCAGAAGAACACATAAACAATTTTATGTTGTCCATAAATCTCAATGGAGTTATTAATTAATATTTTGTTGTCCGACTTTTTCCTTATACTCTACAAGGAGCAGCTAGATCATGGTATTTTTCATTACCATCTAGATCCATCACTAGTTGGGATATCTTTCAAGATCAATTTTTGACTAAATTTGGTGATGACAGGTCTACAACAAAAGTGATCAATGATCTATCTAATCTTAGAGCTGACTCAAAAGAACTTGTCAAGGATTTCAATTCACGTTTCAATAAATTGTTAAATAAAATCCCTACTGCTTCCAAGCCTAGTGAAGAAGTACGAAGTGAATGGTACATTTCTGCTTTACCATCAAACATAGCAATCTTCATTGATAGGGCTAATAAAACAACTTTAGCAGAAAACATGAAGGAGGCAATAGAAGTAGAGAAACATATCATTGCTTTAGATAAGAAAAATGCGATAGAAGAATGAAAATCCAAGAAATTCACTTTTAAGGAAGACCCCAAGAAAAAACAATCAAAAGATCCATTTGATTTAGAAGGATTGCAAAAATTTTTGAAAACCATGTCTAACGAAATGGTTGACATTAAGAAACAAGGGGCAGAAACATCTTCTAAAAATTATTTCAAGCCTTTTAGAAGAAACCCTTCAACTGATCCAAAGCCACCAAATGCTATTACTAATGTTGAATCAGAAGAAGAAGAAGAAGAAACTGCTACAGAGGAAACTACTAATGAAGAAGAAGTTGTAGAAGTACAAATTATGTGGGATTTTATCCTCCCAGATGAGGAAGATCAAGAAGCATCCCCAGTTAGCACTCGAAGTAGAAATCAACTTGATCCTCCTAAATCTACTCCTAATTCAAAGAACGCAAGCTCATTGACTAAGGATAAAGTTGCACCCAAGAAAATGACATCTAAAGCAATTCAAACCAGCCCAGTCCAGACAGATTCATTAACTCCATCAAGAACACTGATTGTTCCAGATGAAATGGAGTATAATATCATAGAAGACATGAAGAAGACTAGGGCTAATATCACTTTTTATGAATTGAGCAAGTTAAAACACCAACAAAAGGTACTTTTGAAATAATTACATGCTGTACCAGAAAAACCTTTGCCCGATCTTGTGATTTCTCAAGCTTCCAATGAGATGGGAAGACCTCTAGCTAATGCGATCAGTAAAGTTGATCTAGAAAATATCGCTTTAATTGAGGGAAGTTCAAGATCTCATACTCCTCCATTTCTTCTTACTTGTGAAGTTTTCAATAAAAATTTGCATAATTGTTTAGTAGATTCTGGAGCTTCATCTAATATTCTACCAAAATCAATATGTGCAAAGTTGAACATCCAACTACAAAAATCTGTTGTGTGCATAGTCCAGTTAGATCAATCGCAAGTTGAAGTGATTGGCGAATTAAGTTAGGTTACCATAAGATTGTCATCAAATCAAAAGGTATGTCAAGTTATTGATATTTTAGTTGCAGATATTCCAGAATTTTATGGCTTAATTCTTAGCATAGATTGTTCAGAAAAACTTCATGGATACTTTGCAACTAATTGGTCACATATGTAGCTTCCTTACAATGGTAAACCAAATCAGATAAAGGTTGAACAAGAAAAGCATCAAAAGTACATAGTAACAGAACTGGAAGGAGAGAATGAACGAGTTGCATACAACAATAATATCATTGGCAATAACTCAGTTGATTCTTTCTTAGGAAATTTCAATGCTCATACTTCACCTTATTTGGAACATTCTTTTTTATCTCAAATAGAAAATTTTTCTCAAACATATAGTTCTAAATGTATTAATTTTGTAGATACTCCTGTAAATAAAAAATTATTTTGGAAATTATTTTTTGATGGTTCTAAGTCTAATGAAGGAGTAGGAGCAGGATGCGTTTTGGTTAGTCCAGAGGGAAACAAAATTATGCTGACTTGTAGACATGAGTTTTATTGCACTAATAACACCGCAGAATATGAGGCTTTAGTCCAAGGATTATACAAAGCAATCGGATTAGACATCAAATATCTACAAGTTTTCGGAGATTCAGAAATTGTAATCAAATAGGTACGCAATACTATACATTGTTTATCATGTCATTTAAAGCATTATCAATCTTTAGTCCAAGATATTACTGAACATTTTATAGCATTTAATATTTCATCAATTCCCAGAATTCAGAATGCTAGTTGAGACCTCCTAGCTAATGTAGCTTCCAAGCTCATTCCTGCAGAAGACTTTAGTCCTGATCGATTTTCAATCGAATTAATCTTTAGACCCTTCATTCCTTATAACATTACCAATTGGAGGATTTTCAATGATGATCCTGATATTGTAAAATTTCTCACATCTGAAGGATATTACACCAATCAGATAATTGATGAAGACCAACATGACAGACAATTGCATCAAGATAGCACCAATAATGCTATGCCAAAGTCAGTAGTCAAGTTAGAAGACCTTTATGATTTGAAATATCGATTTGAAAGATCTACCAATTCAAAATTGCAAAGTTCGATTTTGAATTATGAATTAGTAAATCTTGGAACTGATGCCAAACCACAGAATATCAACCTAGGCCTTGGCCTAGCTCCTGAAGAAAAGTTAGCGTATGTTCGTCTTTCGAAACAATATAAAAGTGTCTTTGCTTGGAACTATGATGAACTTAAAACTTATGACACTTCTATCATCCAACATATTATCCCAATGATAAACGATGAAAAACCTGTCCAAAAAAAGTTGAGAAAGATCCATCCCAATCTAGAAAATCAAATCAAATATGAACTCAATAAGTTATTGAAAGCCAAAATTATTTTTCCCGTTCGACATTCTAAATGGTTTTCCAATATGGTTCCTGTTAGAAAGAAGAACGGAGACATTAGAATTTGTATTGACTTCCGAAATCTTAATAAAGCCTACCAAAAAGATAATTTTCCTTTGCCTCCTATGGAGCAAATATTACAGGCAGTTGCGGGATCAGAATTAATGTCTTTTTTAGATGGTTTCTCTGGCTACAACCAAGTATTGGTTCATCATGATGATCAATTGAAAACTACATTCAGAACCAAATGGGGCACTTATGCATATCAAAAGATGCCTTTTGGTCTGACCAATGCTGGTGCCACATTTCAGAGAGCCATGGACATTTCTTTCAAGGGATTAGTTAACAAATCAGTAGTGATTTACTTGGATGATATAACTGTATAGTCCAAAAAACGAAGCAATCATCTTAGAGATTTGAAGCAGATTTTCCAACGTTTTCAAAGGTATGGGATTTAACTTAATCCGAAAAAATCTTTTTTTGCATTAAGTGAAGGAAAAATTCTTGGATTCATAGTATCAAAATCTAGAATTCATATTGATCCTCATAGAATCAAAGAAATTTTTGAAATAACCTTTCCTCACAACAAGAAAGCTATGCAATATTTTCTTGGCCAGATTAACTTTGTAAAGAGATTTGTGCCAGATTTTTCGAGAATTTTATCTCCTTTACAAGCAATGATTAAAAATAATTCAAACTTAAAATGGGGCAAAGATGAATATGAGGCATTCAATCTGATCAAACAAGCAATTATTAATGCTCCATCTTTAGCAACTCCAAATTTTTTCGATCCTCTTATTTTGTATACATTTGCCTCTAATAAATCTTATGCTACGATACTCACTCAAGAAAATCAAGACAAAACAAAAGCTCCAATTTCTTTTTTCAGTTCAAATTTACAGAGAGCTGAGCCGAATTATTCAGATGTGGAGAAACAAGCTTATGCTGTTTTCAAAGCAATTAAATATTTCAGACCCTTTCTACTTAAAATCCATACAAAAATCATAGTACCGTTTTCAACGGTAAGAAATATTTTAGTCCAAAAAGATGTGGGTGAGAAAAGAGCCAATTGGGTTACTGCCTTACAAGAATATGATGTAGAAATCAAACCGACAAGTATTGTAAGAGGTCAAGGCTTTTGCAAAATACTAGCTGGAGCATCGCTTATTTCTGACAAACCATCTGAAGAGATACAAACATATGAGGTAAGCCTAAACGATGTTGAATCATTATATGTTGATATCATATTTTATCTGAAGAATGGATATGCTCCTCCAAATCTCGATCACACCAAGAAAAGAGCTTTAAGATTGAAGGCTAAACAATATCAGTTTGTGAATGATGTTCTTTTTAAGATGAATTATGATTCTATTCTTCTTAGATGTCTTGATAAATATGAAGCTGAAAAAGTCTTGCAGGAACTTCATGATGGGCCAGTAGGTGGACATTATGCTGGAGATGCAACTGCACATAAAATCCTTCGTGCAAGCTATTACTGACCCACTTTATTTAAAGATTCACATAGCTACGCAAGGAAATGTCAAATTTTTCAAACTGCGGCTGGAAGACAAAAGAAACCATCATTGCCATTACAACCAGTCAACATTGAGCAGCCTTTTGATCAATGGGGATTGGACATAATAGGTGAGATCGTTCCTCACTCTTCTAAACAACATAGGTATATCATTACATCAACTGATTATTTTACAAAATGGGTAGAAGCAGTCCCTCTCAAGGCTGCTAATGCTAAGCATATCATCAAGTTTATAGATCAGTTCATAATCACCAGGTTTGGTTTACCTTCTGCTTTAATGTTTGATAATGCATCGTATTTTTCTGGTAATGCTATGACTGAATTTGCACTCAAGAGAGGTTTTAAACTTAAATATTCTGCCAATTATTATCCACATGGAAATGGGTTAGCTGAATCCACAAATAAGAACTTAATCAGAATTATTAAGTGAACCATTGATCAAAACCATAAAAATTGGCATAAGTCTTTAATATATGCTTTATGGGCAGATCGAATAACGCATAAGGCTTCTATTGGGACTTCTCCCTTTAATTTAGTTTATGGGAGAGAAGTGGTTCTTCCAGCTCATCTAACGATCCCTTCTTTATCCTTAGTCCAATATATTGATGAAGAACCAACTTCTTCCTTACAACTAAGGCAGATGGAAATAATTAAGCTAGAAGAACAACGAGAAAAGGCCAAAGTAACTCATGCTCATCGCCAAGAATTAGTGAAAACTTCTTTTGATTCAAACATGATAACCAGAAAGGACTTTCAGATAGGAGATCTAGTTTTAAAATGGGACAAGGCTCATGAGGAAAAAGGAAAACATATGAAATTTCAACGAATGTGGCTTGGTCCTTTCCAGATTGCAGAGATATTAGGTCCATCTACTTTTATGTTACAAGATTTAACAGGAAAAAGAGAGTCTTTACCTATTAATGGACAGATCTTCAAAAAATATTTTCCATAGGAGATTATTCTTCTATTTTGTATATTTGTTTTCTTTATTTTAATAAAATCAGCTTTTAATGGTTACATTTGGAATTCACAAAAAAGATACAAATTCTCTATTTTAGATTTTATTTCTTCACTTATATAAATATAATTCTTTTTAGAATATTGATCATTATTATTCAAAGATACAGTTAAACGCTTTAGTCTAGAAATGATACTAGTTTCAACTTTGTAAATTTTGATAAAAATCGACCTCTAGCAAGAAGATGTTTTGTATCAGTTCAATGAAAGGTATCTATAACAAAATGAAGATTCTCTGTAGAAAAGTTTTTTCCAAAAAACTCTATCATTGTCGTCCAGAGCTATCTTAAGGAAACAATGACTTCCTCCCCACTTAGAAAATTACAATGTTCAGGGAGTAATCCAATGATACACTTTATCTTAAAGAGTAAGAGCTCTCATCACGAGCCGACTTATCATGATCATAGATATTATAGCTTGCTCACTTTTCCAATACTGCATACCACAACAGGGCAATGACTCAAGATTATTGAAATCAAAAGGCAAGGGGTCTCATCACGAGCCAGCTTGTTCAACAAAGTTATAAATCAAGTGAATGGCACTTTCATAAATTGGCTACCAAACCAAGACATTGTTCTTTAAGGGTAAAAAAAAAATTAAAAAAAAAATGAAAAAAATAAGTGTAAATATGGATTTCACTTTGAAAATTGTATATTTCTCTAAGTGGGACACAGGATCATTGTTGGGTAACAGGTAACCCTGTCGAGGCTATAGACGCTTGCTGACAGCAGTGGCTCTACCTACGACAAATGAGCATATTTAAAACTGAATTACAAAGAAGCCTTTTGTTTTTATCTTTATAAACTAAGTAATGACTGATGTAGATACAAGTATTAGCTTGAGGAAACGAGTAGTCAAAGTTGAACATAGAAGAAATGAAATATCATTTATAGATTAAAGCATAATGTACTTTGTCTTTTTATAATAAAGTTTGATTTTCTGGAAAATTTTCTGTTTTGAAAAGTTTAGAAAATCCAAAAGAAAAGCAGAGATAATTGGTTCTTCCAAGTGAATCACCAATTGTTGTGGCCAACAACAACCCCCCTCTTATTTAGTATTAGTAATAATACTAAAAAAGTGGGGACCCTTCGTTTAAAAATCCAAAAAAATTATTGGTGTTTGTTTTCATTTTCAATAAAACTTACTATCATTAACTTAAGAAAATTCTTTGGAAAATCTTTAAATAAACTTAAGTTTATGATAGATTAGAATAAAACCTTTCTTTGAAGAAAATATCGCATCCATCGCAAAAAAGTAAAATATATCTTTTGCAAAGCAGAATCTTCTAAATTGCGATAGCGCGATCCAAAAACTATGCATTAAAATATTTATCGCAAATTGCATATCGCAGAAAATATATTAACGAATATTTTTCATATGTTATATTTTGCGATATTGCGATTCCGCGATATTGTGATTTTGCGATGTTACGAGATTGAGATTTGCAAAAGTTGCAATTTGTGATATTGCGATGATACGAAAGTTGCGATTTGCGATATTGCAAAGCAAATCACAGATCGCATTATCGCAGATTTTTAAAGCTCGTTGTATGAAGAAAATATTTCCATAAATCGATATCCGTTATGCGCTTTGATGACAAATTAATGAATGGATTGTCAATTATTAATGAAAAGGATTTTGTTTTGATTGAAATTTTATTTTACATTAAAATAATATATTTCATACGCCTTCAACATTTAAAACTATCCCGTCACCTTTATCATATCATTATTCTCACTTAATTCGTAAAACCGCAAGCGCGAAGAAAATGAGACTATACAAAGCAATATTCCGAGTATTATGGGAAAGAAAGAGAGAGCTCCGAGTTCTGAAAGTAAAGAGATGGCATCCTTGTACGCAGACACTACTTGCAACAAAGACGCTGGTATCACCACTTGGGAGAGTATGTTTAATTTGCTTGAAGAAGAAAATCCAAGAGTAATGGATGTTGTGGCTACTGTAGGCTCAAGTAATTCTTCTGAAGCATCTCTTATAGAGTTGGCTTGTTCATTTTTGCACCGGATAGCAGCAAGACCTAGAATTATTCCATATACAGACATGGTAAAATGGGTGCTTGATAGCACTGATATTACAGACAGGTAGTTTAGAACTCAAGGTCAAGAGCTCATCGTTTCATTTACTCTAGAAGATTTGAGGCTTATGTATCATTTTCCGGGGCCTCAGGCAACTTACAACAAACAATTTATGGAGAAATTTGCCAAGGAAAATGCAAATTTGGCGGAATGTACCAAGGAATGGTACAGAAAAGATGAACCACTGAAGAAAGATAAACACGGTATGTACAGTACTGGTTCACTCACTTCTCCATATTTTTTTGCTGCTGCTATGTTATGTAGGCTTTTTGGAAAGCCTGACCTTAATAAATTTTTTTCTGAATGGCTTCCCTTATTGAATGCTACTGTTAACGCTACCATTGTGGACTGGGCTAAAATATTGTCTGATAACTTAAGCATGGCTATTTTCAATTACCAGTCTAAACGGACTGTCTCTCAAAGGATTTTTCCTCCTTTTTATCTATATACCTATGTTATGGATTCAATCTGCTTTGTTTCTAAGTTCCCTTTAATGGGTTGGCAATGGCCAATTCAAGATCCCCTACCCATTCACGTTTATCACAAATAATTGTGGGAATCAAAGTTCATTCCTCATTTTTACAAAATTTTCCATGGCATAATCTTGCCTCTGTACAGTGTTTTATAATAAGGATGCTCCAAGGTTCTCCCCTGAAGCAGAAGTAGACATTCTCCCTATCGCAAGATGGTTTGGAGAAGAATTGTTTACCTATGTTAGGGTTTTTGGAAGCTTTGCTTCTCCTCATGTTTTACCCTTGTATGTTCCGGATAAACTCATAGCTCGGGAAATTGCATATCAAACCTGTGGAGTGGGAGGTTTGACAAAATAATTAAAGGATAAAAAGAAGGCCATCTGGCCACAATTTCCTGTATCCTGCGGAGCATTTTCATTATTTGATATTGGTCATGCATTTAAGGATGTAAACAATATCACATGTTTAAAATTGTTTAAGTTTCCAAGAAGGCTGTTTGATCCATATGATGTTGTCAAGGATTTCACCACTGCAGTCAAAGTAAGAGTATTTTCTGGAGAAGAAGATCTTTTTGATGATATGTTTCAAGAAAAATTTTCATTTAAAGAAATTTAGCATTTATCTCAAACACGGTTTTCCCTAGAAGAATTTCAAGAATTTAAAATGTACAGAGAAAGAAGATTAATCACATCCCTTTGGATAATTTGCGATTAGAACCCGCAAGGGAACCAACTCCTAGTGTCAGTCTCAGTGGAAGCTCAGATACAGACAGGTCTAAGTCAAAATCTGGCAAAGAAACTTCTGAATGTTCTAAAAAGTCTGATAATGATCATGATAAAAGTGAAGGCTCAGTGAAGGATACAACTCAATCAAAAGAGCTTTCACAACAACAGACTTCAACCACTCCACAGTTGAACCTTCCACCTCTCAATGTACAGCAACCATCCGTCAACACTCAGTTAGATAAATAATTGGAAACATTTAATGGTTTGATTAATGTTGAAGGACAGAACATACAAACTCCTGTACAGAAAACAAAAGGTTTAATCACAGGAATAAGTGGCAATGTCACAAAAATAGAACATATACCCATTACTCCCTCCTCTCATCTTGTACTTAAAATAGAGGAAATTCCTCCTCTGGATATATTCTATAGCCCACAAGATAAAGCAGTAGTAAGGAAGCAAAGGAAGAAGAGGAAATTAGAAAGTGTGCTCTCTACTGAAGCAGAACAATTGGATGTTTTATGGAAAGATCCTACTATGGATCCAACCAAAAATCTTACTAAATTATCTCAGATTACCAGAGCTTATGCCTCCGCAACTATTGACAAAGAATCTGAGGTACGACTATTATTGAACGAAAAAGAAGATAAAATACAAGTTTTGCAAAAAAAATTGCAACAAGCTCGTGCTAACAGTGAAGCACATATAAAATTTGAAAAGTTACAACAAGAGTTTTAGCAAATGCAGATCGGATATCAGAAAAGATTGGCCGAAAAAGAGAAACAAATATAGATTATGCAAGAGATGAATAAAGATGACCCCAAGCTTACAGAGTTTATCTCAGAGTCTATTTCCTTGAATAATCAACTACTGCAACATCAAGATATATTATACCAAAAAATTTCAAAATGGAACTCTTTTTGTCAAGAAAGTGATAAAATCACTAATCATGTCGTAGAATTATGACATGATTATGATTTAATTTGGAAAAATTTAGAGGAAAGAAAAAGAGTCAGAGAACCAATCATTAAAGACAGTCATAAATAAATGCTCTTCAATAATTGGGATGAACAGATCAGAGAGGCAGAAAAAGCAGCAGAGGAAGCAGCTACATCAGTAAGTAATATTACTAATTGTGTAAATGAAAATTTGCACAAGGTTAATTTGATTTCAGAAACTATTCCAGGATACCTACCACAAGCACATCAATTGTAAATAGAGTGGAAACAGAAAGCTGAAGAAAAGGCAAAATCAATTCAAGGATTGACAAAATTAAATTGGGATTCTTACTGGACATGTATGGTAAAACCACACAGTCAATGTAGTGCTCTTAATTACATCATTAATTCTGCTGAGAAGATTGCGCCAACACTTGCCGATTCCATTTTTTCGGGACAATTAAAATCTGAAGTCGGCTAGCCTCCTCTTCTCAAATCAATGCTGGATGCTTACAAATTCAAATATCAGATTCATAAGTAGTTAGTTGTTAATTTTAGTTTTAGATTTAGTGTTAGTTTTACTTATTTTTTTCCTAGAAAAAGGACGGTCATTTAAACCGAATCCTAAATTTTTGTAATAAACTATAATTAGATTTAGTTAGTAGTATTTAAACCCTTCTCATGCATTTATAGAAGGGTCTTGAAATTTGTCAAAAACTTGTCCTCGGAACATGCACTTCTGCACCCTCAGAGGAGGTTTTGATGAATGAATGGAACGAGATTTATTGATATCTGTGTCTAATATCTGCTACTGATGTTGCATTTCTGTACTCTTAGTAAATCTTGGATTAAGAAGAGATAAATCATTATTACTTCTAGCTCATGAGTAGAACCAGTTATAAATGGTACTTTTATCTCTTAACTATTTCTGCTTCTGTGTTAAAGTAATATTTATGTTCAGTTGTTTATATATTGATGTTTAAATGCTTAAGTTATATTTTGGCACTTTTGTACGGGATAGCTATCTATTTACGCTTAATGTATGAATATCTTATTATGCGATATGTTTTTCACAACTATTTCATCTAACTTTTTATATGAAGTAGTTTATCTTTATTGAATTCTTTTCTCATAACAGTTGAATTATCTTTATTATCGGTTTTTATTTGAAATCATTTTAGATCGCATAAATAGAAAGATTATATCCCGCGTTTAGTTTAGAATTAGATATTTCTGTTTAAATTAGAATACAATTTGCATATGATTAGATTAGAATTAGAATAAAAGCATTTCACTTAGGAACCTTTTTAGAAAGGAAATATCTATTCTCAACACACACACACATATTGGGAAACTGGTCCCATTATTCCCAGTCGGATCCACTACACCAAACGGAAAAGGAGCTGGTAACCAAGGTCCGGACCGGGTGGGTATCCCCCTTGTTGTAAGACCCGATTTTCAGGGCTTCAACAGGTGGCAGCAAGAATACTTGTTTCTTTGGTTACTGTTGGGAGAGTATGGTTGATTTCTCCCCATACATTGCATGACATTGATGGGGGATGGCAACAGGAGGCCTTACTGCGTTGGATTTTGTTGGGAGATTATGGTTAGTGTACTTGGTATAATGATGACATGATGGGGCAAAAAGAGGCATTGCTGTGGTGGCTTCTCTTGAGAGAATATGGCCACTACATTTGGTACAATGATGATATGGTGTGGAAGCAAGAGGCATTGTTGTGGTGGCTTCTTTTGAGAGAGTATGGCTCTCATATCTATATTGATTGTGATTTGGCATGTTAGCAAGAGGCATTTCTACGGTGGCTTCTATTGAGGGAGTATGGCTCTCTTACTTGGCTTCATGATGATCTAGGATGGAAGCAGAAGGCTTTGTTGCAATGGTTGTTATTGGAAGAATATGGTTTGACATTTTACATGTTCAACCATATGTCTCTACTTCTTATTTTTCACTATGTTGAGGTGATGCTTCGATCCTACATGGGCAACAGGGCAAATGCTGAGAGCATTGATAGATGAAATATACTCTATGTAACATGAGTTGGATAAATATTTCATGATTTGGGACTTTCCACTTTGGGAAAAAACCACTTCATTTCATGTATCTCATGTACATAGGAGATCTTTGGACATCATATGGTTTCCACTTGGAGATTCATTGATGAGGAGAGGCATCTAACTTTTATGTTGGAGGCCATTCTAGACATTCTATAGAGGCATCTTTGGAGTTGGTCATGCATTACACATTGTAGCAAATGGGTAGGCCTTCCATATGAGGATGCCATTTGGAGGGTGGATGTTTTTTGTGGCATCCGATTTTGTAGTTGCTTGAGGACAAGAAAAATTTTGGCGAGGAGGAATGTAATATTCCTAATTATCCACAAGATAATTGGAATATCAGAGTTCTTAAGATTCAAAATTAAATAATTAAATAAGAGGGTGGAGGGACCCACAAACCCCATAGATAAATAAAATCCACTTTTTATATGTGAATGTGGATACTTTAGATTTGGATCTACATTATGGAGTAGTGGGGTAGCTCCTTAAATGAGGGAAGAGTGGAGATCATGTGACATTAATGACAAATCATGGAGATCATAAATGAATTCAAATGAGATCATGGTGAATTCAAATTAAGATCATAGAGCACTAATGATGAGATAATGGAGGAAATTGTGCATATAATGCACACATGATGGAGACAGTGGGAATTAAATGCAGATACAGTGGAGAACATGGAGAGACAACGCAGTCTTCATGGAGGATAGTGGCCACATGTGCAGCACAATTATGAGGTGGGCCAGGGTTATGGAAGGCTCAAAAGGAATATAAGGGAGATGAAGGCAGCAATAGAAGGCATGATTTGTATTACTATTTCTGATCTGTTTAGATCTAGACTTTTCATTTGACATTTCTATGGACGCTTATGCTCTTTAACTAAGTCTGTAGTGTTGTTTAGCACACGGGTGTTTCCGAGCAGAAATCCCACCCTTACCCATGGGGGAAATTGAGTTCCTACTATGGGAAGGTTATTATGAGTTTCCATACATCATCAGGCATTGGTGCCACATTTAGCCACTCTCATATATACATCCAGTCTTAGGAATTATGCATTCTTGCTTGAGGATTTGAGAGGTGGAGGTTGTTTCTAGCACTTCAACTAGGAAACCGATGGAGGATTCATCCTTTCACCTTGTGATTCATGTTCAACCTTTCAGGAGTAGTAGATCTATATCCAACATTCATGCCATCATATTTTACCTCCATGCAACAATAGTCCCCTCAAGGATTGTGCAGTCCAATCCTTCAGATTCGAAGGAGGAAGGAAGTTTCCAGTATTTCAGCTAGAAATCCTATGAGGGACCATCTCCTCACCTTGAATTCACTGTTTCCACCATTTTTTAGTTGATTTGCAATATTTAGCAGCAGGCTAGAGAGCCTCCCTCCTTGAAAGTGTAGTTTTTGTCAAGCAGTTGTGTAGCAGTAGTTGCATTCAGTGTAGAAGGTTAGAGGAGCTAGATCTTGAGCTTTTAGCCTAAGGATCTAGTGAAGGTATAAACCCTTCTTGCATTGAGTTGATTATATAACATTGAAACCATATTTTCATCAATTCATGCAGCAGATATGCATACCTAATAGTTTATATATGCATGTCCTAAGAGGGTGATTTTCCTAGATTACTAGATCTAGAAATACCTTTCTGGGTTATCTTGGGTATTCATGATAGAGCTTGGACCTAAATTTTCAGCATCATCAGAGCTCTAGAACTTCCAGATCTACACTTTTATATTTTTCCCACAGTTGAATTCCTGAAATTTTCAGCAGGTACATCACAATATTCCTTCCAGCAATCTAGCATTTACGCAGTCCCTCTTGTGGGATCATTTCAGGGTCATTCTAGGCCATCTCTTTGGCTTGAGTGTCTCATATTGTTGGGAAAACAACTCCAAAAAGACAAGAAAAGAGATATCAACGCCTTATAAATAAGCCACTTCGAAGGGGCAACCTCAAATACATTACATGAATGAACAATTCTTGGATGATACAATTTACAGAACCTCCTTTCTATATATTGGAGTCCATGGGGCCATAATGTAATCATAGTGGGCCACAATGTAATCCTAGCCGACCTAACAATAATAATTTAAGGGCACAATAATAACAAAATGGAGGTTACAAGGGTACAATAATAACAATAAGGGGTTTACACTAACAATAATAAGGGGCTATACTAGTGATATAGGGACCTAACATGCCCCTCTCCTTCAAAAAAAGTGTTGTCCTCAACACTTGAGTAGCTCCGGGTGCTTCTGTACAAAATTCTCATCCTCCCATGTAGAATCTTCAGTGGGTAAGTTCTTCCACTTGATGAGATACTCTGAAATTGATCGATTCCGTAGCTGTCGAGTTCTTGTTTCCATGACTGCTTCAGGTTCCAATATGATTTTTCCTTCCTCATCAAGTTCTGGCAATATTTTTTGAACCGGAAGATTTTCACCTATAACCTTCTTTAAGCATGAAACATGGAAAACTGGATGTACTCGCGAAGAAGCAGGAAGCTCCAATTTGTATGCCATAGTACCAATCATTTGCAACACCTTGTAAGGACCATAGTACTTTGGTGATAATTTATTATCCTTCTTAGCTTGCTTGAGGGACATTTGTTTGTATGGTTGTAGCCGTAAAAATACCCAATTTCCTACATCAAAACTTCTCTCGCTGCGATGTTGATCTGCCTGTTGTTTCATTCGATTTTGTGCCAAATTCAGGTTATCCTTTAAGAGTTGGAGAACTTCTTGCCGATGCTCGATGTGATCTTCCACTGCTTGAACCTTCGAATTTTCTCTTAAATATGATGTGATGGATGGTGGATGATATCCATAAAGTGCCATAAATGGGGTCATTTTTGCTGCAGTATGGAAAGAAGTGTTATACCACCATTCAGCGAGAGGTAACCACTTGACCCATTGTGTTTGTTTATCAGATGCAAAACAAGGAAGATATCCTTACAAAAATCTATTTACTATCTCAGTTTGACCATCAGATTGAGGATGATAAGATGAGGTATGAGCTAATTGAGTACCCAAACAAGAAAATAACTCCGTCCAAAAATTTCTAGTAAAAATGGGATCTCTGTCGCTCACAATAACCCTTGGGATTCCATGTAGCTTTTGAATTCTATCCATAAATGTAGTAGCAACTGTACTTGCTTTAAATGGATGAGATAATGCACAAAAGTGTGCATACTTGGTAAGTCTATCAACTACCACCATGATGACACTCTTTCCTTCGGACTTAGGTAAACCCGTGATAAAATCCATTGAAATCTCCTCCCAACGTTGACCTGGAATGGATAAAGGTTGTAGAAGTCCTGGGGTCTTAATTGTTTCCACTTTATTCTGTTGGCAAACCAAACATTCCGCCACAAACTTTCGAATATCAGATCTAAGGCCATCCCAAAAAAATTCTTTCTTCACCCTGTGGTAAGTTTTTAAAAATCCTGAGTGTCCTCCTAAAGGAGAAGTGTGCAATTCCAAAAGAATATTTTGTTTTAATTGGGAATTCTTACAAAGATATAAGCGATCTTTGTACCATAAGGAATCATTTTTCCAACTAAATGTATCAGATGTACTAGGATCTTGCCGCAACTTTTGAATGAGTGTCCATACATCTTTGTCCTTCTTCCATTCATCTCTTGCTTCGGTTATCCAATCTGGTTGGATAATAGAAATGGCACAAAGCAATGCTTCCACCTCTTCACTCTTTCTTGAGAGTGCATCTGCAACAACATTAAGCTTTCCTTTTTTGTAGATTATTTCAAAGTCATAACCCAACATCTTTGTGACCCATTTTTGCTGCTCTTCTGAAGATAGTCTTTGTTCCAAAAAGTGTTTAAGACTATCATGATCAGTTTTTTACCTTGAAGTGTCTTCCCATTAGGTAAGTTCGCCATTTCTTTAGTGCATGCAGTATTGCTAACATTTCCTTCTCATAAATAGGTTTCTGTAAATACTTTCCTTTGATTGGACGAATTTCAAAAGCAATGGGTCTTCCTTCCTGCATTAAAACAACACTAATTCCATTTCCTGAGGCATCACATTCCACAATAAAGGTTTTTGTGAAGTCTGGCGTAGCTAAGACCGGTGCTAGGCACATTGCCTCTTTAAGATGTTCAAAAGCCTTAGTTTCTTCAGGAGTCCATGAAAATGCATCTTTCTTCAATAATGTTGTTAGAGGTGCTGCTATTCTCCCATAATTCTTAACAAACTTGCGATAATACCCTGTTAACCCGAGAAATCCTCGCAACTGCTTTATGGTTGTGGGGACTTTCCATTCCTTAATGGCTTTAATTTTGTTAGCGTCTACTTTAACACCCTCATGAGATACAATATGACCCAGATATTCCACCTCTTGTACTCCAAAGAAACATTTGGATGTTTTTTCATATAATTGTTTCTCCTGCAATAGTTTGAGCACCCTGTCAACATGTTCAACATGATCCTTCCAAGACCTATTGTAGATTAGTATATCATCAAAAAATACTAGCAAACATTTTCTAAGGAAGGGTTTGAAAATGGAATTCATCAACCCTTGAAATGTAGAAGGTGCATTGGTAAGGCCAAAAGGCATGAACAAAATTCATAATGACCCTCATGAGTTCGAAATGTTGTTTTTGGAATATCTTTAGTCTTCATTCTAATTTGATGATATCCTGAACGAAGATCCAACTTGGTAAAATACATTGCTCCATGTAATTCATCCAATTATTCATCAATCACAGGAATGGGAAATTTATCTTTAATGGTGAGCTTATTGATCTCCCTATAATCCGAACACATTCGCCATGATCCATCCTTCTTGTGTACCAATACTACAGGAGCAGAGAAAGAACTTTGACTAGGTTGAATTATACCCGCATCTAACATTTCTGCAATCATATGTTCAATTTCGCTCTTTTGGACGTAAGGATATCTATAAGGCTTGATGTTTGGAGGAACACTTCCTGGAATCAAATGAATAGCATGATCATGATCATGAATAGGTGGGATTCCTTTGGGAGTTTCAAACACCTTGGAATGATTGTCCAAGACTTGTTGGAGATCTGCAAGAATAGATGATTTTGATGTTCGAACTTCTAGTGAGCATAATTGTGCAATTACGCCTCGTTGTTATTTATTTAGAAGCTTTGTCATGAAATTAGAGATTATTATCCTTCTTGGCTTCGCTACAATACCTCGTAATTCAACTTCCTTTCCTTCTGAAAAAAATTTCAAGAAAATTTCTTGAAAATTAAAAGCTACCGTCCCCAAAGATTGTAACCATTGTACTCCTAGTACAACATCAGCACCTCCCATAGGAATGGAAATCATTGGACTAGTCAATACATATTCCCCCATGGTTAGCTTGATATTATGGCATTTTCTAGAGTAATTTATAGTTCCTCCATTTGCAACCATCACTTGACATTCTGGTGCTGGGTATAGGAAACAATTTAATTCCTTGGCTACCTTACAATGAATAAAATTATGGGTGCCACCTGAATCAATCAACACTATTACCTTTTTCTTCTTGATATGTCCTTCTATCTTGAGAGTTTGAGGAGTGGTAATTCCTGCCAATGCATTACACGATATGGTCGGACTCATTTCTTCCTCTTCTAGGGCCGATTCCCGGTGTATATCCTCTTCTTGTTCATTTTCTTCTTCCTCTTCACAATCTATGTAAAATAATTTCTTCTCAACACACTTATGACCTTTAGTGTATTTTCTATCACAACTGTAGCAAAGCCCTTTTGCTCTTTTTTCTTCCAATTTTTGTGGTGTCAACCTTGTAGGTTGTGGAAATCTAGGCATAGAAACACTTCCTTCTTTATAGAATTGAGTGGTAGGCTTCCTTGTCGCCATAATTTTACATTCAACTTTTCTTGCCAACCTGAATGCCTTCTCCAATGAATCAGGTTCCAAAACACGAACTTCATGTTGGATGTTATCCTTTAGAGTGCCTATGAAGAGATCAATCCCGTGTTCCTCTCGAATATCAGTTACCCTTATATTCAATTTTTGGAAGTCCTCAATGTGCTGCCCCACTAAACCCTTTTGTTTGAGATTTATCAATTGGCTAAAGAAGGTGTTGCTCTTTGTATCCTCTTAATGCGCTATCATTTCCTCCGTAAAAATTGACCAAGTGACAATTTTTTTACGGGAGCAAAGCCATCGATACCATACAAATGTATTTTGTTCTAAATGTAAAGTTGCAATGCGTACCTTTTGTGTGTTTTGCACATTATGGAGATCAAAATATTTCTCCATTTGTAGTATCCATGTTACAAGATCCTTTCCATCAAACTTCCTCATATCCATTTTTGGAATATGGTGGTTCTTCCCGCCAACATTAGAGTTTATGAAATCACGATTAACATTTATTTTGTTCTCATCATGAGGTTCTTCTACTATCTTTTCACCATTAGGAAACATTTCTTGTATCAACTTTGTCAAAAATTCTATGTCTTCTTTTAGAACATTCTTCATGTTTTCCATTTTCTCATCAATCTTAGCTTCCATGTCATCCATCTTAGATTCCATGCCAGCCTCCATGCCATCAATCTTAGATTCCATGCCATCTATCTTAGATTCCATGCCTTTCTTCAAA
Source organism: Pinus albicaulis (assembly GCA_034641835.2). Classification (NCBI taxonomy): domain Eukaryota; kingdom Viridiplantae; phylum Streptophyta; class Pinopsida; order Pinales; family Pinaceae; genus Pinus; species Pinus albicaulis. Next base: position 1,813,095,745 of record CM076575.1, read on the forward strand.
ACTTCCATGTCATTTTTGTTTCTCTTTGCGAGAGCGAAATTTGTTGCACTTGCTCTTGTAATTTTGATATGTCATGTTGCCATTCTTCGTCTTCATGAGTCATAGTAGAGCTTTCCAAAGGCTTAATGGGTGTTGAATTCTTTTTAGGGGCCATTTTATAATCCAATATTGATATCTATTCTACAATATGCCCTTGCAATCAATTCAACTTGATTCTTCAAACAAGACTTATGCAATTCGGAAAAAAAAAATACACACCTTTTACTTGCTTTGAGGAGCTCGATATTGAAATTGTATTATCTCTGTGATTGCAGCTCTTCAATATATGAAATTTAGCACTAAAGTAGCCCTCTAAATTCTCTTTTAAACTCCATAGGTCTGACTTGATTTGGATTCTCCAAGACAAAGTTATGTCCAATCTCCCACAATGACCTAATTATGGATTGGTTTAGTATAGAAAAATTGTATGAATTTCCACGTGTCACTGTTTCATCCTTAACATCTAAAATTGATATAAAATACACTGCAGTCTGTGTACTTGTGACCACTTTTTACGGCACTCCAATCCGATGCTCAGAGAGAGAGTTATGAATATTTTCCCATGATCACCTTTTTGAGATGAAATTCGGGAGCCTGAAAAAGCACTACCTTCCACAGATCATATCTCCAACAATATTGCGAGCCAATCTCTGAAATTTTTTTATGTGTTTCCTTAGGATTTCGGCTTCGCACCATAAACATTTCAGATTTTCAACCTCAAAAGAAAAAACGTTATAGCGCAAATTCCACGATGACCTGTTTAGGAGCCTGAACAAAGTCCTAACTTCCATAGATCATATCTCAGAAAATATTGTGAACCAAGATCTAAAAGTTTTAGAAAATCTTCCTCAAGATTTCGGCTTCGCACCCTAAAAATTTCAGCTTCTGAAACTTCGTAGAAAAAACGTTATAGCGAAAATTCCACGATGACCTGTTTGGAGCAGTGAAACCCTAGAATCCAAAGCTCTGATACCAAATGTTGGGAAACCAGCTCCAAAAAGAGAAGAAAGAGATATCAACGCCTTAGAAATAAGCCACTTCGAGGGGGCAACCTCCAATACATTACATGAATGAACAATTCTTGGATGATACAATTTACAAAACCTCCTTTCTATATATAGGAGTCCATGGGGCCATAATGTAATCCTAGTGGGCCTCAATGTAATCCTAGCCGACCTAACAATAATAATTTAAGGGCACAATAATAACAAAATTGGGGTTACAAGGGTACAATAATAACAATAAGGGGTTTACACTAACAATAATAAGGGACTATACTAGTGATATAGGGACCTAACACATATTTTGAGCACTGTTGTACTTTCTATCCACCTCCTGTATAATAAAATGGCTCAACTATTTTGTGCATTTGTATGGTTTCTTTAGATTATTTGTTTACATTGTTGCAGTTCTTATATTGTGTTTAAGTATTATTGCATTCTCCCTTTTGGGATATTATAATCAGAGCATTCAAATTGATCCTGGTAACTCCTCTAGTTATTGGAAAATTGAAAGGTCTACTTCCTTCAAAATATTTACGAGATCACCTAACTCTTGAGGAAAATTTTTTAATTGTGAAAACCTCAATCTCAGTACTCTCATATTTTTTAATTTTCTAAGACAATTGGAAGAGATTTCGGAATCAAGTATTTATACCCTTTTTTTCAAATTCAAACTCGATGTGTCTAACACTAGAAAGAATCTAAAAATTGTCCAATTAATTATATGTCATGATTGTATAAAAATTAATAACACTGCACATGAGATATAATTATAGTTATTCCAACTAAATTGAGATAGAAAAAAAATGACGAGATTATTTTTTATTTGAAGTGAAATTTCCTGAGTTACAATTTATAAATTCTATGGTTTGTAACATAAATGTCTCAACTCCTTGAAATTCAACACATTGAAAGGGAGATGAAATTTTTTTTCTTGAAAAAAAAGAAACTTTTCAAATATTTCCTTACATTGGCCATGCACCTCATGTAAGGCTCCAAGTCTAAGAACTCTTAGTGAACTATACATTAAGTCTAGTTTAGAAGTATGTATTGATAAATGAGAGTGAAATTCACTCAACAATATCCCTTTTCTCCTTCGAATGTCCTTAATATTTTCCACCACAAAACAACCCACCCACAAGGAATTTATTGTTGATTGATATTCCAAGAAAATTTTGTTAACTCCAAATCTCATCTGGTAATTTTCTAGAGAAATTATTGTGTTCCATGTCTAAGGTGACCGAAGGAGCTAGGGATTCCACCAGAAGAAGTTTTCCCATCCAATAACAATTTTGTCAAATTCATGCACTCTCAGAAAGTTTCCTTTATGCTACTTGTAAACCAATTCAGTGACAAATAGAGAGAGTCTAAGCTCTTAGTTTGACAAAGCTCTAATGTTATCAATTCATAGAGCCTATTAGCATCAATTCCTAATGTTTTGAGAGATGTAAAGTTGCCCAATTCCTGAGGTAATGACCTTCAAATTGGTTTTTGGATAACCTTATAGAAGTTCGCCTCAAACATAAAACTCTGAATTGACTCCATATTTGCAACATCATCGAGGAGTGGCCTAGCCAACGCATTGAATTACGAATTGGGTACCTGTAATTCCTACAATTAGAAATTGTGTTTAGAATCCACCCACTTAGTCCATTAATCGTAGTCATTAGATATAGAAGGTTGTACAAACTTCCAATGTTTTATGGTACTGATCCTTCAAGGTTATTCTCTGAGAGGCCATGTTTCTTCAAATATTTAAGATTTCCAATTCCTAAGGGAATGTTCCCACTGAAATTACAACCCTGAAATCTAATATATTAATCTTAAAAAGTTTTCCAATTTTAGTTGGTATTTCATCATTGAATGAGTTTGATCCTATCCATAGACAAACCAAATTTTCCATGCCCCAATTTCCTTTGGCAACAATCTAGATAGTGCATTATAACTGAGATCCAAAGTGAGTAAATTAGTAATATGGCCAAATTCATCACGGAAAAATCCATATAAGGAATTTTCACTAGCATCTAGATATAACAATTTTGAAAAATTTGCCATCTGGGGGGTATTGCTACTAGAAAATATATTGGAAATAAGATCAAGATACTTCAAATTTTCAAGATTGTTGAGCTCATTAGGAAGGCTACTGGAGAATGAATTAAAATTTAAAATAAACTGAAAAGATTAAAAATCTTAAGGGGAAGCACACCATATAGATAATTGATGCTTAAGTCTAGATATTCTAGTTTTGGAAGACCCCAGAGCTGTGAATATGGTTTCCCTGTCAGTGCAGTATTGCTCAAATTCAGACTCTACAAAAATTTCAAGTTTCCTATTGTATGGGATATGATTCCCTGCAAAGTTATGAAGAATAAATCAAGGGAGAAAACCCTTCCCTGTATATATTTTATACCCATCCAAGCACAAGGAGAGGATTTTGTTTCCAGCTAGTCGATGAGGACAATTTTGTTTGTGAAGCATTTTTTTGGGCTTTTCAAAGCTTCAATGACTTGAGAACAGCCTATGCTAATGAATGATCTGCGCAACATATAATAAAAAAAATCCATATGAATTCTCGAGGGTCGGTTGTGAGTAAAAAATATAATATTAGACATTCTGCATGGACCACCGACCCATGTCATTTGAACAAAATTGTAGTGTTGTTTGTGTAAATTTACACCAAATTTAAACAGATGGAAAGTTTTTGAAATGATTTCAAATTTTCCAAACTGGTGGGAAGAAAAAATAGACTTTCACAAGAGCCCAAATGGAGTTCTTGTAGACAATGCAATGATCCAAAATCATTTTTCATATGCCTCAAACCACAACAAGAAACCATTATAAATACTCTTAAATATCGAAGCTTTGAAATTAATCCCGTGTACCTGAAACAAAGAGTCGACGGAAGGGAATATTTGAATTCTAGCACACCCCCTACACACTATTAATCTACAAAAGCCCTCTGGCTCTGTATTTAAAGAATGATTCTACATCAATCATATTTTAAACTCAGGTTTTCTATTTTGATTATTAAATAGAAAAAACAAACATGCGTATTGTAATTGAATAGCAATGGCATCAATGGATCACACTTACTACCAAAAGCAAACCCAACTTAAAATATTTTCATCTCACATCCAGGCTCTAGGAAACCATACAATTAAACTATGTTAAGGTTGAACACACCTCATTCTCGTATATGACCCTACTCAAATTAACTAATATGAAGCACAAGTGGTTTTTTTGCCTCTCATTATCTACATATATAATATACATAACATAAAAAACAAATATGTTTCCCTTGTATAGTCGATGTCATCTTCAGATATGTTTCAACAACTAGGAATGCTCCCCCATTATGGCCCTGAATATAAAATGTATGCTCCAAAATAGGTTTCCTAGTTTCCTATTATCATGTAGAGGGGCATTCAGGGACACCTAACAGTAGTGAAAATATCGTCAAGCTCTTCCTGAAATACATATGTATAAGAACAAATGAGTTATAATCCCAGGTGTGGATCTGTCATAATCCCTGGTGTAGATGTATTCATCTATATAGTGATATATCTACAATGCACTTGCTATCATATATCCACTAAAAGTGACATCATATGCCCATGTATCATGTGTGAAGCTTCTTATAGTAGCATATTTTCATATATAAACCTTTATTTTTCTAAAAAAATAAACTCTAAAATAAAGAAACAATGTCTCAAGCACTACATAAGCATGTAGTGTGGCCAAAATCCATGCGAGTTTCTGCCATATGTAGGAATGTGATGTCTACTAGGTTATATGAGAACTACATAACATAATATAAAATTTATTGTTGTAGCAAGTCCACTTACGCAAAAATAAATAAAAAATTACATCATAAATGCTATTTTGTCATCAATGACTTTACTACCTTTTGTCATCTTGTGAAATTTCCCTTGAAGTGTACTTTCTGTTGTTAAATTTTATCTAGCAATTTATGGTTTTCGGAACATAATACAATTCTATGATTACTGATCCCATGACCATGTTAACGATTTACCAATTTTCTTTCAGCATTGATTGTCCTGAATGACAGTTCTTCAAGTACTTACTTCTGTTATAATAGTCTTTCTATTTTATTTCCTCAAAAATCTTATGCATATTCTAGCCTTGATGTTCAAAATAACAACTTTCATTTTTATCTTAGAATATTTATTATATTCTAAGCTTACATTTATCCCAACCCCTTTTACCATTATATATATATATATATATATATATATATATTCTTGATCCCTTATTCCACTTATATTATATCGTTCAACCCTTAATAACCCACCAAATTTAACCTTAAAATTACTTACCTATATATGTCCATATAGTATCATATTTCACTTTGAATTATATTACACACTCCATATAAAGAAATGTGAATATCATATAATATTCTCTTATACTTACACTTTAGAGCCTTATTCGAATTCTCTTTTTCATTCTCAACTTAGCCACATTTATTAGTCACACTTTGAAGATATGAAGGGAGATTTTCAGCTTTAAATAAATTTGAATTTCGTAACTTAAATCACAGCATATATACATTTATGAGTTTCTCATAATATTCATTCACCCTTATCATATACCTCCTTATGAAATTAATTGATTTCATACATTATATTTGTCACGTTTTGTAGAAATCTTGGATGAGGTATTACGTTGACCCACGTATTATAATGTCAACCTTTAATAATTAAATTATTAACCCACAGTTAACGTATTGAATTTCTCAACCGTTATTGGGATTCAACTATATCTTAACTGTATCTTAAGGACAAATGATTTATTAGCTTTCTTTGTTCGAGAAATTCACTAATTAATGAAGGTACTTCGATAATTAATTCTATCACATGGCCTCTGTGATATTTTGATCCATTTATGGGATGGATTATCAACACATTTATGGTGAAGATTGATTCATAACCATTCCCTCCACCTATTCATCTGGTTTGGAAAGACAGATTAGATTTACATTTTCATTTTCGTTCAATTTTCCACCTGAGGTCAGGTCTCGACTCTGTCTCTTCCTTCAGAGCTTTATGCTGGTTTTCCGTCCCTCATTCATGGATTTCTAGATCCGAAAAACCTCTGGTAAGATTTGATTCCATGTTTATTGTTACTATTACCACTACTCTACGTTTTTTATTTCCATTTTTTTTTATTTATCTTCTATTTACTAACTTCGTTTATTTTGTGATTTCACAGGTAAATTTTGTCCTCGTTGTTCTTTTGAGGAAATGTCAGTTTATTGAAACTTGTAGGTAATGTCTCTATTAACCTTTGTTATATGAGGAATGGTTCTCTCTCTCGGTTGATTTTGGTTAATACCTTAATGAATTTAATTATAATCGAATTTGTCTTCAATTTTTTTTTCTATCTCGTTCTATTAATTCTGTGACGAGTTATTGAAGTATCGTTATTGCTTAGAACAAAGACCCATTACCTCTATTCTGGAGGCGTCTCTCTGTGTTCTCGACACAGTGAATTCATAGCATGAGATGGGTTTTTCACTTCGCGTATTTACTCACATCGTTTTTCAATGATAGGTTTCTGATCTAATTTAATTTCTTTTATCATTTGAATCTATGAAATCAATTTTCCCCAAATCGATTTCCATACTAGCACTGAGCTTGGTTGTCATATATGAATGCATTCTCTTTACTGGGTTATGATTAGATATGCACTCCATTCACATCTTATTGTATTTCCATTCTCGGCTTTGTGAAATTTTAAATGAGAATGGATATTATTAATATGATTTTTTATAAATAAATAAATTCCTCCACTATGAATACGTAATTCTCAATTTAAATCATATTCATTTTTCATTTTAACGAATCTCGGAAATCGTTTTGCCTCAATGATATTAGAATGGTTACTTGTCAGTGTAACCCTACAGTAGGGACTGAGTTGGAAATTAGAGGCTGAATTTATTATGTTCCATAACATAGAAGCTGGTACTTCAATTAGCATATTCTCCTCCATTTTCTTCATACTATATCTCTGACAATATGAATTCAACTAGTGGCTCAGATTTTATAATTTCTTTACATTTTGAATTCCCATTTCTTCCATGTATATATATATATAATTAGAATACTCTGCAGGTTTTACATAATCTATTTAATTTTATTCAATTCTAATTTTGTTTACTTATTCAGTAAATTTAGTTTATAAGAGAGTTGTAATTCTCTTCATTATTAGAACTAGTTATTTTATTAATTTCCACAAATTAAAAAAATAATTAAATTGTGCAGCGACTCTTTCTCTCTCCACAATATTTTTATAGAATCACAGTTCATACCTTTTCTCTCATTTTTCAAGTATTTTCCTTTTTCCTATTCTCAGAAATCTTCCCCATTATTATCTTCTTCATTTTCATGCCTGAACACATTAAATTCTATTTATGTATATAGGAATAGTTATACGGTGTTAAAGGGAATAATAAGGTAATACTATTCCTTTCCACTTACCTTCGAAATGTTGTTGTAATTATTTCATTTATTGTATTCACACATACTAATAACTGTATATGCTATTTTTATGCAGGTATTTCTCTTCGATACTTTTTATCATTCTTCAAATGTTAACACACTCTACCGTTCCTTGACAATACAATTGTCTTTCTTCATTGTACAGGTTGGTCCATTACGTCTATAGAGTTAACTCTCTTGTATTCAGAGCTATTCTCAGATTTATAAATTAGGTGTAATTATTTATGTAGGGTCATGGACTTTGTCAAGAATTTATGAAAGATTGTAATGGAATTTATATCATGGATAATATAATGGTTATGCTATGTTTATAATAAAAATCATCCATTTTTATAATTCGTTGGCAATGTATTTATCTACTTCATTGCACTAGATTTTTCTTGTATTATCCTCTATTACTTTATGATGTATATCATATTAAATTTCTTAGTCAATGAAGGAATGAATGACTATAAGTTAGCCTCTTGTTACTACACAGTAGAATTTTTATTTCCAATTCGTATAATCATACTTTCTAGGAGATGGACAATTATATCTTTATGTACATATATTTCTGTGCAATGGTTTATTACACAATTGTTAAATACATTATTTTTCCTCCTTTCCACATGTATTTATATATAATTTAAGTACATAAAGATTTGATGTCTATAACCTAACAACATATTTAAACCCTAATACTTGGGTTTAGACATTATGTGTGTTGGTATACTACTTTAAAATGCCTATGTAACTATACAAATCTACTATATATAATATAGTTGGTTCTGTTAAATACATCAGACTGTATAAATCAAAATTTTACAGAATTTAAAAATTCATAAAAGCTATTTTTCCACTGCTTCTAACTGAATCCAAATTTAATACAGAAATATAAATCCCAAATTTTCTACCTAAATCATCCTTTCTCTAACTTTCATTACCAAAAACAAATTCAAAATACAGAATTAAATTTCTTGTGCATAGCAATTTTGCTAAGACTATTTGGCACCCAACCTTGAGCTTTCTCTCCATATCTCCCCTTCGAGAAGAGACCAATTCCTCCAAAGTGTAGATATCCTCTTGTCTACCCAAGAATGGCTTATTTAAGCTTTCCTTCCCTTCAACATGTTTCTGTAACAGTGTCCAGTTAAATCAGGATGATGTTTTCTAATGCAGGAGCATCCAAACTTAGCCAGCAATGTGATTGTGTTCACATGTTGTGGCTACATGAGGTGGATAAACATTGGTTATTAATATTTTACTTACAGGATTTAGTCTGTTTTTATTTGCTAAATTAATTAGGAATAAAATAAAAAATTGGTTTCTCCCTTCGAGGAGATTAAGACAATTAGGTTAGAGCATTTAGATAGGATGGCACCAGAAAGTTAATAAAAGACAAATTGAACTGCTTCAGGTATATATATATATATATATATATATATATATATATATATATATGAATGAATAGGTGAGAGAGGGTAGAGTGGAACAAGTGTGGAATAGGTGCAAGAGGTGTGATAGAGGAGTGGACAGAGAGGAGAAGAAAATGTAAAATCTAGCCATCCATGGGCTTGCCTTTGTGTAACTCATTTCTAATTTAATTCCAAGTGTTTTGTATTTTAATTCGACTATCTGTTTTTAAACTAATGCTTTATATTTCTCTGTTGAATATTGTATGAACCGCATAGCTGCAAGGCAATTGGATTTGCAAGAAACAACGAGGATCAAATACCAATTAGATTTGCAAGCAATAGTGAGGACCAATAGGTCTTGCATAGATCAATAATGGGAAATCACGTCGCAAACGTGAATACGTCACAAATCGTGTGATCTAGTGGTTGTGGTTATGATTTCGCAAGAAAATTTATTTGCCATGTAATGCGAAGTAGATCGGAAAGGAGACAAGCATGGACCATTGGATCCAATGAAGACCAATGGTGGAGATCGAAGTGCACCAAAATCAATTTTGCAAATCGTAAATTTTAGCACTTAGCATTAAGGTCATCACACAGTAAGTTATTTTATATGTGATGTGATGAGGAGAAGGGCACGTGTCAACATCGTGCAATATCGCAGATCACAAGGAATAAGGGTTAACCAATAAATTAAGTTTTTGAAGTGTGCGAAGTGTGATCACTTGTGATTGGTTTATATTGTTGTGTGACCCTCCAATAAGAAGTTCCGCGTGTGTGTAAGTTTTTGGGTTTATGTGTGATCTGAGTTAAAGTAACAGTTTGCTGATTTTTCGTGTATTCTGATAAATATTGCAGCTTTTCTGCATCATTTGGTATCAGAGCAGACATTGAGTTCTCTTCTCGAAGGTTGGAGCAAATATGGCACCCAGGAGAGGAGCCAGCATAGGTCGGGGAAGGTCGTAATCTAATGCAATTTTTCTAGATGAGATATGACATCTTCGTACGCGAATGGAGACAATAAAGATTGCTTAGAGGAGAGCACTTGATGAAGGAGATGTTAGCACAACAGAGGAAAATTTTGAGCAAGAAGAAGCGGCAGAAGACAAGGAAGCTAAAGTTTTGAAGATATTAGCAAAGGTTAGTGGGAAACCGAGAATGGAGATTCCTTCATATGAGGGGAACCTTAATGTGGACAAGATAGTGGATTGGATTAGTTCAATGGATAAGTATTTCGATTTGGAAGAGATCGAATATAAGAATAAGTTCGAGTATGCAACTACCAGGTTGAAGGGCCATGCATCTATCTGGTGGGATGAACTACAGACATCCAGAGTTAGAAAAGGAAAGCCTAAGATCAAGCAGTGGGATAAAATGATAAAGAAGTTGAAGAATAAGTTTATTTCAAAGGACGCCCTCATATGCAGATTCAATGGGCTCTGGCCATGATCTAAGGACCTCTACAAATGGATTCATTCCAACTGGACTCACCATTGCAAGGTCAGCTTCTGTTCAAAAGGATATTTTATAGTTCTGTTTGACAACCCTAAGCATTATGAACAGGCCTTAGAGGAAGGTCCTTGGTTTATGGGAACTGTTGGGATCTTCTTAACTCCATGGTTCCCAGATTTTGATCCAACAACTGCAGTTATCAACAGAACACCTGTTTGGATCAGGCTTCCAAACTTACCAGCTCACCTATGGCATATTGTAGTCTACAGGGGCGTTGGCAACACCTTGGGCCAGTTCTTAATGGGAGATCACTAGAGGGAACATCAAGGCCTCTACACATATGCCAGAATATGTGTGGAATTAGATCTAAGCAAAGGACTACCAGACCAAATCAATCTCAAGGTCAATGACTTTGTTTGGACTCAGAACCTGGATTACGAGTATACTGCCTTCCGTTGCCACCACTGTCACCTAACAGGGCACCTGCATAATTCTTGCCCATCTCTCCCTGCAAAAACGAAAAAGGATAACATGGCAAAGACCAAGCCCAAGAGATGGACCCCTTGCTCTCCGCTGCCAACAGTGAGCTCTAAATCCTCAAGCTCGGAAGATGAGGGGAGCGACTCAGAACCAGACCAGGCGCCTCAGACGAATCTCCCAAAAATGCATGTTACTCTTGCACATGCCACTGCCGCAACGATCATCCAGAAACGCGTCCATGAGACCTCCTCTTCTGATTCAGATAAGGAGATCCCCATGTTGGAGAACTCCAACCTTCAAGTTGTTTTAGCACCCACACCCCAGGATGGCTGGATAAAAGTCAACAAAAAGAAAGGGAAAAAACTTCGTGTTGAGACTTCTGCCCATGTGGAATAGAAGTCGGTCTTTTTTCTTTCATGTCATTTTCTGTAGCTCCGTGTATGGTTCATTCCTTCACCGGCACCGAGGTTGATAGTTACATCATTTCCGGTCGGCCAGTTTCTTGACACTCTTGATTGTACTATATTTTGCTCAATTATAATAGTTGAGTTTTACTTAGAAAAAAAAAAAGTTTATTCCAAAGGACTATCAATTGAATCTTTTCAAGAAATTACAGAATTTGACGCAGAAAGGAATGATTGTCAAGGAGTATACAGAGGAGTTTTACAAGCTGAGCATTAGAGTAGGACATGCTGAAGATGATATGGAGAAAGCATCCAAATACATAAATGGTTTAAGGTATGACATACAATATGAAATTAGTTTGTTGAGTCTGAAGACAATTGAAGATGCCTACCAAGAAGCTTTGAAGGGAGAGGAGAAAATGTTGAGGAAGAAAATTTAGAGGATTAAAGGTAAACATTTAGTTAGAGGAAGAGGAATGTTTAGATCAAGATTTCATCACTCTCAAAATGAAACAGGAGGTTCGAGCAGTAGACCACCACAAAGAGGAGACTCTGGTAGAGGAATATTTGCACCCAGAGGTAGAGGTCAAGGAAGAGAAATTCGGTGCTACAAATGTGGACACGAATCATGGGATTGTCCTCATAACAAACCATCAAATCAGTGGAATGCGAATGTAGTAGAAGTAAAGAAATAAAATCCTCAAGTCACGGGAGAAGAAGAACCACCATAGGTAGGAGAGTATTTATTGCTCAAACGAGTATTTCTTAAGGCATAGAATGAAGAAAATGAGCTAGTGCAAAGAAAGAGCCTATTCATGATTATATGAAAGTGTAAATAAAAGTGTTGAAAAGTTGTGATTGACAGTGGAAGCATTGATAATATTGTTTCCACAAAGATGGTTGACAAATTTGGGTTGTGTAAGATGGTACACCCTACTCCTTACAAAGTGTCATGGCTACAGAAAGGACAAATATTTTGGTGATAAAACAGTGCAAAGTAGAGATACAAATCGATACATATAAGGATGTCATATTGTGTGATTTGATGCCAATGGACGTGTGCCATGTACTGTTGGGAAGACCTTGGAAATTTTACAGAAAATCCATTCATGATGGAAAAATGAATACCTACACCATAGATAAATATGGAAAGAAGCACACATTACTACCTTTGAAGGATGAAGCAGATAAAGGAACAACTGAGAATAATGTTATGCTGATATGTAAAGGAGTTGCTACAAGAAGTCAAAAAGGAGAAAGAAATGCATTTTTTTGTTGTGGGTAAACCCAAGGTAATTCTGACTTCTAAAAAGTTAGAAAATTTTCCTGTGGAAATTAAAAAATTGTTAGATGATTATGCTGATATAGTTGTTATTAAATTACCAAATAAATTTCCACCAATCAAAAGTATCATTCATCACATATATTTTAATACCTAGTGCAAGTTTACCAAACAAAGAGACATATAGAATTCCCCATCGGGAGAATGAAGAAGTTGGAAGATAGGTACAGGAGTTGTTAGATAAAGGACTAATTAAAGAAATTCTTAGTCCATGTGCAGTACTAGTCAAGCCTAGTCCAAAGAAAGGAGGTGAGTGGTGCATGTGTGCTGATTCCAGATCCATAAACAAGGACACTATCAAGTACAGATTTCCATTACCACGCATAGATGATTTGATGGATTATTTAAGTGGGTCAAAATATTTTACTAAAATAGATCTGAAGAGTGGATACCATCAAATAAGGATTAGAGAAGGTGATGAATGGAAGACTTCTTTTAAGAACAACAATGGATTTTGTGAGTGGTTATTGATGCCTTATGGGCTCACTAATGCACCAAGCACATTTATGAGACTAATGAAAGAGGTTTTGAAAGAGTATGCAGGAAAATTTGTGATAGTCTATCTTAATGACATTATGATTTTTAGTCAGAGTAAGGACGAGCATTTGGAGCATGTCAGGCTGTTGCTAAGTACTTTGCAAAAGGAGAATTTTCTCATAAATTTGAAGAAGCATAGTTTCATGAATAAGGAGCTCATTTTCCTGGGATTTATAGTCTCAAAAGAAGGGTGTTGGAAATGTTTTCATTGATGGCAAAGGAGATGGCAAAGGAGTACCACCTGAACCAGCAATAAGGCAAAGTAGAAGATAAGAAGAGGCAGCAGTAAGAAAGAATAAGAGGTAGCAAAGGCAGCTCTGACACTAGGAAAAATAGAGCAAAGGGCTAGAGAGATTTGTAGAGGCAAAGTAGGTTGTAGAAGGCCATGAAATTGAAGATCTAGCCGAGGACCAGAAGTTATTGCCAAGTATAATGTTGTTACCATACAAGATGGGGTTAGTTACGAACTCTGTTATCCCCGAGTAATGATATGAATCTCTGTGTATAAAGTTAAAATTGAAATCTTGTTAAGAGATTATGGTGTAGGGTTTTGAATTCCATATAGAGACCTTATTGTAATGGAGGATTGGCTTTATTTGATGTCTATAATCAGGGATTTATAATTTGGAGGAGCTGCATTAAACCCAAAAGCGAAATGATGGCATAGTAATCCTTCAAGACAAGCTTATTACACATATTGTATTAAAACAGTGATGGCATAGTTTTATGAAATTGAGGAATTATGTGATGGAACATCTTAACCCTTCAAAGATCCTGAATTTTTTTAACCCTATTTAATAAGGAAATTTATTCCGGATGTCCATTTCAGTGTTGGAGAACCAGGAGCAGAGTAATGAATTCGTAAAGTATGGGTCCATATGACAGGTCGGAATAGAGAGAGCGTATAATAAGTGCATATTGAAGCTCTGTGTTAAAATTTGAAGCAGTGATTGTAATTTTTTGTGAATTGATCACAGAGTGACCGATTTCCAAAATTGCCTCTATTATTGATTTAACCTCTGTGTGGTGGGCCTTGAGTTCAATAATAAATTATATGAGAAATGTGTGATAAACTATGTCTTAAGGTTTAATGCCAATGGTTTGATTTATAAACAATTCTGATGCACTGAGGATATATGTTGTATCGTTTGAATTTAATGAAATAAGGGTTAGTATAGATATATGAAGAACCTTTGTTTCAAACTTAGATGTGTTGTATTGATCGAATAACTTTGAAATAAGGGTTCATTCGAGATCTTGCGCATATATATCTGAAGGGACATATGGACTAAGGTCCTATCGATCACCGGAAGGATCGATGTCACAAAAGGAGAGGCGGAACAATAGTTAAATGCACAGTGTGAATGGAGTTGTGCATCATAATAGATGGAAGCGCCGTGGTAAAATGCCGCTGAACCAAGGGTCAACGTATAAAAGAACGAAACTGTGAGTACAAGTGGAACCGTGAAGGAGGTAGGCGGTTTACAAGAACCAAACTAGTAGTATCGTGCGAGGTCGATGGTGGTAAGTTGTTTTTACAAAAATAACGCAATATCACTTGCCGAATGACATGTGTCCTTAAGTGGTTCCCAAAAACCACTTACATCACGTAAAAGTTGAGAATTAATGTTTGCGTGTCTATGTTGCATGATATTCGTTCATGATCATCGGATCATTGGAGGTGAAGCAATAAGGCTGCAACCGTCGGATGAGAAGGGCAGTTTAGCTATTGGGACCCACCTTCATCATGTGGCTTGAGAATTAAGTCCCAAGCACTTTAAAAACACGATACATGTGAATGTCGTCTGATCAATTATGGATACAGATCCACAGTGATCGCAATTCCGAGTTGCGAGGTAAATAACTAGAGGTATGACCCAGTGCTTTATGTGATTGGATGTTTATTAAATATTGTTGTAGGGCCGAAAGGTTATGTGGATATATATTACTGCTGGGTTTTAATGTAAGTCCTCGGCGCATTAATGTTTGTAACAATTGAAGTGGGGAATATATATATATATATATATATATATATATATATATATATATATATATATATATATATTGACATATATATATTGTTTGATATGACCCGAACGAGCTATAGTTATTGGTGCTTTACACAAAGTCAAAGGTCTTTTAAGGGGTTCTTAACGTTTCATTTGAGGAATATATATATATATATATATATGTTGATCTATATATATTATGACGAAACCATTTGCATGTAAGAGTGTGTATATGTGAATCATATGATATATTGTGGGCCCGAATGTCACTGGTTATTGGCGCTGGCCTTTTAATGTCGTGAGCTGGTTAATCCAAAGGTTGTGGTAAGATTATTTAAGAAGGTACTTCGTTTGAAAATGTATTAATGAAGGGTGAAAGCAATAAGTGATAACATATATGTTAGCGCTTGGGGTTTTACAAGTCAAACCTTGTATAAAAGGGAATTGTGTGCTGGGGACTATATTATATAATGAGTTTTATGCTAAAGTTCATTCAGAAGTTGTAATATGGGTTTTAACCATTGAGTTTAAGGTAAGTCGAATGATATTCGAATTATGTAGAGAGAATTTTATAAAGTGGGTTTTATAATAAGGTTTAATCCTATTGATGCAAAGAACAAGGTTCCCGCATATATAGTGGCTAGGCATGGTTCATAACCATAGGATATGAGACATTAGATCTCCCACACATAGGTTGTAATCTAAGCTGATTATTTGGGTTTTAACCATTGGGTTTGTAATTTATGAGGAGCTTCTGCAATGCAAAGAATTTGCCCAGATTTAAAAATAAAAATGAATGCAGTTCATATATGGACAGAGAGTGTGTAAGCAGGTAGCCCAAGCATAGAGATTGATAATGAACAGAGATTGCCCAGATTTGGAAATAGCTTGGATCAAATTTTTGGAGAGGCATTTTTATATGCACAAGACTTTGAGAGTTATTGGGGAACTAAACTGGTAAAACTGTTATATATACAGCAAATACACAATTGCAGTAAACAGGTGAATATAAACTGGAATGAAAATGTGGGTTTGATAGGTGTACATGCACAGGTGCACAGATTTGCAGTAAACAGAGGTATGCAGGACAGTTACATGACATCAAAAGAAAAGACAAAACTAGTAAAGCCAAAAGCTAGAAAAGGGGCTGAGCGAAATTGTTTTAGTGTAACTGAAAATGTGAATGTAAATGTTTTTATGTTTTTTTTTAATCCATTGGCAAGTCTCCGGAGGAAAAAAAAAATCCCACTGTAAGATTTAAATGAGTACATATTGGTGTATTTTTTTTGAATGAGCTAGTAAAAGAAATGAGAAGGTAGAAGACAAAGAGGCATGGCTGTCCATTTTGAATTCCCTGAGGAATACAAACAGTCATAAGGAAATCTATATAAATGATATCACCTTGATATGCATAGAGAAGTTATGAGGTTAGAGAATGTAGAAATGAAGCTGTGAGGCAGAGAAGAAGAAGGAGCTTATAGAGAGTTTGAGAAGACGTAGAAATGATACAGCGCAGATATGAGGACTAATGGACAACAGAAAATAAGAAAAAAAATAGAGCTGATATCCAAGGTAAATCAGCAAGTGTTTTCTTTTGAAAGAGTGAGGAAGTTGGAGCTTCCCTATCAAGTTGTAGCTAGATAGATGTCAGTTGTAGCTGACTGAGGTAGGAGCCTCCTGTAGGTTGTAGCCTGCAGAAAATAGATGGGAGTTGGTGCTTCCACATCAAGTTGCAGCTTGATAAATGTCAGTTGTAGATGACTGAGGTAGGAGCCTCCTGTAGGTTGGCGCCTGCAGAAAATTGATGGGAGTTGGAGCTTCCTTGCAAGTTGTAGCTTGCAGAATTGATTTAGGAGCCTCCTGTAGGTTGGTGCCTACAGAAAATCAGTGGTGAGAGAAAGTTGGAGCTTGCCTTTGCATCACAACAACAATAATATGTGGTTTTCTCCCTTTATGGGTTTCCACTTATATCTGGTGTCTTTGTGCATGATTTCTATGTGTTGATGTGGTTTATCTAATCTGCTTAATAGTTGTTGGTCACATATTAAGACTGTTATTACATTAACAAATCTACTTGATACTTGCTGCTCACAAATTAAGATTACTCACGTAATAAGTTGAACATGAAATGAAGGTGTAAATAAGTTTTAAAGAAAAGTTTTTAAAATGTCCATGAATGTGTTAAACTGATTCACCCCGCCCCCCTCTCAGTTTAACTAAGGGTTCAACAATTGGTATCAGAGCAGGTTCCTTTGGTGTAAGCTAAATAGCTTGAAGGAGATCTAGTTGAGTCATGTACTATCAAAATGTACCTGAGTTAAATACAACAAACTTTCCTGAATGGAGAGATAAGGTTAAAACAAGATTATTGGCTTATGAACCTGAGGTATGGAAGCCTGTGTGTGATGGTTACTGCATAGACTCTCCCTCAGTGCAAGAACAACAGAGGAATTCCAAGGAAAAATGTGTGATATACAATAGTCTACATAACAAGGATCTTGAGTTAATAATGGATTTAACCTCTGCAAAAGAAATCTGGGATAGATTGCATTTCATGCATGGATTAGACACTAAGGATTGCAGTTTCAAGAAGGAGAAGAGAATTAAGAAGAAGAAAAATTCATGTCAAAAGGAAAATGCTCAATCAAATGAGGTACCTGCTAGTGTGAATGGTAGTAAGAACCATGAAGAAATCGAAGCTAAGGAAAAAGCCAAACATGACAGAGCCCTGACTGAAATAGAAATATTGAAGAATGAAAACAAATACCTTAAGACATTGGTACAAATCTGTGATGAGAAAGAATATGAAGATAAGAAAGAAATTATTGGCCTGAAGACACAACTTGAAGAAGCAATGAAATTTGAAGACACACTACTGCAACAAATGAAAGAGAAAAGTCTAGAATGTGAAAAATTGGAAGAAGAAGTAATGAGCCTGAGAAATAAATTAGAAAAGGCCCAAAGAGAATTATTAATGAATACTCCTAAATTGAAAAGCTTTGGACAGTTGGACCAAATTCTAAAGGCTCAAAGGTCACCTGTCATAAAGGTTGGGATAGGATATGAAGGTGAAACCAGTAAGTCCAAGGTTGAATATAACATGAATGTCATTTTTTTAAAAGCTGTAAAGGACAGTGAAGCAGCTTAACATATTCCTATAGAAGTAGAAGCCAGCAAGAACATGATTTGCAGAGAAACAAATAGAAGAAAGCAGATACATGAAAAGATAGAAAATGAGAGGATGAAACAATTAGCTGCTAAAGGCTCATATGCTCCTGAGGATGCATTGAATAAATTTGGAAGAAATCAAAGGAGGTTCTTTCCTCCTATGAAAAATATCACATGTTTTTCTTGTCATAAACTAGGACATATTGTAGCACAATGTAAGAAAAGGCCTATCAACTTCAACCAGCAAAATATGCAACAAAAGAGAAGACTACCTGAAGCAAGAAAATGGAAAAGACAATCTTTCACCAGGTACAAAAATCATTTCCATGGCTACTATTATGCATGCAATAATTTTGGACATAAATATGTTGAATGTAAATTGTATTCATAAAGGGGAATAAAATATCATACATCAGCTCAAACATACCTTGGAAAAATTAGATGTTATGTATGCCTCAAACTTGGTCACAAAGCAAAGGACTGTAAACTACCATATATATTAAAGAACTCTAGACAGATGATGGAATCAAAGCAAATCAAACAAAACTATGAATCTAAAAGAAGTGCAAACATTATGATGAACCCAAATAAAGTATGGAAGGAAAAGAGAAAGGGGGATCCTATTATCTCAATAACATAATGAAAACATCATAGTCTCAGGGGGAGCTGCTCTAGGAAACAAAGAAAATATCCATCCAGTGATAAATATGAAGCAACATCCCAAGGGGAGAGTAGTTCTTAAATAGTCCCCTCAAAATTAGTCTAATAAGAGCTCCATGAAATGAGAAAAGCTATGAGATCAGGAAGTGAAAGGAAAATTACTCTAATAGAGAACCATAGAGGAAGAAGAAAACCTAAAGCACTCCATAGCCAACAGATAAATGGAAGAAGATAAGGCAACAAGAATCCATGGTAGTAGAAAGAAGATATCAGCACATTAAAGGATGATCATAGAAGGCATCATACTGCTAGAATTAACAATGAATCCCATTAAAAAGGATGAGTAAGAAAAGTGCCTATCATCATTTCATTACATCTTTCATCTATGAAAAGTCCCCGTGGAGGAATGAAATTAAGTTAGTAATAAATCTTTGAGTAATCAGCCCATGGAGATTCATAGAAAATAAATTGAAGATGCCTTCCCAAAGATCTTTATATTAGAATTGTTGAATTGATTTTTAAAGCAGCAATGATTCTAGAGTAGTATTAGAAAGGAAAATGCAATGACATTTCTTGGAACAGAATGACAGAATAAACAAATGGTTAAAAATGTCAAGATCGAATTTGGGATATTGATGACTGTTGGTGAGAATAGTGGAAATCTCAATAGTAGAATTTATGAGGGATGTCTTAAATTATGGGTAAATGTGCAAGCAACATGCTTATCAATAGATTATCCATAGACTATGTAAAGTCTATTGGATGAGATATCAATCAAACAACTTGAAGATGTCTTTGTTGGAAATCACCATGACAGAATAGTTAAAGTATTGGAAGTACGAAATACTAGCTGTGTTTACCTAACAGTTGAAGCTCAAAATTCTGTTATTGGTTTATCACAAGCATACTTCAGCAGAAAGGAATTGCTGGTATTTCACCATTTAAAGAGAGAGTGATCATTGACATACAAACCCCCTGATGTCATAAACAAATTGCATGGTTGATAAGTGAGACTAACCAATACACTGAGTGTATCTAGCCTCAAGTGTTTGTTTTGAATGTACATTGTGCAAGCAGTAAATTCATTTGATCTCTTAGATTAAATTCTAGTTGATTCATTGGTCACAACAACAACAAGGACCTTTCAGCAATTAATTGTAATATCATTATCAGCATCTTGGCCCCTATCATCACCAACATACAAGAAAGGTGAACCACAACAATAAAAGATAAATTGGCAACATCACAATTGAACACATGTACTGCAGATGTGTATTGCAGAAGAAGAAATATTCCATCTATAACCTTCCTCAATAGAAATGGATTTCTGATGAATATCATTCTAGAAACTGAAGTATATTTGAAGCATTCTTAGTATCTTAGCTTTAGTCCTATGATGCATCTCTGATTCTATAAGTTTTATTACCTATGGTTTTTCTATCATCAGCTACACTTTGTACAAGTGCAAGGAGTTTGTATTTTGGAATGATATCAACTTATTGTGTATATTCAAAGTTCAAATAATTCTCAAAATTGTTCTCTCAACAACTCTTATACACCAGTTTGGAGCAGCAGGGTACAAAGTCAGAAGAATAATGCCTAAACACATCTCAGAGAGAGGAAATGAAGAGATAGAAATCACACTAGGAAATGTGCAACCCTTTGCCATTGATGTCAAAGGGGGAGGAAAAGCGAAAAGGGTCTTCTAAAAGGCAAGCAGAGGAAGTGTATTGCCATCAATGCCAAAGGGGGAAACTGTTGGAAATCTTGTCATTGATGGCAAAGGAGATGGCAAAGGAGTACCACTTGAACCAGCAATAAGGCAAAGTAGAAGACAAGAAGTAGAGGCAGCAGTAAGAAAGAATAAGAGGTAGCAGAGGCAGCTCAAACACCAGGAAAAACAGAGCAGTGGGATAGAGAGATCTGCAGAGGCAAAGTAGGTTGTAGAAGGCCATGAAATTGAAGATCTGGCCAAGGACCAGAAGTTCTTGCCAAGTATAATGTTGTTACCATACAAGATGGGGTTAGTTACGAACTCTGTTATGCCCGAGTAATGATATGAATCTCTATGTATAAAGTTAAAATTGAAATCCTGTTAAGAAATTATGGTGCCGGGTTTTGAATTCCATATAGAGACCTTATTGTAATAGAGGACTGACTTAATTTGATGTCTATAATTGGGGATTTATAATTTGGAGGAGCTGCATTAAACCCAAAAGCGGAATGATGGCACAGTAATCCTTCGAGACAAGCTTATTACACATATTGTATTAAAAAAGTGATGGCGCAGTTTTATGAAATTGAGGAATTATGCGATGGAACGTCTTAAACCTGCAAAGATCCTGAATTGTTTTTTTTATTCCCTAAATCTACCTTAGGCTGAAGGAAGGCAGAGTCTAGGGTAACATCAAACCACGCTTAATCTAGTAGCTAGCCCTACCAGATCAGGAGAGGGCTCTCTCTAGGTAAATCTCATCAAAGATAATCAATAAGGCTTGAGATGACCTCAAATAAAGGCTGATTCTAGGCTAGGTATATAAGTAAAAGAGTTTGATTTTGATTTTGGGGGTTTTGTTGGAATCAAAAGGAAAGGTAGTTTTGGGTTCAGGGATGAGGCCTAATTTTTGCAGAGTTCTGAATGGGGCAAGGAAGGCAATTTTTTTTATGCTTTGGATTGAATGAATGAATAGCTTAGACCGGTGAGGAGTTGAAGAGGGAAAGAGGCTTTCAATAATCCTCTTCAAACAGATGAAAACATGGAAAATTAAACAAACCTAAAGGCAGAGCAAAGCAATCTAATGAATTTCACCTTTATAACTTGTTTGTTTAATTTAAGAAGAAAGTCGAAGGGAAATGACACACATAAAACATCAGTGAACTTACAACCACAGAGAGAAACACACCATCAAAACATAGAGCCACATGGATCCCAAAGAGTGCTGCAAACCCTGGTCTATTCCTTTGCCAAAATTGCAGAGATGAAATGTACAATGAAGTGCCAAGCAATCCCAAGTGTCCAACCTCTAAAAATGACTGAGAAAATACAAGATATAGACAAGCCTAACTCATTCCCATGCCTGTAGGGGTCGAGCTCACTAGTTTAGGAGCTATTTCAACAAGATCTAAACTAAGAACTGAAAAATAGGCAATGAAACGGCTTGCCTCTATAAGATAGGAAACTGATTCATTCAGTTACATTTCACTTTTTGGTGAATGAATCTACTTGGAAGAGTAAAAATGTGCCAAAATTACATCAAATTCATGAAATTACATCAAGTTACATCAAGAGATGTACATATGAGGATAAAAAAGTCAAACTGGCCAAAACTAGGCGAAAATCTGAGCTGCTGAGTGAAAATTAGGCCACATTTCCCAATGAGTCGCGCATGAAATATCTATGCGTAGCGCCACTTTGAGGCTGATTTTGAGGGCCTTCCCGAAGTTAAAATTGAGTGAATGATAGCTCATTGGAAATATATGCCTGTCTAATTTCCAACCCAAGTAGAATTTCTAAATTTGGTTGCCATTTGCCCCTCTAAAAATCAAATCTCCCAACACTGCTTCCTGTGTGTCCAAAAAGTGGCAAAAAGGCCATTTTTAGGGTGTTTTTGACCCTTCAGGCAACCCAAAACTTGTCAAAATCATTAGGTAATGGGTAGGCATGCATAAATTTTCATGAAAAATCTAGAAATGCAAAGTTTTCTTCAAGAGGAGCTGCCAATTATAAGCGCGCGCCGAGTGGCGCTACGCTTTGGGCGAAAAAATCTGTGTTAAGGCCAAAAAATTCAAAATTGACAAAATGTGTCCCAAATTTGCTGAAATTTGGGCTGAGTGTCCACCATCATGTGCTATGCTAGGCCAAGGAAACTTTGGCCAAAATTTGAAGTTTGTCATACTTTTGCGACGCTTTAATGCTTTCTTGGTGCATGCAATTCAGTTGTAGAGTCACTGTCTCAGTCATAAGAAGTATCTGTCTCCATGAGAATTTGCAAGGTCTATGTTGTCTTATATGATAATGAGAAATTTGGTGTTTTGATTTTATTGGAAAATATATGTCAAATGGGAGGGAATATGGAGGAATGGGGTAATAAAAGTGATGGGCTATAATCAACTGAAATGGGAAATGGGAATGATAGGAAATGAAATGACCTTAGGGATAGGGTGATATGCTTAGGAATGACTGTAATGATGAGATAATAGTGAGGGGGAGGAAAAACAAGGTGATGGGAATAGAATTATTGACACCAAACAATTTTTAAAACCCTAGGAGCAATCTTAAAACAAGAGAATAGGGTTTTTAGTTTTTGTATTCAAATCTTCGTAATCAATCTCATAATCAACACCAAATACTTGTTCATGAGAAATGGAGTGATTGCATGGACTTACTTGGACCAAGAGAAACCGGGCAAATTTGATGAGTTGGAAGAAATAGCAATGAAGTTTCTTTCTTCCATGTGTCTCGCACAACAACCCAATGCGTAGCGCCACAACCCAATCCGTACTGCCTTTTTACAGGAGACTTTTGGAGGCCTTCCCCATGTACAAATTGGGCATAGGATATCTTGTTGGAAATTTTATTGAGTCTAATTTCCAACCCAACTGGAATTTTTCAATTTGGAGTTCATTTGCCCTGTCAAAAATAAAATCTCCCAAGACTGGTCAAAATAAGCAGAATGAGGCTACCTCAAGGCAGAGTGTTGTTGCAGTCAACTTTTGAAAGTTTTTCCTTAACTCCAAATAGAGCTTATGATATCTCACTAGAAATATCCTTGTGTCTAGTTATCATTTGACTCATCAAGAAAGTCATTTGGCCAACCAAGCTAGGAGAAATATTGATTTTCCCAAGGTCACTTCAGAGGTGCATCAATTCTCCTGAGCCGACTATATTTTTGAAATTTCTCTAAAACCATGACACCTGTGTAAAAATTGAAGGTTTTTTTTCTTCCTTGGCCTATTTTGGACAAAAACCTCTCTCAGTGTTCCAAAATGCATCTTTTATTGCTCAGAAACATCATTGGAGTAAAACCTATCCCGATGTGTGGAACAAAGGATTTGTCGAAATGAAGCAAAATGAAGGGGATAAGGGGATTCTAAATTCTTGAGAAAATTTTGGGAAGTAGGGAGGGATGTTAGGAAGTAGGGGAAAGTGGAATTTCAGATATTGAGTGAGGGGAAGGTGTCCAAAATGGAAAAACACAGGCATAGCCTAGAAAATTGCCAAGTTGTAGCAAGAAACTAGGGTTTGTGCAAAAATGAGGAATTTGGGGGATCTCAGTGATGGGAAGTGTTTAATAAGGTATATTAAGGATAGGGGAAGGTTTATGAACATCAGAATACAATTTTGGCTGAATATTTGACCATCCAAAAGAAATTACCTTCAAAACCCCCAGAGAGGGAAATGAACCTTACCTAGGCACAAATGAAGCATGAACAAGGTGTAAAATGACCCAGTGGAACTTGAAATGATGATGAAAACCCTCTGATTGATAGTATATTCATCTGAATAGTGACATGGACTGACATTTGGACAACTTTGACAGGAGTACAAGCAAACCCTAGACCTAATACCTAGTGACCAAATTTTACTTGAAGACTCACTGAAATGACAAAATTTGACCCTGACATCTTAAAATCACTTTGTAAGTGCATGTTTGGTCACTGGAGGAAGGCTGCAAAGACTGACACTAACATTCATTCCAATGGGGATGGTAGCTCCTTGGAGGTGCCAAGAACTACAGATCTTTGGAAAGTAGACAGTGCCTTCATCCATTGGGCAATGGAGTCAAAAACTCAAGCTGAAATGCATGACTGAAAAATGATAACTTGACGACACAAATTGACTCTAACTCAACTAAAAACTGACTTGTTACTTAAACACAACCAAAAAACTGGAAAATATGCTCAAAGTAGAGCTTATTCATCAAAACCTACTCTAACAGTTTCATTCATCACCTAATCAAGTGAAATGAAACAACCAATGCAACCATGTAAGCATTTTGGCTGCTGTTTGGATTCTCCACAAGTGCTCGCTTATGAACAACAAGAGAGAACAAATGAAAGGCAACTCTCATGAAAACTTGTGAACAAATCCGTTGAATACTATGGATTCTCTATCCGCCTCCAAAAACACTGCATAAGGATCTTGAAGTTCATGCACACTGAGACTTAGCTCATCCAATGGATTACTTCTCTTCTCCTCATACCACGAATGCAAACTTTGATCTGAGCTTTGTGATGAGCTTTGTGACGAGACTCCTACTAAAAATGACAAAGAGACCGGTTGTCAGATCAAGTTTATATTAGCACACATTTCAAGCTTACATATAGTCAATGGAGAAGGACTTTGACTGCAGACATCATCCAACACATTAGCTATTGGATCATGAAAAAATTTAAAAGACTGAAAAGACTGCTGCAACCCATTTTCTATTGGTTCCGATGAGATTACATGATTTCCTACAAGCTTCTCATTTGAAGATTTACTATGCAATTTACCCTTCAAAAACTGAAATGATTCAAAACAAAATGGTACGGAATCATCTTGTATCATTTGACCATATGTGCCAGCTTCCATGTCTTCATCTGCAACTTGACAATCAATGGCATTCGAGGGCTGCAAATCTGGATATGAGAAGTCTTGAACAAGGTTTTCATTGCCCTCAAGATGATCCAGATCAAGACTTGTTGACAGTTGATTTCTGATTGCATGGAAGTTTTCTCTGATGAACTGAAATGAATAATAAAAAAAAAGGCAAATATCCTTCACTTACTTCAAAATTTGCTGCACTTTCCTCGTCATTTTCATAGCTGATATGCATCGGTTGATCATTGTACTCGAGCTATTGAAAGTGAACTTCCTCCTTCCACAAACTAGCTGCTAATTTGTCTGCAATATTAGCTTCTGTTTGGAGAACATAATCATCATCATACTGATAAAACTGAGGCAAATCATTAGTATAAAATACATCACCAAGCATACATGCCATATCAACAAATCTCTCTTCTCCAAAATGATATACAAACCAATCATTATCAGATCTATGACAACTGGGACAAGAAACAAAATGTTTTGGATCAGCAGCTTGTTCTTCTTCAATCATCGAGCCATGGACTTGAACATTATACTCATTCCTTGTGGTGATATTTTACATCATCTCTTCCACTGCACTTACCAACATGTCAAGATTTACCTCTAGATCTATGTTTTTCATCTCTTCTTCCTTCAACCTTGCCCTTCGGATCCACAAATGAGCCTCTACATTTATTGCATTGTTCTGCATCTCTTCAAGTGTTGCAAGATTCTTTTCTCTCAGCTGAAACTCCATTTCTGGATCAAAGGCACCCGGTTAGTGCAAGAGAGTGGATCCAGGAGGATACCTTATATCTACTGGCATCGAATAATAAACTTGGTTAAATCTGGTAGAAAATTGTTGTGCTGTCTCCCCTGGCAGTATTTTCAACTGGTTATACTCTTCTATAATCAAGAAAGGGTTCTGTGTGATCACCCACCTGTCGAGGAAAACTTTGATGAACTGCTGGAAATCTGAGAGGCTCGCATCAGGCAGGGTTTTGAACCAACTCTTGACTTGGCCTTGCAAAGAAAGAGAAAAAACACTAATACTGACATCCTCTTCATCAACTTCAAAAAGGTCAAGAAAAGACTCAAAATTCAGAACATGTCTCTCAGCAGTGATCTTATCACATTCACCATCAAATCTTGGTAGATATAGGTCATGATTTTTAGGGAAAGCATGGGATATAGGAGGTAAAATCAGAGGCTTGCATTGATCTGGAATTTTACAAGGGATAGGGGTATGTTCAGTCTTGGTCTCTTCAGGTTCATCAGTTTGAAGATGGTCATCGCAAGATTCGGAAGTAAGGTCTTGATCAAGCTCAAAAGAATGCAAATCTTTGGTATTCACAATATTCAAAGGGAAGGAATCAAATGCAGGCCAAG
Source organism: Pinus albicaulis (assembly GCA_034641835.2). Lineage (NCBI taxonomy): Eukaryota > Viridiplantae > Streptophyta > Pinopsida > Pinales > Pinaceae > Pinus > Pinus albicaulis. The sequence goes on from CM076575.1 coordinate 1,813,122,709, forward strand.
GATATTTTCTCAAATACAATATACTTTGCAAAAATTTCTTGACATTCTCGGGAAAGGAGAAGAAATCATTTACGACAAAGAAAAAAATGTTTTGGATGAAATTCCAACTTGAATACCTGATCTTTCCATATTGTCCTTTCATGTTTCTGCTAGTCAGGTTCATCCTCTAATGGAGTCCTTGGATCTGATATTGAAATTGATTTAGAGTCGCAAAGTGAATGATTTCAGCCTTGCGGTGTCTGATCATTGTCCACCATCAACAATCAGATCTGAACTTGATTACATTTTACTGAGGAAACCATATGTTCAGTTCATAAACTAGACCGGAGATTGACTGAAGCAACATTCATCTACTTTTGCTAATGCAAAGCAAGAGCATTTGGAAGGCTACCTGGCTAACTTCAGGCTCTGTTTATATATTATAAAGCAAACAACAAAGTTTCGTTTTCCCAGTATGGTCGCCACTATGTTATTGCCTAAATCTGCCTGAGGCTGAAGGAAGGCAGAGTCTAGGGTAACATCAAACCACGCTTAATCTGGTAGCTAACCCTACCAGATCAGGAGAGGGCTCTCTCCGGGTCAATCTCAGCAACGATAATCAATAAGGCTTGATATGACTTGAAATAAAGGCTGATTCTAGGCTAGGTATATAAGTAAAAGAGTTTGATTTTGATTTTGGGGGTTTTGTTGGAATCAAAGGGAAAGGCAGTTTTGGGTTCGGGGATGAGGCCTACTTTTTGCAGAGTTATGAATGGGGCAAGGAAGGAAATTTTTTTGATGCTTTGGATTGAATGAATGAATATCTCATACCAGTGAGGAGCTAAAGAGGGAAATAAGCTTTCAAGAATTGTCTTCAAATATATGAAAACATGGAAAATTAAACAATACTGAAGGCAGAGCAAAGAAATCTAATGAATTCCACCTTTATAACGTGTTTGTTTAATTTAAGAAGAAAGGAGAAGGGATATGACACACATAAAAAATCAGTGAACTTACAACCACGGAGAGAAAAACACCATCAAAACATAGAGCCACATGGATCCCAAAGAGTGCTGCAAACCCTGGTCTATTCCTTTGCCAAAATTGTAGAGATGAAATGTACAATGAAGTGCCAAGCAATCCCAAGTATCCAACCTCTGAAAACGACTGAGAAAATACAAGATATAGACAAGCCTAACTCATTCCCATACCTCTATGGGTCGAGCTCACTATTTTATGACTTTTTTCAACAAGATCTAAAATAAGAACTGGAAAATAGGCAACGAAACAGCTTGCCTCTATAAGATAGGAAACTGATTAATTCAGTTACATTTCACTTTTTGGTGAATGAATCTACTTGCATGAGTAAAAATGGGCCAAAATTACATCAAAGACATAAAATTACATCAAGTTACATCAAGAGCTATACATATGAGGATAAAAAAGTCAAACTGGCCAAAACTAAGCGAAAATCTAAGCTGCTGAGTGAAAATTAGGCCAAATTTCCCAATGCGTCGTGCCTGAAATCTCCATGCATAGCGCCACTTTGAGGCTGATTTTTAGGGCCTTCTTGAAGTAAAAAGGGAGGGTAGGATAGCTCGTTGGAAACTCTACCTGTCTACTTTCCAACCCAAGTGGAATTTCTAACTTCGGTTTCCATTTGCCCCTCCAAAAATCAAATATCCCAACACTACTTCATGTGTGTCCAAAAAGTGGTAGAAAGGCCATTTTTAGGGTGTTTTTGACCCTTCAGGAAACCCAAAAATTTTCAAAATCCTTAGGTAATGGGTAGGCATGCATAAATTTTCATGAAAAATATAGAAATGCAAATTTTTCTTCAAGAGGAGATGCCAATTATAAGTGTGCGCCGATTGGCGCTACGCGTCGGGCGGAAAAATCTCTGTTAAGGCCAAAAAATTCAAAATTGACAAAATGTGTCCCAAATTTGCTGAAATCTGAGCTGAGTGTCCACCATCATGTGCTATGCTGGGCCAAGGAATCTTTGGCCAAAATTTGAAGTTTTTCATAATTTTGTGACACTTTAATGCCTTCTTGGTGCATGCAATTCAGTTGCAGAGTCACTGTCTCGGTCATAAGAATTATCCGTCTCCATGAGAATTTGCAAGGTCTGTGTTGTCTTGTATGATAATGAGAAATTTGGTTTTTTGATTTGATTGGAAAATATATGTCAAATGGGAGGGAATATGGAGGAATGGGGTAATGAAAGTGATGGGCTATAATCAAGTGAAATGGGAAATGGGAATGATAGGAAATGAAATGACCTTAGGGATAGGGTGATAGGCTTAGGAATGACTGTAATGATTAGATAATGGTGAGGGGGAGGAAAAACAAGGTGATGGAAATAGAATTATTGACACCAAACAAGTTTTAAAACCCTAGGAGCAAACTTAAAACAAGAGAATAGGGTTTTGAGTTTTTTTATTCAAATCTTCATAATCAATCTCATAATCAACACCAAATAATTGTTCATGAGCAATGGAGTGATTGCATGGACTTAATTTGACCAAGAGAATTTGGGAAAATTTGATGAGTTGGAAGAAATAGCAATGAAGTTGCTTTCTGCCATGTGCATCGCGCAACAACCCAATGCATAGCGCCACAACCCAATGCGTACTGCCTTTTTGAAGGAGGCTTTTGGAGGCCTTCCTAGTTTCAAAATTGGGCATTGGATGGCTAGTTGGAAATCTTATTGAGTCTAATTTCCAACCCAACTGGAATTTTTCAATTTGGAGTTCATTTTCCCTTTCAAAAATCAAATCTTCCAGGACTAGTCAAAATAAGCATAATGAGGCTGCCTCAAGGCAGAGTCTTGTTGCAGTCAGCTTTTGAAGGTCTTCCTCAACTCCAAATTGAGCTCATGATAGATCATTGGAAATCGCTTTGTGTCTAGTTATCATTTGAGTCATCAAGCAAGTCATTTGGCCAACCAAGCTAGGAAAAATCTGGAGTTTCCCAAGGTCACTTCAGAGGTGCATCAATTCTCTTAAGGCGATTGTATTTTTGACATTTCTCTAAAACATGAAACCTGTGTAAAAAGTGAAGGATTTTTTTCTTACTTGGCCTATTTTGGACAAAAACCTCTCTCATTTTTCCAAAATTGATCTTTTATTGCTCAGAAACATCATTGGCGTAAAACCTATCCCGATGTGTGGAACAAGGGATTTGTCGAAATGAAGCGAAATGAAGGGGATAAGGGGATTCTAAATTCTTGAGAAAATTTTGGGAAGTCGGGAACGATGTTAGGAAGTAGGGGAAAGTGGAATTTCAAATATTGAGTGAGGGGAAGGGGTCCAAAAGGGAAAAACACAGGCCTAGCCTAGAAAATTGCCAAGTTGTAGCAAGAAACTAGGGTTTGTGCGAAAATGAGGAATTTGGGGGATCTCAGTGATGGGAAGTGTTTAATAAGCTATATTAAGGATAGGGGAAGGTGTATGAACATCAGGATACAAGTTTGGCTGATGATTTGACCATCCAAAAGAAATTACCTTCAAAACCCTAGGAGAGGGAAATGAACCTTACCTAGGCACAACTGAAGCATGAAAAAGGTGTAAAATGACCCAGTGGAACATGCAATGATGATGAAAACCCTCTGATTGATAGTACATTCAGTTGAATAGTGACATGGGCCGACATTTGGAAAACTTTGACAGGAGTAAAAGAAAACCCTAGACCTAATACCTAGTGACCAAATTTTACTTGAAGACTCACTTAAATGAAAAAATTTGACCTTGAAATCTTAAAATCACTTTGTAAGAGCATGTTTGATCACTGGTGGAAGGCTACAAAGACTGACACTAACATTGGCTCCAATGGGGATGGTAGCTCCTTAGAGGTGCCAAGAACTACAGACCTTTGGAAAGTAGATAGTGCCTTCATCCATTGGGCAATGTAGTAAAAAACTCAAGCTGAAATGCATGATTGAATATTGATGACTTGACAACACAAATTGACTCTCACTCAACTAAAAACTGACTTGTTACTTAAACACAACTGAAAAACTGGAAAATATGCTCAAAGTAGAGCTTATTCATCAAAACCTACTCTAACAGTTTCATTCATCACCTGATCAAGTAAAATGAAACAACCAATGCAACCATGTAATCATTTTGGCTGCTGCTTGGATTATCCACAAGTGCTGGCTTATGAACAACAAGAGAGAACTATTGAAAGGTAACTCCCATGACAACTTGTGAACAGATCCGTTGAATACTATGGATTCTCTATCCGCCTCCAAAAACACTGCATAAGGATCTTGAAGTTCATGCACACTTGGACTTAGCTAATCCAATGGATTACTTCTATTCTCCTCATACCACGAATGCAAGCTTTGTGATGAGCTTTGTGATGAGACTCCTACTAAAAATGACAAAGAGACCAGCTATCGGATCAAGTTTATATCAGCACACGTTTCAAGCTTACATATAGTCAATGGAGAAGGACTTTGACTGCAGACATCATCCAACACATCAGCTATTGGATCATGAAAAACTTGAAAAGACTAAAAATATTGTCGCAACCCATTTTCTATTGGTTCTGACGAGATTACATGATTTCCTACAAGCTTCTCATTTGAGGATTTACTATGCAATTTACCCTTCAAAAACTGAAATGATTCAAAACAAAATGGTACGGAATCATCTTGTATCATTTTATCATATGTGCCAGCTTCCATGTCTTCATCTGCAACTTGAAAATCAATGGCATTCGGGGGCTGCAAATCTGGATATGAGAAGTCTTGAACAAGGTTTTCATTGCCCTCAAGATGATCCAGATGAAGACTTGTTGACAGTTGATTTCTGATTGCATGGAAGTTGTCTCTGGTGAACTGAAATGAATCAAAACAAAAAGGAAAATATCCTTCACTTACTTCAAAATTTGCTGCACTTTCCTCGTCATTTTCATAACTGATATGAATCGGTTGATCACTATACTCGAGCTGCTGAAAGTGAACTTCCTCCTTCCACAAACTAGCTGCTGATTTGTCTGCAATATTAGCTTATGTTTGGAGAACATAATCATCATCATACTGATCAAAATGAGGAAAATCATCAGTATAAAACACATCATCAAGCATACATGTCATATCAACAGATCTATCTTCTCCAAGATGATCTACAAAATAATCATTATCAGATCTATGACAACTGGGACAAGAAACAAAATGATTTGGATCGGCAACTTGTTCTTCTTCAATCATCGAGCCATGGGCTTGAACATTATACTCATTCCTTGTGGTGATATTTTACATCATCTCTTCCACTGCACTTACCAACATGTCAAGCTTTACCTCTAGATCTATGTTTTTCATCTCTTCTTCCTTCAACCTTGCCCTTTGGATCCGCAAATGAGCCTCTACATTTATTGCACTGTTCTGCATCTCTTAAAGTGTTGCAAGATTCTTTTCTCTCAGCCGAAACTCCATTTCTGGATCAAAGGCACCAAAGAGCAGATCCAGGAGGAGGCCTTATATCTACTAGCATCGAATAATAAACTTGGTTAAATCTGGTAGAAAACTGTTGTACTGTCTCCCCTGGTATTCTTTTCAACTGGTTATACTCTTCTATAATCAAGAAAGGGTTCTGTCTGATCACCCACATATCGAGGAAAACTTTGACGAACTGCTGGAAATCTTAGATGCTCGCATCAGGCAGGGTTTTGAACCAACTCTTGACTTGGCCTTGCAAAGAAAGAGAAAAAACCCTAATATTGACATCCTCTTCATCAACTTCAAAAATCTCAAGAAAAGACTCAAAATTTAGAACATGTCTCTCAGTAGTGATCTTGTCACATTCACCATCAAATTTTGGTAGATATAGGTCATGAATTTTAGGGAAAGCATGGGATATAGGAGGTAAAATCATAGGCTTGTATCAATCTGGAATTTACAAGGCATAGGGGTATGTTCAGTCTTGGTCTCTTGAGGTTCATCAGTTTGAATATGGTCATCGCAAGATTCGGAAGGAAGGTCTTGATCAAGCTCAAAAGCATGCAAATATTTGGTATTCACAATCTTCAAAGGGAAGGAATCAAATGCAAGCCGAGGATCTTTTCTCAAATACAATATACTTTGCAAAGCCTTCTTGACATTCTCGGGAAAAGAGAAGAAATAATTTACGACAAAGAACAAGATGTCTTGGATGAAATTCCAACTTGAATACCTGATCTTTCCATATTGTCCTTTCATGTTTCTACTGGTCAGGTTCATTCTCCAGTGGAGTCCTTGGATCTGATATCGAAACTGATTTAGAGTCGCCAAGTGAATGATTTCAGCCTTGTGGTGTCTAATGATTGTCCACCATCAACAATCAGATCTGAACTTGATTACATTTTACTGAGGAAACCATATTTTCAGTTCATAAACTAGACCGGAGATTGACTGAAGAAGCATTCATCTACTTTCGCTAAAGCAAAGCAAGACCATTTCGAAGGCTACCTGGCTAACTTCAGGATCTGTCTGTAGTTTATAAAGAAAACAACAAAATTTTGTTTTCCCAGTATGGTTTCCACTATGTTATTGCCTAAATCTACCTTAGGCTGAAGGAAGGCAGAGTCTAGGGTAACATCAAACCACGCTTAATCTGGTAGCTAACCCTACCAGATCAGGAGAGGGCTCTCTTCGGGTCAATCTCAGCAAAGATAATCAATAAGGCTTGAGATGACATGAAATAAAGGCTGATTTTAGGCTAGGTATATAAGTAAAAGAGTTTGATTTTGATTTTGGGGGTTTTGTTGGAATCAAAGGGAAAGGCAGTTTTGGGTTCGGGGATGAGGCCTAGTTTTTGCAGAGTTCTGAATGGGGCAAGAAGGCAATTTTTTTTATGCCTTGGATTGAATGAATGAATAGCTCAAACCGGTCAGGAGTTGAAGAGGGAAAGAGGCTTTCAATAATCCTCTTCAAACAGATGAAAACATGGAAAATTAAACAAAACTGAAGGCAGAGCAAATCAATCTAATGAATTCCACCTTTATAACTTGTTTGTTTAATTTAAGAAGAAAGGAGAAGGGAAATGACACACATAAAACATCAGTGAAATTACAACCACAGAGGGAAACACACCATCAAAACATAGAGCCACATGGATTTCAAAGAGTACTGCAAACTCTGGTCTATTCCTTTGCCAAAATTGCAGAGATGAAATGTACAATGAAGTGCCAAGCAATCCCAAGTGTCCAACCTCTAAAAATGACTGAGAAAATACAAGATATAGACAAGCCTAACTCATTCCCATGCCTGTAGGGGTCGAGCTCACTAGTTTAGGAGCTTTTTCAACAAGATCTAAACTAAGAACTGGAAAATAGGCAATGAAACAGCTTGCCTCTATAAGATAGGAAACCGATTCATTCAGTTACATTTCACTTTTTGGCGAATGAATCTACTTGGATGAGTAAAAATGTGCCAAAATCACATAAAAGTCATGAACTTACGTCAAGTTACATCAAGAGCTATACATATGAGGATAAAAAAGTCAAACTAGACAAAACTAGATGAAAATCTGAGCTGCTGACTGAAAATTAGGCCAAATTTCCCAATGCACCGCGCTTGAAATCTCTATGCGTAGCGCCAATTTGAGGCTGATTTTTAGAGCCTCCCTGAAGTCAAAAGGGAGGGTAGGATAGCTCGTTGGAAAGCTCTACCTGTCTACTTTCGAACCCAAGTGGAATTTCTGAATTTGGTTTCCATTTTCCCCTCCAAAAATCAAATATCTCAACACTACTTCATGTGTGTCCAAAAAGTGGCAGAAATGCCATTTTAAAGGTGTTTTTGACCCTTCACGCAACCCAAAACTTGTCAAAATCCTTAGGTAATGGGTAGGAATGCATAAATTTTCATGAAAAATCCATAAATGCAAAGTTTTCTTCAAGAGGAGCTGCCAATTATAAGCGCGCACCGAGTGGCGCCACGCGTCGGGCAGAAAAATCTGTGTTAAGGCCAAAAAATTCAAAATTGACAAAATGTGTCCCAAATTTGCTGAAATTTGGGCTAAGTATCCACCATCATGCGCTATGTTGAGCCAAGGAAGCTTTGGCCAAAATTTGAATTTTTTCATACTTTTGCGATGCTTTAATGCCTTCTTGGTGCATGCAATTCAGTTGTAGAGTCACTGTCTCGGTCATAAGAAGTATCCATCTCCATGAGAATTTGCAGGGTCTGTGTTGTCTTGTATGATAATGAGAAATTTTGTGTTTTGATTTGATTGGAAAATATATGTCAAATGGGAGGGAATATGGAGGAATGGGGTAATGAAAGTGATGGGCTATAATCAAGTGAAATGGGAAATGGGAATGATAGGAAATGAAATGACCTTAGGGATAGGGTGATAGGCTTAGGAATGAATGTAATGATGAGATAATAGTGAGGGGGAGGAAAAACAAGGTGATGGGAATAGAATTATTGACACCAAACAAGTTTTAAAACCCTAGGAGCAATCTTAAAACAAGAGAATAGGGTTTTGAGTTTTTGTATTCAAATCTTCATAATCAATCTCATAATCAACACCAAATACTTGTTCATGAGAAATGGAGTGATTGCATGGACTTACTTGGACCAAGAGAAACCAGGAAAATTTGATGAGTTGGAAGAAATAGCAATGAAGTCGCTTTCTGCCATGTGCGTCACACAACAACCCAATGCGAAGCGCCACAACCCAATGCGTAGCGCCTTTTTGCAGGAGGTTTTTAGAGGCCTTCTCGGTGTCCAAATTTGGCGCGGGATACCTCGTTGGAAATATTATTGAGTCTAATTTCCAACCCAAATATAATTTTTCAATTTGGAGTTCATTTTCCCTGTCAAAAATCAAATCTCCCAAGACTGGTCAAAATGAGCAGAATGAGGCTGCCTCAAGGCAAAGTGTTGTTGCAGTCAACTTTTGACGGTCTTCCTCAACTCCAAATTGAGCTCATGATAGCTCATTGGAAATACATTTGTGTCTAGTTATCATTTGACTCATCAAGCAATTCATTTGGCCAACCAAGCTAGGAGAAATCTGGATTTTCCCAAGGTCACTTCAGAGGTGCATCAATTCTCTTGAGGCGACTGTATTTTTGACATTTCTCTAAAACCATGAAACTTGTGTAAAAATTGAAGGATTTTTTTCTTCCTTGGCCTATTTTGGACAAAAAAATCTCTCATTTTTCCAAAATTCATCTTTTATTGCTCAAAAGATGTGTGGAACAAGGGATTTTTCGAAATGAAGTGAAATGAAGGGGATAACGGGATTATAAATTCTTGTGAAAATTTTGGGAAGTAGGGAGGGATGTTAGGAAGTAGGGAAAAGTGGAATTTCAAAGAGTGAGTGAGGGGAAGGGGTCAAAAAGGGAAAAACACAGGCCTAGCCTAGAAAATTGCCAAGTTGTAGCAAGAAACTAGGGTTTGTGCGAAATGAGGAATTTGGGGGATCTCAGTGATGGGAAGTGTTTAATAAGCTATATTAAGGATAGGGGAAGGTGTATGAACATCAGGATACAAGTTTGGCTGATGATTTTACCATCCAAAAGAAATTACCTTCAAAACCCTAGGAGAGGGAAATGAACCTTACCTAGGGACAACTGAAGGATGAACAAGGTGTAAAATGACCTAGTGGAACTTGACCTGATGATGAAAACCCTCTGATTGATAGTACATTCAGCTGAATAGTGACATGGACCGACATTTGGACAACTTCGAAAAGAGTAAAAGCAAACCCTAGACCTAATACCTAGTGACCAAATTTTACTTGAAGACTCACTGAAATGACAAAATTTGACCTTGACATCTTAAAATCACTTTGTAAGAGCATGTTTGATCACTGGAGGAAGGCTAAAAAGACTGACACTAACAT